>CM060964.1:110241853-110954855 GCA_030765045.1 Tenodera sinensis
TGTGCCTCTCTTTTAACACTCCACTGTGTTGCAATTATATACATTTCGTTTGATTTACGAAAGCACACGCAAACCTTATGCGATAAACATCTATTCCTTAGTGACCTCTTTAGTATTGCTTACGTTTAAGAAGTCTATCAATATTTGCCGTCAAAGTCGAAGTTCATAGCCTTAGAAGATACACCAAGTGATCGTCGAGTAACCTATTTTAACAGCTGGTTTCTATGCGACGTATTTGAAGTTCCGTTCTCTTTGCAAGGCCAAGAGATAAAAAATGAAGAGCATGTTTCCATTTAAGAACGTATAAGTATAGGCAAATTTAAACAAATAATATAAAATATCTTGAAAATGGTTCTTCAAAAGAAAAAAAGAAGTATTGTCATAAATTGTCAATGATTGTATATTGTTTTAACGAGATCCACATTTTTTGTCTAGTAAGCTTTCGTCTGTCTCTTACTGTTTGCCATTTAAGCAAAATTCATCCAGAATGACAAGGTCTTCTGAGGACATTCCCAAGAAATGCAAGTTATGACTTTGAAACTGCCATGGAATCGCCTGTTTGTGTCCGTCACTGAATTGACTCACCCTCCAACTGAAAGAGAGTGGTGGGGAACACAAGCTAGTTACGTACGCGTCTCCAAAGAGACAAGCTTGGACATCGCTGCTCTAGGTATATGCGTTGTGTTGAAAGAGGATTGCAGGCTCCGATAGTGAGCCAAACTCCGTATTTACTCTAAAATCCAGTTTGTCCTTCTAAAGTATCAATGATTAGCAAATAAACGGGGTCTCCTACCTCACGCTATAACCGATGCAATGGTTCCAGTGCAACGTTTGATGATTGCCTTCGGATTCGATTCGAGTCAGAACGGGCAATATGACAATTGATATTTACGTTGTTTCTCCAAGTCGATAAATTAACTCTGGGGTGGTTGTTCTTCTACCACGAATTTCCTGTCCCCATTAGTAATTATATCGGGTTCACGGTTGATGGACCAGGCGGTGGTGTCCGTTTTACTTGGTGTCCGTTTTACTGCGATGAGATGGCGGATAGAAAGGTTTATTCCTGGTTGGTCTGCTGGAGCGCATCTCAGGTTAACATATCCCGCAGGGTGTGGTCAGGTGGAGCCAGGGTGTGCTCCCTCTAGAGTTATTATACACCCCGTGCTTGCTAGCTTACATTGTCGTCCTGATCTGGTCCCCCTTGGGGGGGCCCTCTCATCCCTCCCTACTAGAAGTCACGTTGAAAGGAAAAAGGACTCTGTGATGCGGTGCTAATCAACCAATGTCTGCACCAACGTTTCACAGGACAGAAGTTCTTCTTAGAAGAATTTCCGCATCTATAAAAAAGTATGTTAACATGCATTTTAGAAACAAAACAAAAAGAAGGGAAACTAAAACAACTTCACTTGGCAATTAAACTAAGTGATACATACACTTATTCGATTGAAAATGATGGGTTTTTAATGAGGTAATTTGGCTTAAGATAACCATATACTGAAAGCCTGAGTGTAATTCATTTATTCCTCACTTGGATATAACCCAAATGAAGGAATAAATAAATAAGTTGCTGTACGATAGTATTGTCACAGTGCACTTGAGCACAAGCGCGAGCTTTGAAGCTTAGCAGGCCCACACTGCCCGTAACAGCAGCAGTTGCTTGCTCTCCGGGCTGTAAAACGTGCATACTATGGAAAAAGCATAGCAACTTTCAGTTTTGCAGTCTCTTAACATAAGCACAGAAATTAATAAGTATTGTTACTCATAGAATGCACTCTTAGAGGAGTTTGTTGGTAGATTTTCAGGGTTGGAAGCTCTCAAATCTAAACTGGATCTCTTTTCCTTGCCCTATCCTTTCAATCCCGAGAATGTACAAGTTCGTCAACTAGAACTTGCGGATTTATACTGTGATTCAGATGTAAAAGGATGTATAGCGGTAGTAATATTATCTGTTTTTATCAAGCTCTTGATCCACAAATGTACCCAGAATTTTGTAAATTTACTGCAGAAATTGTGTGTATGTTTGGCAGTGCTCACATCTGCGAATAATTTTTTCTTCAACAAACCTGACGAAGTCCGTCTAAGAGCAAAGTGGTCTAAGGATAACCTTATGTCTGCCTTGAGATTTTTTTCTGTAACTAATGTTTCACCAAATATTGAGATGTTGGTGGAAAAGCATAAACTGGGCATAAGAAATGCGTATTAAGCTCAAAATGTGACCACAAGTAGAGGTTTTAATGTGGAGCTACTTTGTTTTATATTATAGGAGCAGTTTGTTTCCTTTTGAATTGTAAGGTTAAAAGTTATATAAACATTCCTTACCTGTTGTGGTTTTCATGCTTTGCTTTTGGAATATAAATTTGTTTTTGAATAATTACATTTTATAATTCATATTAAAGCATTATGATCACGAAACCTATGCAAATGAATACTTTTTAACCAAACAAAAGGAATCAATAATAAAAATAGTTGAGTTCATTTTCCCCTCAAACTTAACACACATCCTGTATTTCTCAATCTGTGTTTATACCACAGTGCTTCATGCTCGCAAGTACTGCCAAGGTCACGAAATTGCACTTGGGTTGATATCGTTATTGTACGATAAAACTCAAATGAACGTCTAAGGATAGTCAAAATTCGCTGTAAACGGATTGAACAGGCTTATTATTAGAGAGCTCACACTGACCTTGATTACAGCCTGGAGGTTTACCAGGAATATAGCATCAAACGCTGGAGGGTTCATGACGTCCTATTCTCCCTTAAAGGCCTCTACCCAGATAAATCTGTAGTTTAGTTGTGACGTTCCAAACAAACAAACGATACTTTGTTATGTTGAAATAAGGCCTCTGGCCACCAATCCCGGTTTAACCTTATATAGTGTTATTTCAAGATGCGGTTTGGTTGCCAGCTGTACACTATTGAGATATGTTATGTTCATCACCGGGCATAGGAATTCTTAAGCAGTTGTCTTCAAGTTATCTAACACTTTATCCAATGCCACTGCAAAGAATGTAAAACATCAGAGGTCAAGGGTCACTGACGGGAAGGTAAAAACCGGCCCAAGTGCTATCTGAAAACTGAAAAGCTTGAATGAGTGGTAGGGGGTTGATTTATCACCAGCGACTTCTCTGCCTAGTCCAGTGACAGTACAACCTTATTAATTCTTTGCGTCCTCGCTTTAATGCTCAAAATGGCTGGTCCTATGGATCCATGGCTGGTTGTTAATGTAGCTCAGCGCAATAGGCGCTAAAAGGTTAAAATAGGCAGTACACGTTTGAAATAGGCACTATCAGTAAGAGTGACTGTTAAAGTGGGCATCAGATTTATTCATTTAGCAACTAAAGACACATTTTGGCATGACAGAAAATAATACAAACATCCAATACCCATATCTTGTGTATTGCATCTTCTGTTATTCCCTTATTCGAGTGTAAACTGTGAATACTACCTCTTTAAATTTACATTCCTCTGTTACTATGTATTTTTAATGCAAACCCTACTATCAATTTGTAAGTATTCTTCCCTTGTGTTACACTTTCATGCTGGTTTATAATTATTAATGAATCAGCTATCTATTATTGTTCAATATGCTGTTGTTGCGTGAGCAGTTAAACAAATCGAGTTCTTTTAGCTTAGTACAATGCTTTCGTTCACTTAGGAAGTAGAAAACAACAAAGCTATCGTATTAAAGAACAAAGTGATGAGTTAAGAGTAAAATGATCGCTTTCCCAGCCATAAACCATTTTTTGTTCACCATTTAACTTACGCTTTATTGTGCTAAGTAGCCACTATTTTATTCTTACTAGAAACAATGCAACTGCTGAGGTTTATAAAGGAGGGCCTGTATTATAAATTTCCTCAAACATGTTGTTAACTGTAACTCATTGGCTTAGAGTACAAAATATTAATTAAAATATGAAGCATAACACCACATTAATAAATAATATTGCGGTGCAGGAACTATGGCCCAAAGTTATAGGCATAGGGTGATGGGCAGTCGTAAATACAAACAGATAAGCAGCGTGCTCGTCTAGCGTAAACACGATAAGTGCTCCAGAATCTTGCAGATGTTTCGAAGGCCCGAACTTTCTGGGACTGTGTAGAAGTTACCAACAGCTATATAAGCAAGCGCTCTCCTAAGCTGAGCACGTAAGTCCCGCAAAGTCAGTAAGTGCGTGAATGAGTTAGTGACTGAGCAAGTGAGCCAGCGAGTTAGTAAGCTTGCTTTTGTTACTACAGAAGGTGGCGTACTCTGAGCGAGTTTGTGAAGATTGTGGTGAGTCATGGTGCTTTAGGGCACACAAGTGCTGTGGTTATTAGCGGGATTGTGGTGAGGTGTAGTGGGTGCACTGATCTACAAGATTGTGGTGAGGTGTAGTGGGTGCACTGATCTACAAGATTGTGGTGAGGTGTAGTGGGTGCACTGATCTACAAGATTGTGGTGAGGTGTAGTGGGTGCACTGATCTACAAGATTGTGGTGAGGTGCAGTGGGTGCACTGATCTACAAGATTGTGGTGAGGTGTAGTGGGTGCACTGATCTACAAGATTGTGGTGAGGTGTAGTGGGTGCACTGATCTACAAGATTGTGGTGAGGTGCAGTGGGTGCACTGATCTACAAGATTGTGGTGAGGTGTAGTGGGTGCACTGATCTACAAGATTGTGGTGAGGTGCAGTGGGTGCACTGATCTACAAGATTGTGGTGAGGTGCAGTGGGTGCACTGATCTACAAGATTGTGGTGAGGTGTAGTGGGTGCACTGATCTACAAGATTGTGGTGAGGTGCAGTGGGTGCACTGATCTACAAGATTGTGGTGAGGTGTAGTGGGTGCACTGATCTACAAGATTGTGGTGAGGTGTAGTGGGTGCACTGATCTACAAGATTGTGGTGAGGTGTAGTGGGTGCACTGACCTACAAGATTGTGGTGAGTTGTAGTGGGTGCACTGATCTACAAGACTGTGGTGAGGTGTAGTGGGTGCACTGACCTACAAGATTGTGGTGAGGTGTAGTGGGTGCACTGATCTACAAGATTGTGGTGAGGTGTAGTGGGTGCACTGACCCACAAGATTGTGGTGAGCTGTAGTGGGTGCACTGACCTACAAGATTGTGGTGAGGTGTAGTGGGTGCACTGATCTACAAGATTGTGGTGAGGTGCAGTGGGTGCACTGATCTGCTAGATTGTGGTGAGGAGTAGTGGGTGCACTGATCTACAAGATTGTGGTGAGCTGTAGTGGGTGCACTGATCTGCTAGATTGTGGTGAGGTGTAGTGGGTGCACTGATCTATAAGATTGTGGTGAGGTGTAGTGGGTGCACTGATCTGCTAGATTGTGGTGAGGTGTAGTGGGTGCACTGATCTACAAGATTGTGGTGAGGTGTAGTGGGTGCACTGATCTGCTAGATTGTGGTGAGGTGTAGTGGGTGCACTGATCTGCTAGATTGTGGTGAGGTGTAGTGGGTGCACTGATCTACAAGATTGTGGTGAGGTGCAGTGGGTGCACTGATCTACAAGATTGTGGTGAGGTGTAGTGGGTGCACTGATCTACAAGATTGTGGTGAGGTGTAGTGGGTGCACTGATCTACAAGATTGTGGTGAGGTGTAGTGGGTGCACTGATCTACAAGATTGTGGTGAGGTGTAGTGGGTGCACTGATCTACAAGATTGTGGTGAGGTGTAGTGGGTGCACTGATCTACAAGATTGTGGTGAGGTGTAGTGGGTGTACTGATCTACAAGATTGTGGTGAGATGTAGTGGGTGCACTGATCTACAAGATTGTGGTGAGGTGTAGTGGGTACACTGATCTACAAGATTGTGGTGAGGTGTAGTGGGTGCACTGATCTACAAGATTGTGGTGAGGTGTAGTGGGTGCACTGATCTACAAGATTGTGGTGAGGTGTAGTGGATGCACTGATCTGCTAGATTGTGGTGAGGTGTAGTGGGTGCACTGATCTACAAGATTGTGGTGAGGTGTAGTGGGTGCACTGATCTGCTAGATTGTGGTGAGGTGTAGTGGGTGCACTGATCTGCAAGATTGTGGTGAGGTGTAGTGGGTGCACTGATCTACAAGATTGTGGTGAGGTGTAGTGTGTGCACTGATCTGCTAGATTGTGGTGAGATGTAGTGGGTGCACTGATCTACAAGATTGTGGTGAGGTGTAGTGGGTGCACTGATCTACAAGATTGTGGTGAGGTGTAGTGGGTGCACTGATCTACAAGATTGTGGTGAGGTGTAGTGGGTGCACTGATCTACAAGATTGTGGTGAGGTGTAGTGGGTGCACTGATCTACAAGATTGTGGTGAGGTGTAGTGGATGCACTGATCTACAAGATTGTGGTGAGGTGTAGTGGGTGCACTGATCTGCTAGATTGTGGTGAGATGTAGTGGGTGCACTGATCTACAAGATTGTGGTGAGGTGTAGTGGGTGCACTGATCTACAAGATTGTGGTGAGGTGTAGTGGGTGCACTGATCTACAAGATTGTGGTGAGGTGTAGTGGGTGCACTGATCTACAAGATTGTGGTGAGGTGTAGTGGGTGCACTGATCTACAAGATTGTGGTGAGGTGTAGTGGGTGCACTGATCTACAAGATTGTGGTGAGGTGTAGTGGGTGCACTGATCTACAAGATTGTGGTGAGGTGTAGTGGGTGCACTGATCTACAAGATTGTGGTGAGGTGTAGTGTGTGCACTGATCTACAAGATTGTGGTGAGGTGTAGTGGGTGCACTGATCTACAAGATTGTGGTGAGGTGTAGTGGGTGCACTGATCTACAAGATTGTGGTGAGGTGTAGTGGGTGCACTGATCTACAAGATTGTGGTGAGGTGTAGTGGGTGCACTGATCTACAAGATTGTGGTGAGGTGTAGTGGGTGCACTGATCTACAAGATTGTGGTGAGGTGTAGTGTGTGCACTGATCTACAAGATTGTGGTGAGGTGTAGTGGGTGCACTGATCTACAAGATTGTGGTGAGGTGTAGTGTGTGCACTGATCTACAAGATTGTGGTGAGGTGTAGTGGGTGCACTGATCTACAAGATTGCGGTGAGGTGCGTTGATCTGCAAGAGAGAACTCGCGTTCTGTGTTCAACTCCCTAGCGAGTGGACCCTGCGGAAGAAGAGGCTACCTCGTGCTGTGTATTTTATTGCACCGCCAGGAAAGTGAAGTGACTGTGACAATTGAAACTAGTTCATATTAGCGAAGTGGCAGTGTCAGTTAAAAGAAGTCTCGGTGGAAGTTCAACTAGCTTATTAAGTGACAGTGAAAAATGGAGTGAAGTGGGAGACAGGAATTGGAAACATTTAATCATAACAAAAGAACCGTAACATTGTCCTTAATCTTCAAAATGGCACGCACTGTGAAAATAGGCAGTTATAGGCACCATAAAATTATAATATTTGGCTCAAATAAACACGAAACGTATTTGTTTATACCAAGGCTATGATTCTAAACAGAAGAGCGAAGTGGGCAAATAGGCAAATGCCGAGCTCTTTATCACTGAATAAGGCAAATACGATTCTCGGTTTGCTCCAGAATCACACCTTCCTTTGTTTGTCTTTAAATTTGTTATGAACCAGTCTTCCGGTAATTTCAGGTTTCTAATATCCATACTATTATTACTAGTAAACATTTTTAAGGAAAAAAATACTCATGTTCTTTAATAAAGGTGTTATGAACATTTGAAATCTGAAGTGCCAAACTACTTGGTGACACAACTCAAGCTATATTTGTTCTACACACTTTATTTAATAATAATTGTCTTATCCTCAAGAGCAGGAAGTGTGAATAGGACCGTAAATTAGGGACTCTGCCCTTGTTAATACTCGTCGCCGTCCGTTAAGGTCCCTCTTTCGGTCTCGCTTTCGCCCCTTCGTCCCAGGAGACACGCTGAAAAACAAAAGGGTTTACTATGGCCTACGTGCGGTGCTTTGCTCCAGTTGCCGGAGGCCCCTCCGTATGACTATTCCTAACACTTAACCCTTAACCGGCGTGGCCAGAAATTTTTACATTCAATGCGTTGCGGAGTCCCTGGGACTCCGAAATAAAAATTGTTGTTATTCCAATGTTACATATACATTTATTTATTTTTGGATGTATAATTAACTAAAAGCATGTAAATAAATAAACTTTTATTTATAACAGAATGAAATACAAACCAAACACAAAAAGGATATGAAACCAATTTTTTGGAACAAAAATTAACTGTGTTTCTTTGATTTTTATATTGAGAAACAAAAACTGATAAATGAGCTCTTTTCTTACCGAAAATATGTTTGGTACCGTCTAAAATACAAAAAATAAAAACACATGAACTTCTAAAATACAATAATAAAAAACTGACAATGCTTCAAGAAAAAACAACACAATGTTTAGGACTCTACATTTTCAGTACATTCAACATAGATTTTTTTAGAACACTGCATACAAATTGGTCTTCTGCATTGAACACATAAATAAGCAGTCTTTCTCTTCAATTTTGGGTTACATGTAGAACAATATTTCCTCTGATTTCTAGGAAGTTCGTCTTGTGCATCAGCTGGTGCCGCAGGTGCTATCTTCAAAATTCCGAAGATGCCACTTTTTAGCTCTCTTGATAAGTTTGTTTTCTGAGCTCTTTCCTGAAGAAGCGGTTCATACAGTTGTTTGGCCAATAATTTCAAAAATTTAATTCTTTGTAGCTTTTCTGAGTTGACACATGACTGATGGATGATGTATGCATTTATTGAAGACATATCCACGAGTCTGTAAATCAGAGCCATAGGCCAGCGTTGTGTTCTTCTACTGGATGAATATTTACTGGTTTTTTCATCTACAGCATCTACTCCAAATTTTGTGTTATTATAAAATGCATTAATCTCAGGCAGACCATCAACATCGTCTTTGGAGTGATGCATTGACAGACAGGTGGCGACTGAGCGCATAACAGTTCTCCCTACCGTGGGAAGGTACTGAAAAGCACGCGCCATCTGGTGGAAAAACACTGACGTTATTAAATCATTTATTTTTCCCAGAGTCCCAGGGACTCCGCAACGCCAGTTAAGGGTTAAACCAAAATACAGTTCCCCAGGGGTGCTCCAAAACGAAGCCTTCCAAATAACTTCTATAAAATACAGCGCCATTTGTCACTCTTATCTGCGTTTATCAAAAGTGCCACTCATACTTTGTTTTTCAACACTGGGCGCTGCCTTATGCATTTTGAGGGCTATATCTACCGAGCGGAATGCCACGAGTGGTATCGTCTGTGGCCCTCATTCGGGAGGTCACGGGTTCGATTCCTGTGGCCGACCTTCATGACAGGCTTTTTTTTTTCCGGGAGCTTTTCGCGGGTGACTCAGGCAAATGCTGGGAAGGTTATTTACCTTACATCCCCCGAATCCCTCCCTTTCATTTCAGTCATTTCATTCTCTCTCTATCCGGTCTTTCCAGGTTGTAAGGGTCAACGCGGTCACCGGTAGGATGCGCTTTGGTGGTTTTTTTGTTTTTTTTTTTGTTTTTCTTTTTTTGGCAGGTTAAACAACCACTTTTACTAGATACGGCACGGCAGGTGGTGACACTGATAATACATGGAATGAAGATGTAGTACCAGTGGAATGAGATGGCGGGGGAAACCGGAGAACCCGGAGGAAACCCGCCCCAGCGCCGCTTCGTCCACCACAAATCCCACATGTGGTTGGCTGGGATCAAACCCGGGCCGCTTTGGTGAGAAGCGAATGGTCTAACCACTCGGCTACGGCGCAAGCCATGCTGTGGTGCAGCTTGCACTCTGTAAATAAGGCGTGTGGCTGAGGGGAGGCGCTGTGGTCAGCTGACTGTCCACCAGGGTGACTTATTGATCAGCGGATCTCGCTGTTAGCGTGGTGCGCTCTCTGTGGTGACCTGGAACTCAGTCGAACTGAAGAACTGCTTGCACCTGTTATGGACCCACCGTAGTAGTTCCGTCTGTGATACGTTCTGGCCGCCTGTAGGGTACTCTCGTATCCTCCTTCCTTCTGAGACCTGACGCACAATAAGCCATCGGCTGACGTGTCAGAATCGCCACCGCGGCAGGCAATACAAGAGGATGATATGTGTTTCATGACCATAAAACACATTGTTTTAAAATCATGTAGTACATTCACTGGGCTGCATATATTTGGCAGTATTTCAATCAGCCCTGAACTCATAATATTTTATCCGTAGCTGTCAGTTAAACGCAACAGTCAAGGTCCTGTTTTGCTGCTCTTTTCATTCATGTTTCCAATCCACTGTTTTCAAATAAAAATGGCAGGTAACTTCCTTCAGGCGACAATCAATGCGTTCCTCGCACTCAGTCTCTCCTGACCTACCTTAACATTCCGCAGCAGGACCACCACACATCTGTTTGCAACCGTGTTTTACGCTGTTCGTTTTGCAAAACTATAAGCACATCTGAGTGCCAGTGAACTCTGCTTCATGTACTATTTAAGGTGCTCTTTGGAAAACGCTTTGTATTTCTCGCAAAATAATGCCAATATGAAACCTGAAATTATTTAACTGCAGACATGCACACTATTACAGTTTAATAAATGTATAAGGGCTTCGGTTGTAATTTAGTTACAAATGAGAATATGAAGATGGCATGCTTTCAGCATATGATAAAATAGCAATTTACTATGGTATTTGCATTGCCTATGTAGAAGCCTTTTTGTTGCTAATCGTAGGAGGCCAATGCTTTAAATGTCTGTTGTTACTGAGATGATCTTAGCTGGTGTTTTGGCGTTTCCGAAGAGAGGCCAAGGTTCATTACCAAACGAAGGTGCCCTTGGTAGTGTGGGACTTGACCTTAACCATGCTACTATGTAGTAGAATGGCGTTAGGTGCGATCTCATTAAAGCTTCTGTCACTTTTAACACCGTCATTAATAACATTTTGTTGGTGTCAGGAATCATGAACCTTGTGGGAGAGTCTAACTCGGCTTCTGGTAACCGAATGGAAACTTACTACACTGTGTGTTGTAATTACCGCCATTTACTTACCGACACATAGGATTTACAGCATGTAAAATGTGGTTAGGTAAACACTAACACCACAGCACATTTGCTTTTTTCGCAGTATTCTTCAGAGTTTCACAAAGCCTGTTAAGCGCTGCACATTACATCATTACTTCTGGACACCGTGTTAGGTGCGCCAACAGGAAATGCTTGTGATGATTTCATGGATTACGGATTTTGTCATCTGATCCTCAGGGTTTTGGAGGTGTGTGTCCTGCATGGCCTCGACATATATTGGCGATATTAATCATTGTGCACGCCAAGCAACACGTTCTTCTAAAACGGAATCAGGTGATTCGTTGATACGCAATAGGCTTTGAAATGAAATGTGGGGTGTGACATACTGATTTCACTTTAATGACATGAATAGTTATAAGTAGGGCTCGGAAGTTCATGCCCTAAGAAACACTGAAATATGCATGCAAATATGCTCTTAAAACGTTGAAAATATGCCAAGAAATGTGCACTATTTAATTAAAACAATTAATGTCCCTTTGCAGTAGACAAGACGAGTTAGTATAAATAGTAAATAAAGTTACTATATTCCTTAGAGGTTGAAGCAGGAATGGTCCTGCTGCTAGTATTAACTGCTAAATTGCAATAAATTACGTAGGCTTCGGCGGTCGGTGTCCATAGTAGTAAAATCTTCCGGGACAGACGTGATCTTTCCCGGAAGATTTTACTAATATGCTAAATTGCAGTTCACAACCAACACTTTGCACAAATTGGCAATTGTAAAACATCGTCTGTTGTCTCGCAAAACACATTTGTAACGTGAAAAACTTCTCTCCACGTCACAAGATGTTATCGGGGCATATTTAAATGATGTTAACTGCTTCACAGAGAGAGTCAAGCCTCTTGGTGTGACAGATGGTTTTCTTTCAATGATATCTCGAATATCGCACTGTTTATAACCAGAATTTTTTGAAATTACATAATTCACTTTCTCTTTCACTTTTTGTCCTATGCTACTAGGAACCTAACTTAGATCACATATTGTTTTTTCAAAGACTGATTCATGCAAAGGAGATCCTACAGCTTTCATTGCCATTAAGGCTGTTGGTAAGAAAGAAAAATGGGCCGATATGAAACTAGGATCCTCTTTTAACCTAGTGCCTGACAGAATATTTTGCAGTTGCTATTAATGAAGCATCCTGCTGGTTCAATGAATTAACAACCTCTTGAACTATTTCTATATGCTCAGCATATTATAAAACTGCATGGACCCATGTTGCCCATCGAGCTAACACTGGTGCAGGAGGAAGTCGGATGTTAGGTGCTGTTGATCTAAACAACTTAACCTTTTTAGGAGATTTAAGAAAAATTCTCTTTGTACCGGACACAAATCTATCTACCAATGGGAAAGGATTACGTATGTCTCAGAAATGCGATGAAGAGCGTGTGCTAAACAAGTTATATGAATTAATTTAGGAAAAATATAATCGTGCTGTTCAAAACGTTGAACTGCACTTTATATTTGTTAATATAAACCTCTCAGATAACGCACTGATTATTCTCTACGCACATACATATAATGAAAGGGTGAAAACGGGATTCACTGCATCACAACATGACTCGGCATTAGTTCTCGCCACTTCACGAGTTGCATCAATATGTGCAATACTACCAATGTGAAAAATATTATACAGATGGAAAAAATAGTAAAAAAACCATAAAAATAATTAAAATATGCAACATAGGGGCTATAATATTGAAATCTTCGTGAGTTGCATCATGTACAAATACCACCAATATGAAAAATATTCAGATGGAAAATAATAATAAAAAACCATAGAAATAATTAAAATATGCAATATAGGGGCTATAATATTGAAATCTTCGTGACTTGCATCATCATGCGCAATACTACCAATATGAAAAATATTATCCAGATGGAAATTATCAAAATCAAGAAAATATGCAGTTATATGCACTATAAAATCATGTCCAAATAACTGAAAATTCCATAATTCGTGCACATAATGTAAAAGCATACATTTTTAACCCCTATGGAAAAAACATGCAAATGCATGAACATCCTAGCCCTAGTTATAAGCGTTGCACTATTTTTGTTGTATTTGGTTCCAAGAATCACAGAGACGAAGCTGAAAATCGTTGTCGCTTATATAGATCCGCCGTATGTGGCAGTGTGGTAGTATCGCTTTCTGCCTTAAAAGCTTTACAGTTTGGCAAATCTTCAGACTGAATAAAATGCCCTTTTTGGACAGCACTACCACGCCAACCTATACGACATTTTAAGGGTGATGCGGCACTGCATTGGCTAATTCTTGCCTGCGAAAAATTATGATTTCGTAACAATGATTAGTGTATTGATAAGGTGAATACAAATGTTCTGGAGTAACTTCAATTACTTCCCTCAAAGTTTGCTTACACATCCTACCAATAAATTTTTGTGTACCTATCATATACGATTGATCTAGAGTTCCTTCAAGTTTTACGAGACATGCAACTTGGTTCATCGACATTTTGAATTTTAACACATTTCTCAAAACTATTACTCGAAATATTTTTATTTTATTCTCTGCTTGTACTTAACTAACCTGTGTATTTCCAAGCTGCGACTGAGATGAGCAACTTCCTTCTAAACTTACTTCCCCCTTAAAATGAATCCAATGTGTCTATACACATTTAGTTCTGCAGTAAAGATAACTTTCATTAGTCTATTATATGTGAAAATTATTTAAGTAGATAACGAAAGTTGTTTTAGACATGTAAGGTTCCTTTAATATTTAAGTTTGTAGCACTTTTGCTAATGCATTGCCGATAATTTAGATCCAGAAGACATGAAATAATTGAAATTAAAAAATATGTTTAAATGTACTACATTTAAAATGGTCATTCTTAATATACATTAATTTTAGCCCTAGGATTTACTGGAGTTTCACATTATTTTAGTGGATACGACCGGTATCAATATATGTATATTTCTCAAGCGTGATATAAAAAGCCAATGAGTGTACTTTATTTAATTTATAGCCATATTCCTGCTTATTGTCCTATACTGTATTGTAAAACTACTCAGTCGTTTGCATATAGACAAACATTTAAATATAAAGATTTGATAATTTAGAATTTATAGCTAATAGGCTTTACAACGCAAACTCCTTAATACTGTTCACTTTCTTGGTATTATTATTGGATTCTACTAGTACTCATTACTGTATATAAGCTGCCTCTCATAATTTTATAATAATTACATAGGTGCGTATAATACCTATATATGCTACTATCATACAGATTTGATACAACTTCCGGGAGACCAGCATTTACAACTCCGAGTCTGAACCTGGAATTCTTAAATCTATACCTGTGTACGATGTTCACGAAACCATTTTGGCGATACTCACCAGTGTACTCAACTGAACTGAAGCACATTAAACTTTCTTTATCTTAAGGCAGACTAAACCTTAAACGCCGGCTTGCTCTGCCTATGGTTTCGTGTTCAATACCAGCCCCTGGAATTTATGAATGCCAAAACCACCACAGCCCAATATAAATGCATGTAATGAAACTCCTGAAGGGGCAACTCTGGCCGGCAATACTGATAGGTATAACCCTTGTTAGTTGTCAGGGTAACAATTAAACTTTAGAATTGTTAATACCGTTGTCTGTAACATTTCTAATGTGATCTATAACCTTCGAAGCTAACCGTATTCCTACAAGCGATGACTGGACCATTTCTGAGGTGGAGGCACCAAAAGGGTGGAGCCCGTTCCTCCGATCGTACGGTGATAAGACGACGGTGGAATGAGAGGACCTAGAGGATACCTCACATGAGCTGGTCAGAGGTGAACACCTAGAGTTGGTTTAAAATCATTGCCTTAGTCCCGGGACTCAATCCACGGAACCTCAACACGAGAGCCGCAAACGAAGCCACTGATTTGCCTCGGCGTCCTAGAGTTGTTAGTATTAAACGCTAATCAAAAGAGGTTAGTAGTTTCAAATCTTTCTGTTTCCACTCTCCAGATATTCAGTTTAGTAAGAGCAGCTGTTCTTTGGTTAGGATGGCACTTACGGCGTGAATTTTGTCTCTCCTTCAGAGTATTAGTCTTCGCATTAATATCACAGCTTCTACTACTGCTCTTATGGGGCAAGTGCTTCGAAAACAAAGAAATCAACATCCCTGGAGTTAGAAAACTAACATAACACGTATTTTTGGTTACGGTTTACTATTTCGCATGCAAGTTTAGCACAAGAAAGGGTCATCAATTTTGTACGTAACAAACATTTCATTTTTGCAGCATCTCAAAAAAATCAGTGACCTGTGAACTTAAAGTATATAAAGGTAGTTGGAATTTCCGCTTGTATTACACTAAAATGGATATGGCTTAGTTTTTTAATAAGGAGACAATATCCTTTATGCATGAAAAATATGAATTTGAATATTAACGACTTAATAGAGTGTTATAAAGTTTTTTTTCTCCATCAGAATTTTCCACTGTTTATCACTTTATATCAAAATGCCTCAACTGCTATGCATAGTCATCAAACTTAAACATTTATAATTGCGACCAAGGGTAGATAAAAATCAATTAACTCGAATAACCGTTAAGTTCTGGGTTTTTACGATAAGCTATGCACTTGCCAAGAGAATTATAAACCGCCTCCGGACGGGAATATTTAGCAGCTGAGAATAAAAAACAAAGTTAATGAGTTGTATATGACAAGCTACGTAACAGATTTTCTCTGGGATATTTCCATCTCAGCTAAAGAGCACACACATTAAACTTTAAATGAAAACCTTGTTTGGAAACTGAATGTTGCGTAGTAAATATTTGGACCAGTTTAGGCAATTCATTGGACACCAAATGACAATATGGCACTTCCGTCTAGTACAGGCTGATTCAAAAATACGTTTAGAAACTTCGGGGATGGATTCCTTACATCAAAAGAAGAAGGAAGCTTCATATCAACCCGTTCCGTAATCCCGTGCTTTCTCGTTTTGATTAATGGCAGTTTACTTTCAACTATCTTCCAGGTCCATTTTTACAACCTTAATTTTATGCACTCGTTAATATAAGGCTATCACCCATTTGACTCATTGGGGGCCCAAATGACCAAGCTGTCGACGGGCCCTTAAACTTTTAAAATTATTTTGTTATTTAAGGACTTTCGGAATTTCGTCCCACAGGAGTTCTTTTACATGCCAGTAAATGTACTGACATGGAGGTGTCGTTTTTAAGCACACTTAAAAACCATCGGTCTGGGCTGGATTTGAACCCGTGACCTTGGGATCAGTAGACCAGCATCTAACCAACTGTGCCACCCAGACCGGCGTGCATGGCAACACTTACCCACTTCGCAGAATACAATGAGTCCAGTGAGTGAGTGAAGGGCCCTTAAACATGGATACTTGTTTATAGTTGTTATTAGGCTGTCTTCAACGTTTCAATTGTGTACATCTCAATAGTGAGCTAACTAGACGTGTTTCGTTCAACTGTGGCAGTATATTCCTTTCATGAGCAGGCAGAAACTACAGGAGCTGCTCGTGATATGTACCTTGATGTTTCAGATGCCAGAGCCAATTGTCTTGTAGTGGTACCTGGACCATCTTCAACACACTGTACGTATAAGCACCTCTTGATCTCCCTCGATGAAAAGCCGTGGTGCAACGACTCCTGACTCAAAAATTCGACGATAAACACCAACAAAGTTTGGATGACTCGTCTATTGTCGGTTTGGATACGCCACCTTATATAGTCGTTTAGCCTCGCGTCCATTACTATTCGTGCGGTCAGATATAAAAATAATATCTGCCTGCTCACGAAGTAAATGTCCTTCCATGGTTGAACGAACCACATGCAGTTAACCCACTACTAAGATGCACACAATTGAAACTTGAAGACAGACTAATGGCAGTTGTAAATAAATCTCCATGGCAATACTTCTCCACTACGTAGGATACAATAGGTTGAATTGGTCAAAACCTTCTATGAATGTGTGCATAAAGTTGTGAGATTGGACCTGGAAGACCACTGAAGATAAACTGCTATTAAGAACGAGAAAACGAAGGATTATGGGACATATGTTCACATAAACTTTTCTTTTCCTTTGATATAAGGCAGACCTGCATCACTTCCGGTTACCTCCACCCCTTCGGCCAGCGAGGGGTGGCGCGATTACCAGTGGCGGAACGTCTCAACATATCAACATCAGCGAACAGTCGTAAACGCGCATTTCAGGTTGAGTGGGAAGAAAATCTCTTCTGTTGAAATTCTGAATAAATTGAAGGCAACATTTGCAAGTAATCGCTTCAGAGATTTCAGGAAGTTGGAAAATGACTTTTTGTTATTTGCTAGCCCTTTTGCCATAGACATAGAGAAAGTCAGATTGGATTTACAAATGGAAATCGCTGATCTACAGACACTTTCCTCAAAATTCAATGCGAAAAGTTGTAGGGTATAGAAGTATATAAATGTGTGTGCAAGTCAAAATTTACCTACCATAACTTGTTCGCTGACAGAATTTTTCAATGTTTGAGTCCAGCTACATTTGTGAACAATTGTTTTTGTAAAAATTGTGAAATCAAAAACAGGTCCGGGATAACTGGGGAAAATCTTGTAGCGCAACTAAAAATAGCAATGACTGAATCTCCTCCATACTTCTTAAACGTGGTCGGTCAGCAAGAAGGTTATTATATATTTTCTTTGTATGTATAGACAATGTAACAGAATATTTTAGATGAATTTAATTATAAAATAGTGATAAAGGCATGCTCAATGCACCGATGGCAGAGTGTGCAGTTACAGTTCCTCACTGCACAGTGAAAGGGGTGATGTGTATCCTCTACCACACTACCTCCCCTCTGTGTGGCTGGTAGCATCTACAAATGTGCCCACCCCTGATGTAAGGAATCCATTTCCAAAGTTCGTAAAAGTAGTTTTGATTCATCCTATATATTTTGTGCTAGCTTTGCAAAACTCATTACTTTTTTCTGTTTTCATAAGACCTGTTTCTAGATTCTTCAAGAAACAACAAGAAAAGGTCTCGTTGGAAAACTTCAGTGGCTGCAGATGACAACTTCTTTAGCGAAAGATAGAAGTTGCTTTTCTGTAGTTAAGTTTCTGTGTACAATCATTGACAGAAAAGCAAATTACTGAGGCACAGGAGGTGTAAGGGTTTATTCATTATGCATTTTAAGTAACATTTCACGCAAGCACAAACTTTGTTAGTCATTTGAGATAATGTGACACACCAAGTTTTGACCCTTAACTTGGATGACATGAATAAATGCATCTTAACCTGCTGATCGATTCTAACCTTCCTCATAAAAACTGTATTATATTCTGTAGCCCACTGTACACTTGTATGAATTTTTATACAATGTACAGTATAGGAGTAGGTACAATTTTTTGTAAATGTTTCAAGGATACCCATCTATAGAACTTTAAAAGTCAACAATTTCAGCTGCATTAATTTAGAGTTTTGATACTGTAATGCGAGCTTGATGGAAAATATGCAGAACCAAATTTCATGTCTATTTTAAAACTAGTTACAGAGATAACAACTTTATTATTTCCTTAATTTTGAAAAATGTCTGCCAAGGACGTAATATTTTTGAATAAATTAGTATGCTGTAATCAAACTATTTAACACTATATTTAATTATGAAGATGAATTTAAATTATCTCAGTATACCAGGGGACAGTGTGGAAATGTTAAACGTGAGACTGTTTCAATTTTCTTTTTTCTTTCTTTTTTTCGCTTGAACGTTTACAGTGGTGAATATTATTTCTAATAATGTCACAACTAAGCATGTTATAAAAAAGGTAATCAAACTATTTAACACTATATTTAATTATGAAGATGAATTTAAATTATCTCAGTATACCAGGGGACAGTGTGGAAATGTTAAACGTGAGACTGTTTCAATTTTCTTTTTTCTTTCTTTTTTTCGCTTGAACGTTTACAGTGGTGAATATTATTTCTAATAATGTCACAACTAAGCATGTTATAAAAAAGTTCATTTCATCTCTATTTCTACTGTAATAAGCAAGTATACAAAATTTAATTCATGCATACCAAAAATTACATCATGTTGAACAATTTGAGAATGAGAATATCTCGAACAATGCCAGCCCGAGAAAAGAGAGTTTAAATATTATAACACTCTTTCTGAATTTATACTGTTTAAAAAGAATATAGTGGGTCATTTGCTAGTCTATGGTTCCTGAGGTCGCGAGATCAAACCTGGCGCAGGGCGATGAATCTTTTGGGCGGAAAATGCTTAGCATGGCTTTCTTTAAAAGGGAGGTAAAGTCGGTGGTCCGTGTCGTAGATTTACGGCACACAACATAAGCTGAAGGCTCATAAGGCGAACTTAATTGGTCCTTCGTGCCCAATATAGAATGAGACGCTAAAAAGAAGAGTAGTTAAAGAGGATCCATAAATAAAATACACCTTTTCCTTTATCTTATTCTGCTTCTCTTAAACTAATTTAGAATTTGAAAATTACAGAGCCTTCTCTCGAATTATTGAATGTTCATTTTAATGTATGTAAAACTTATGGTTCCTTCTACAATTTTTTATGAAACTTGGCTTACAGACATGCATTTGAGTCACTTCATGACATGCTACTAAAGGTCCTATATTTATAAACCGCCCATAGGGTTAAAGAAGAAGAGTTGTAGTGTTAATAACACTAAAATCCAAGTCTATAAATTTTGGCATGTTTGGCCTTCTTCCACAGATGGGTATTCTTAAGCGTTTCCACTATTCTGAGAGATGGTATATTACCGCATATGGTATGTCTTCAAAGGACACTGCCCCCAAACCGGATGACATTTAAAGGTGTCCAGGTTGTTATATTTTGTAAGAGCAACACGTAATGCCAGCAGGAACACTTTTCAGCACTGGGTTGTGGATGAGAACTTAATTTAGTGCTAAAGTAACTGTGAAAAATTAAACCCAACATTGAAATCACGAGTTTCTAAAATCAAATAAATAGAGTTTACAAGGAGTTTAACATACTTTTCCCTTTAGCATCGGCAAATTTACCAGGTGCTTTTAAAGAACTAACATAAGCTTCTGCGGTTCCTTGCTGTTTTGATTTTTCCATAATTACCTAGAGGTTGAAATAGGTTCAACAATCCCGTTGAAATATTGTGTAATCGTAATTTAGACAACCAGAATTATAAATGGTCGAATTTTATAACTCAGTCACCTGGAAACTGAACACGTCCTTGCCTTCAGATGCTGCTATACGAGCTGATTTTGCTTCACGCTGGGAAATAGCTAATCGACGGGTGACTTACATCAGCTTGACTGAATTACAAAAATGGCTCCGGATTTATAAACCTACAGCTCGGTCCTTTTTAAAAAAGTTCTGTCTATTATAAATCCAAGGGGCTCTTACGGGAGCTTTTGGTGAAACAGCGTCAAGATTTCCCAGCCAACTTTACGGTCCATCTAATGGACGGTGTTAAGATACGCCTCTGTATACGTTCCGTCACTGACGATGAAAGAGGGTCCCTATATGATATAGCAACAGGAAAATACCGGGGTAGCACGTGCTATATCAATACTTTGGTATCCTCTAAAGATGCACATCTTACCTCTTAAAAAGGTATTCTACTAAACAGGCGGAGGTTTATTATGCCACACTATTTGACGCTCGGCCCGCAGTGGTTGTTGTATAGGATTGTCTTTTGGAAAATGTTACTGCTGTAGTTCCTGAGGAGGCAAACAATACTCTTACCGGTACCTCAACTTCCGAGGAGATAGTACTCGCACTAAAGACTGCTAGTTCAAAATCGGCTCCTGGCCCGGATAGCAATGGCTGAGTTTTATAATCTACTGGGAATTCATTGCACGCCTTTATGACCATTGCCTGAGGACATTGCTCAAGGAAGTGAATTGGGTATCATGTATTATCTTTGGACGGGACACGTTAATAGAGTTGCTGGGACTCAATTATGGACAGCTCCTGCAAAAGGAGGACTCGGCCTTATTGTCGCTAGCCACAAATACAAGGCGCTGTTAATAAAAACGACTCTGCGATCTCACTTTAAAGTATGTTCCGAATCCTGTGGCAGTGATTTCTGTGAAAGTACGACACCTCATGTTTAGGAGAATAAAAAGATGTCTCGCCCAGGTGCTGGCAGCTCTTTTACAGGATTTGAACCCGATGTCGACTGAGGCTCTTTACCATCATCTACTAGGAAGCAAGGCTGACAGTGTAGACATACTGTGACATCGTTAATTGACTTGTCTGCATGGATATGGATGTGCATATCTGCCAACATTCGCAGCGTCTACCACAGCGGTAATACCAATGGTATTGTCAGAATGGTGCTCTTCCTCGATATTCTTGCTACAGAAAAAAGATTTCTCTTGTGATGGCTGATAACAGGACATTTTCATTACCTGTTGACTACACGTTATGCGTCAATTGCTGGCTTGCGCAGTTTCTTTAGGGTAGCAGGGATCGTACATTTATATCTTGGGATGGATGGTGATGCTCTCCGTTCATAGCCCTACCCAAAACTGTTCCACAATACAGTGTGACAGAAAGAAGTGTGCCATGGACAGTAAAAGGTATATAAAGAGATAGAAATTACCAGAACAACAGGGAGTTTTGGTGGTACGTTATGTAATACGAAGTGAATTTTGTATTTATTGAACGAAATGTATTAGTGGATGAAGAGAAATAAGTTATATGATCTAAAGTAAGTAAAAATTGGGACCTAATTGCGCTGCCGTTTGTGCCACCTCGTTCAGTCTCACTTCAAGGTAAAGGACAATTTTGCATACTACAATACTTCACGAAATCGACATTGCCAGTGTAAATTGCAAATATTAATTACAATATTTCGAATGCTTCAAATGTTCAATGGATACTCTTCAGTCTTATACATGGTGGAATGAAATTATTGAAGCCCGCCTATTGTATTTTCAGCTACTTCCGGAGTTCAAGTATTACTCTAGAGAACAAAGGGAATCTTTATAATGTACTCGGTATTTTTGTTTCTAACTTACAATGTGCTGGTCTAAAATGGCAAACATGATGCTTTCAAATTAAAAGCATTTTAAAGAGTAAACTGTCTAAAATGTTGAAGAAAGCAGTCTTATAATCCCATTAGTTGTTATTTTAAACGCATAAATCATTGTGCTTCTAACGCATTTTCTGAATGTTCAGTCTCTCATTGTGGGCACTTAAAGCCAAAAGCTGCATACCATGTTCTCGTACGAATGTTCCCGGCGAGATAAAAGCGCCTGTCACCGGCTACTTCAAAGTTACGCCGGAGGATAATACATTTTCAAGTACTTAAGACATAGAGCAAGTGATGTAATGTCTTTATCTTGAATATCATCAACTTTTATTTTGTATTGCGTCTCGTTATTTGAATCTGGCATGAGTAAACATTTTTTTTTCTGCTTGGTATGAGCCGAACATGGAATTGAAATGTTTTTTCATCTGTGGCGATTTAAGACGCAGTTACTAAAGCGTCATGCCTGGAACTTCGGGAATGTTTGGCGTATTGTGTCTGGTGCTTTGTTTTCTTAACGTTTTCATCTTATTTTAGCAGGAAACGAAGGATTCACACTAATTTTAAACCGCTACATCCGTTGCAGCTTTTACTCCGATATTCACATCTATGCTGTCTGCAAGGGTAACGAGATTCTAACTCGCGACCTCTTGAACGTGAGGCTAACCGTCCGTCAGCGTGGCTGCCTCACGTTCAAGAGGTTGCGAGTTCTAATCTCGATTAGGGTAAGTTATCCGGGAAAGTTTGTTTGTTTTGTTTTGTTTGTTTGTTTGTTTGTTTTTTTTTTTTTCCTTTCTTTCTGAGGTTCTACCTTATCCTGAGAAGACGAATATCGGGTAACTTAAAGCTCGGGCTCATTTGAGCAACATTTCACCCGTTTCATTCATTCATCGTCCAATATGACATTACGTTCGAGGACGTTAGTTTAAAAAAGAAACGCTACATTTCATTTGAAACCTATACTATTTTTTTACCGATAATTCCTTCTGGAACTTTGTATCTCGAGATAAATGTAGGAGTTCCTGAAGCTATACGATCCAGCTCTGTACGAATGTGGAAAAGTTGAAGAAATTTAAACCGCAGTGGTTTACTTGTTACTATTAAAGTGGAATTGCATAAAATTGCTCATTATATCAAGTATTCATATTTCTTGTTATTACATACAATTAGATTAGTGTCTTGTGATGCAGGACTGTATTTCCGTAGTTTAAAACTGATTCTGTGAAACAAATATTACGTATGCAATTGCATTGTTTCTCTATGAACCTAAGACATGAGTAATGATACACTATTACCTATCTACAATGACGTATGTACTTGCCTACCTATCTATTATGTAAATTACATAAAATGCAACGAAACATGCTGATGTTTGTGGTTTCCTGTAGTGTTTTTCTTTATTTAATGTTGCCGGAATGTCAATATCATGCGTGTTCCAAACCAGTCCTGGGTTAGACTATCCCTTATTGGTTTGAATTCGAGCCTGGCGCAAATGAATTAGCCTATGAACAAAGGTCAAGACTAGGTGAGAGGCGAATGGGGAGGAAGCACGGAAACATTACTCCTTAGTGGCTGGAAGGCAAGCTTCACCACGGCTCCCCATATCAGCCTTTGGATGAGTCCGTTTAGTATTGATTTGTAGTCGAAAGTCTGGCACTCAAAATATAACCAAGGGTTGGTCTCAGGCTCGGGATCGAAGGAAAAGAGAAGTAAGACAAACATTAAACCAGTACGGCAGAACCAGCAAAGGGAAGCGTCGCTGGAGGTGACAGGTGGTTTAGCATATCCTTACCAGCATAAACTTTACGCATTATATCGGCACGATTTTATGCACCAGACCGCACATGCATATTTATCATTTGTCTACGCATCAATGGCGTGCAGTTTATTTAGAACCTTCACACAAAAATGTTTTGTTGGAGATATAAATCACACCCATGTTAATATGAGAATGAAAATGCAAGCATACCGTGAAATATTCCGGACCATACTGTCATTATGCGGTACTGAAATAGCTGTCATAACTCCAAGCAGATGTGGTGATGTGTTGTCTCGAATTCTTAGCTAGAAAGAAAACATAAACATAAACTTTCTAGAATTACTTCGCATATCATAAGAGGAAGAATGTGAGTATTCGAGTCCATAAATTATATCTCTCTGCTGTGACTTTCCAAGTCAGTATTCCTATCTAAATATGCACTTCCTTTCAAATTTTGAATGTCTCAAGTAACCAGGTGCTTAGACAATACTGCATGTATGATGAAATAATTCAAATGATGTGTTTTTATGAAGTCTAAGTTTTTAAAATGCCATTTTTTTCTCTTTACCACGGTTCTTTTGTTACACAGGAGTAGGTGTATACCAATTTCATTCACAGGCAATTCGTAGAAAAAACAACTTGTATATTTTATTCGCCTACAAATTTATTTACACGCATGGCATTATATCATGCACTTTCTTCTTTTTTTTTTTCTTTTTTTGTTTTGTTACTGTACATTTTTCAAGTATTTATATAGGTTCTATTTCAATGTCTTTACTAGTGAGGCAAAATGAATTCCTTGCGGCAACTTATCCATGTTTTCTGTAATTAGGCATTGCACTATTTCATACAAATAAAATGAGCTAATTTAATTTGCTAAAATTTAGAAAATATATTAATGAAGAAGTAAGCTACAGGTAACACTTAAATCTGACAGAGAATGTGGGGAAGCTGTGTGGTGTTAAACATGGCAGTAAACATAAAAAGGATAGTTAGTGTTCTTGCTTTTAGGGAAAAAGTTAATTAAAATATGTACTAAGATGTACTATTAGGATTTTGCACACAAGAGTTCCTCATTACTGGATAATATAACATTCAGAAAATATTGTTAACGGAGACTTAGAATTTTCCAGATAACTCTTTATCTTGTTTCGACTAGAAGTTATCCTTCTTAATAACCTAAATGTAGAATAATAAATAAATATTAATTACGCAAAATACAAATCAGTTTTGTTATAAAGAGCAGCCCAAGGTGCTTTCACAGTATTGACAACTTTCTGACATTACACTGAGTGCATTGTTTGCTCATGGTGGTCATACACTTTACATTTCCCAGGCTAGCAGTTGTTACGTCATGTTCCATTATAATTTGTCACCTTGCCACGCTCATATTATGCAATCACATATAATATTCCCATACTTTTGGACCACTAGTTAGTGTTTATCTTATTTTATCTGCCATCTGTTGGCTTAGAGATGTTACGGAATTTCTTTTACGTTTCTCATCGGAATAGTTTCTAGATAAGAAAAGAAACGTGTTTTGTCCGGTTATATTTTTAATCACCGGTTGCTTATGTAATTTGATAGCAGTGCCGTGCCTTCCCTGCGTTGTGTTGTAATTCTCTAATGCATTTTAAAACATCATGTTATTACAAAGCTACCTTCTTTTTCGGGTATCTAATCTTGACAGAGGAAAACCTATATTACGAGTTTACCATACTGTTGATTTGTGAACTTGGGCATCGAATGCCTAAAGTAAAAATCTAGATTATGCGAAGTTTATAATATGCCAATGAAAACAAAACTACATTTAGTAACACAAATTCTGTCATTAATTATTCAAAATTATATTTTCACAGAGTGCACATTCCACCCAAAATATGGGACTATGAAGTAAAATAAAATAGAAGGGGACCACTTCATTCAAGGTGCTGACAAAGTCATCCCAAAACTCTCCATTTTGACATAAGAACTGTTGGAATATCAACTGAATATACAGTAAACGGCAGAGGTCGCAAAATGCTACAAATTCATTAGGCAATACGGATACAACCCGGAATGCACAAAGTGAAGACGGGAGTGGGCACAGTCAGCGAGACGGCACAGGTGGCTTGTGATCATACAAACTGCTTAATAGTATTCATAGTATAGTATTAATAGTATTACAATTACGATTACCTACTATTACTATTACTGTTTAACGACGCTGTCAATTACCAGGATCACCTCAGCATCGCCGGTGTGCCGAAAGTTCGCCCCGCTGGAGTTCTTTTACATGCCAGTAAATCTACTGACATGGAGCTGTTGGTTTTAAGCACACTTAAAAACTATCCGTCCTACCAACTGAGCAACCAAGTGCGACTGTATAAGTAGATAGTGTTAATTGTGCATGAAGGCTGATATCAGTTAAGCGTGATCTACCCGATTTTAATGTCTTCAATTTAAAATGAAATAAAAATTGCTCACAGCTGCATGTAACTTCTTTGGTCATATCCAGGTTTTTATTTGAGAAACAACTGATGCTATTGCTCGCTCAGTTGTTGGTTTTTATTATTTTTACATTAAACACACTCACATTCACTCCCACGTTCATACATCTAGGTTCTGTGGGATATGGAACTATTCTGGTTAAAGAAAAAAATCCAAACTCAGCTGAAAATCGAACCCTAAGCCCCTGGGTTGAAGGAACTAATTTTGGTAATAGTCTTAATGTCCATTAGTGCCCGTTTTTATTCATAATCTTTCCACAAAGTACGCCCTGATGGATAATATAATGGAAAAAGGTACATTTTCAGGTATTTGTGACATTTTAAATAACTTTCATCTTTCTACCAGACTCTTCTTTTCCCCAATCACTGTTGTAGCAACATCTATCGCCACTGATATCTTGACTTTTTGCTACTGAGTCTTTCAAAACTCAGAACAATTCGTCAGCTGTTGTTTTCTCCTTAGGGGTTACGAAATTCAAAGGCAATTCGTCAGCAGAAAGATTCTCGTTGACATCACAAATGAAGATTACTAAGCCTTGATGTTTATGTCTATTGATTCATCTAGTGCTAGACAGTTGTCTAAAGCTCGTTAACTTCATTTTGAATATCATTTTAAATTACTTCTGCAATTTTTAGCACTCTAGTCTTGATGATGATAGGAGACAAACATACTCTGAGAACTTGAATCTGCTTATTGGGACATATTATTTTAGTGACATCGCATAGTATTTTATATACTCTGCACTTGTAAAAGGTTTCATTGCTTTCCCGATTTTCCAAGCTCTATCATAGTTAGCAATCATCTGCTTTTAAATCATAGTCGGAGTTTGTATACCGTTATGTATGTCACATTTTCTAGTATGTGCTTCCTTTGTGTATCGTGACGCTGTTTTCCGTTGCTGCCCTAAAATAAAATCGCCATAACAACAGACTCCATGGATTTATGTACAACTGCAGTTATATAGCACATCAAACTATAACTATTACATTCGTACAGGAGGTCTCTAATACCTTGTATAATTCATTATGAATTACTATTAATTCCAAGTCAATAATAAACTTATAAACATGTGGCATTCGCGTTTTTACTAAGGAAGTATATTTATATTCTTTCTCAGCTCTAAATGGAGTTTTCGTGTTTTGAAAGCGTTACTGTCAGTAGAACGCGCAGTACTAGGATAACAGATTGAGCTAACGCTGATAATGCTGCCGAAGCTAAGGGTTCAGCGAGGAGAGGGATGTTGTGTCGTGAAAGTTACGTCACAGTTCAGGCGCAATCTCGCGAGACCAAAATTTGCGATGCCTGGTATAGGGCATACAACGGCGGGAGAACCTCGCGCGCAATGACCTACGTGAGATCTATTGCATCTAACTTCCCCCAGGAGGGGGACGAAGTGAAGGAACCACACACGAGGCTACAGACCACAAGCAGACAGGCCAAGGAGCCGCTTGGAAGTGCCTAACAGTTCTCGCTTTGAAGATGTGCTCCACACCCGCTACACGGAGAGGGCGATTCACTACCCCTCCAGCCAGACAGCTATCCAGCGTCCTCAGTGAATAAGCTTTCCTTAGATCAAGCATCTGCACTATTTCTCCGGCACCGCATCACACAACGAAACCTAGAAGCACACTGAAACATGAGAAGGAAGTGTAATGAAAAGAAAATGAAAGAAAGGAAGTCGTGTTTGATGACAAACCATCTCATTAGGCATTCGCCTACCGACCAGGGAAAGCTACAACCAATCCAGAGTCAGAACAGTGAAGAAAGTGTTTTCATTAGAAGAAACAAAAAAGGCACGAAGCAAGTATATCACACATATGGGATGGATCTAAATGCCTGTAAAGCCATAAAATGATTTTACTAATATACAAAAGCATTTATGCAAACAAAAATTACAAAAATAAGTAACCGAATAAAGCACTATTCATATGGGTGCATTTAATATGTTTATAAAATATCAAATATTGACCGAACGTTTAAACTATCTACGCCTACAAAGCTTTACTGATAACTCTCAGTGTGTTATACACACACACACACACACACACACACACACACACACACACACACACACACACACACACACACACACACACACACACACACACATATATATATATGCGTGTGTGTTTCTTAATTAGAGCTGCACTGGTAATCTATGAGTAGCTTAGATTTCCATTATTGTAAAATTCAATTTTCCTTCTTTCTTGAAAAACCTGGTTGTTATTGATCATAAATATTAAGGTCCTGATTTATGTGTAGACATTACATGACTTCCTATACTTAAGCGGTGGAAATGATTTTACGATAATATGATTCATCACAAAATGTGACACACTCAAGATTTCAGATTATAGGAGTATTGACAAATTAACTCCACCAAAACTGAAATTATATGACGAAGGGCAAACATTTCTACTTTCTCTACTGCGTATAGTATTGGACCCCAAAAATCGGATGTCGAGATTTCACCACAAATATATGCTTTGAGGTCCCCTGAATCCAAATGTATGTGTGTGTGTATGTATGTATGTGTGTGTGTGTGTGTGTGTGTGTGTGTGTGTGTTTGTGTGTGTGTGTGAACGGCATAAGTAAAAAGAAATGTCGGTTAAAAGCCAAAGTTGGTTTGACATGAAGCTTTTGAAGAAAACTCCTCGATCCTAAACTAACCTTTGCATGTAAAATTTGTCGAAAAGTTTGACTATCTGAAAAATGGCTCTAACGATTTTGATTAATATGACATGTATATAGATATTCTTATAGCAAATGAAATGTATTTTTTTAATTTTCTCGCTATGCCCCATATAGTCTGTTTACTCCTGACGACTTTTGCATAACTGGTAAACCGTAAGAGATAAACCAAGTCTTACTGTACAAAAAATGCACAACTCGTTAAAACACACGTGTCCAAATGAATTTTTCTTTTGCGTAATGAACGGAATGAACCACTTCGGAAATATTCCTTGTTATTTGTATGAGTTCTGCAATACTTACACTTCCCTCAAATGGAAGGTCCTTATTCCTTTTTTTTATGTTTTGGCCATGTAAAGAACGAAATTTCAAAGTCTTCATTTAACGACCAGTTTTAAAGGATATTATTATCGCTCAAAGCCTACTGTATTCCCATATCTTCCTTGCGCCTACAAGATAATTACTAATAAGATAATTTCTACAAATGTTTATCAAGGCTAACATGAATAAGATAGAGGGACAAGAGTTCATAAGAATTGTTAGTACAAGAGCAGACAAAGTCATGTGAGAAAATTCCACAAAACAAAAAGGAATACTTCCAAATAGTTTTCTCCAAAAACGTTTATTGTGTGTTTTAAAGAAATCTGCAGAAAGTCATGTGAGTGCAACACTTCAGACCTTTTTATTGATTTTATCCATTCACCATGTCCCATAGGATATAGCTTCATTACGTGCTGTACATTAACTTGCTTACCGTATTATTATGTTATAATAATTAGAGCAATTAAATGTTTGTGCAATATTTGTTCACAATGTCACTGCGTTTTGTTGGCCAGTTCTATCCACTTCTTGCTCTCGCCTTGAAGATAGTGCGCTGCCGATCCAATATTGGGTACTCCCACAGAAAGTGATCAGCGCTTTGTTCAGCGGTTTCGCATGGATATCTAGAACTTTCAGAAATCCCAGATTGGTGGTAGTAGCAACTTAGGAAGGACAGGCGTATAGTTAAGTTTAATTTTAAAAAAGTATTAATTTTCAATCAATTTCTGTTGATTACATGACTGCATTTTTGTGCTTCTTATGTCTTAAGGCTTACCAGTTATGCAAAATCATCCAAATCAACAGAGAATTCAAAGTGTATTCCCAAAAAATTGAAGATAGACCTTTAATTTACCACAAAAAAAAAACAAAAAACAAAAAAAACACCTTCAACATGTAACGTATATTTTAATCCAAATTGTTGGAACCATGGTTGAGAAATTTTGTTTGCATGTAAAGGATAGTTTGGAATGGGGGATTTTCTTGCAAATCTTTGTATCTGATCCTTGGAAAATGCTGGACCAAATCTGGTTTTCAACCAAAATTTCGTTTTCGAGGTACCTGCGCTGTTCACAGACAGATAAAGGCACACAAATAAGTTTCTAAAATGGTTTTTATTCCCTTTTTCCTCTACTTGCTGTAAGTACGAAGTAGATAAAGTAAAAATACTATATGTACTTCATGAAGTGGAGGAAAACTATGCCTATTACGTCATTTTCAGAAAACGCAGTATTAATCTACTTCAGAGAACTGTCCTTCAAAATGAAATGTGGACTCACTATTCAATATTAAATTCAACACTTAATATCAAGCACTCAAGTGACACATCTAAGAACTCAAAACTCAATAGTGCCACCCAAAAACATTAAATTATAACCACAGTTAACCAGGTAAGATATTGTTGTAAGACTTCAAAGATTTGAAATTGTAGTTGGCCAACAAAATACATTAATAATGGTAATTAAGGCACTCGTATGAAAGTTATGAAACTCGGGTCCTAATTATTATCATTATAGTATTGTTGCATAATGTGCCTACTACTATTTTCTCCTCAGTTTCTTGTTTAACGTTTCCGCCTGTGAGGCAACGACAGCGGTGGTAGATAGTGTGTGCTACAGTCAATAGATGGCAGTACTGAGACGCAGGAAGACGAGGACATGGGCACGGATAAAGGAAGTTGAAGTTATACGCAATTATTCACTTCGCTTGTTTAGTATATAATTCGGGTATGTTTTTAAGCATCGGTATCTATTCTCTATGTAATCGTTATCAAAGTACTTTTTACAGTTACATAAATCACTCAACAGGATTTGCTTTATTAGCAAATCCACTCAGTGTTTCATTAGCAATCATAGGATGGGCTTTGGAGATGTCGAAATAATCAAATCAGTTTTTTTAAAGTACGATACATGTTATACAAATAGCAATGTATTACAATTAATCTTATTAACCCTCCTCCAGTTCACACCTTACATTCAGTGATGTAGAGCAGTTTAGTAGCATTAAAAGGATGTTTAGACATTTTCTCTACAGATTCTGTGTTTCACTCACGAAAATTTGGCTGTAAGGACAATTATAGCGTTATCTGAGAAAGATTACGGCTAGGCTTTCAGTATATCATGTGCTAGTAATGCTGGGATATCAATTGCACTATGTATTTAATGTAGATAGTGGATCTGCTGATGACAACATCGTAGCTGCCATGTGGTACTGCCCCACCTCACAACTCCATCTCATACAACAAAGATCCTGTTGTAAACAAAGCGGAGAGGACTCAACCCGCCCTTTGACATCGCTACACTGTGGCATTGTAATTTATTCACAATAAATCAAATAAGATGTTACAGCAGCTTATTAAATCTGTCACAGGTTTCACATTATCGTGTAGCACTATAATGGTTACGTTTCGGGTTCTTTTCTTTCATCGCGGAACAATGCGCGATCATTGGCCTCTCGCCGTACCATACGGTTGGCTCGGTTGTATTTTATTTCGGCAGAAGGTCAGACGTGCTCTAAGCTGACTGCTTTTTAACTTGATCACGATGAACAATAACATCTGAATCAGTGTTCAGCTTTGGTTCACTTATTTTGTTCTGAGACAACTGTCTGCTATAGGAATGTAAGATATTACACAAGTGTTTTATTAGCAATATTAGTTAGGATGTATATTATTTAAGAATAACAAGTTAATAGCATCTCTCTATAAATGTTGAAGACTATTGCCATGTTAAAGAATTTACTTCCGTCATGCTATGTTAATGTTTATTTGGCATACAATGTCTTGTTCATGTTAGGAAATATCGTCATGCAGGAAAACTAAAAGATTTCAGGCACAAGAACAGAAAACCGTTACATTTATTTATACATAGTTACTCAGTAATAGGACATAAATATCACACTAGAGAATAAAACTCAAAGCATTGAAGGAAAATGAATCTATTATATTGCATACCATCCAAAAGAAAATGGAGTATCACTGCTCACAAAAATGCTTAATTAGAAGAATTTTATGTCGTTTAATAAAGTAATTAATCATGTATTAAGCATATGCTATTCAGTTGTAGATTGTTGCAGCGTGAAGCAAGCTTTGGCCTGGCAGCGTTGTCATTTTGCTTATTTCCAAGCAGTGCACAATGTAACATAGTAAACTTATTGCCGCCAAGCACTACTAAATGTGTCATATGATTTTTGTTTTTAAAGAGCCTTTCTTACTTTCTCTACTACGTATAATAGGCAGGGGAAGTAGGCATTTTACTTGACCCAAAATTTCTATGCCGGAATTTCACCGGGAATGTTTTGAAGCCCCCCCCCCCCCCCGAATCTAAAAAACTAATCTCAGGAGAAAAGGTTCGTGTGTGTGTGTGTGTGTGTGTGTGTGTGTGTGTGTGTGTGTGTGTGTGTGTGTGTGTGTGTGTGTGTGTGTGAGACTGAACAAGGTAACTCAAAAACGAAAGGTTGGTTAGAAACTAAAATTAGTACTTAAGTTCAATATCTTTCAAGGATGCGACACGAAGATTTTGAAGAAAATTCCTCCACCCTGAACCATCCTTTACGTGGAAAATTTTTCTGAAATTATAATTCTCTCAAAAATGGTTCTAACGTTTTATTAAAATTCCACATGCTTAATCATTTTATGGTAAATGAGGTGTATATTTTGAATTTTCTGGCTATAGCCCATGCGGTCCTGTTTACTCTTGATGACCTGCACAACTGGTGAACCGTAAGAGATTGGCCAGATCTTACTATCCAAAAAATGTAGACTCGTTAAAACACAAATTATGTTCAAATGTATTTTTTTGTAGAATGAAGCACCTCGGAGATATTCCTCGTTGCTTGTGTGAGCTTTGCAATACTCAAACTTTTCTCAAATGGAAGGTCGTTATTCACTTTTATATCCCTTGGCCGTGCAAAGAAAACGGAATTTCATAGCCTTCATAAAGTGGCCAGCTTTAAAATATTTCACTATCGCTCAAAGCCTACTGTATTCTCATATTCCCATTGGACCTACAAGGAAATAAGCAATAAGATAATTTCTGTAGATGTTTATTTCGACTAACATGAAGATAAAGAAATAAGATTTTGTAAAAATAGTTAGTACAAGTAGAGAAAATCATGTGAGTGCCACACATCAGTCTTACACATTAAGATTCTAATTGAATAAATGACTCGTAAGTATAGCAGACGTTTTAAGTGCTACAGAGACAATCTCGGTGCAGCAATTATATCCCTGACCGAGTTCTTGAAAATCATTACACAATATCCGCAGAACGTGCAGGCATTACTAGCAAAGTTACCTTGAGTTCACATCCACATCCTCTGATTGGAAAAAGGAATACAATGCTCATTAAATAAAAAGAATGCAGTACACAGTTGCATATCAGATAACACATCCACCTTAGATGACGCAAAAAACTATGGTTGTTTAAACAACAAAAACAAAAACATTCGTGAACTTACAAACTGTCCAGAAGAATCCACGAAGTCAGTGCAAGTTTTGGAGGTTGTATCAACTGACATTGTGTACTGAAGGAGAAGGCTGACAACGAGTTTGGGTTGGTTTGGATATGATACCAAAAACTTCCCGTTTCGCCAAAAAGGTTTGTCTCTCGAGATGCTGTTATTCACGGATTTCATGAAGTCGGTTCCGACAACCCCTTTTACATATGAGCTCGTCCCCAATGCATACCCTTAATGTACTATCCTTCACAAAAGTAAATACCGAACTTCAGTGAGACCTGCGCGAAGGGTCACCTAATTGTCAGGCGTATTTGCATAGATGGTATGAGAATTAAATTAGTCATATGCTTCACTTGCTATTCAGAGGACATGGCAGACATGTCACCTCGTAGCTCACCTCGCAGTTTTGAAAAAAAAAACAATATTTCAGCAATCCTTCTACATTAACGGGCAAACATTTCAAATTCAAGTTCAGTGCACCCGCAGAAAATAAGTTCTTATGGTGTTTTATTAAGTTGTGGACTAGAACTAAAATGATACCAGTGTTGGGTGCTAGACTTACAGACCTGAGTTTAATCAGTTAGACCAAACTCGTGTGTTCGTTATGGCGGAACTACCAAAATTTAAGTAAAAAGGGGGCGCTAGACATTTAAAAATGGCGGAATCTAAAAAATTTCACAGCCAACCGATGACTGAAGGTTTGGGAAACATTTATTTGTATAAAACTAAAAGTCGTCAGTTTGATAATTTTTCGGTCAAGAAAAAGAATTATTTAAAATATAATTTATATAAACGTGTGAATCAACTGTAGTGTTGTAAAATATTGGACTGACAATTTTACGTGCACTCACTGCGCACCAAACCCGACGTTTTGCAGCGTGGTGAGGAACTTCATGAACAATATGGGGATTTTCGGTAAACCAGAAATGTTTGCGAAGATATAGGGAATGTGTTCGCATTGAAAGTCATTAATTTCAACATATGTTGAGACGTAGGTAAGCCTAATGTAAGATAGTACAGTAGTTAGTGTCCCGCACCCATGCCTCGCCGGTCGTTTACGTGTAACTCTGGCGGGGGGCTCGTCGGTCTTCGCCGGGTCCGGCTTATCTACGCAGATGCCAAACATAATTCTAAGTATAATGCCATCTGTTTTTAGAGAAATTCTAAAAATATCCAGTGTCGTGCTCAAACATTTGACTTTAAAACTGCAAATATAGTTTCTGGTTATGTTCAACAATCGCTGAAGAATACTACATCTACTTTTTTCACTCAGGTTCTGAGAAATGTGCAACAATCGTCCAAAATCAAATCAACAATTAGCTCAATAATATGTGGTAATAACGAAGCTTCAAATGAAAAACAATGACAAATTCACTACACAAATTAAAATAACTTTTAGAAAGCTTAACAATGAATTAATTATGCAATGGAAATCAAGATTGTGTGCCCTTCATTATACAACCTCCGCAGTGTATTTTTAACAGTACTATGAAGCAGTGACGTAACATGGTGTGTGGACCTGAGTATGCATTTTGAACTCATGTTAAGGATACGCAAAAGTGAAATCTTTGAATTCTACAATAGTGGATTTTGCTCAAACTCACATCACATATAATACACGTTAGTAATAATGAGCATTCAAATTTTTATTGCAATACTTTTAGCGTCTTTAGATTTATTATTCTTCTCTCTATTTTTAGCAGCGTACCTAAAATGCTCCGTACATGAAGATTTCAAAATTTTGATAATTTTAAATATTATTCTGTTATAGATAAGTACTCTTAAAGATTGTTGGATACAGGAAATTTTGTAACGCTTGGATTATTAAATACAAATTATTAACTTTGAAGAAATGTTTTTCACAATTTTTATAGTTTCCATGGCACTTTATAATTTACCAACTAGTAAATATTAAAAATTACAGAAATATCACTCCTACTATCTTTTTCTTTTTTGTGCATTCTTAGTTTGTTGACCACAAGCACTTGGATTGTATATTTGGAGCAGTAGGGTTCCAGGAAATGTAGCGTTCTGTCTACAACACGTGTTTTCCTTGTAGTGAACCACGCGGATGCACATGGGCAATGTGCATACGCTGTCTTCGGTTTCCTGGCGTATTTTTCTCTTACAAGTTCACACACATTATTGTTCAAAGTGCTGCTTGTTGTACCCTGGTACGTACAGACGGAGTTAAAAATACGAAATTAATCTTCACTGCCAAAAAATATGAAAAAGTTTCGCTATAAATCTCTGCGTAACATCCATTGCGCTCGTACATCGTTTAACGTGACTGGCTTGAGGCGAGCACAAGCACCAGCCGCTCTGTTTCAATACTTATCGTGATACGCTAACAATACTAATTCATGGTAGAAACATACTCTTCAGCAAGCATTACGCCAATTGGATTTGTATATGGGTAGGTGGCCGGGTGGTGATGTTTAAGGACCCGTGGACAACTAAGTCATTAGGGCCCGTGGACTTGTACTCGTTTATGGATAACAGAAAAAGTGAACTAAAGAATACTGGCAGGGTATGCAACACATCACCCACATCCATTGACGCTACGCCCCTAAATGGAAGGAGAAAAGGACCGTTTAAATTGAAGGATGGAATTCCTAATTAAATGGCAAAGTAAAAAGTATTTGAAAGATAACAGTTATCTTTTAGAGAACACTATAAAATAATTTCTCTTTAAAATTTTGGATTTTACACGTTTCATTTGGTTGGCTTTAGGCAGAAAAAGATGATAGGTCATGCTGGGATACGTTCTTGTTAAATTGACATATGATATAACAGACATGTTTGTGTATGGATATGACGTCACACAAACAAGAAGTGTTTTTCAACTTCGGATCGCAGCGTCTCGATGTTTCGCGTTTATAACTATCATGGTCAATGATTGGTCGAGTTACGTATGTGATTACGTTTAACCAATTATGAACAGCAAGGAAAAGCTGTAGCCTTAACTACTTCTTTTTGTTTGAATTGACCTTTCGTATACATAGCCGCAACATGCACTCTGCGAGCTTGATTTACGTCAGCAGCTTTAATTGACTTTAGCGCTCCAGACTAGCAATGCTGATACATTGTTTTGGAAGATGGTCAAATTGCCGCTCTATCCGAAATGCAAAGCCCCAGTAGTAGGCTCAGAAAAGGTTGCTGTTCAGGGAGAGCCTATTTCCGAAGCTCTCTATACATTTAATAATTACACCGTTCTGCATGGATTTTGCATTTTTGAAGTGAATGAGCGTTTCTGAATCACATTTTTAAACTGATTGCAAAACTGAAATCCGTTTTCGCCTACCACGTCAGAATTTTTTGCAATTCAAAATGTTATGTTTTGAATATTTTTCGTAATGCACGTACTATAGTAATATTACTGCGTGCTTATCGTTTATCAGAAGGGCTCAACAGCTTATAATTTCAACTTTAATGCTTAAAATGTGAAATAATATAACTATTACTATACTCATATTTTATATTTTCATATTTTTTTATATTTATAAAAATCTATTAACTATATCCGCCCCAGGGGATGTACAAAAATTTGTCATGGCGATAAGACATGCAATGTTTATTCTTGGAGATGTTTATCTACAATATCAGATACATTGCCATCTGCATCCAGTAACACTGAAACTGAATCTCCAGTGGATCATGCTTATGAACCAGACAAATGTGATGAGGATGGATGTTCTAATCAAAGCGAGCTTAATGATTTAGTGAGGAATTTAAATTTGCCTAAAGAATCAACAAAACTTTTAGGCTAAAAGAAAAGAAAAGGAAAGGAAGCATTGGCTGAGGATACATAATTTTCATGGTATAGGCATAAGGAGAAGGACCTTGTCCCTTGTTTTGCTGAACACGAAAAATTGGTGTATTGCGAAATACACTGTCTTCAAATGTTATAACATAAGTTATAATAACCAAAGAGTAGAGATTCTTCATAGATTCTTCTCAAAAATTCTTCAAGCTGTTTTGGTTCATAATGGAAACATTCGTCCTTCTGTTCCTGTGGTCCACTCTTTCCTTTTAAAGGAGAGATATGAAAATTTTAAATTTTTGTTACAAAAACTACAGTACGAAAACCATCAATGGCTAGTCTGTGGAGATTTCAAGATTATTGGACTATTACTTGATCAGCAGGCTGGTTTCACAAAGTATCCTAGTTTGTTATTTGAAAGGAATAGCAGAGCTAGGCCAGTACACTGGGAAAGGGTACAGTGGCCACATAAGACTAATTTAACACCGGGCATTTAAAAAAAAAAAAAATGTGAACCTCTTATTGATCTCTCAAAAAGTATTGTTGCCACCTCTCCATGTGAAATTAAGTTTAATAAAACAATTTGTGAAAACTCTAGATAAAGAAAGTACTTTAAATACCTTTGGGTTACATTTTCTTCATTATCCAATAAAAACATTAAAGCTGGTGTCGGTATTCGTTGGCCCACAAATTCGAAAGCTGATGGACATTCAGTTCGAGAGTACTGTGAGTGGAGAAGGTAAGAATGACTGGAATGCCTTCAGAAATGTTGTTTTTAATTTCCTTGGAAATAAAAAAGGACCTAAAATGTGTTAATACAGTGAAAGTTATGCTACAAAATTTCAAACAAATTGGTCGCAACACGAGTGTCAAAATGCATTTTCTTCATTTCCATCTAAATGATTTCCCTGATAATTTAAGAAATTTAAGTAAGAAATAGGGCGAAAGATTTCACCAGGATATAAAAATTTGGTAATGAGGTATCAAGGAAAGTGGAGTGTTCACATGATGGAGGACTATTGTTGAATGTTAAAAAGGGACTGCTCTGAACAATATGCGAGAAGGCCAAAGAGGTGAAAATTTGAAGTGTAATATTCAGGTAAAGTTATGAATGTGCTTATCATTATTATTAATCAGAGATTAATTAGTGGCAAATAATAAATTATAATTATAACCTGGTTATTCATACAAAATTCTTGTTGAAAGTAATTTTTATAACGTTTCACAAATTTTTGATTTCATCCTGTTATTTATGAGTATTTTGAAAATCTGACGTGTTGGGAGAAAATGGAGATTATTTTCGAATTCAACACAAAAAATCCGTTTAGGATCAGCTATCACATTTAAAAAAAAAAAAGAAAAAAAGTAGGTTTTGAAATGCAGAACGGTGTTGTCTAACTAATTAGTGTAGGAAAGGTTAAAATAAACATTTAATATTGTAACATAGCTCAATTAAATGTCGATATACTCGGGACAATGAACTCATCCATTTTAATAATAATAATAATAATAATAATAATAATAATAATAATAATAATAATAATAATAATAATAATAATAATAATAATAATAATAATAATAATAATAATAATAATAATAATAATAATAATAATAATAATAATAATAATAATAATAATAATAATAATAATAATAATAATAATAATAATAATAATAATAATAATAATAATAATAATAATAATAATAACAATAACAATAACAACAATAACAACAATAATATGTGCAGTAGTCCGCCACGATATGAATGTGCTCGGTGGGAAGAACAAAAAGCAGTTACGAAACAAGTAGGCGGGCATCGCAAGTGCACTCAAGTAAAGAAAGAAAACATCTGCATTTCCGAGATGTATTTAGTGAACTCTGTTTCTTATAACCTTGCCCCGCTTGCCGTGTTTGTTCGCGTCTCCTTCCACTTTCTCATGATTAGGTAAGTATGATGTCAAACAAGCCGTGTGCAACGCAAGGATACACAATAAAAGTGGTATAAACAATGTCATTATAGATGCATTGCTTTTGTCATCCTGAGATGCAGGTTTAAAACTGAAGTTTCTGCCTTTTATTTGTTGATACGAATTTACATACATTTCAGATGTGTTAACTTCGTTACATAATATATTTAATTCATTCTGCCATTATAATATAAATCTTCCACAATATTATAATAAATGATAATGTTAAACAAGGAACTGTTTTGCTTTCCAGAATAACCTATCCCACGAGAGGAGCCAATGAGAGGAACATACCTTACTGAGTATGTGTAGCTGTGTCTTCCCTCTATCACCTTGCTCCATACTACCACGCTAGCCTTGATGACGTTATGCATTGTCAACATAATGGTGGTGCCCTCGTACAAGTGCACTTGTATCGTAGTGCTTAGTCAGCCGTCCTCAGGCCCATGACTGATGTAAGCAATCCAAAAAGCGGCACTCCTTTCTCTGGGACCTTTCGACTCAATTAGGGCAATACCTTGAGACTAAATTCTCCCTCCCGTGGGAATAAGGATGGAAGAGGATGCGCCACTCACGACGGTCAGTCCCAAAGGGGAAGACTACCGATAAGGAATTTAGTACGCCAGGTACCAGCTCTCTAGGTTAGGGCCAGAGGACATTAAGGCGTCTCACAACTCGCAAGGACGCCAGCGGATGCCCGAACGCACCCAAACTCCCATAGGTATCAAGAGCCATGTCTCGCTGAGCCCAACTCAGTGCGAAAATCTGTCCCCTGTAGTTCTCTTAACGTCAGAATGTCACAACACGAACTGCAGTGTGTTCATTTAATTTACCAATAGCGTCAATTTCGATATTCCACTCTCGCAACCAATTTCACATGGTCTTCTTTAGCGGATTTGAAACTGGTGCTTTATTATTTTAACTGAGTGATCTGGTGCATTATTCATAACAATAATGCCATGCTTAGGGATGATAGGGAGAACATGATTACAAAATCATTGCTTCAAAATATTATCAATTTCTACATGGCAATCGTTCGTGAATTTAGACTTAAATGCTTGTAGTGTATTGAAGACAAATCTAGCAGATGCTCTAACATACAAATAAAAAATATTGAGCCTTTCCTAAGGACACATGGAAAGGATACTCGATTCGATAGCATCGCAAATTAATATTTTTTCTTAATATTGATTAGTTTCATCTAAATAGATAATTAACCGGACAGTATTTCTTAAACATTTAATTTTCTTTATAAAAAACTTAGTCTTTTCACTACGACATTGGGTTTGTCCTGCAGCAATTTATGGAACAGATTATTCTTTACGTAATGAAAACTCATGCCCTTCAAGTTCTTGCGTAAAGCCCAAGTATTTCCTTGGAAAATTTCTACTTAGTTTAAAGCTTAATTGATATCATTTAAGCTCACCAAGAAATGCACACTGTCTGTGGTTACGTGATAGAAGCCAATGACGACACAATATGACAAGAAGTGCAAAGTGTATAAATTAGGACCAAGCACTCGTTTTTCGTTATGTTGTTGGAATTTGAATTTTAACAATGGGTTGGTCAAGATTTTCATTATGACCCCTTTTATTTAGATAGGTAGTGACTCAGCGCTTCCTACAGCCACAACGTTCCGCAGACGTTACACAAATTGGGTATTCTTTTATGCAGAAAATGTGCGAGTGAATATGAAACCTGCAAACATATGCAATGAGAATAAGAAGGATTAGCAGCAATAGATATGTACCCTTAGACTCCTTTTCCTTGGAACCCGAGGATATAAAACGGGCAAAAAGAAAGAAAGTGGTCCATTTTATAAGCACCCTCGGATTTGATCAAATGCCTGGTTTAAGGGGCACAATGGGTTCCAAGAGCCTACGTGCAGACTTTTAAAATAGGTTACTCAAGTTTCATCATCATTATGAACAACCCATATTGATACAAAGTAGAACCCCAGTTACAGGTGCACAAGGTGAGACAGTTAAAATAAGATGAAAAAGTGTAAAAAGAATTTTCTTACAGAGCAGAAACTTCCTTTTTGATTATTACTCAAACTAAGTGTGTAGCACCTAATATAATAAAACAAATGAAACAGACAGATAAATAATAAACATAATTTACCATTTAAAGTGCTTGCATGCATACTGGTGCTGTTATTCATATTTAAACTAAAAAAAAAAGTCTAATTTTGACTACAGGTACGTTACATTGATTTAAAAAATAGTCTATCTTTCTCTTCTTCCTTGAATTTTCCACACAGTGATATGCTATCCAAATGCAGTAAAAGCCAGCGCCGTGGCCAAGTGGTTAGACCATTCGCCTCGATCCCAGGCGACCGGGATTTGTCGTGGACGAAGCGGCACAGAGCCGGGTTTCCTCTGGAGTCTCCGGTTTCTCCCGCCATCTCATTCCGTCTTGCTCCATCTCCATCTTCATTCCATGTATCATCAGTGTTATGGGGTGTCGCATGTAGTAAAAGTGGTCGTTAAACACTATCAAAAAACATATGCACTGATCATACTGATCACACACATATGCACTGATAGAAATCACTGTCATTTCTAGAGCGTGTACTGTCTCATGCATAGTGGAAACATTTTCATCATTTAGGCCTTCTCTTTCATCGTCGTCGTCACCACCACCACCAGCACCACCACCACCACCACCACCACCACCACCACCACCACCACCACCACCACAACTACTACCATCACCACCACCACCACCATCACCATCATCATCATCACCACCACCATCACCACCACCATCACCACCACCACCACAACTACTACCACCACCACCACCACCTCCACCACCACCTCCACCACTACCACCACCACCACCGCCGCTGCCACCACCACCGCCACCGCCACCGCCGCTGCCACCACCACCAGATACAATCTGGGGAAGAATGGTCTTGTCCGACCGGATTAACACATAGTAAAAGATGAAAAACTATAACACAGTGTCAAATAAGTAGAAGAGATATAAAACAGATAAATGTATTTAAATTTCTTAAAGCAACCACTTCCAAAATCATATGCTTTGCATAAAAACAGCTAAAATGGTATCTCATACAAAGCAAAATTTAATACTATAAAGTTACAATGCTTCCAAAATATTTACATATACGCTCAAAATGCCTCTTGTTTAGTGCTTCGATAGCAAGGATATTGCACACAGACACTATGAAGAATAAGGATATCGCATGAATGAATAAGTAAATGGAAATATTTTGGACATGAGGAACGGAAAAATGCGGTGAATCAATCAGAAAACATACAAGCAACAAACATACAATTGAGCTAAATATGAACGGAAGAATTTTAATGGCTAAGAAATTTGGCGCAAATCTGCGAGAAACGTAGAAGTTTATAACATATAAGTAAGGCGCAAGTCTATAAGCGCCTAATTTTTTAATTTATGAAACAGTTCCTGTTTGCAATATAAACTGTGCTCTTTTTCAGTTTTCCCAAATTTTTATCTCAAAGCCCGAAGGCAACTGAGAATATGTTTTTTTTTTGTTTTTTTGTTTTTTTTTGTTTTTTGTTTTTGCACATTATTTATCTTTAAAATGTCAGCTTCAAAATGATATATTTCACTTATTTAATTGGAATAACTGTGACTGTCATAGAATCTGTAATACATTTTGGCGTGGTGTGTGTGTGTATGTGTGTGTGCATATGTGTGTGTGTGTGTGTGTGTGTGAGTGTGTGTGTTATGTTAACGTGTTCTAATGTAATGTTATACCGGACGATGAATGAATGAAATGGGTGAAATGATGCCCAAATGAGCCCGAAATTCATAGAACTTAAAAGTTACCCGACATTCGTCTTCTCAGGATAAGAGAAACCTCGGAAAGAAAACCTTATCCAGATAACTCACCCTTACCAAGATTGGAACTCGGGACCTCTTGAATGTAAGACAGACGCTACTACACGATCGAGGTGGGAGAGATATGTGTGTGAGCTATATACACATATATTGTTTACCTTATATACATTTTTATCGAAACTAATATTTCTCTCTTTTCTTATCACCGAAACTTTGAGTAAATCTGTGTTAAAATTAGAAAAACACTGACGAAAAAGTTTTACAGTTGTAACACAACATATATCCGTATGTTTATTTCGTTATTATGGTTTAATGAATATGTGATAACAATTTCAACAAGTTGTAAACAATTGCGACTGACGAAATCCACATAAAAGTTCTAGTTTTGAAATTGGTAAAATAAGACATTACCACCTTTCCGCTTAAACCAGCGTTGTTTACCATTGTGCTGCACTTAAAAATTAACTACTGGGTTTCCCAGCAGCTAACTTAATATTGTTGATCTGCATTCGTAGTGACGCGCAGTAGAATTTTTTTGCTTATAAACGTCATGGCCTACACAAACACTTGCAGAACCTCATACATAAGTAACATGGCGGAGAGCCTGAGGCAAGCCAAGTGGTTCTAGTTAATTTTACTTGTATTCTTGAGTTGAAACTTGTTTGGAAATGTCCCTTTGACGCATTGACCCGCTCTGCAAATCAATGGGTCCATATTGGTGCGTCATTGCATTACACACCAAAATTCCTTTCCAAAGATGCACAACCATAGCAGAAGGTTATCAACGTATAATAGAGGTTGTGATTTGTATTGAGTGTCTCAGTACTTACGTCACTGTATTGGTTTTAACGGATGAACAATGAAAAAATTGTTATTTTCTGGAAAAACCACAGAACAGCTTAATATAGGGAACGAATTCTAGATTTTTGGAGTCCATGATGACAGTTCGGAAAAAACCATTTAAAGTAAACGGGAAACCCTGATCAAACAAGAGATAGTTTTTCAAATGTACCAAATCCAGCTACGTAAATTTTGTATAAAACCAAGAAAATTGCCCAGGCTTAATAATTATTAAACAAGTTGGCCGAATCACTTGAGGATGTTGACACTTCGGACAGTACTCGAACCATCGCTGAGCGATATCTCCGAGATAACATTGAAAATTTTCGTGTTACTTAAATAATCCAGTAAATTTGAAAGTGATCTCCAACACTCCTAAATGGCATATCATAAACCGACATACAATATTAAAGCTATTTTATGGTTAATTCTTGCTCATTTACACAGACGGTGTGCACGCTAACGATGGTGAATTGAATCACACAATCAGTGCCAGGACCTCCTAAATACCGGACCTGACACTGTGATTCAAGATGGCGGCCTATGTGGTGGGAACTACTTATAAACAACTCGTCTACAGGCTACGATTTCAACGCAGTAAAATAAAAATGTTGTGTAATAACACGCCTATTTTGTGAATATGGGCTGTGTTAAACACAAAAGCACTGTCTTAAACATAACCTCAAGTAAACAAAAAAGGATGAGATTTAATATTAAACGATAACCCATGGGCAATGAAATATATAACCTTAAATATCATTCATGCAATCTACAGGTTTACATGCCATTATGTAAGTGCATTACACACTCAAATTACAAAGAAGATAGACGAAACTGCAAGCAGCATGTTATTTAAATAAAACAGAAGTGTTGACATTGAGTTGACTCAATTGTTAATCATTGTTTACACTGTTTGTCACACTTGTACAATCTACATAATGTTATATGTATACCGTTATATGTATACCTACACAAACATACTATACTGGATGGCTGATATACAAATGCTGCCATTTAGAATAATTAGCTACCTCTTAAATTCAAAAGCTTTAGGGTGGAAATTTGCTTTTACTATTACTGAAAACTTTTGATTACTCAGTTTGCAACAACATATTACTCAGCACTTCATGACACTTTATTTTACAGGGGGAATCCACAAAAGCAGATGAAATATTAAAAATAATAACCGTAAAACAGCGCTGTAAATGAAATACATATATGAAATACGTAACCTTAAATCAGCATATATTATACTGGTTTATACACATTTGTTAGCTAAATATCCGCCGCATAAGCGAAATAAAACCACTGCATCGCACCTACGAAATTTGCTCATAAATAAAAAACGAAGCTTGAGCGCACAATAAAACTTACAAAATCGTAATCAGCAATAAAAACTGCATCCATTGCACTATGTTTCATTCGTTTTCTCGAGTGGCCGATTTTGTAAACATTTTCCCAACTTTGCTATAGTCTACGGTTTTACATGCAGCAACATAACACATCTCTTCTAAACTACAGCTACACATTTAAATTACAAAGACAAAAGATAATGTATAAATACAATCAGCATACTACTTACATGAAACAAACGGTGTTGCAGCTGTCACTAATTGAGTTCACTCGAAATTATTGTCTTTCACTACTCACATTATTCACCATGTTATATATACACCGGCAACTAACACACATAACGGTGCAATTTATAGTAATTAAATACTGAGCTTGCAAGCGTTACGTTTCAATTTGCCTTTTGTTTTAACTGAAAGTCTCTGATTTTTAATTTGCATCCGGGAATGCAACAGTTACGGGGCATTGTGATGTTTGAGGTTAGGTTGAGGTATGACTACATTAACGTACACTACTAGAACAGTTTTTCTTCAACAACCTCTCACCACTGTAATCGTGACACAAATTGTACTTGCAAACATATAAATTAACCACACTATACGGCTAATGTAGCCATAGTCTTAGATGAAACACAATAAACATGAACACGTGGTTAAACACACGGCACAGTCAACACGTTATTAGATTTATTCCCGTTCCCTATACTGCCCAAATAAAAGTTTTTAAACACTCGCTTTGCTAATATGAAGACAAACTTACATAGGAATTGCTATAAGAAACAATAACTCAGCATAGAAAATAATACGAAGGATAGCGTGTGGAAACACCTCAGAAATCACTCCCACCAGCCGACGCCATTTTTGTACAACTTAGATGGCAGAGTCCGGTCCGTTAATCCAGAGGGTCCTGTCAGTGCCAAAGCCCGGACTCGAACCACAATCATATATACCTATCATATATACCACTGCGGTTGCAGCGGATTTTTCAGATCTAATTCAACTCAGCAACATCACCTTATACATGAACTGTGTGATAGAGCAGTTGGTATCAAAACATTGTTAAATAACTCTTAATTTAATTCAAAACTTCGTGGGCCGTATTGGCGGGCTGTTCTTAAGACATCTAAGATGTACATCTTATTTGCCAAGTAAATATCTTAAGTTTGTAGTATTTTAATCAAAAGAGTTGATCTTAGAGCCGATTCTGAGAAAATTAAAAAATTGCAATGTAAAGGGTATTTTAGGAATGGGGTATTTTTTTGGAAATCTTCGCATCGAATCTCTGGAGGATAGCTAAATTAAAGAGCTACCAAGTTTGGTATTTATTGAACCTTTCGATTTTGAGTTGAGAAGCACACAGCTCACATACACTCATCTTTTTGTAAAAATACTTTTTTGAATTATGGAGACATCAAAACATGTATTTTTCCCTAAATCATCTCGATATCGAAGTTTTGGATGGAATAAAATATCTTCTGTACCTACCAGGTAAGCACATGGTAGAGAAAGTAAAAATGACTGATAAGTTCCAGAAGTTAGGAAATGTGTAAGGACATTGTTGATGTACTCATGGTTTTGGATGAATGTTCTAATGTACAATCTGATTTATTAGCCACTTCCTTAGTTTCTCTGAAATATTGCAAAGCAAGTAGTTTAAATGCGTTCAAGCCAGAACCTTCACGAACAGCTAAGAATTGCATGAACAGTCAATCATGGTATTCCCAGCGCGCTAATTACTGCCATGTTTGAGTTCTCGTTCCTGCAAGAACACATTGATTTTCCAGTACGTTCTGTTTTATAAATAGGTTAATCTTAGTCTACTTGTAACAACATTCAGTATCCTTGACAAACCTTGACAGACTCAAGTGGGGAGAAAACGTGTGGAAACTTACACCATTAGCTCGTGTTGTTTCCCTGCTGCTTTCCTAAGATAGGGTATGATATTTTTGCCAATTCTAATAAAGTAAAGTAGAAAGGTCTGGAACTCCAAGATTGGAAGGCAAAGGACGCAGGTTCTTTTCCCTTTCAGTGCTGCATATTTCGTGCACCCAGTTACCGCGTAGTGCCATCTCAGGCACGCAAATATACGCGCTGAACGCTTTCCGCGCGAGTTTTTCTTTTTTATTTAATCATTTCTTTGTTTTCCTTTTCTCTTTTACAATTTTAATTTAAAACGAAATCCTGAATACATACAATTTCATAAATTATTAAATTTAAATGTAGATTAATAGATGGCCTCTCAAATGTTGACCCCGACATCCACCTAGTATATTGTGACAACATGACAAAATACATTCAAATTACTTCCTTCTGTCACTTTGTCCTCCTTCAACATTTTTACACAAATAAAGTTCTCTGTTACTGACGTTAACACAGTCTACAGTCTTTCGTGACACTACAATTCACAGGAGTTTTCTTCTCGTAAGCTTGACTCACTCCTCTTTCTTCACTTTCTCTGTCTCTCAAAAACTAACTCTGACGATACAATCACTCAATACTCATTAACTTCACTATCACACACACACACACACACACACACACACACACACACACACACACACACACACACACACACACACACACAGACACACACACCACCACCACCACCATCATCACCACCACCACACATACACTAAAGCTAAAAATAAAAACTGACTGATCCATACTATAGTTGCCTAGCCTCCTTATATAGTAAGGATGACGTAACATGGGCCTTTCTCGAACTTCTACAAATACGTCGGTTGTTGATTGTTGTCCATAACAAATACGTGAAGCAGCCTGAGTTTGGTGTCTTTGATGCACGTACCTCCTGTGGTGCGAGGTAGCCCGGTCCTGACCATCTTTTGTTGTGCGCGACGGCCGGCTCACAATAATAAATATTCACTTTGAGTCACTGTATGCCGGAAATTTGTGGGCTTCATTTATACATGTTTGCTTTTTTCGGTGCTTTTCTCTCTTTTTTTTTTTTTTTTTTCTTTTTTGGCTGATTGATCCTCTCTTACAGTTTTTAGGGTTTAACATTAACATTACAATCTAAATGGATATGACTAAATGAAGAAGCATGTTATTCATACAATTTTCCTATGTATATAGCATCAGAACTTTTTACCTGTTCTTCAGCAAAACTATTTAACTCTATTTAAAAAAACGGCATTTAGTTGTTACAAAATAAATTAAGTGGTTCAAGCTCACAGGACAATAAATGTGCAGTAATGTATATTGAGAGTCCATAAGAACACAATTTAGGGCAAATGACACACTGTTCCCTTTTAATAATGGTTGATGTAATGATATTGGTGTCTGATGCTAGGCATAATTTTTATCACTTAAATATGCAATTTAGAAGTATTAAAATATTAAATAACTCGCATCACACTGCAGGTTCTTTCTATAGCAATTAGGTCCTTTATAGGATATAATTAGGTCTTTTTAGGCAACTTACAGGTTATCAACTTACGATCCCTGTAGAGCTAGAGATAACACAATAGAATGTAATTCGACACGTCTGCTTATACCATAATGATATCCTTTCATCTATCAAAACTTGAAAATGGAAAAATAAGGTATGATTGAAATACAGATAAGAGATGGTGGCGGAATTTAAAGCTAATAGTTAAACCTAGGCTATATTTTATACACTTTATTTTGCTAAATGTTTTAAGCATGGATATAATTGGCACTTACGTTAGTATCATTCGCCCTTTCACAATAAACAAGCAAACCAAACTAAACTCAAGGTCCTCTTAAATACCGTGTGGCAATTTCTCTCGAAACCTTGTACATAGCACTAATTCTGGTAATATAATTTTGGAGTATTATTTGGAATGTTAATTTGGGCCAAAAGTACAGTGAGGGAAATAGCAACCTTAATGGCGTTGGGGTAAGAATTATGTAATGTGCGGAGTGTGATGAAAGCTGATGAGCAAGATGGGCAGTTGTTTGGGTTCTACAGATTCTCACTTTGTCCAGTTTCAGTTTTCACTGTCACGGTTCTACATATTGTCACTTTGTCCAGTGTTCACTGTCACGTTTGTACATATTGTCACTTTGTCAGTTTCCACTTTCACTTCACTAAGCTCTCATTGTCAGCTCATTGTTTTGATTCTAGTTCACTTTCATGGTCACTACGCTAATGTGAACTAGTTCAATTTTCCATGTCACTTCACTTAGTTCACATTGTCACTTTACAAATGTGAACTACTTTAATTTTTCCTGTCACCACTTTCTTTCGCAACGTAACCACATACGCAGGACGTAGCCTTCCTCGGTCCACTTCACTCAACGAGTAGTCGAACATAAGACGTCTCTAAATTCTCGCGGAAGTAGCACTCTCTGTATGCCATAACGGATGTCAAAAGCAATCGCGCTTGATTTCGCATCAGAAACGCACTTGTCAACTCACTGACAAACTCACGAGAACGCTCGCTTATATAGCCGTTGGAATGTTCCAGAGATCTCTAGAATATTTCTGCTTGCGGGGAGAGGAGAAACTTCCTGAAGGTTCAGGTTATATGCCCATGCCGTTTCTAGTGTCTGTGTTAGGCGAGAGTAGCCGATTGGCTGGTCGGCGACTTCCCGATAAACACTGTGTATAAATCATAGTGCATTTACATGCCTTTTTCTACACTTGCACAAACTATTCCTAAGAACACATATTCCTCTATCTACTTCATATTAGTTAAGATAAACATTTGTACAAATTATGTTATTTATAATTTTCTTGTAGGTGCAAGGGGAATACACTGGCTTTAAGCGCTAGTCAAATGTTTTAAGAGTGGTCGCTATACGATGAAATTGACATTCCGTTCTCTTTGCATGACCAAGAGATAAAAAAATGAATAGCGAACTCCCATTTGACAACGGTCTGCAAGTATTGCAAAATTTTGACTAATAATAAAGAATATCTCTGAAATTGGTTACTTCACAAACTGTGTGTTTTAACGAGATCCACAGTTTTGTGTAGTAAGATTTGGTCTATCTCTTACCATTTATCAGTTATGCAAAAGTCATCAGGTGTAAACAGGACTACATGGGCCATAGCCAGAAAATTCAAAATATACATTTCATTTGCCATAAAAATATATTAAATATGTGACATTTTAATTAAAATTGTTAGAGCCATTTTTGAGACAATTAATATTTTTGAAAAATGTCCATGTAAAGTGTAGGTTAGGGTGGAGAAATTTTCTTAAATGTCTTCGTGTCGCATCCTTGAAATATATTAAAGTTAAATACCAACTTTGGTTTTTAAGTGACTTAACAGACTTATAGACAGACACACATGTGAATCTTTTTCTAGAAGTGCCTATTTGTATTCAGTGGTCCTCAAAACATATATTTCCGGGCAAGTCTCGACTTCGAATTTTTGGGTCGAAAACAAGTTATAATCAGTGTAAAGCAAGTTTTGTTACTGTGTACACAGGATGGAAGCGAAATGATCAGCCAGACTTTAACAGCGAATTTCTCATGTTGTGAATAACAAGAAAGTCTAATACGAAAATCTTGAAAAGTGTATAGTTTACTAGAAAAAAATATTTTTATCACAAATTTTATCATCACCTAGCTGAATTATTATTGATTAAAGGTTCTTGATTTATGGCTATATTCATAGAAAATTGAATAAATGACAACTTTTTCCTTTGGCATATTTCAATAGATTTGTTTTGGTGTAAATTTAATTTAAAAGAACCCACAATTACTTAGTTGCCTTTCTGTTGCAATAAATTGTGTTTTTTTTAATGTAATTTACACAAAACCGTTGAATCTATTGAAATACGCCAAAGGAAAAAGTTGTCAATTATTCAATTTTCTATGAATATAGATAGCCATAAATGAAGAACCTTCCATCAATAATAATTCAGCCAGGTGATGATAGATTTTTCAGATAAAAATATTTTTATAGAAAACTATAAACTTTTCAACATTTTGGTATTAGAATTTCTTGTTATTCACGACATGAGAAATTCGCTGTTAAAGTCTGGTGGATCATTTCACTTTCATCCTGTAGTGATAAATATGAATATTGAAGTTTTCTCCATTATCCACATTGAGAGTGAACAAAAAGTATGGATTATTGGCCGTTAAGTTTAAATGGATAACTTAAATGTCGACTTTTTTATTCTCATGTGAGGTAGGGGCCTTCCAGACAACGTAGATGGCAGCAGCTCAGTGGGCCCCGAGTGGGGTGAGTAGGGTGGCGTTCAGAGTTTTAAATAGAACCGTAGTGCAGAGTTAGATAGCCTCATAGCCCTTAGTAAATAAATAAATAAATAAACTTTTGTTAAAAACATTTTTATAGTGAAAACATAGAATTTATAGGGTATAGAAACATTGTTTATTATGTTTAGTAAACCACAAAAAGAAACTTTGGTATGCCTTTCTGAAAACTGGATATTTGAAGACCATCTGTTTATTTTTAATTTACCCTTGTATCAACGCCAATATCAGGTACTTCCCTGGTCACTTGTCTTGGCCATGTGTGTGGATTTTCGTGGAAACACAGTAACAGATTACAAGAAATTTCACCATTAAGAGTGGATTTTGGTCTCCCAGTTTCCCTACTCTTCAGGTTTGTTTTTCATTGAAGTGCTTTAGAATTTTTACTGTGTTATATTTCTGTTTGGATTCACTTGATACCATATCCAACTATAATTTAAAGTTACATTTTTGACTTTTCACCGAGGTCTTCCATGTTTGGCAATCTTCTACAAAAGAATAGACGTAGGCTCTCTTTTCTTTCTTTTTTTTTTCCTTTCCTTCTTTAACAGTAGTTTTTTGGGCTCCCGTACACTGTTAACAAATTATTGCTCACCTAAATTGCATAAATTTGCATAAGCTTACAGGCAGGCCAGATTGTGTCAATGTTTCTCTTGTGTATTCTTCCAATGCTTCCTTTTCTGGCTCATTTAGTGTATTAAGTAAAACCTCAACACCCTATTAATTCTCAAGTTTTCATTTTAGAGAAAGTGTTTTAAAGGAAGGTTTATTTACTTAGTAAATGCTATCAGAATATCCAAAATTTATATTAGGGTTCCATTTACAATTCTGAGGTTCACCCCCCGATTGGGTATATTATGTGACACTAGCCACTCGTCCAAGGGGCACTCAAGGTCAAGCTACCTCACACCACTGGGCGGGTGGACTTCGAGAAAAATCCGTGATACGTTATTCTCATGAATGCAGTGCTGAGAGAAGTTAGTCTTTAAGTATTGAGCGAGGCAGTTGTTAGCAGTTTTTATTTAAGCCTGTTTTAGTGAGTGTGAGTGTATCGTCGGAATCAGCTTGTGAGATAGAGAGATAAAATATAAATTATATGTCAAGGTTACGATTGTACAGAACAGCTATGAGTTGCAAGGTCACGACGAATAGTAGATTGTTTTAACGATAAAAGGAGACTGTGTTTGAAGGGAAATAAGATGACAGAAAAAGTATCTAAAAAGTCATTTGTCACAATATATATGTATATATCCAAAATAAAACGGAAAAATTGGAATGTAAGCCATTCTGAGACACGCAGTACCTCCCAGAGAATACAGATGTCCTCTCAAAGCGAAACTTAATCGCAGATGACGACAAGAAATAAGACAGGACTTCGACAGATCATGTGAGCGGTGAAAGGGTAAATAAAGTATTTACATTTACAAACTGGTTCTAAAGGCTGTGCCTGAATAGAAGGGTTATTTATGATACAAGTATTAAAAGTTAGGTTTTATTTTCGAGTAGGAATGTTTGCGAAACGAGGCCGCGTGTGGCAATCCTACACGCAAAATTAAATCACTTTTAATGTATGAGGCATACAGTATTTTTAGACAGCCATGAAATATGTAAAATAGCAATAAAATAATACTACTCATATCGGTTCTAGGCCTATGTGCAACTATAACACTTGGGCCTAGACAGAGATCAATAGACGTATATGGCGAAAACGTAGATATGTTAGTTCACTAGCAGTGCTTACCTTACACCAGCCAATGAAGCGCTTATACGCTGTTTAAAGCTGTTTTGTTTACACACTGTTAATGAACTGCACCGAAATATTTTCAGAGCGTATGGAGATGTCTTAAATAAGTAATTTGAGACAGGAGAGTGATTGCCTATTTGTTCAAATTTCGAAGTTATGGCTATAAGTTTCTAAACTGCCAGTGCGCCACTGACTAATATTAACCATTCGAGAGCGCAACACATGGAAACGAAGGGGCGTTTTAGAGCATACCACTCTGGCGCAATGATTATGACATTAACCCAGATACGAGAGCAAGGTCTTCATTGTTTTTGAGTTGGAATCTCCTTCACTACTTCTTTTACCTTCCTTTGATTCTTTTGAGTAGAGAATATAGCTGTCACAAAATTTAATGGCGACTGGCTCAGTACAAAATTCAGTGATAGGCTTGCAAGGCCTTGCAGTATTGCATAGTTAAACACGCCGTGAAATCGGACTGTACAGCCGGTGATATAAATATTATTTGGGCCCACAAAATATATTTGCACAATAGGAAAAAGAGTAGTAATAATTAACTATCAACCGCCTTTAAATTTGGCGGCTGCTATTATAATGGTTTGATCTAGATTTTAAATTCTGTTCAAAATTTGTGCGTTTTTATTACAACATATCAGTAGAATTAATTACAGTTCTTGCTAACAAAAAGTTGAATCTGCTTAATACATTTGTGTGCAGTACTTCAAAATGAGAAGTGTTTAAAGAGTGAAGAAAGTAGAAAAACAAAGGAAAATAATGCAAAGATGACAGCTGCGAAGGAATGGTTGGTATACTTTGGTGTGGGCCGAATCAAGTAAATGATAGCAGTGTTAATGTTCTTCTTAGCATATAATAAAAAATAATAAGTAACAATAGGGGAGAAAAAAAAAAAAAAAAAAAAAAAAAAAACTAACTGTATGACAGGAAATTCAACCCTGACCTTAAGAACAACAGATTTTGGCATTATTAATTAAACCACAAGAGCAGCTGAGCAAAAGTCTCTTAGGCTACTTAATGTTCAGTGTCGCATTGTCAAGTGATTAGTTAGAGATCTGAAAGACCTTTGTGGCATTAAATTTGAAGAGCTTTGGTAACTAGCTGCTGAATATCGATATTTCTATACTCGGGCAGTAGTTCTAAAGACATTCAAAGCCAATTTTTCACCCGACTTTGCTTAACACAGACTTGTCAGCATCTGATACCAATTTGTTCAACGCCATATAAGTGCATTATATAGAGCCACGGTCCATGCATTTCCTATTTAAAATTATTTGCAGCAGTCACATCTGCAGTCTCTCAAGTTATTTTGGTATAGTTCATTAACAGCCTATATACAAATGTCCCAAAATTAGACCGACAAACTTTCGGAGCTGATAGATAACATTATTTTAAACTCTTTTTGTTAAGGAAAGGTTTTTGCAGTGGTGTTCGTTTAAGCGCTAGACGAGTTAATGTTATTACCCACTGCCTCCCACCCAGTTTAAGTATTTACGGCAAAATCAACAATGTAAATTAGTATTGCATTTATCTTAGTAAGGCACACAATCTTAATCCAAGAAGAAAACACAGAACACAAACAAAACACAAACATCTAATTGTTTGCAGTTAATCACAGCTTTACTGTTCAAAATTAGACCGACAAACTTTTAAACAAGAGAAATAGCTGGTGTCTTTGTGGGAGTACAGCAGAACAGGGCACGCCGTTTACACTCTTTATGTTAATCGCAATGGGCGTGCGTTGCAACATGTACTTTGAATAGTAAAGCTATAATTAACTGTAAAGAATCAGACGTTTGTGTTTTTTTATGTGTTCTGTGTTTGTTTCTTGGATTAAGATTGTGTGCCTTACTAAGATAAATGAAATACTAATCTGCATTGTTGATTTCGCCGTGAATACTTAAACTGGGTGGGAGGCAGCAATCTGTGACATTAACTCGTCTAGCGCTTTAATGAAGCACCGCAGCAAAAGCTTTCCTTAACAAAAAGTGTTCAAGATAATGTTATCTATCAGCTCCCAAAGTTTGTCGGTCCAATTTTGGAACAGCCTATACAGAGTGGAAGGGAAGTCATTACATTCCTTCTAAGATGTGCTTCACAAAAGCATTAGAAACAAAAAAGTCTAATGGCATTTTGTTCTCTGATCAGTAAATGTCGAAAAATAAATAGTTTTTTATCCCAATTGGATGCTTAATTCCACAAGAATGCACGAAGTTAACAGTTTGTTACTTGTAAGATGCGTAGAGTAACTTTTTTCTGACATAACTTCGGTAGCAGTTATGGGACATGACACCGGGTTACGAAATAATTAATCACTTAAGAGACGTGAACGAATACTCCAAATTGCTCTCTCAGGCGTTAGGTAAGTAGACAACGTTGCGTTGAGGTTGGTCAGGGAATGGACTAAGTTCGCGAATGTAAAGTGGTCGGGCACTTTCGCTTTCATTGGGAGCTAACGCCTGTGATTGTCCCCTACACTCCACAGTAAACACGGAAGAACAAGGCAGGGTTTGAGTTTGTTTTTAAGACGCTGCTTGTTTATGTACTAGGGAAAGTGACCATCCACACCATCTGCAGTGTTGCCAGGTTGTTTTCGATAAGACTAAAATATCTCTGTAGGAAATGGTCAGAGATAAATACGTAAGAAGCAAAATGTGTTCCAAATTCCGAGATCTACCACTGGTTTAAATTAATTTAATTACTTCCCTTCCACCCGATATATCTTTTTTTTTGAAGAAGTGGGTTTAGAGATTCCAATATTCTGGCAGCTTCCAGAGTTTTGACAGTCTCTTAGGACTCAATTTCATCCATGTTCATGCTTACGACCATTCTATCAATTATTCAGGTCATAAATAAAAAAATAACGTTTCAGATTGATACCGGAATTACCGACTTGAAACATTTCTAATTTTATAAATACATTTTAGGGAGATAAATAATTGCAATAGATGATTTCCGTATATTAAAATCAGTGTATAATAAGAAGAAGCCAAGGTTGAATTTTGACATGAGTAAGTACGAGTGTGAGTTTTGTGTTAAGGAAGAGCAATTATACTAGAGTAATTAAGACAAGGTTCTGAGGAATTCAGGCAGATACCTGGAAAACAGTTGTATTTGGATGCCTGTACATGGGGAGGTGCAGTTACTAAGGCATCTAGTCTATTTTTGAAAATTAGAAAATACTTAGGATTGGGCTACTCACAGAGTAAAAATTGTGTTTCAGATACGAATTAGCAGCTTTAACATTTGGTAACATTATACAGGTAAGAATAACCCTGTAGGTGGGACTTAAGTAGATATAACAGCGTGTTTTTCTGAAACCGGTGTGTTTTTCTTAGTGTTTTACCGTCTTAGAGAAGTATTTACTGCGGTCGATTATCGGGAGTCGTCGCGCTTAAAAACCGCGCTCGGGTTGAACAGATTTAGCGGTCACCGCCAGGGAATCTACCGTTTTAAATTTCTACGGCTCACGGCAATATACGCTTCGCATTATTATTACGGAAACAGGTATTTTTAAACTGTAAAGCCTGGTTACGTCAAAAGCTAGCAGATATAATTTAATAGTTACAGTTTTGAGTGATAAAGCTCACAAACAGTTAGCAACTAACTTCAAATAGATCAGCATTAGCCTTCATTTAATTTATCAGTCAACTGGACCTTATAGTTCGATACTGGAGCAGCTGGCAGAGGACTCATCGGAGAACGAGACAGCAGACGGCGTAAAAGGTGACGCACACATCGTTTCGTCATCAAGATCAAAGAAAGTACAAGGCGACCAACACAAGAAACAGGTTAACAAGAAAACACATTGCGATAAATTGAAGCATGGCAGTTTGAATCGTGAACAGCTAATGCGGCCGACACGAGGAATTAATCATGTAAAAGGACATAATGAAACTTAAAAGCTAATTAAAGAAGTCGATTATTTAAAAATATGCAAATCCAAAGCGTATTTGTCATGTGATTGGACTTGAATAATTGAGAGATATAAAGACTGTATCGCACCAGTGCGATGAAGTAGAAGTTTTACTTCGTATGCCTTGTGCTAAAGGTTCTAGTTTTAGTTTCAGCTGCCTAAAAATGGCATTATTGATCATTCAGAGCCACGATAAATCTATTGAGAATATAATTAAGACAAACAGTTTAGTTTCTTCTAACTTCTCACTAGAACACAGTTCTCTTTTACTGGCGTTGACACAGTCTTCAGTCCTTCGTGGTATTACAACTCACAGTTCCTTTCTTCTGGTAACCTTGACTTACTCTTTTCTGTCTATCTTCACTTTTCTGTCTCTCAAGTAGCTGACTTTCACGATGCAATAACTCAACACTAATTAACTGCTTCACTATCTCCCTTTAGGGGCGACCGTACACAGGTGGCTGAATCACACACACACACACACACACACACACACACACACACACACACACACACACACACACACACACACACACACACACACACACACACACACACACACACACTACAAATACTCCGGCCCCCGGACACTTCTCCAATGATCTCGAAAACCCCTTTTTGTTCTGCACCTCTGATTGTTGTCACATGTTCACAACAGTCACGTGAGGCACCCTGACCCTGAGCGCTTTTGTTGTCCGCACCACCAGTGCTGTGAGGCAGCTCGGCCTCGAGCCTTTGCTGTGGCCATTGCTGCCACTGCCGTCGGCCGGCATCACAATATATATTTCAGAGTTATTGTCCACTAGAAACCTTTTGCTTTAGTTCTGTGCAGATTCTACAGCTGCACGATATTTTATAGCATGTTTTATAGTGATCTAAAATATTAAAATACTATTAAATATTAAATAATATTAAAATATAAAATTAGCCGCAGAGGAGCAGAAAAAGACAAAGGAGAGCTTGTATAGCACTAAATGCTTTTTAAACAGCTTAAAATCGGAAACAAAGATATTTGAGTCTTATAATTTAAAAATTTAGTTTCTCTGGTTTCCATTTTTCGGCATACTCTCTCAGTTTCAAATTGTTGCTCTACGTGATATACTTTTTGGAATAAACCAATGCAATTTGTAACCTCCTTCTAGATAACCCCCTGGCGCAACAGCCCTTCGCGGGCCAAGGCTTACCGCCCAGCCGCTGCCCATTACAGGCGTCATGGGTGGGATGCAGAACTGGAGGGTGAGACGTGGTCAGCGCACCGAGCCCTTCCGGCCAGTTATGCGGCCTTCGCCACTTGAGGTCGCTACTTGTTTATCATGTAGCTCCTCAATTGGCCCCTTAGGGACTTAAAAGGCTGAGTGCACTCCATGCCAGACCTCCCAGCGGGGAAAAAATCCTCCGACGGTACCGGGGATCGAACCTGGGTCCTCCACGGCAGAGACAGGCACGCTACCACTGCGCTGCGGAGGCGGTCGCTTTTAGACAACGGTATAATAAATTTATGAGATACAGTTTTGTTAATATACTTAGTGGTATTGCTATTAAACAATAATCGTGTAAATTCTTAAGACTGAAAATGATGCCTCATATTTAATATTTATTTTGTAGTGGGATAATTAAAAATACATCTTTAATGATTATTAATATACTATTAGAGAGTTTCTGGTCAAGAAGACCGTATAACCGGCCGGGAGGGATCGGTACGCTAAGCACATGCCAACTCCATTACTGCACCCCACTTGTGTCGCCTGTGGTGGGCAGAGGTGGTGGACGCAGCGGTCGGGTGGTGGGTCTTGGCCCATAGGGGCTGTTGTGCCATGGGGTTATGAGAGAGTTTGATTATAAAATATTTTTAAAAAAATAACAGCACTGTAAGGAGCAATTTTTCAAAGCACTGAAACAAATTAAAAAGGTAATATCTCCAAAAATTGTTTTAAAGTGTGCCTGAGATTTGATACATGCATTATACATTGAAGACTGATTGCTGCAATGGTATATTACATGATTCGAACTGAAATTGCGGAATTTAGAAGTTCACAGGAGGGTATCTTTAACCATCAGATTATTCTTCATATTTGTCATCGTTATTCAAAACGTTATCTATCAACGTATACATTAATGAGTGCATAATACTTGTCAAGGGCTAAATTTTCACACCAAAATATTTTTATAGTGGTTAGGTTGAAATGATTTTTGTATTAATGTGATTTATTGTGACTGAAATATTTAGCATGTAGCTATTCTCTCCTTTAAGTCAACCGTACTGATATAATAGAAACTGCACCGATGTGGATAATAGCTACAGAAAAAATTCTGAGGTGATGTAGAAACTGCCTCGAGCTACCGAAGCTTTCCATTAATATTTCTTGCATTTATTCCTGCAGAGCAAGTTCATTATATCCTGGAAGCTTCCACTGTGGCGTGACGTCGCTCTGGCATTGACCATGGCACAAACGAGATTCCTTCAGTGGATTTGCTCCCAGCTCTTGTTGTGATGACGTCACTGCAAATAACCTGCCATTTAGTGCTATTTCTTTTGTGCTAAGCGTCTAGTAGACTTAACTGGTAAACTTTTCTAGTTTTCCAGCACAAACTCAGGTTTGTGAACGTGAAATTACAAACCGTTTTTATTTATTTTGGAATACCCTTGAATATCCTGAGTAGTATGTTGTTACTAATGTCTTAGGAATGTATATGCTTAATGGTCGGTTGTCAAATCAAGGTTATCTGGTCAGCTTTCCCAGTCAGTTCGATAAAACTTTTCAAAACCTCGCTGATCATCAGAAACGAAAGTGAGAGTGGTTTTTGAAATATATTCAATCATAAATAACAGAGAAAAGGTGTATATATTAGCAAATGAAACTTGTTTGTGTAACTGTTTGCAGATATATTACAATTTTGTGTTAAGTATTAAATTATTTTAGGAATTAGAACATTTAGCTAATAATTTTGAGCCACTTAAGGCAATGTAAATATGAAAATTAAAATAAACCAGTTTTCTTTTGAGTGCTTTGAATTTTTTCTACATATTCAGAAGATAAAATATATCGCATACACAAAAGTCCTATTATTCAAATTAAAAACTATTTTGTTGTTTAACGACGCTGTTAATTGCCAGGATCACATCAGCGTCACTGGTGTGCCGGAATTTCGTCCCACAGGAGTTCTTTTACATGTCAGTAAATCTACTGACATGGAGCTGTCGTTTTTAAGCACAATTAAAAACCACCGGCCTGGGCCGGGTTTGAACCCGCGACCTTGAGATCAGCATGTCCTATGTCAAACCGTTTAGAAATTATTATTGTATTTATTAATAATAAATTACTTTTTGATATGCTAATATGAAATTAACCTTGGACCCTACAGTTTATTGTATGTCTCCAAAATTTTTACTTTGAGCTCAGTATACAGATATAAAGAAATTGTCGTACAGCCATTGCTTAGGTTTAATTAGCTTAAGAGAAAAAAATGTTTTGTATACATTTCATTCATATTTTAATTTTTTCAATATGAGTTATGAAGAATATATAATTTCAGCTCAGTTGTGTAATCTTTTTTAATCTTAATAACTGGGGTGTAAGGGGCACCATGAATGGCCAAAAATGCCGATAAAGATAATTGAGAAAAATGGATTTCAAAGTTAAAGAATGTATTTTTAAACTTAAAATCCAATAAATTCAAAATTTCACAGCACTATATGTGGGACCGTCTGCTTTCTTCTTGGCCCCAACAGCAGTTTTTGAGCATTTTAACTTTGCTTGGTAGTTTCTTAGTATGACAACTTTCCTTTCGCCTTCCCATTGTTCAGAAAGTTTAGAAAATATATTGTTCCAAGCTCACATCTACGCTATACACTTTCACTAATTTCTACACCAAATTCATAAAATATTTGCTTATTACGGATTTAATTTAAACTAACGAATTACTTAAAATCTATTAAGTACCTAAAATTCCTAATATATAACTGTAACACAAAAATGACCGACAGATTACACAATTACAGAACACCGACTGCACTTTTCTGTTTACAAGCAAAACACGTGTAAGATTCGCGGCATTTTTGCCCAATATATCGAATTCACTTCACTCACAGCCTCTCTGAAGCAAAATTCCCCTCAAGAGACTAAAAGCGAAGCCAGTGAATATGAAAATTTCATTTGAAAGCTGTAGCGATGCCCCTCCAGTGGGGCATTTATAGCATCATAAGCGGCCGATATTGAGAAAACTAAAGTGTGCTGTTAAAATGCAAAGTATAAGCATAATAAAAATGCAAAAGTAGAAATAAAAAATGTCGGCAATTTTCCCCATATTTCACCGATAAAATGATTCTATCAGGCCTTTCAAATACCATAGTATGGAATAACTTTGGCCCCAAGAGTTGATTTTTCAAGCTTTCTTTTTTAAAATTTCCATCTATAAGTAAAGATACAGTCAAATTGCAGCTTAGGGAGCAATTTACAAAATGTGGAATACAGTTACCCATAGGGCCAAAGGCATGCTGTCTTACGGCACTACTACGGAACTACGCGTTAAACATCTGGCATAAGAGACGATAAATGCTAACTGAATCTTTAAATATTAAATTATTCGTCTGATAGCAATTACTAAAGCTGTAAATATTGAAGAAAATTAAGTTCAACTTAATTCATGGTCACTCTTTAATTCCTAGGGTTCGCTGCATTTAATTTTATCTCAGGCATGAACGACCGCTTAAATTTTATTTAGAGGCCTCTAACAGGCTTGAGGATCTTATGCATGCCGTAAATTCATGACACGGGAACACCGGTTGTACTTCCGTTCTGGAGGAGGGATGTATAGTTCCCTCCGGCTTAAATATGTGAAACTTCTGAGTAAAAATATATTTGACATGAATGGGTGACCAGTCAATCGCAAAACCTCCAACTTGGAGGAGCAGGGGTTTGATATTAGAGTCTCCTTCCCTTAGATAAGACGCCTTACTGGGCACACAAGTCTCATCCACCCTGCTCTGGTGCTGATTTTGGTTCGTCGGTTTTCTTATGTTAGTAAACTGTACAACATGAAAATCTAAGGGAGAAAAACTAAGCGCATGTCATTCCATGGCAAATTTCCGGTCAGAACAAAAATATGCATAGTAAATAAAACAATTGAGCAAGTGTCACACTTTAACTACCTAGATTGTGATGTCACTTATAAAACAGATCAAGAAAAACACTAAATGTATAAAATCCCAAACAATTTTTGGAACAATTCGAAGAACATTAAAAGGAAAACAAGAAATGATACGGAATTAAAATTTCATTCCTTCATGACACTCTCTGTCTTAATGTATGGCAGTGAGGCATTGCATTTGAAAAATGCCGATTACAGTAAAATACAAGCAACTGAAGTGCGCTTTCTGAGATCAGTTAAGGGGTGTACAAGACAGGACAACTTAAGGAATATAGATGTCAGAAGGGAATTGGGAGTATAACTGATAGTAGACAGAATACTACAGTATAAAGAAAAATGGAATCTCCCCATACAACGAATGCAACCGCACAGAATTCCCACGCCAATTTTGAATTACGGACGAAGAGGATAATGATCTACAGGAAGACCAAGAACGAGGTGGAAAGACGAGACCAGAACAAGCTTTAGCGTAACTTTTGAAGATGGAAGAAGAAGAAGAAGAAGAAGAAGAAGAAGAAGAAGAAGAAGAAGGAGGAGGAGGAGGAGGAGGAGGAGGAGGAAAGATATTTATTGCGGAAATATCCATCGCTCTCTGCCGAGTTTGAACCCGCGACCTCGGGAACCAGGTCCTATTATTTCACCCATAGACCACGGAGGACGACACTGGTCGACCCACCTAAAATCAACGCTCTTCGCTCTCGGCTGATTACAATCATACCTCAAAAAATCTTATTGCATTTTATCTGCACGTTGACTTACACTCCTAAATATTCATGTTCAGGCATAGGAATTTCCAAGTATTGAAGCCAGGACGAAAGGAAATATTACCGGACTTTGCGCTGTGACGTCGTAGATAAAAATTCACTCCACCCCATTTCTCGTTCAGTCCGTTCGTATGTGCAGACCAATAACGAGACAGCGTCAGTGACTTATGGTCGCTGTTGATAATTATTTGAGTGCAGTTAACTTGAAGTCACTACTTGAGAATTCCTATGTATGCTGATGTTATACTCATGTCGTTTTTAGTCGAATAAGTTTTCAATTTTTCTTTGCGACGTAAATGCTACGTGTAGCCCACTACAGTTTACAAATGCTTTCAACTTGATGAGTTTAAATTTCCATTACGACTACAAAGATGTCTTTATTTATAACAAAACTAACAAATACAATGGTAATTCCATTAACATATCAAGTAGTAGCTATATCACTTATACATCGAAGTTTGCCCGTAGATAATTTTATTATTCATAGTTACTTGCTATACTGAAGCGTAACAAACGTTGCTTCAAAGAGTTTTCTGGGCATGAGGCCAGTATCTATTCCGACATTTACAAGAAGAGCGCAACGTGGGTGTATTTAGTGACTACCATACTTATAGCACAGTTTCTTTCACGTATTCCTTACTTTTAGTACCATATACATAGGTAGAGAAAGTGTTGAATTCCACCCAAAAATGTTATATAGAGATTTCGTTCGAAAATCACGTTTTGATGTCCCTTGCATACAAAGGAGTAATTTTATAGCACAATTCATGTGCGCGCGCGTGGTCGGTGTGTCTGATTAGCGCATCTCTAAAACCAAAGTTGTTTAAGTACCGAACTTGGTATTTAAGTTCAGCATCCTCCGAGGTTGCGGCGAAAATAATTTCTAGAAAGCCTTCCTGCTCTAAACTATCCCTTACATGAAACATTTTTCGATAATTTTCAGTTTCTTAAAAAAGAGCTGTATTGATATTGATTAAAATACCACATGTTTAAGATATTTTCATGACAAACGAAACTTACATCTTGAATTTTCTGGGCAAAGTCTCTAAAGCCCTCTTCATTCTGTATGACTTTTCCACAGCTGGTAAACCGAAAGTGCCCGACATTGTGTTTCCTATTTCCAAATGTCACCATAATTTTGTACATTATTACCTTTATTTGTCAAATATATTTCATTATACATTCTTTAACTTTTCTTATTCGTATTTAAGATTGTATTTCTCTATATTTTTATGAGCAGGCTTTGCCTTTAGGACAATCTTAAAATAAGACAGCTATCCAACTCCTGCATTTTCTCTCTCTTACACAAAAGGGTAGATCTAATTAAAGCTCGCAACTTATATCACAGTGTTCCCACACTTTAACACAACATTTTCTGCAAACAGCGCTACATTCCACATTTTCTATAGGAAATACTTTAGTGACGATTAAATCAGGCTTATAGTGTGATAATAGATATTAGAATATTCTCCAGAAGCACATCTATTATCTATAACCCAAAACTACAAAGTGCTTTTGCTTTACTTCTGATGTGATTCAGAACATATTGCGGAATAAAGCAGAGAACATTGCAAAATATGAGATTATGTTTGTAGAGATATTGCAAACAGGAAATATGTAATGGTTATCATATTTATCTTTGTAAGCAGCTCAGGAATGTGGTACCAAAGTTGCGGTGGCATACACACAAGAAATAAACTGGATGTCCTTGGATGATTGTACCCTCCAGTATTTCGCAGGGCTTTATAGCCTTGGGAAGTGTTGAGGAACAATGACACTATGGCCTGTAGAGGAGTCACATCACCCACAATTAAAACAACAGTGTTAAGCTTAGTCGTATGCCCTCGGCTATCGGGAACAAATACAACATGGCTCAACGTACTAATTTGAAAGAGGGGGGAAGGATTAGCTTGGATGAGGACAGGACTTTCCAAATGCATCAGAAGCAAGGAACTAGAGGAATGTTTCATGTGTAGGGAATAGAACAGTATTGTAATCCAATAAACGGGATGAGAAATTGGAGAAAAATGGTAAAACAAATGGGATAGTATGCCAGGAAAGATGATAGCAATTTGAAGTAAGAGATAAATCAAAGAAACAGTAAATACTTCAGGAGAGGCGAAAGACAAATGCATGGGAAAGATTAGAGAAAGAGAGAAGGAGCGAAAACACAGAGGATGGAGACGAATAGGTACCACAAAAAGAGGCTAAATTTACTAACAGCTGGAGGCTTAGCGGATTTAAAGCTTAACGGTATTCAAATCTAATTTGTACATGGGGATAAATAAAACAGTTTATGTATTTGAGTAACTTTATAAGGATAGATGGCGAGTGGCTCGATGTTAAATTCAATCATAGGCTTGTCATGCCTTGCTGTGTTATATAGACACTACGTGAAATCACGCTGTAAAGCCAATGATATAAATATCATTTGCACCCAGATAAAAAAAAATAGTAATAGTCCTCCATAAGGCGCCATTACATTTTGTGGCTACCACAATAATTCTGGATAATTGAATTATTCAAAATATAACCTAAGTACACTATACATAGTTATATCTGTCATCATCATTATTATTATTGTTATTATTATTGTTGTTATTATATTGTTATTATTATTATTATTATTACTATTATTATTATTATTATTATTATTATTATTATTATTATTATTATTATTATTATTATTATTATTATTATTATTATTATTATTATTATTATTATTATTATTATTATTATTATTATTATTATTATTATTATTATTATTATTATTATTATTATTATTATTATTATTATTATTATTATTATTATTATTATTATTATTATTGGGAATAGTAATAATACTCAACCTCTACAGATATACAGATATATTGTTATATACCATGTTGTACATTTATATGCTAATGCGTGCATTCAGTGTTACTTATAAATGCATGTCCGTTCAAAAGAGAGAGAGAGAGAGAGAGAGAGAGAGAGAGAGAGAGAGAGAGAGAGAGAGAGAGAAAGAAAAAAAATGAAAATTGATATATTTAATTTACATGACCTGCTCCACACACCATTCTACAAAAATGCGCTTAGGAGCCTATTATTCTAGCTCAGCCACGTCCAGCCTTGTCTCTTTGGCGACGCTTATGTAATTAGTTGTAATTCCCCACCCCACTCCTTCAGTCTGTCAGTATCCCTTGACGGACACAACCAGGCCATTCCATGACCTTTTCTAAGTCTTAACCTGAATTTTTTGGGAGTATCCTCAGAATATCTCTTCTTACTGGATGATTTTTGCATAAATGGTAAACAGTAAGAGACAGACAAAAGCTTACGAAATAAAAAAAATGTAGATAAATCTCGTTAAGACACAGAATTTATGTCCAGTATTTTTTTTTTCTTTTTTTCTTTTGAGTGAACCGTTTCCGAAATATTCTTCATGATTTCTTTCAATTTGCCAATACTTATACTTTTCTAAAATAGGAATATGTTATTCGTTTTTTATCCTTTGGCTTAGCAAACAGAACGAAATTCCAAAGGCATCGCATAGCAACCAGCTCTTAAAACATTTACCTGTCGCTTAAAGCGTACTGTATTCCCATATTCCCCTTACATCTACAAGAAAATTAGCAATAAGTTAATTTCTTAAAATGTTTACATCGATTAAAATGTAATATATAGAGAAAATAGACATTTGCAAGAATGGAGTGCTTAAGAGTAAGTATAGCTCTACATTTATTTGTGAACAGAGTTTCTTCAAATTAAACTATATTAAAAGTCTGCATCGCAATATGTTACGTGACGATCACTTGGTGCATCTTCCAAGGCTGCGCACTTCGACTTTGTCGCCATACTTTGATAGGTTTCTTAAACGTAAGCAGTACCAAAGAAGTCATCAATGAACAGATGTTTGTCGCACAAGAACTGAAAGTGCTTTCGTAAATCAAACGCAACTTACATACTACCAAACCACCACTGCAACACAAATGAGTGTTAAAAGAGTGGCACAGAAGAAGAAAAATCCATCCTCCCCAGTTTCACAAACTTTGCACATCGCTGTTGTAGCTGCTTCTTGTTGGAATGTAAAGTTTCACATCACATTTTCGTATTTCGTTGTACGATACATTAGGTAAAGCAATAACCAGATTTTTAAAGAGCGTGTAGTTGCGCAATGGCTTTGAAACACTATACTCTTTGCAGGACCATGAGGAAAAGAAAATAATAACGACTTCCCATTTGAGATAGATATTAAGTAGGTGTCTGAAAATTTATACCAATAAGGAGGAATATATCAGTAATGATTATCTCCGCATTATTCTAATGACACTAATTGTGTGTGCTTTAGCGAGTTCTACTCCTTTTGTTTAGTAATTTTTGTTTATCTCTTATGGCTTACAAATTGTGCAAGAGTCATAGTAGTATAAAAAGGACCTCAGACAATATTATCAGAAAATTCAAGATATACACTTCATTTCTGATGAAAATATCCTAAACATATGGTATTTTGTTTATTATCAAATTGGCTGGTTACCAATCTCATATACTGGATGTCCAGAAAAACACCGACAACACTTAGTATGTTGTATGGGATGGCAAATTGATTGGTTTTCAAATAGGAACCCCTGTCCGGAAATGTACGGTTTGGACGCTATATAGCATCGAAGCTTGAGAACGAACAGTTCTGACAATTTGTTAACATTCGTTTTGGTATCTTAATACGGAAGGTATGCAATTCTTCAGCCATCTGTGCACTGGGATGAACAACCCGAGCATAATAACATTCCTGTGCATGAGCTAAATTCCTCCATAGTCCTTGGAGCGCACCCTATTGCGTTACTTGTGTAGTTTCCAGTACAGTAACGTTTTAACACCAGTGCGACACGTACCTGTACACAGCTGCTGAAATGAGGGACATGAGCTCCAGCACACTCTGATGTAAATGTGCGAAAATCACATCAAGGTCGCATGTCCAAATCAATGGGTTGGTGGAGGTGGAACTTTTCCATGGTCTGCATGATCAGCAGATCTGACACCTCTCAACTATTTTCTGTGAAGTTGTATGAAGAATATGGTGTATGAATCTCCAGTAACGTCAGTGGAGGACCTTATGGCTCGACTCCACGGAGCGATTGAAAATCTTCAAAGACAACCGAACGTATTGGGTCATGTGCAGGAGGTTCACCATAGGCTCTGCAATGGCTTAGGAAATACACAGCTCGAAGCCCGTTTACAATGTAGAAAGCTCGATGTTGGGTTTATTGACAAAATGTGAACGCACACCATCTAACACTTCGATGAGCTACAGCGTCCAAACCGTGCATTTCCGGACAGGGGTTCCTATTTGAAAACCAATCAGTTTGGCGTTCCGCACAACATATTAAGCATTGTCGGTGTTTTTTTTTTTTTTTTTTTTTTGGGGGGGGGGCATCCTGTATACATCATAGGTAAGATGAATTAGTAATACTTCCAGAATGGCATGCCTGTCTACAAAATTAGAATAAGTGTGCTCCAGCAGCTTTAAGGAAAGGCTGATTTTATATAAATCACAGAAATAGGAATCTAGTTGCTAATTCAGAAACGCAACCCAATGAAGTTCCAAGCTTGTTGATAACCTGTTTATGTAGTTACATTTCAGTGTCTACTGGCTTTTGAAGATTCCTATCACTTTATAGTAAGAATTGAATTGCAATATTTGTGTGCCATCTTCAGTCACTTTATGAAAAGTTGCTTAAAGGAAGTTTGCTGTCAATATTTTTTCTATTTATCTTAGTTTATCATGACCTGTCTAGGATTTTCGTGAACAGAGTTTATTAAAATCCGCAGACATATCTATGTAATTAATACATATATTGCTATTATCTCTAGCCGCTTTTCATTGGGCTAAGTAACCCTACATTGGCCTAAACCTTCAGCTTATTATAATTATACAATTATTTTATTTCATAAAAGTACATTGATGAGTAACTGATTTTAGGCTTCATTAACGTCTCATTAAATACCAACAGTACGTCATGACATCGAAGTATAGTGCTTTTTTGTTTGATGGGAGGAGTCCAGAATGTTAACAAAAAATGTAGAGCATCCAAATAACACATGTTACTAGGCAGAATAGGGAAATCCGCCTGACTAACCAGTTTTTATGTAGTTTATTCTGTAAAATTCCACAGTTAAATCAACATTTTTATTTCACTCTTTTGACATTTACCGTGGCAGAAGCAAATTGCGACGTATAAAGAGAACAGAATCAAAATATTCGGATTTTGTCCCTATATACCTGTCCAGCTCCGTATATTCACTGCTACATATTATTGCAAATTGTTTTTCTTTCGACTACTTTATTTAATTTCCAACAGCATCAAATGACAACTTTGTTAAAGGTGTTGCACAGTAAAGGAACAGAACCAAAAGTGCATGTTAATGAAAAAATCTGGTGTGTTACACTCATATGGCTTTCTCTACTCATGTACCAACCATTCTTACAAACACTTATTTCTATATCTTCTTCGTGTTAGTTGAGATAAGCACCTGCATAAATGATCTTATTGGTTATTTCCTTGTAGGTACAATGGGTATATGAGAATACAGCAGGCTTTGAGCGATAGTCAAATATTTTAAAGGTTTGAGATTCCGTTCTCTATGCACGGTTAACATATAAAAAATTAATAACGATGTTCCATTTCACAGAAGTATAAGTTCTGCAAAACTCACAGAAATAAGAAGGCATGTCTGCAAAATGATTTATTCTATTAAAAAAAAATCGACATAAGTTATGTATTTTAGCAAGATCTAAATTTTTTGTATAGTAAGATTATGTCTATCTCTTACGGTTACCGGTTATGCAAAAGTCATCCAAAATAAATAGGGCTCCATGGGCTCTAGCCAGAAAATTCAAGATAAACGTTTCATTTGTCATAAAAATATCTCATACATATGGCACTTTAATCAAAATCGCTAGAGCCATTTTCAAGAAAATAAAAAATTTTCCATGTAAAGGGCAGTTTAGGGTGGATGAATTATCTTCAAAATGCTCGTGTTGTATCCTTGAAAGACATTAAACTTAAATACCAACTTTGGTTTTTAACCAGCTTTCGTTTTGGAGTTAAGCTGTCCACAGACTGACAGACATACACACACACGCGCGCGGACCGTTTTCTAAAATTGCTTTTTTTTTAGATTCAGGGGGCCCCAAAACATATATCTCCGGTGAAATCTCGACATCGAATTTCTGGATGGAATGGAATACTTCCTCTACTTTACTAAACGTAGTAGAGAAGTAAAAGGGCTTAAACCAAAAGATGGGGCGTTTTATTACATCGTTAACTAAGTTTACCATCAAATAAGAAAAGAATACAAAAGTCGGTCGATTTTCGTTTATCTAATTTATATAAAACGCTTTAGTAAGTTTGCTTCTTATTTAATCAGACGAGTTTAAATTTTAAACTGTAAAATAAAAACAAAGTTTCATGTAAGTGGATAGGGGTGATAAAATTCAGTTTGGTGTTTCAGACTCGAAGTGTCAATGCGACATTACTAAGTTTCCGTGGGGAATTCAGCTCAATTTGAGTTCTCATTCCGGATTGAACACTGTATGGGAACGCGGATTCAAATCGAACTGAATCCTTAGATCACATCCTCTTAGAAGTAGGATCGGATCGAAACTTTGCTGCTTAGAAACACGTACCGGATTCAAATCGATTTGAATCCGCCAAGGATGTTAACTTGTACTGTACTCATAACATGCAGCACGCTTGTCATTTTGTTTTCTTAGCGAAAGTAGTGTAATAAAACACAACAAAGCCAGTTTTATTGTTTCTGTAATCTCGCAATCTATTATTCTAACCTACCCTAAAAAACCTCAAAACTTATAACATATCTTTTATAGGTTCGGCAACATAAATCAAGTGACCAACGTAAAAGCTTGAATTATTTATGCTTGGGGCTTGTGCATCCAAATCGATCTCATTCCGGACTGAATTCAACATGGAAATGCGGACCGTGTTGCGTATGGGTTTGGACTCAAGCCAATTTCAATTCCCAATGGAAACGTATGTGAATGTTCCCTTGCTCATAGCAGCCTTGCAGGACACAAAAGGTCCACTGGCCCAAAGATAGATATGATGATGTAGATTCTTGACAATAATTCTGTAGGTTCGACATAAAGTAGTTTATATTCGTATTGTTCTTTTATTTCCTATGGAGGTTACCAGAAAAGTAATTTGAGAACGGTAAAACAAACAAGGAGATACAATTCGATACATACAAACTAAGACCTTCCCTTCTCCCTTTACTTCCCACAGGTAATGGTTTCTTAGCATGCTAAAACAGTACTGTTATTAAAAACAAAAGATTGTAATCCTGCTTAGACATCCTATACGAAATTACATCTTGTAATAACGTACACTTCTCACACTGAGATTATAACAAAATATTCGATTGCGACATTATACAATAAATAAATAGATAAATGAGGATAAAATTAAGTATATGAACATGGACAATACAAGCTGATAATACAAAGCAAAAAAATTAAAATAGGAAATTATAAATTTGAAAAAGTTACTAGTTTCACATATTTAGGAGCAAAAATAAATAATAAAGGATTAATTATGGAAGATATAAATCATAGAGTATTAACAGGAAATAAGGCATATTTTGCAAATCTTAGATTAATAAAATCTAAAGTGTCAACTGAAAATATACAAAACCCTGATTAGTCCAGCGGTAACATCCTGCTGAAATTTGGGTATTGAATAAAAAAGATGAAAATGCTCTACGTATGTTCGAGAGAAAGATTATAATACGGGCCAATATCCGAGAACAACACATGGAGAATCAGATCAAACTCGGAAATCAGCCTAAAACTCAAAGGCGAGGATTTGGTGAGATACCTAAAATCGCTGAGATTGGTTAGGGCACATTGAAAGGATGGAGGATGGATGAGTTCCTAATCATTTACTGTATAGTCACATAATAGGGTGAGAAGGAGGGGAAGACCGAGAATGAGGTGGCTACAGGATATGGAACAGGATATGAAAAAAATGGGAATAAGAGGCTGGAAGCGAAACCACAGGATCGAGATGAATGGAGGAGAATTGTGAAGGAGGCCAAAATCCACAACAGGTTGTAGCGCCAACTAGAAACATAGATAGACATTATACAAAATCGGTTTTCAAAAAAAAAGTACACAGTTAAGGAAATACGAGCATTGGAACTTTGCTGGTAAAACGTTGGGAGTGTTAAAAGTATTTGATTACCTAGGGTTGTGATTAAGCAGCAATGGAAAATGGGAAGATCATAGCAGGAAGGTAATGACAAAAAGTGAGTGAGTGAGTGTGAGTGAGTTGGGTTTAAGGGCCCATCGCCAACTAGGTCATTAGGGCCCGGTAATGACAAAAAGGAACGCGGCCATGATAAATGTAAGAAGATGATAACATAAATTCCACATGTCCACTAAACGGCTGGGAGGCTGTGGTGGAAGCAAGAATATTGTACGAAGTGGAAATATGAAAAGGATCAGAATTTTACGAATAAGGTGGACCGTGATGATAGCTTATTTTGGAAGGAGCTGTTAGTATTACAGCGATCTGTCCCGGAGGAAGTCGCTTTACTAGAATTAGGAAATATAATAAGGAAAGGTATAGTGCTAGAGAGAATGGTGACATTTTGGTATAAATGCCAGACAAAAATGAGATATATGAAAGAATTTGTGTGGTAGGCAAACAACAACAACAGCGTAAGGAATGATAATAACAGGGGCACAGGGTTTAAAAAGGTGACAAAAGGAATAGCCCGAGATTTTGGGAACAAGTGAAACAAAGAGTAGAGCAGTGTTCGTATCAAGACTTTCTGACGTGGGGGGGGGGGGGGGGGGTGGGGGTGCTTAAGCTTGTGTTATATTTATGGCGGCAGTGGCAGTGGCAGTGGCGGCGGCAGCAGCAGTATGCGTTAAGAGCACCGTGATTTTGTATTTCTGAGCAGTACAGGCATAATATAACTCCCAGAACCGTTTGATGAAAGTCAGGGGCGATTTGTTTTCCATTTTTCAAATCTAGTTTTGTTTACAGATCCCCCTATTAGGGTAATGCACCTACTATTTTCGCTAACACGTGTCACTTCCAATGCTACAGTTTTTACCTGAGAAGCTGTAATAGTAATATTACTTGCATTTGAAACTTGAGATTTGAACTGGAGTACATCACTGTCATTACTTTCTCTAACTTTTCCCTTTCTTGTCACAAATTTCTCCATGCTGACAAACAATAGACCCGCGAGTTACAAGGAACTGAACTGAATACTTCTAGCCGCAATCGTCATTGTTGGTACAGAATTGCTGGAATTGTGACTGTGATGCCAACCCAACTAATGAACCTGATAATTGCCTGTTGTTACTTGCGATATGATACTTTTACTTATTCACAGATCGTCCTTGTATCATGTACAGTCTGCATCGAAAGCGTTCCATGTCTTCTTGTATTTTTAAAGAGCAGTAATAGTAAATACAGTAAAAAGAAAAAAAAAAATACTTCCATGGCAGGGAAGACATTCTTCTTTGACGAGGCGGGGTAATTGTTTAATGAGAGAGGGAAATCCACCATTTCGAACCCTGGAGTAGAGAATGTCGAAAGGCAGCGGTAATAATGGAATATATGAATTTTGTGAAGGTGAGGAAAGTTTAGGGCATTATTTGAGTATGAAGAGTTAAAAAAAAAAAAAAAGAATGTCAAGGAAAAAAAGAGAGGGAAGGGGGAGGGAGTTAAAACTAATTTTACCGAGGAAAGTAAATGTTGCACAGTAGTACTGAAGGCCAGGGAGCCATACTGGCTGGGCAACACAAAAAGGAAGGAACCAGGCATGTACAATAGTAAAGTAGGAAAACATGGAAATAAATGTGACGAAATTAAGTTAGAATATATACAACACATTCATTCACTTGTATCATTCCATACCAAAGGTTTACTGCAAGGAAACCACTAAGGCTTTCATGGCTGGCGTTACTACAATAAAATGTAGATTTCGGATCAGCAGGCCGTGGTGCAACACATGAAAATTCACCCAGCGTTTCACTCATGACTTTCCTAGGCATCTTCAGACTATTTTGACTCCTCATCCTTGATGAGACTAGCCGTCACTGGTGAGGAGTTAAGACTCAATGTGTTAAAAAAAAAGCAATCGTGTAGAAAGGGTAATAAAATCGTATGATGCTACCTTGCTTGAGGGACTCTGGGGCTGAAATTTGAATTTTCTATTGTTTTTATAGGTAGGAAATCAATAGGTACTTTTTACTCCTAAGGGTGCATATGTTATAAAATACCAAACAAAGTTTCAGCACAATCTGTTTTAAATTTTTGAGGGAATTAATTATTCAACTTATTCATAATAAAATAACTTAATATTCAAAATACTACAATTATTTTACAAACTTTAATTTCCCAACAATCATCATCAATGTCCGCCAGGGAGAAAATATAATCACTTCTAAAATATTTAACTTCTTTGCTTTATAAACATTGAAAGTATTTTTAAACCTTTAAGTGTGTTTCATTTCTTAAAAGCTAAACAAATTTTCAGATTATGAAACCAAAGATCGAAGTTGAAGTCACATAAATGGGGCACATGCTGGAAAAAATTCTAGGGACATAGCACAAAATTTAATGCGCATGGAACGGATAGTATATTAAAAATATAAAGTGAAGAAAAATAATTTGTTCTATACAGATGCATCTTGACCACGAGTCACATTACCTGTTTGGCCTAAAACTGCCCTGCTGAAAACGCCACACTAGCCCTCTTTTGTCTAGTAGTCTCTGTCTTCAGATTCATCGCTGAATCCGCTTGTTTTTGAGTTTCTTTTGGCCCATATTTCCCAAATACTGCCGAAAATTTAAGCAGGAAAGGGACTTTTAAATGTAGTGCACATGGTATTTATAGCCTGCGCTAGACCTTTAAAAATAGCAGAATCTAAAAAGTTTCATTACCAACCGATGACTCAAGTTTGGTGAACACTTATATGTATAAATCTAAAAATCGTCAATTTGATAATTTTTCGGTCATTTTTCAGTCCAAGAGTCCCTTAAGCCTTTCATTCTTTATAACTTTTCTGTAAACTCATTGCTTCTTGCATTCAAAATTAAATGTTCACCTTGAATACCTTTTTGGCTGTCATGATAAAAAAACTCATTCACGAAAATCTTTCATTCTTACTGTACCTGCTCAACATTTAACCCAGCGGTGCTCAACCGAAGGCAAGTTAGAACAGGCTGAACCTACCTCCTTCCACCTGCTGGAAAGAATGACGCATTTATTCGTGGTCACGGAGTTCCAGTGGCGACACGTTCTTACGTACGGGAAATGAAAGCTCTACACATTTATATTCTACTCCTGATTAACCCACCATGTTTTTGAGGATACTTTTTTGGCACGATTTACGTCTCAGAAGGTATTCAATATTTGTTGCAGAAGATTAAGTGCGCAATTTCAAAAGATAACCAAGGTGATCGTCACATATCTTGCTGCGATACTTTCTTTTAATGTAGTTCATTTTTGAAACTGTTTGTTCGCAGATATAAGTGGAGCCAAATACTGCAATTAAACTAGATGCGAACAAACGTAATATCGGTACTCACAGCAGGGCAGAGACCTCAATAACTCCCACCCTCCTTTCTCAGAACATTTTACGGTCGTGGAATTCTACAATTCAAGTAGTTTCATATTTTGTAGCTCGTGTGAAGCCTCACTACATGGAAACTTCAAAAGTGCAAAATAATTGGATTTTGGTTTCAAATGGTTTTGGTCTTCAAACTCTGAAGAGAATGCGTCGTTCAATTGCTTTAAAAGTTCGTTGTACTTTTCCAGTTGAATTATATTTGTCTAAAACACGGAACGTAAACAAGTGAAATGGTATAAATCTGCAACTACCAGTCTTACGAAACAAGCACGTAACATTATCGTCTTCACCTAGAAAACAAAGATATTCGTCATCCCATTGAATTGTATGTACTAGGATACTCGGTGCCATCCACATCTGCTTAGCAGGTCTAGTTCAGCTTGCCTTGGTCAGTGGTGCGGGGAAAATAACATGTAGGTATAGGGGAAGCGAGCGAGTGCTCGCCTGTTGAGCACATTTGATGTAACCTGTTCATCTTCATTCACCACAGCAGTAACTCGTCTTTGGAGTTCCCGGTACAGAGGAGTGTCGCAGATGTTATACAGTTCAAGAGAAACATTAATTTTTAGACTTTTGTATGCTTGTTCTTATTATGTTGTTTTATATTGCAATGAACTGCATTACCTGGCAGAGTGGGAGAGAAGGCTTCGCGCCCTTAAAGCAACCAACCTTTAAAAATCGATGAAGATTCTCCAAAATATTGATTTTTGAATTTTTGCTCATATAAACATTTTGGTAGATTACTATGCATAAGTTATTTTCATCTGGTAGCGCTTTAAACGCCTGTGGTGTGATCATTTAGATGGCCGCGTGCACATGCTGATAGTCTTTTAAATCATTTAAAGTAATTTTTTCATTAAATGTATTTTCTCAACCCATACAAATGTTCAAAATGCTTCTTTTGGTTGTTATTTCCACAAATCTGTTGAAGTTTTGCATATTACATCCTTAACATCATGCTGAATAATACTTTTGAGCTTTGGTATTTATACAAGTTGAATTGTTCATGTATATATTTCAAGGAAATTGTTGCTATCCCTATAATGCATTAATGAAACGACGAATGAGACATTCGAAATCTTTTTCTACAGTAATATTATATACAGTATTACTGAAATGTAAGGGGCTAAAAATTAAAAAGACCTACTAATATGACTCATACATAAAAGCCCCTTCATTAAAATATAGTTTGTTTAGCTGCAAATGTGTGATAAAATGTCAGCAGATCACATCAATAGCTTTCAGAGATAATTGGGCATATGTGTAGAAAATTATTATTTCTTCAGAAAATCCAGTTCAACAAGATTGAGAAAGTCTAAGACCTATATGCGCCTTTATTTTCACTAATAATTGTAATGTATTTATGATTAACCTCTGTGAAACTTGTGCCAAAATAAGCGGAACGTCTGACATATTCATATGGCAGTAAAACCTGAATTTAGAAAAACATATCAGATAATTCACCATTTTGACTCAGCTTAAGTGATATTCGTGGAATGTAAATATGAAACTTTGTTACAAAATGTTGGAAAATGAACCGCAATGAGCTCCTTTTGCAACAAAAGCAGTTAAAAAGAACTATTTTCCTCAAAAACTGTCAGGAATTTGATTGAAAATCTGAGAAATAGTTATAGGTGCCTACTAAAATTAGCAAGTATGTGATAAACATGTAAGCTTATTGATAAGGAGGTATAGGATTTAAAATATTCACAGGTTGGTCCCCTTAACCTCTACCAGGGTAAATAAGTAAATAAACAAATACGCAAACAAATCAAGCAATATATAAATAAACAAATACATAAACAAACAAATAAATACATAAATAAATAGATAAACAAATAAATAAAGAATAAACAAATCAGTCACATTTTGATAAAAAGTCAAAGGCAGGTGTGTCCTTACACCCGAGATGCACTATGCGGGAATTTTATTTCTGTGGATATGGCATCAACGGGTTATGAACAAGTGACCTTCGGTTGCTATTTGCGCGTGTCTTCTCAAGAGCTAATGCATTGAAGCGTTACACCTACAGGAGGAAGCAACTTCACGTTTGCTAAAGCCAGTGTATCATTATCCTTTCAATGTCAACAGCACGGTTATGTTCTGACTTCCTTAGTCTGGACTAGGTTAAAACTCCTGTAAAAACAAGTTATTTTGAGTGCAATTCCGTTATAGTAAACCGGTCTTGTGAAATCAATGTTTCTGTTAAATATGCAGCACCAGGCATTACCTTGAGGAAGCTAACAAGAAACTTTCAGTTTCTGTTAATAGCTCTGCAATATTGGATTTGGAGCTGATCTCAACACATGATATTACGGTGGTTTATTTCGTCGTATTTCATACGCATTATGGGGAATTAAAAAACGCAATTATGCCAAAATTAAGCCTCCTAATACATTACTCATTATCTCAGATATAAGATAATTGCACTGAACATTTTGCAGGATGTAGATGCATGATTTTTAAGGTAAAGGTACATTTACAGAGTGACTCCTGGGAGAGAGGGATAAGGTAGACACCCGAAGGGCGACCAGATCCCGATGACGATGGGTGCAAGCATAAACTTACGTTTGCAGTTCGAACGTATCCAACGCCACCCGAGCCCACCCATAAGCCCACCCATAAGCCCTAACCCTCAGCAATTCCCTACAGTTAGGGAATTTATTACATTCTCCCGGCAAACCTGCATGACCAGGAACCCATGCTCACACTACGTTTACGCCAGAAGCGTGTAAAACTTGGAGGGCATCCTGGATATGCTGTACAATAGGATGGTAGTTGTACAGCTCACGAAGGCTCTGAAATGCACTAAGAGAATTACTTCAAATAAAGCAGTGAGCAGTGAACCAATTTATGACGGCGCACACATAGAACGGCTAAGTATATTGCATACGCTCTACACTATAAATGGAAGTGCTATTATGAAAACCGAATATATGTGATTCGGTTCCATAAATATAAGCACATTCAACACCGCTGCTGCTCTTAGATCCACCGTTGTAGATCAAACGTCTGTCAGTGTTGCCTGACCTAAATTCTAGGAAACAAGTGCGGATATTAGAGATAGGCATCGTGGACTTCCGGTCTACGGTCATCCCAAGATCTACTTGCCACGCAACCAACGGGGTTAGAGCCTCTCCCCGTTGGGAAATATGTTAGGCATTTCAATAGTGAACTTCTTAAGAAGCTTCCGGAAGCGAAAACCAGAGATCTCTACCTATTGGACGATAACGAACGATGGCATTGGAATTATTCGTTGCGAATAATTCAACAGTTATTCTGGTATTATTGTGTGTATTTGGTGACTGCTTCTAGGTGTAGTTCCTTCATCATATCATACCTCTTGGTGTAATCTGTGAGCATCTCATAAACCTCTTTTCACTAGCACTTGTTCTGCTTCCCCCTTGTCCGTAAAGTCCATGACCCTCTATCATAACAAAGGGTATGTCATGCCAATGTTTTGTATAACCGTACTCTGGTAATACTAATGAAGCTTTTATTACTGTGTTTATTATTCCAGTGGTTTTACAAAAATTAATACATTTATTTGAGATTTCTACTTGATGTCTATTAATGGATACCCAAGATAGATGAGTGGGTTTTCTGTTTCGGATATTTTTTAATCTTAGATTAAACGTTGTTATTTTCTTCAGTGCCACTGTTGAACCTTTATTTGAACTTAGCAAAGCATTCTATAAAAAGTTTCATGTATTACTTTTTATATATTCTTTTCAAAAATGTCTACGAACTATAACACATGACGCATTTATGTGCGTTATATTTGAATATAATTTTTACATTTTGAGTCAATATCAAATTTTTTCGCCGTTTCAAAACACATTAAGAATTGTGTACAGGTCGTGAAAAATGAAGATATAGGAATGTAAGACTTTATGAACTTTTGGTGCTATATTGCATTAGGGTAAATCACATTCCCTAAATTTATTTAAAATTCCATTCTCAAGTAAGGCATTTCATCACATGTTCAACAGATGTCCAAGAAATGTATCTTATGCACGTCATTAAGAAATGTCATAATGAACCTAAGGATGTGATGAATTAATTTGAAACTCGCCGGAAATAATATGACTTAGTTTATGGTTTTATAGCAGACAATGAGACATTAGGACTAATTACTCTTCTGTGCTTCAGGGAAAGCTATGGAAAGGCAACAAGTTCAGTTCAGTATTAACCCAATTACAGTGAACAAAGGAAGTAATATCCTCAGTAGTAATTGCTAACATTGTATCTAAGTAAAGCTCCATTTAAAAGTTTTCTTGTGTAATAGACATAGAATCCAGAATGTGGCTAAGGAGTTTCATTACATTTTGTGTCTCATTATTACAAAATCTATCCCCACTATTCTTCACAGTTAAATTTCTTTACTAGAACACACATCTCCCTTGGCACTGTGGAGTTAAGCGTGGATATTATGGCAGACACAAAATTTAGTGGCGGCTGATAGCTGTCTACTAATCTCTTTCCTGTTGCTCAAATAAATTTTGCAGGTGGGACTGATATTTATATAATCGGCTTTACATCGTTATTTCACAGCGTGTTTAGCAATTCAACATCACAAGACAAGGCAGGCCTCTGATTGGAATATGTGTTGATCAGCTCCTACTGCCACCAACCTTTAAATTTTGTGTCAACTATAATTTCACTCTGTCCCAAAGGCAATCTGTCACTGTATCTTCTTTCTTCTGCACCTTCTTTTCTCCACCCCAATGCCTAATATACCACCCTAGTTATTTTCAAATCCTCTCTCTCTCCCTCTCCCCCCCCCCCTCTCTCTCTCTCTCCAGAAGCAAAATGAGCTAGCAACCTCATTGCTTGTGAATATTCGGAACTGCACTTATAAAATTCAGCAGAATTTTTCAAACAGGAAAACAAATAAGAACATGTCACATTTGCGTAAACATTTGCACACCTAAATTTTCAAAAAGAAAGACTTTCTGAGAAAACTATACTTGTAAACTTTTTATGAAAATATTGAAAACATTAAGCAAAAATTAGATTACTTCACTACCTACCCTATAAAAACCCTTTCCCGTTTTGACAGATAAAAATCTTATCTCAAATTTACATCTAAGGTATGCCATATTTCAACTTTCAGAGTAATAGGTTAAGCCATCGTTGAGTGAAGATATAATACAGACACAGGGCTTCAGATTAGCCCGTTATGCATATTAAAATTGAGCGTTTATAAAAAATAGAAGAATTATTGCAAAATAAAATGGTAATTCAAACATCGCAGCACTCCTCGCGTTTCTTAACTAAAATATTTTTTTCTCTCGTTTTGCATCCCGCACTTTCTAAATATCCCTTAGCCTATTCCTCTCCTTTTTCCATTTATCATTCTGCATCTACTTCTCTTATATTCTCCTCCTCTCTCACCGACATTCTTTTTCTTTCCCTCTCTTTTTCTCTCGTTATTCAACGCATGTATCATCCGGGATTTTGAATACCGACCTTAAACGTACCTTTTCAGGCGAGTTAACACAAACAAAAATATTAGTAAAACCATACCGCATAGAAGGAGATTTGCAATTTCGCTTGTTTGCTACCATAAGTCAACCCAGAAATAGGTGGTCGTTCGAAGCTTGCGACGTGGCCCTATTTAGTTTTGCTGGTATTGTCATTATTGGTAAATGTGCTAATAGCTTTATAATCGCAAGCGAGGAAATACTTAAAGTTGTGATAAATGTCTTTAGATAGTATATCTATTATTCAGTCAGATTGTGTCGTACGAGATGACCTTGCGGTAACGTGTGAGCCTCGCATTTGGGAGGATCCGCGTTCGATTTCAGTCCACCCCCACTCTGACCTTGGATTTTAGTTTGGTCAGTAGGCGAATATAGGAGTACTTCCTCATTTACCAGAGAAACAGGAATTTTATGTGGGAAACATCTTACCTACATTTTTCTCAGGTGATTTGAATTATCCATTATGGGTAGAATGTTTATCAAACGTAAATTATGACTGTAACCACTTATTAAAGAGAGATAGTTTGGGTAAAAATATATGAATACACGATTTAGTTTCTCCAAATAGGTGTTTAATTATTTTGGCGAAATGAAATTTATAATGTGAGAAAGGTCTGAGGAATATTTTATTTTTTATTGAAACCTTACCACCTCCACACAGAGAAAGCTTAAAAATACTATCTCTTATTGGGATCAAAAGCTTTCTTTGCGTAGCACGGAACGAAATAGAAAGCGAAAACGCACATCATAGAATGATCACTCTAAGAAACTTTCAAGAATCCTCAGCTCTACATATCTAAGGCACAAAGCATAATAATAAAAATTCAAGAAGCATGAATTTCTGGGCTTGCTCCTTGGGTTAAACATATTACTTTTATTGTATATTAATGTGGAATGTTGTCGCATTTAAGATACTTTATTTGAGCTTCTATTTTTCGTGCTTGAAATCAATATATTTCATATTATCTATGTTAGCTTTGGAGGATCATGATATGGTTCAGGAAGAAGGAACTCTTTGCCGTTGGTTACACTGGATCTCTATATTATTGTGGCGTTTATCTTTAGATAAAAAAATCCTGATTTAATCTTGCAGGCAATTTGATAAGACATTACATTAGTCTACAAAACTTCTAAGATACATGTCCTGACATTTATTGACCCCATTTTATTGTAAATAAATAATTAATTCGGAGAAAATACATAAGAAAAAAAAAGACTAGGTGTTTATGGTGCTATAAATTTTGTTCTGAATCAAAGTAAAATTATACTATCACTGACAATAATTGTGTGATCACGGTAGGGAGAATTTTATTTGTTAAGTTTCTTATTTCACGCTCTTAAGCATTCCTAAAATAATGTATTTGTTTGTTTATACTTGGCTCTTTAGAGAGTCTGGTTATACTTAGCTCGTTACAGAGCTCATGTGATCTGGAGCTAACTCGGGTTCTATTTCAGGACGTACAAGGTATAACTAACATCACTTTCTACAACTATTGTTGATAACTCATACGTTGCTGTTACCAACTATGGTTACACTTTATAAATAACAAACTAGTTAGTGTTACATGCTTCAATTTATTTAAAACGACCTCATTGGTTTCCTCTTAACCCTAAACAAGAACGCTCCTAAATTAATAAATGGAGATTGTTTGCAGAAATTCTTTTGGAATTATTACTTCTGGGATTTCATCTATTTACTTTGAATAAAACCTCTATTTCAAGCATGGGTGGCTTTGAATTCTGATAAAATATGGATTCCATCCTCTTTATCCCTGTATGTAGGACAAATTACTTCCTCTGTAAACTTTTAATCTCCAAACTCCTAGCTCAAATAATGCAATACCTTCTCTTTGGCCCTTATTACACCTCTCGATTTACACCATTACTTCCAGAATAGCTACAACATTTAAGAGAAGTTTTCTCACCACCATTGCCCTTAAACGTTGTCTGATCATGTCTTCCAATTGCATCTAATTGGACAACTTTTTGAAATATTGGAAATATTAATCCTATACCACACATGCCAGTAAAATCATTATACAAAATATATGAGGCAATGGTTAGATATCATAATAAGAATGTAAGTTTGGGACTTAAGTGCAAGAAGGTAGATAGTGGAAATAAACTACACTATAATTTTTGAATGCATATTCTGGTGTTATACACAAGTTCAGGCTACGAGCGATACAAACCGGAAGTAGCAGTTAGGGTAAGGGGATGGTGCGGATGAGAGGGGAATAGGTTGCATCATTGCTAGGTTTAGCCATCAAAGTTTGTTTCAGTTTTTTTTTTTTTTTTTTTTAATTTTCAACAAATCATGTTTAACACTGGAAACAAATGCTTCGTTTATTTTTACCGTTTCACTAAGCTTTCAATTGGTTTTCTTCTGCTAAAGCACAACGTGGCTGCTGCATACGGATCACATGTTTGCCACATTTCTATTATGTTATGTTTCGTGTTCATCTTGTTTAAAACTAAATAGTTGGATGTTAAAATGTGACAAAGTGTGCTCACTAATGATTATTCTTTCACATCAGTGTACTGTATTATTAGCGAAAATGGAAGCAATGTCACCAGAGCGTTATGATATGAAAAAAGTTTGTAAAGCCCGCCATAATGTTGCAACACTACATGCCCAAACACCTGATGCAAAGTACATCCAGTTAGTATCGCTCATAGCTTGAATTGGTACTTCAAATTGCGGAGTGTTTCGTGAAGTAGGATACCGGGAATATGGCCTATTTGTTAAAATAAATGTTCTTATATACTGGCTCTGAATAATCAAAGGTGGCCCAACAACTAAGAGAGCAGTATATTATCGGCATCGAATAACACAGCGCATCAAAAATGGTGGGCTGCGGTGTTACATCGAAGATTATAAAAATTGGCTTAAACGATATTTGGCAAAGGCGTAACGAAAACATATACAGTGCCGTGAAAAAAGTCAAAATACGACTATGTGATATAAATAGTCAGGAAATAGAATCTGTAAGTAGAGTAACAGCATCATTACAGCTACAGAATGAAATAAAAATTAGATTGTGTAAGAAAAGATATATTTTGGAATTGAGTAAGAACCACAAGAATGCACAAAATGCATCGAATAAGAAGACTGGACACATATTTTGGCATCATGCGTGCAGACAGAAAAATTAGAAATAATTGTTACCGGAGGTATTTTTGACTTCTGATAGACGGAGAACAGCTTGGATTTGATACTAAACAGTCGAAACTGGTCAAACTTTGCCACACACTTAATGAAAACGTGTACCAAGAGAAAAGGTATTTGTGTAAATATTGTTTAAACATATTTTGTATTTGAGCATTTATGTGTATGTGTGTATGTGCGAGATTTGGAGTATGTTTTATTGTATGTGCACGGATTATCAAATCGACTATTTTTCTAGTGAGCATGTCTTCAGATCCATTCGACTATTTTAAGCAATAATAACAATAACAATAACAAAAACAAAAGTAATAATAATGATAGTGATAGTGATAGTGATAATGATGATGATGATAATAATAATAGTAATAATAATAATAATAATAATAATAATAATAATAATAATAATAATAATAATAATAATAATAATAATAATAATAATAATAATAATAATAATAATAATAATAATAATAATAATAATAATAATAATAATAATAATAATAATAATAATAATAATAATAATAATAATAATAATAATAATAATAATAATAATAATAACAATAATAATAGTTCCCAGAATGCTGTCAACTTATCCTGTCTTACCGTATATCATCGATACCATTTATTGGAAGTTGGAGTCTAATTATATCTAGCCAATTTAATAATTATACAATTTATTTGTTTGTAGATACATCCAATTAAGAGACGTGGCAATTAACCAATGCAATTAGCAATGCTCAGTCTTTGAGCATGACAAAACAGTCGGGAAAGGTCTTATACTGTGGAAATTTCCCAGCGGTGACCTTAGTTGTGCGTTTTTTAGTGTGGGTAGCGATAAAAGCATTAATGCGCAGAATTTACTGTCGGACGAAGTAGTTTCACGATTTTATACATGGAAAAGATTCCATTTGCTGCGGCGTGCAGGTGCCAACCGCAAAAATTATTGCGGTTTGATTCGAATGCTACTTTGACTTCATGCTGACATTTTTTCTTTAGTACTCAGAACATTCTACAAGAATTTAGAGGGAACATCCAGGATTCAAGAAGGAATCCTATATACTTTAGTTGTAAATCTTATTTACCTAGAATTGGTCTAAGGAAATAAAGGTTACAATACATTTTTGAAAAAGTTGATAATTTGAAATTATTTGTCTATATGCCTTAAGCAGATTAAGCTTTTGGTGCATATATACAGGCAACTACAGATTTAGTCATATAAAGCGACGCCACAGGGCTGTTCAACCAAGGGTTGTGCCATTGTCTAATACATTTAAGAAGTTCCACCATAACCTCAAGTGTATTATATGTACCCAAGAGCTACATAGCTTAGAATGGGCTGTATCACGTTACAATGTGATAATCCCGTCACCATCAGTCAGCATGGTGACGTACAGAGGTGCGGAGTGCGCTCATCGTTGTCACTTTGTATTATGACCAGTTATATCTGATTAAAAGAGATCAGGACTAAATGTAAACTAATTAAGGGTTCAGATAGGAGAAGCAGTAACAATCATTAACCGTGATATGAATCACAACATTTGGAACGAACAAACTTGTAGATTAGATGTGTGCCATGTTACAAAATGAATTACACGTATTACTTGTTTAGGAAGCTTATAGTTGTACTCATGCTTTATTCACTATTCAATTAAATCTGGTTCATATTTTCTTTACAATTCTTTCTTCTTTTTTTTTTATAACTAATGTATAATCACCCTAAATAGTTGGAGCGCTCGTCTTCTTGTTTCCATTGGTTAGGGTTTAGAATATCAGAGTAAACGCCAAATATTTGTATTAGCTAATGAGGTACAAATCTTCCTTTAACTTTTAGAACATACGCAGCAATCTGATAAAGTATTGAACTTTGATGATACCTGTTCTTTTATGAGGAACCATAATTATCAAAGAAGTTGTGATCGAGTAGAATCAGGAGTTTCTAAACTCCTCCTCATTATCATCATCGTCATCATCAACATCAACACCACCATCATCTTCTTCTCCTCCCTCTTCTTCCTCTATCGTAAACAAGCAGTCGGATTGCAAATTTGTGACGCTCAGGGTTGAATTTGGGAAGCTCTGGTTGTAAAATATAATGGTAATTTGAAAATCCAGAAAGGAAAATTAGTACATAGTTTTATATCACATCACAAATGAGTAAAATGCAGTAAATGGAATCGACGCTACACTTAAAATATACAGAATATTACAAGAATATAATACATTTATTTCACAGTTGCCTAGAAAACCTAAAGTGAATGCACGAGAAGATATTTAATCAATTATACAGGATGAATCAGTTCCCTTAAGCATTTGAAATGATTGAGTCAGCATACTGCTGCCTTCTATTAGCATCATAGGTTGTGAAGGCTGATTTAGGAGACTTAAAGGACTCTGGATTGAAGAACGTCCCTTCCTACCACGAAATTCTTTCCATCCTTTCCCGTCTTAACCAGTTCGTTTTATCTATTTCACTTCATTTGTTTCAGGGGTTTAGTACCAGACGACGGCGGTTGGTGTGCTGCGGCAGGCATTTGTCCTTAGGGAAAATAGCTTCCTAGACTGCAGGCCCCACCTTCCTTGCTGTGAGTGTCTCGTCTATTGCGGGTGGCTAAAGCAGGGCTACCCAGCATTTGGATTGGCATCATTTTGGAAGAGTTAGGGACCATGTCCTTGTTAGCGCAGATTGTCCTCTGGATCTCAACAGCTTTCGGATGTCCCCTTCATTCCGCCCTCCCTTGGAAGCACAAAGGGCCCACTATGGCCTAGATGCAGTGTTGCAATACAATTGCTGGAGACCTCTCCGTCTGACAGCTTCTAACTCCTAGTTAAAGATGAGCACAAAACATCCTTCTAATAAAGCAGTCCTTGTGTCCATATAAGCTAACATTAAAAATCTGACGTGTTGCACTCACATGAGTTTCTCTACTCTTGTACTAACCATTCTTACAAACTCTTATTCCTATATCTTCTTCGTGTTAGTTGTAGTAAACATTTGTACCAATTATCTTATTGCTTATTTCCATGTAGGTGCAAGGGGAACATTAGAACACAGTAGTCTTTGAGCGATAGTCAAATCTTTTAAAGCTTTGAAATACCGTTCTCTTTGCACGCTTAACATGTAAAAAAATGAACGAGATCCATTTCACGAAAGTTTTAAGTTTTCCGGAACTGACACAAATAACAAGGAATATCTGCAAAATGGTGCACTCTATTAAAAAAAATGGTATATGTACATATACCATATTGAGACAAGTAAGATTTTGTCTATCTCTTACGGCTTACGAGTTATTCAAAGGTCATCCAGAGTAAACAGGACTACATAGGGTATAGCCAGAAAATAAAAAATATCATTTCATATTTTGTCATACAAATGCCTTGAATATAAGGCAATTTAATCAAAATCGTTAGAGCCATTTTCAAGAAAATAAAAATCTCCCAGTTCAAGCGTAGTTTAGGGTGGGGCTATTTTCTTCAAAATCTTCATATCTCATCCTTGAAAGAAATCAAACTTAAATGCCAACTTTGCTTTTTAACCGACTTTTAGTTTTTGAGATATGCTGTCGACAGGCAGACACACACACACACATGGACCTTTTTCTAAAACTGCTTCTTTTTGGACTCAGGGGTCTCAAATCATATATTTCCGGTGAAATCTCGACATCGAATTTTTGGGTGGAATACTCTACTTACCAGTAGAGAAAGTAAAAATGGGAGAAGGTGGTTGGCAGAGGAATGTCGTTTGTGTGATACGGCAATATTGATATTGGAAATTTTGCTACCCTAATTTACAGATGTGCTTAAAAGGTGTGTATTCTTCTTTTATACCATATGTTGTAATAAGATGAATTTTATACTTTAGGCAATTGTAGGTAACCCAATTTTCAATATGTGCATTGAACATCTCAGAGCCTTGACATAATATGTCGCCGATCTAACTAAGCTTACTCCCAAGAAAAGTTTTCTAATCCTGTTGAGGCATATTGGCTCACCTTCTTCCTTTAAGATGGACGCAGTATTGGTGAAGATGTTACGTCATTTGTTTCTTTCGCATTCACATGAAAACGAATTATAAAATCGTGGAGCTTTCTACATGGTTTCAACTTATTTTTTCTAGGTTGGCTGAGGTCATCCTGCTTCTTGGAGATACTCTTACAATTTTTGCTCTGAGCAAATAGTTTTGAGGATTAAAGTATTGTGGGTAAAAATTCATTTTCTTCGGGTATTATTATACCTGTATCATCCTCCAGAAGTTTTTTATCCGGTTGTGATAACGCTGCTTCATTATACAAAGAGGAAACTCGATGTTCACTGGCGTGGAACATCACAGGAAACTTGTTGAGGCAATGTTCTTCTTTACAGATCAATTGCTACATGGGTATAACCTGTAACAGACTTGAATTCTAATGACCGATGGTGCGTAGATGGAAAGTAGATGATGGAACAGGTAGTCTGAAAGTTTTTACACTTGCGTTTCTAAGTTGCGTAGGATCTTATATATTTAAATGAGCAATTCTTGTACATAAATATATTCCGCGCAACTTGGAAATGGCTCGAACGATTTCGATCAAATTTTATATTCAGACAGGGTTTTACTTATTAAGTTTATCTATATAGATGTCATTCCTTAAAAAAACGCGATTTTACGCGTAACAGTCACAATTACTCTAAACATTATTTTGGCCATAATTTCACTGTTAATGGGCCAATTTGCACAAACAAGCCAGGATATCAAAGGTATCAGTAAGAGCTTTCAGAAAATCTAAAGAAAGTTGACTTAGCTATATCATTGTGCGCGTAACAATCACAGATCTGTGGTTCAAATCCCGGCTATGGCATTGAATTTTCTGTCCTGATTCTACCTCTTAAACATTGCCCACACACGGTTAGTGCGCTTAAGAACACCAGAAGTAAGCTTGTTGGCATAAACAAACCATAATTGCGTATTTATGTCCATTTTCATATTTTCAGCAAATGTCTATTTTTTTGTTTATTTTCAAAATGATCTTTGCATTAAGTAATAAAAATAACAGAAATGTACGCATGGCTGTTGGCCAATATTTTTTAAATGTATTATACCTTACTTTCACTCCGTATCATAAAAATTCCATTTTATATTTTGTAAAACCAAAATTTGTTTCCGGAAGGACGTTTATGGTTGTGAAAGGTTAGTTCTGCGAATAACGGGAAGGGGTTTACGGATCAAAATGGTTATTCCCTACGTTTATGAAAGTTAAAGCAAGGGGCGTTATTAACGCACCTATCCTTTTCTTAAGTAAGATGAGATGTAAGATTAAGGGCGATAAACTACTTGGCCATCAGCACCCTTATAAAATGGATCATGGCAAAGGCCAGAGATAAATTTCAATACAAAATAAAAATCCTAGTAAAAAGTAAATGTACATAAATATACCAAACAAAGAGACAAAAGTTGTTGTTGTTTTCTAGTGCCTTGCATCTGGCAATGAGGCCATTAGCATTCGTGCTTTCCAATACTTTTGAACTGTAGTTTCTTCTGATCTTAATGCTTCACAGGTCTTCAAGTGGTCTTCGTTCATTTCTGCTGGATCACAAAGAGACAAAAGTCAGAATTAAAAAAAGGTTAGCAAAAGATAAAACAATTATTAAATTTCGATAGCTAAAGTTTTAAACGCTCAGGTTCATGCTCACCTTCACTGAAAACTTCAAAACTCTTTCGACCGCTTGTTTATCGTCCGCCAGGATCTCCGCATGTCTGACAGGTAGTTGCATAGAGTCTCGAAGGTGCACTAAGGAAAGACACTAGCAGCACGTGACGGACCGACAAAAACCTTTCTTAAGTGTCGCATAACTGTAAATACATATGAGTGTAGAAATGTAGAAAGATGGAAGGCCACTGTTGACCTGCTTAGTTAACTTTCCTTGTCCAACACACCACTTTTACGCAAATAGTACGACAGTGTCAGGTGATCGATCTCTTGTTGAAATTTATTGAAAAGTTCTTTCAGCATTCCAAAAGAATCGGCTGGACTAAAAACAAAACTTAATAAATTTGTGAAAGAATTCGATAACATATTTTCGACTGTGAAACTTCGGTGAACGGCATTAAAATTGTCATGTTACTCATATTATACTAACATTGAAATACAAATTTTCTCTGTGTTGAATGACAAAAACAGATGAACCGAAAGTAACTGATCTCCTCGTATCAATTTCCCATTCAAAGTTTTCTCTTTATCTCTGTAAAGCATTTAATGACTGTGGTTTTCCCCCACGTTTTGCTCAGGTATGCTGTGTCATTAAATGAAGTATGATTTATAGGTTTATTTCATTTGTTAGCGAGTAATATGTAAAATACGTTCCACATGTATTGCATCTGGTAGGCCTATACTGCAAGATGTAAGTAATCCCTCTAAAAACATTACAATTTTAAAACTAAGTGTCTATTTTGATGCTTATTTCCACGAATTGTAGTGCCTTTTTGCTTACATATTTTGAATTCTTTTGGTGCCTAACTATCGGATCCTACTCATCACATACACGAACTTTTTTTCCTCCTTTCTCTGTTTACCCTCCTCATATGGAGGATTTGCACTCCCCAGGACTTACAAACTGGCACCATAGGTCAGATGTAATAGGAGAGCACACAAACTCTGGTTCAGAGACTATCAAAGATGGGTGATAGCCCAAATCCTACTATAAGAGTGAGGAAGGACATGATATGAAATAACGGTGAAATGGATGAAAGGAAAGGTGATTATGGAGCAACTGGTGGAATGAATGGCGGGCAAAACGTGAACCCCCGACAAGCCCGTACAGACGTCGCTTTGCCCACCGCCAAACCCGCATACCTGACTTGGGATCGAACCTGGCCCTGGCCTTCATAACCGAAAGTTATCCAATATCCCGCTCCCGACCGGGGAAGTAATATGCTGGACAGGACTGAACACCACACCGGCCTCTGACAGCGAAATAGTTGCTCTAATGTAGACCTGACGAACCTTACTCCGAAGCTGCGAACAGAGTAGTCTCTCCCCTCCTTAACTGCAGTAGCTTGCGTACACACGAATAAGAGGGAACCGATTTTCTCTTTGGTTTTCCCCAGTTTTCCCTTTTCGTGGTCACAAAGGGAGAGGAAATAAGGGAAGTCTTCACACCTGGCGAGTACAGTTCGTCAGGCCTGCTCTAATGTTATATTCAAGCATGTCTTATAACAATAATGTTGGTCCTATATCTCGACCAATGAAATCCTTTGTGCTTATCTCTCTGAGGGAGAGCCCCCGGGAGAGAGGGGTGAGGTGGGAAGATCCGAAGGGTGGTTGGACCTGAGTAGAGACGACAGCAGAGGGCAGAGCTTCTAACAGCTACAGATTTGAACCCCCCCCCCCCCCACCGTGGCTACTCGCACACCAGGCCCCTTAATGGCTCGTAGGTTCCCTGGGGGACCCAGAACTCGGTGACCTCCCCCTATCAGGAGAGCGAGGATTCACAGGGAACATCTGCCATGCAACGGCAAAGTTCCCGCTGACACTTAGAACCCTGAAACCACCTAGCAGATGAAAGGTGAAATGAAACGAGAAGGGACAGGAAATTCGGTGGCTGCAATCATCCTTCCCAACATTCACCTAGCAACCTGGAACCTCCCCCCCGCCCACTCCGAAAAGGTCCATGTATCAAGAAGGTTGGCCATGGGAATCGAACCTACGACCTCCCAAATGCTAGTCTCACGCTTTACCATGGAGCCATCTCGATCCATTTATGTTGCTGAACGTGCAGGGTAATCATTTTAACTTTCTTTACCATTTTCTAGTATAACTTCAGGATTACATTATTGCCAAGTGTTTGCTATGGCTGACATAAAATTTAATGACGGATGGCAGAAGGAGCTGATTAACACAAAATCCAATCAGAGGCTTACCAGACCTTGCTAAGTTGTATAAGAGTAGTTAAACACGCTGTGGAATCACACTGTAAAGTCGGTGATATATCATTTGCACCCACAAATGTATTTCCACAACAGGAAAGAGAATAGTAGTGGTCAGCTATCAGTCGACATTAAATTTTGTGTCGACCATAATACGTATTGCCCACAGAGGATTAAACGAATCATGACTGTGCTTCATCTGTATTAGTCATTTCATTTCATCCACTATCCCAAACAGACCATACTGGCAGGACGGACCCAAACCATTGCAACTCTCAGACTGGATAATATCGGTAGACATTATCTGTGACAGAAGACCGTGAGAGGAAGGTTATATGACAGGTTGACTTTGTAAGTGTAACACATTGCTATGTGTGGTTCTGTTGACGTGACTTGTGCTTCTTAATGTAGTTGTATATCAGTGACACAGTCAGCGGTGTCGGTCTTGGCACCTTACGCCAGCCTGCGTAGGTCTATTTTATAGCTACTTGACCACAGCGTTAGTAATTTGTTCTTTAACAAGTGACATTATTCCAGCAACCTGACGATCAATCGCCAACCCCTACCTTGTCTTCCCACCTTGACAACTTACCAGTTCAAATAAACAACGAAATCCCTCTGTCGAGACTAGGATCTTCGAGATACAAAATTACAATGCATGTCGCACATTGTTATGGTCTACATTACAGTATAATGTACAGATATACTGATTGACTATTAGGTCTCAGAGTTCAATATATTTATGTGGGCAATGTTCTGCAAGTCGTGTCTAAGAGCGTAAGCACCAAAGAGTCTAGGTAACTAACAAGAATATCGTTCTACAGAAAATATGCACACTGTGACCTATGGAGGAGGTGTAGTAGCTATCAACCGCCAGATGGAAGGGAAGAAGTGGAGAAACCATATGAGTCTACAAGCTGCAGGTAGACAGACCCCAGAGACACGCGGAGGTCCCTAATATTTCCCAGTTCGAAGACCCGTCCTAATAGTGGAGCTGCCAAAGAGACAAGCAGCATTGAAATGTCCGCAGGAAATGCTCCTTTCTTGGAGCAAGCGTCCGCGTCATCTGTCCGGAACCGCTACATGCCATAAAACCTAGAAGCACACAAGTTTTCAGATACATGAAAACAAAACGGAGTGAAAAGAAGACAAAGGGCAGAAAATAATGGTAAATATGAGACCGTCAGAGCATTTCCCTACCAAACAGAGAAAACAATGGAACTCCCAAGCTAAAAATGGGCAATTTACGGGAATCCAACCTGCCACCTCCAAAATACCGTTAATACATGAACGCATATAACCTTTTGTGAATTTCTTTACCTTCATGCGAATAAATGGACCTTTCGTCGTTTCAACGAAAAAACTGAATTGCGTTAAGCATGAGTTTACTTCCACTGCTAAAGGAGCTGAGATGCACAAATGTCTATCGCTGCATCTCATTAGACCATCGGAAACCTTTAAGAATACAACTAATTGCTATCTCCGTCCTTTTCTGAAACTTCCTTAACTTTCAGGCCGAGGGGAGTGCATCTGAGAGCCGTCAATCCAAAGATTGGCTGAAACATTTTCAATGCCGCCTCTAATTTTTAAATGGGAGTGAAGGGGTTCCATGATACGTGATAAGAGTGGCTTTTAAAACTAAGAGCAGATCTATCCGTCGAAATACTTATGAAAAGAGTTTGAAATCTACTGATATTTTTAAATTTTAATATAAATATGCTATTATAGAAATATTTACAGGAGAACGAATACAATAATTTTAACTGAAGTTTAGCGCCCATACAGTCATCGGTGACATCGTATTTATAAGCATCATCATTTAGCAAGTTCTGAATGCATATTATTATCATTGTGTGAACATACGAATCTTTGAGAAGTGTTTTTCTTCCAAGACGCATAAAGTGGGAAATAGAAATGCTTCAACTGGCAACGTACGGCCACTGGAAATATAATAATCCAGATTATGTTTAGTTTTGCAGTAAACTACTGTAATTCTTTAGGCAAAGAAACTGAAGCCTTATGGTATTACAGATAGGTAGATTTGAAACATCACAAGAATGCATAATGATATGCAACGGAATCGTGGAATCTGTTTCTGTCAAACTGTTTGGGTTTAGTTGTTATGACATTTGTTTTTGTAGCTGCCACGTGAGGGTTTTCGTCACCAGTATTTGGCTCTATTGCTTTTACCAAAATTACAGATACCCATAACCACAGTCCTGAAAACTTTTAGCATGGTCCGTGGCATCTACAAGCTTATTGGGTAACAAGTAACAGACCATAAACCACAGCTCATGTCTTCCTGCGTATTGGTTTTTGTCGGTATACCTGCCCGAATTAAAACGAATGATTCTAGACAGCTATTACCTGTGGAAAGGGAAAAATTAGCTTCTAGAAAGTGAAATGAAGCGGATATTGTTACATCAGCTTAAATTTACGTGATAGTTGCTTTTGTGGAACTGTGGTAAATCACCCACCTGAGCGTTTCCTTGGCCCTTGGATGTACTCCAGGCAAGATTAGCATAAACGTGCCTGAAATTAAAACCAGTGACCTGAGTAACTGAAACGGGGATTCACGCAAAAACTGCCATCAAACAGTTGAGTGACGTCACTTGAAATGGGGTGCGGTATCGATTGATTCTGCAATAGGAAAAATACATTTTGAGATTTTAAGAGGAAACAGTTAGTGAACACGGTCAAAGGACGTAGATCCATCACCCTCCGCAGCTTTCCTGTTCCGTAATCAAGCGATATTTGCAAGGCAAAGGTATATCCTTTTCACAATTGACTTTACAGCAAAGACACTTTAGACGATGATGAATGGAATAATGCTCAGTGATTGACTCAAGAATACTTGGCACCAAAAGTACACAAAATTCTCATTTTCAGGATGAGAAGAAACCTCTAAAGAACTACAGCTAGGTCACCTTTTCCTGAAAGAAAAATTGTGACAGAACGGTGCATGGTGAAAACAAACACATTATTATAAATATATACTGTGAGAGAAATGACAAAAGTCCAGTATAGTTATTGTTTTTCTAGCTATTGTTTTCTTCTAGCTGAATGCACAACACAGTTCCTTTTTGCTGATATTAACACGGTCTACAGTTCTTCGTGATATTACAACTCACAACAGTTTTCTTCTCGTAACCTTGATTCAATTCTTTCTGTCTTTCTTCGCATTCACTGTCTCTCAAACAGCTGACTGATGGTACAATCACTCGACATTAATTAACTGTTTCGCTGTCTTTCTTTCGACGTGATCATATAGACATGCAGCTGACACATGCACGCACACGCACACACGTAAACTGAAACTAAAACCTGGCTGACTTCAAACCATCGTCGCCTCGCCTCCTTATATAGCGAGGCTGAGGTAACTTGGACCTTTCTTGAAATTCATCTTTCTGGAAGCTCTACAAATAAGCCGATCGCCGAACACTCCTCGAATAAACTCGAAAACGTCTTTTACGTGCTGCACTCAATGTTGCCACGTGTTCACAGACAGTCGCGCGAGGAAGCGTTCTTGATGCACGTAACCTGTGGTGTGAGACCCTGATATATTACCGCTGCCGTCGTATATCAATTAATATACAAACCTATATATGCGGAGGACAATAACTATGCTGCAGCATATGAAAATGTTTGGTTTTCTGAAACACCTCTTTTAAGGAAGAAAGAGAATTCGGCACAGACATAAAATGGGAAACTCATGTTCAGTATCAGTTGTAAATAGCCCTACTGAAGTATTTTACAGAGTTGAGGGTCCTATTTCATGGCATTCTGCATAAGCTTGTTAAATTGTCATTGCACTGCAAAACAGTGAAAACTCTCTTCCATGGAGAATCATCCTGCAATATGCTGAGTGTAGTCTTTCTGCGTATGATGACAAAACAATTACTACAATGACAATGTTGACAAGATTACAGAGCGAAGACCCTTATCTTAAATTCCTATTACAATCGCAAATATATGTATGTATGTAAATAATGCATGCCTGCGGAATGAATATAGCCTCTTTGCTTGACCATATAATTACTGATTGTTGCAACAAAAAGTAGACCGTCTGCATGATAAATTAGGGCGTGCATTGTAACAATAAAACGTTCCTTGTATAAAACTTTTACACGTATATTACTAAACAAGGAGCATTAAAAATGTACTTGGATGGCCCATGGAGGTGTCCATGACTTAAGTTTGCAATGGGTAGTGTAAGTAGCAGGAGAACCCAAGAGTGGTTATTGATAAACAACATTTCGGTGCTCAGCCAGTCTTTAAAACAGAAACAGAGCTCATTAGGCTCATTTTACACGTCTGTACATACTTTTCTTTAATCTATATATGTACCTTTGCAGAAAATCATGATCAAATGCAGAAATAATTTGTGAGAGTACACTTATAGGTGAGAGAAGAATTTGCGTGTAGGTACCTGAAAAGTAAGGTTAGGGTCACTACATGCTCTTTTTCCAAAGCCTCCGCAAATGTTTAGTACATTGAAATAATTATATTAAACCTGCTCATTGTTTCTGATTTCCTCGACAACTGTCTGGTAGCTTTAGCAAAAAACTGAAAGTGGAGTGACCAGCAAATTAGTGGAAACACATATGTTTATTTTTTTATGAACCTATATTAATACATATTATGACAAAGACGACAAAATCCGGTCCAGGTAATATTCTATCACCCTATTTTCCCTCTCACATTTTATCACAAATACTTACACAATTTTCTTCTCTTCGTTAACGCAGTCTAAGTCTGTCGTGATATCACAACCCACAACTGCCTACTTCTCGTAATCTTGACTCAGTTCTTTCAGTGTATTTCTTCACTTTCTGTCTCCCATGCACTAAATTTTACGATACAATCACTCGATGTACGTTAAAACTTTACTTCGACGCGACATATTGCGCTCGCCTACCACCTAGGCGGCCCGGGTTCGATCCCAGGGACCCGCATGTGGTATTCGTGGTGGACGAAGCGGCGTCAGGGCGGGTTTTCTCCGGGTACTCCGGTTTCCCCCGCCATCTCATTCCACCGGTGCTCCATCTTCATGTATCATCAGTGTCACCGCCTGCGGTGCCGTAGTAGTAAAAGCGGGCGTTAAACACTACAACAACAAAACGCGACATATCTTTCAGGACATATCACTCACTCTCTCTCTCCCTCTCTCTCTCTCTCTCACACACACACAGAGCTGTGTCGCATTCACTGACACACTCACCGAAACTAACACGAACTACTTCAAACACGCCGGTGATGAGTTAGCCAGATCACTCTCGAAGGCTCCGGAGAAAAACCCTTTTTGTTCTGCCGCTCTGGTTGTTGTAAGTCACCTACACACACAGTCGCGTGAGACAGCCTGACCTTGGGCGACTTTGTTTGCTCGCCGGCCTGGTATGTATTGTGAATGAGCACAGTTCCACTCATCATTTGTTTTGCGTTGCGCCCGGCGTCGCAATATTTTAAGGTGAACTTAAATTACAATACATTTGAAGTTGAAGTTAAATAGGTACCATTGCTTGTGCTATGAAGCTAAACCAACGCTTCTTCTTATATATTTAATACACTAAACAACACAAACTATCTTATTGTTTCTCTATCACGTACAAGTACGTAGATAAGGTATTGCTTTCCATCCAAAAATTTGATAGTGACATTTCACCGGAACTCATGTTTAGAGGTACCTTTCTCTCATTGTGTGTGTGTGTATGTGTGTGTGTGTGTGCGCGCGCGCGTGCGTGTGTGTGTGAACAGCTCAACTCAAAAAATGTCGGGCATTTAAATGCCTAACTTCCAAAGGCACAACACCTAGCTTTTCAAGAAAATCCCCAATCCCAAACTACCTTCCACATGAAACATGTTCCACAATTTCTTATTATCTCAAGAATGCTTCTTAACGATGTATAAGTAAAACATCACATGTTAATGTAGATATTTACATGACGAGCAGAATGTACATCTTGAATATCCTAAAATCTGTGTATGCCGCTTCATGCAGAAGGAATTTTGTATAATCTTGTATGATTGGTACACTAATGCGATAGACAAAAACATAGGTAGTACAGAAAAATGTATACATGTTTAAAACACACAATTTGTTTGAAATAACCTTTTGTGGCATCTACCATTTCTGACAGATCTACTATTATTGGTTAGGATTACTCAATACTGGGTCATTCTTTTAAAGTCCTGACGACCATCAGTAGTTTTTGGCGATTGCATAGAAAGAGTATGAAATGTTAAGGCCATCATAATTATGGCGTACAGCTCCTAAACATTTAGCTATCACTATTTACTTTGTATCTATAAGGAAATTTGTAATGTGGCTATTTTTGTAAGGCTTTATTTCGGTTAAAGTGAAGTAGATAGGAGAATAAGCCGTTATAAAAGTAGTTTCTGTAACCACTTATGAATGAAGTGGATAGAGAAGTTCATGTGAGCATGAAAGATTATTTTTTTAATTTAAATATTCAGTCAAAGGACATAAAAACGAAGCGCATTTCTAGTAAGGTTGTTTTGCAGATGTGAATGCACTACCTAAGGGGGGGGGGCGATATTACAGCTATTTGAATTGCATTAATTGTTTACAAATTATAGACCAAAAAATATGTACAGAATATTTTTGTTCTGCTCAAATACATTGTATCGTACATTTTCATTCACGTTTCTGCATAGTCATATTCCAAGTGAATGAAATCTATACCCCATTCTACCAGTGTGTATATCAACAATGTGTTCCTTATATCGCCGGGCCGCGTAAGCAGGGTCCGCGCATGTTCTATTGCACTGGGGAGAGGGTCATTTCCAAAACACCTTGCATAACTTTTGTTGAAAGTGGTGTCTATCTGAATTGAGACATTCTTTGCATTCTTTGCGATTGTAATTCATGAACAATAGTCACTCTGCAGAGTTGAGTATTAAAAATTTAGCAGCTGTAGGAATGGAGATTTTGAAATATTTGTCGTAAACTTATTAATCAGACATCTAACAGTTACTCTACCTAGAACTAAAGTATTAGGACATTTGTAATGAAATTGTATATGCGATTCGGTTTCTATGCATAATGCGTAAAACTGCTTTGTTCAAACGTGAATATATCGGTGGGCATTTCCGTGAACAAATAAGAGTAGTTTAGTGTAATTCACACAAAGCTTTTGTTGCGTTTTATCTGACACTACGCAATATGTTTTCCAAAGTTTTGCTTATTGGTGAAAGTTGCAATAACTTCTGTTATTTCTGCATTAGGTTTGTAAACCACCAACGCTACTTTGTTACAAAACCTAGAATACCGCAGTTAATGACATCGCTGGCACTAAGACTAATTCCAAAATATAGTTAATGGGCTATAAAAGTCCTTTTATACTACTGCAAAGAGTTTTCGCGTTCGCTATGCTGCTTTCTTTGCGAATCATCTCTTAATAGCCTTGATAATGCAGAACTTAAAATAAAATGGAAGAATCAAAGTGCACTAAATATCCATATCAACCTGAGCACTTTTAAATACTTACAATTTCACTTTGAAAAAGTAATGAACACTGAAATATCTCAGTGGCTAATGAGGGAATTGATAATGATGTTGGAAGGGAAGCATTAGACTGAAGAATTAAATGCCATAGTCAGGATTTGAACCACAGATCTTCCGGTTTCCGTCCGGTTGCTCTAACCACTGAGCTACCTTGGCAACTAGCTGGTACGACGCCAAATTCTCCAATCGACACGCTTTTTACCGTTAAACCACAGGATCTCAAGTTCATAGGGGATAACATACCCTAATGACGTTGTAAGTACTTTAAGTCCCGGGTTGCATAGTGTAACCAACTATAAGGTCAATCAATGGAATTAATTGTACTTCCACACTTAGTCCTGTGTAGGACAAGGTTTTGGAAAGTAGAATCAGACTGAAAAATTCAATGCCATGGGATTTGAACCACGGAAAAGCACCTTGTCCTACACACGACTAAGGGTGAAAAAAACATTTTATTCCAGTTGAACATGATGTTGATATTGCTACCCCTACCATCAACTGTTAAATTATGACTACTGTTGTCTATTTGAAGTATGTTTCCAGTCTCTGTTTTTGCAAAAACGCACATGCAGTTCTCAATCCCGAAGCTATAACACTGGCAGACAAATTTATTGACTGAAACAGAACGGGCAATTAAAATGTAATTAAATGTGTGCAACGTTCCAACAAGATCAATTTGATCTGAAGCAAGGAAACTGACTTTTCCCTTGGTGAGATTGGGGACAAAGACCTTCAATGAGTCAGTATCGTTTTGATGGTGTTCAAGTAAGTTTAGTGCCAGCGAACTCACCAAAGACATCATTGCGCCGTTAAGCCAGGAGACAGGCTACTTATGTGGCACATTTCAGAGGCTGCAAACAAAGCAGATTTATGACGATACAGAGTGCACTAATTTAATGAACTAGGCACGGAAAAGGGGATGCATTGGTCAATAGCTTTGCACTCTTCCTATACCAAACCCACACGTTTTCTGCATCACCTGGTTTACTGATGAGGTGTGGTTTCAGCTATCAGATTACATCAAAATATAGTAGTGATACTTGAGAACCCGAATATCATCCACAAAACTACTGCATTTGGGATCCGGTTTTCGATGTCCTACCAGAATTGTTGGTCCCATTTGCTACTAGAAGCTGCGTTTGTGGACACATATTAATAGATTCGTGGATAAACTAAGCAACCCCAAATCAACAGAATGCTATTTCTAGCAGATCATACCTTTAGTAATTCCATAAGACTTATAGAAAGTTACTTAGATGATCGTCTTATCGCAATTTGTGGCCCAAGTTTTTAATTTCACATGCAACTGTCAGTATAATTGGGCGCACTTATTCATAGAGAACATGCTCCAACATTTTATTTTAAGACACGGTATTTTATTCTTCTACTTCAACAGATTACTCTTCTCTTTATAGGACTTACAAGCCAATACCTGGGGTCAGTGACCTGTCGAGAAACAAGCACGCTTTGTCACATAGCATTACCTGGATGGGCAGTTAGCCCAATGTGAGATATTGTCATAAGGGAGAAAGAAGTGAAATATAACGATGAAAGGGGTGTTAGGAAATTTTACGGATCAAATTATCCAACCCCAAAGTTGTCTAGTGACTGAGGAAAACGAGAAAAAAGAAAAAAAGACAAAGAAAAAGCCTTTGTGAGTCCCACGGGTTTCAAACCAAGATCTACGGAATACGAATCGCAGATGTTGCCGCTTAGCCATTTCTCTCGATCCGTCCTTTATACAAGCATAACAAATTCTGCACTAGGACTTTATCCCAAGTAGTAACAGTGTTTCAGAGGATTGTTTATGCTATTTTGGAACCATTAATGTTTAATAATGACATTGCCCGCTATCATTTAACAGTTGCAACGCATTACAACTACAAGCCATACCTGTGTATGGCCCTCATATGAGGTCAGAGAACTTAAAATGACCATTTTCATAATAATTTTATTATATTATGAACATTTAACATGTCGCAATTCGTGAGGGGTCCCACGGTGGACTTTGCATGCAACCTTTCACATAATCAGATCGAGGGGATGAAACAATGAACTTAGTATCAAAACTAGCAAGTCCAAAACAGCATGCATGAAATATAAATTTATGAGACAAGAGTTTCACATAAAAATCGTATGTGCTATATTCACATTACCCTCTCTACAACCTAACGTTTGTATTTATATAACTTCTATAAATATAGCTTCTATTTTACGAAAGCTTATTCTAAAGTTCCATATCAATCGAGATAAACGTTTTCATAAGTATAAAAAGCTCATTCCAAGGGAAATCACTCATACCATAAAACAGTATTTGAAATGAATTGTGTTTCTAAAGGAGATGTACATATTTGATGATAAGCTTTTTGCCTAGCTTTAATGCTTTGTCCGTTATGCAAGATTATCTAAACAGAATTCCTTTCAAATGAAGCGGACTTCACAGGCTGTTCCCTGATAATTCAAAGCTTGCATTTTGTTTGTTATGTAAAGATCTTAAATCTTTTAATTTGATTTTAATTACTATTTCTATTTTTCGTAAATTTATTTAACCAGTAAACCATGAGACATACGAATACTTCATACAAATGCACTTTATTTTGAATAACTGGTTTGTAGCATTAGGCATTTCAATTGTATTAATTTTTTCTATAATTTGTAACTTTCAAAGTGCTGTCACTATTCAGTAGTTTCACGCGATGTAATGGAAATGGAATTTCTAGGCCAGTATATAGAAATTAGCATTTAAACATCTGACTATCTGTTTCCTCTATAACCCTTGTAGCTGTAACGAAATATGTAATGAGCTATTTCTGCAAAGATTTAGCTAGATTAACAAGAAGTACATAAGCTTTCCTAGAAACAGCTCGTAGAAGTTTCATAAACCTTAAGAGTACTAGGTATAGAAAATCATGTAAATATAACACACCAATTTTTATGCCCTATATTTTTCATCTTCAGATTATAATACCTGCTCATAGTTTTCCAGTATTTATGCAACAGTAGGCTTGATCTCCTATATCAATTAAAAAAAGAAAGATGTGGAATGTGGACTTAACCTCGTGAAACCTTTAATATTTAGTTGTGAAGACCTTAGACAGATGAGTATTGACTAGTTATCTCGAAAAATGCGTAAAAGGGGCTGACAGACATGGTATGCTGAATGTATTCAACCCAAATGACTGTCGTTTATTCTCTATGTCTTTGTATAGCGAGAACAGAGAAGAGGGTGCAGAAGTCGCGTTGTAAACCATGGGATACTGTCCAGCGAGGAGTTGCCAAGCATTTCGAGCAGTACCACTAGTCATTTTCTTATGTTTGACATTAATTAACTAGAAGGAAAAGAAATGAATTAAATATACCTGTTCGAGCAATATATGGTGCATAATTAGTCGAAGCTATATAACATCCAACATACTGAACTATATAGCAAATATAAAAGTGAAAACAGAGGTTAAAACACACTAAAATGTAGGTATGTAATTATAAAGTAGGTTGACTACAATTGAAAATATTTGAGAGTGTTTATTGATCTGATAAAATAAATAACTTAAGGTAATTAAGGCCACAGGGCACATTCTAAGGAATGTTATTATATGTTATCATATTAAGGCCACATTCTAAGAAAGAACCACAAATGCCGGCCAGTTTGTGGTTAAGCTCAACAAGTGCAGACCTCCAAACACCATTTAGTGGTCAAACGTGTACCTAGCACAAATTGTTGAAAGAATATGGCAATTTTTATAAAAACAAGGATCATTACTTACGTGACTCATTTAGAAGATCTAGTGTTTTATAGTACAAACTTTTATTTACGATGCGAAATCCTTGAAATATAACTTTGAGCAAAGTTGTTATTGTAAAGCTAATAAATTTAAACCAGCAATTCTTGTATACATATATTAGTACCTGGGCGACCGAGCTTCGCACGGCTTTTCTTTTCTTTTCCTCTTTTTTAAAGAGTGTTTTTGGGAGCAGATACCTATTTAGATAAACATGAAGAGTAAAATGTTAACTAAATATACATTTTCATCCTAATTGTTGGAGCCGATTCCGTGACGAGACATTTAATACCTTGCATTTTTGTTGAAATTGGCCCATTAGCAGAGAAGTTATGGCCAAAATAAGGTTTAGAGTAATTGTGACTGTTACGCGTAGACTAACATAACCAGGTCAATTTTCCTACTGTATTCTGATAGCCCTGTAAGAGGACTTTAAAACGCTACTTTGTTTTTTTGAAATCGGTCCATAAGAAGAGAAGAAAAAGTCAAAATAAGGTTCAATTGCTCTGTAGAAGCGGGAATAAAAAAAAGATATATTTTTTATGTAAAATCGCGTATTTTTTTTTTCAGGAATAACACCTATATAGATAAACTTGAAAAGCAAAACCTTATCTGAATACAAAATTTGATCGAAATCGTTAGTGTGTGTGTGTGTGTGTGTGTGTGTGTGTGTGTGTGTGTGTGTGTGTGTGTGTGTGTGTGTGTGTGTGTGTGTGTGTGTGTGTGTGTGTTTTGAAATAAAAGAAATGATATATACAAATCTTAGGTTTTAAGCTTTGTGTATTCTTAGAAACATCCCAAAACCCACTGACGCACTAATTCAGCAAGTATCATAACTCCCTCTTCTGTAATTTGAACTAATGCTTATCATATGAGCATATTCAAACAATGTGAAGGTATTAAGCTTTACACTTCTTAACCGTCTACTATTCTTGCTACATCGTACGTGCAATGTTCTCTAAAGCTGTGTTCACAGTCTTGGAAGTGAGGGAGGTGATATATTTGTGAAAGGACTCGCCCATTTCCACCAGTGAGTGAGTTACTATCGGAGAGAAAAGACCCGAGAAAAGTAGTTTTTTGGTTACTCATCGCAATTTAAAGAATGACGGTACATGGAGAATCCGTTGAATTAAGTACTTCTACCGTTTCGAAAGACCTTGGGAATAATTATAGTGATATGCAGGAAAAGGAAGCAAATATTAAGGACTCTATTGTGAAACGGTTTTTCTATTTGTATGTAAAGTCTGAGTTATAACACCATTTGGATTTGGTGCTATGCCTTGTATTACTAAGATCTGATAGATCGTTATGATAATAGTAATTATAACAAAACAAGAATTATTTGAAACCAATATTCCTCCAAATTACAGAATTATTGGGTAATGCTCTAGTCTTAAATTTAAACTTAACCCCGGCGTAACAGCCCTTCGTGGGCCAGGACTTATTGACCGGCCGCTGCGTCCCAAACTTCTGCCCACTACAGGTGTCATGGGTGGGGTGTATAACTGGATGGTGAGGCGCGGTCAGCGCCCGAGCCCTCCCAGCCAGTTATGCGGCCTTCGTGACCTGGGGTCGCTACTTCACTATCAAGTAGCTACTCAATTGGCACCTCCAGGACCTAACGAGGCTGAGTGCACCCCGTACCAGACCTCCCAGCGGGAGAAAACTCTCCATGCTGGTACCGGGGATCGAACCAGGGCCCTCCACACTTCTGAGGTGGTCAATGCTCTAATGTAGTCTCCAAATTTATCAATTCTAAGGGTGGAATTGGCATTAGTCCTATGTGTAAAATAAACAAACAAACAGTTATTTAACGTTAAACCTACTGTCCAAAAACTAATGAGAGGAATCTTCTTATGTCTGGAATACGCTGCCCCTCAGCCCATACATAGGCAGATTCATAGAAACCATAACATTCTTTAAAAGAACTCAGCAAGCCCGTTATCAATGATTCAGAAGAGAACTATTCTCAACTGTTCTCTTCTGGGAAGAGGGTCAGAAGCGGTGGCGTAGCCTGGTTATCAGACTTGGGTATGCAACCCAAACGAACAATGTAAAATTCGTGAAAATATGACCCAACCTAAACATAATTGCCCTTCGAAGTTTTCATCTAACATTATCTGAAAGAAACGTTGGATAATACTGTGAGCATGATTGAAAAGAGAACCTGCTTTTCTCTCAGAACTTATGTCATCAATCAAATAAACCTCTCTTCAACATATTCGCAACATCTATGTAACGAACGGTATAGAGTTGATATTCACTATTACTGTCAGGAGTTTCATCTAATATTAATTAAGTAGAGAACGCATCAGAAATTTCTTTCTTAATTCCGCATGTCATGACGGCACCCACACTTAAAATTAAGTCACTCTGAATGTCAGTTGAAGCTGCGCGAGAAACAGTTGACTTTTACAAGTGCTCTTTTAGAGAGGCGTCGTATAGTGCTAGTTCATTTAAATATTCAATATAATTGTCTCTGTTTGAAGATCCTTCATTCTCATTGTGATCGATGATAAGCTGTTTTCCTAGAAAACAACAGTTCGTGCAAAATGCGAAAGTAAAGCTCCGTTCTTTTTCACTACATTGTTATGCTGTTCAACTGAGACCTTATACTGATAATTCAATGAAAACTCTATTCTTGGACTTATCCCGAGTATTCTTGCTTGTTTTTCACATATTATGTGATTGCAAAAATAATTGTTTTATGGTGATTTATAAATGTTATTTAAATCTTTAGAACGGCTGGAGTTTTAAACTCACTTTTCTTTTGAGAAAATACCAACAAAACATTTGTTTAAACTATTACGACACAGCCAGGACTCACTATCATAAACTTTGATGTTGAAATACCTTAAACATTTTTTTTAATGTTAGTCATAATACTGAGTGCGGGCTTTGGAGGATCTGTTTTAATTACATATTGATTTTTAGATACATTTTAATGTTTTGGAGGTTCTTACGTTGAGTTTGTCGGTCACACAAGTTTATTTTGATGTTCGTCACAACAATGGTACGGAAACGAATTTGTTTTTACGCTCTAGCACTGATTCGTGTTGTGTGTCATGGACGCAACTGTCTCTCTTGCATACCTTCGCCCTAAATCCACGTAGATCCTAGCCTACATTTTGCTTTAATAGTAAATAACCAAGGGTCCAAATCATGCTCAGATATCCACAATAATTGAAGAGCACTCATACAAGAAGCAAAACAAATCGCGAATTACTCCCTATTCACGACTTTAAGTGAAATAATGTGAGAACGATTCTTAACAGGAGATGTGGTCTGGCCCGGTACATACCTTGGATCTGGCGCAGAGCTCTAGCTTCCTCTAACTGACAGCAGATGGCGTTAACCCAAGCTTTGTTTCGGAACGTACTGTTGCAGAACGACGCGAATTCAAATCATAATGTTTAGAAAAACTTCATTTTTAGTGACATTAAAACGATTATACACACAGAATTATAATGAACACCAATTTAGCAATCAGTTTGAGGAGAATTACAGGTATGTAATTTATTTTCCATTTACGCTACGCCCTTGATTTGCAGACATATTCGATTGTGTAACATTAACTAATGAAAGTAAATCACGAAACCATCAAGTATGCTCATAAAGCTTAAGATTCCAAGGGACACATACAGAGGTATTTCTAGACGTGGCGAATGACCAATAGTTGCGTATTGGTTAATGGTCGAGTTCACTTTTGTATTCATAAGGCCATAAGGGTGTCAGGTTGGTATCTCTCCGACTTCCGTGCAGCAAACATCGGGAGTACCTGTGTTATTAAGCACAGTACTTTCCCGTATTTTCAACGGTGTCTTGTTTATTTCAATGAAGGAAACAGAGACGTTACCCCACCATTGATTTGCACGACGTCACTTGCGCAGATCTTAGCAAAGTCATTCGCCACGTCTAAAAATACTTCTGTACTAATGAAGCAGATACTTAATAATGCCAATCCTACACGTTATGTGGTGGAACGAAGCTATCCACGAGTTGCGGCTTTTGTGAGGACCTAATCAGTGCTCTTTTTAAAACTTTGTATTTCATCGTTTATATGGTGTACCGGTTATTACCGCTCTGGGTACTGAGGTACACTCACATAACATTCTGCACTCACTCTTGTACAAACTATTCTTTTAATCACTTATTCTTATAGCAACCTAATGTTAACCGAGGTAAACGTTTGCAGAAATGGTCTGATTACATTTGTCCTTGTAGGTACAATGGGAATAGAAGAATATAATAGGTTAAAGAGATAGTGAAATCTCTTAAGAGCTGGTCGCAATGTGATTGCTTTGACATACATTCTCTTTGATGGTCAAGATATAAAAAACGAATAGCTACTTCCTACTTTAGAAATGTATATGTATTTGAAAATTTCAACCAACAACAAGGTGTGTTTCAACGATATGTACATTTTCTGTCTGGTAAGAGTTGGTCTGTCTGTTACGATTCACCAGATATGCAAAAATCATATCGAATGAAGGGAGCTTCATAAGTTATTCACAGAAAATTCAAGACATACATTTCAGAGAATCAACATTTATGAAAATTTGTCAATGTGAAAGTCTAGCTTGGGCTGAGGGGTTTTCTTGAAAATCTCTGTTTCGCATCCTTTTCTTTTTTAAGTTGTGCTGTTCACAAAGAGGCAGGCAGATATATACACAAATGCACAGATCTTTTTTAAAAACACCTTCTGAGTTTAGGGAGTCCCAAAACATGTATTTGCAGTGAATTCTCGGTATAGAATTTTTGAGTGGGATACAAATAGCTCCTCTAGTTACTCTTAAGTACGTAGTAGCAAGAAGGAAAGTATAAACGCTGTGGAAAATGAAGCATTTCCCCTAAATATTTCAAGTATATAGAAAAACACAGTAAATGTCCAAGCAGATAATCTATTAACTTCCAGACCGACACACACAAGAATTAGAAAATGATGGAAAGAAAAGGCTGTTTCTGGGGATTTTGAGTTGGTTTTCCATAGGATTGAAAACCGGTTATTGGCTAAATGAAATTTATGACTATTGAGATTGTACGATCTCCAGCAGAACCATTCAGGAAGTTATAAACTGGTTCTGGAAGCATTAAAGTCATTAATCCTTTGTGCTACGTACAGTCTATGTATATCTGGTACAAGGTCATTATCTGTTTACGTGTAGAATTTCCCAACGGTTGAAGTAATTTGGGAAATTTTATGAAACCATTCTGTGCAACATGTGAGTGGCTGAAATTTGACAACCAGAAGTGACTTTTTGCAGTTCATAGGAACTGCTTATTGACCTGACGTAATAATGATCATAGTGCGGTTTTTTCTTCGTCATTGTGCAGGGATTTCAGCGCAGAAAGTACCTTAACCGTCAGAGGACAGCCATTAAACACGTCATTAATTTTACTTTGGCCTGCATTGTGTTTCATTATCCTATATATACAGATGTCATAAATCCAGAAATAGAAATAGAATACAAACGGAAAGGATTCTATTCTGAGCCTATAGTCGGGATAGGGAGGGAAGGAGGAAGAGAGGGAGGAGATGCGAGTGCCTAATGAGTGTGCCTGAACCCGGACAAGTGCCTCGATCCAGTTTGGGGTCCCTAATGTGTGCTGAAGATTCATCAGCTCAGCGCCAGGTATCTTCATGAGCCATCAGCGTTAAAAGTTTTGACAATGCCCCTCCCTATGGGAACAGGTTGACCATATTGTCCCTGCTAGACAGAAAATAGCAGATACCCGTAGATCGCTAATTTCCCACGCAGCTGCACCACACTCGCTTCTTCGCCGACATTTTCACCCTAAAAGACAGGATTGAATTATGTCGAAATTAAATGGCTGGAAGTCACAGAAAGGAAAGTAACCAAGCCAGCATTCACCTAGTGACGAAGGAAAACCCCGGATAGATCGGTCACCAGGAATCGAGAAATATAAGATGAGGCGATGAGGGTAACCTCAGCATACAGAAGATGCCCTAAGGATTATTCTTAATAATAATAGCTGCGACGGTGTTAGTATGAGGGCGACAAAACGCCAATTCAGTAATTGAAAGGTTACGTTATGTTAATTGAAGTTCCTTAGAAACTTGATGAGAATTCTACCTTAATCTTCCTGTTTTTCCCAAGTAAACAATCCCATTGTCAAATAGGAAAATTAATACAAATATTTATCCCTTCCCTTCGTATGAAATTAGCTAAAGTGATTATTGTCCAGATCGCTATTCAATAGTCACGTGTTAAACCCGTGTTCTTGGACATAAGTGAGATCAGTCTTCACTTCTGCTTTCCTGCTGGTCTACCCGCACAATGATCCGTTTTCACTATGGTGCTGAACGCCTAGATGGTCATACTCCTGAATACTGGCTTTAATGCTTAAGACTTAATGACATTTCTACTCGATAAACTCGATATCATATTCTAGCGCTATATGAGTTGCTGGTCTTTCTTTTATTTGTCTTTCTTTCATTGTTTTTTCTGCAAGGAGCTATGACGTTATCATAGTGCGAAGGTGAGAATATTTGGAGGCTATGGCAAACAAGAGCGTAAAAATCTCCCTACCGAATGGGCTTTTGCCAGGTCTGCAAATGGCTGGTGCATTGATTTGTCTTGGAGTAGTGGAGACTTGGGAACTTTGTTTTTCTGACAACTGCCAGAAGCGAATACGTCACTCTTATGTTTCATAACTGGCCTCAAGATTATTGTTAATGTGGATTGGGCACTTATTTGGCTACATCACTTATCTTCGTCGTGCAAGTCTACTGACAGGTACAAAACAAAAGAGAGCTACATATGAGATATTCACTTGAGTGCCAACTCATTAACACTTGCTCCCATCAGGTCATTGCCAAGAGACCATGGTTCCTGCTTCAACTCACGAGAAATTTCCCATTTAGTTGCATGCTTAGACAAAGTACTTCAGGTTAGGGTCACCGCACCAACGCTAGACAGTTAAGGTAGGTAGGGTTTTTCCATTGTGAAAGCCTTTAATATATTGAGACAGAGAGAGAGAGAGAGAGAGAGAGAGAGAGAGAGAGAAATAAAGAAGAAAACAATTACACTCTGAGAGTACGGAAAAGTTATGAAAACAAAAGTGCGTGAGACCCATATAAGCTTCGTGTATGGAGTTTAGAAATGCTCCTGGCGGAAAGAGGTACAGATAAATGTAAAGTGTTCCCTGCAGCAGTGAGTCCATTTCCTGCTACATTTCGTGACCTCAGTGTCAGATATTTTAATCAACGCTGGTATTCAATTTATAAAAATTAGCAGTGGCCAATAAAGTGATAAACCCAAGGGTGAATTTCTTTATGATAGTTTTCACGTTATTATTGTTTCTGAAATTCAATCTGTAAATTATGACGGCCTAATCACAATATGACTCATAAGCAAGTCCCAGATATCGATGACCAAAAAGTTTGATGAAAAGCCTTCTTCTTTTAATTCTTGCCTGTTTAGACCTTTTATTGGTCTGTTCAGGCTCCAAATTGCCGCTGCTTCCATCTATCCCTACATCCTCCCAAGTTGTTTCTTCCTTCTTCCACGTGGTGAATAGTTGCATGCTGCTTTTGGTATTCTGTTTTCAGTCATCCTGATTAAGTGTTGTTTGCAGTTGTTCTGTATTTCACTACTGTTGTATTTAGTTCCTCTACGTGTAATTGTTGCCTCAATTCTGTATTTTTTGGTCTGTTATTTGATATCCTACCATTGATCTGAGGAATCTCATTTCTGTAGCTTGTCTCGCATTCTGAGTGTTGTCCATGTTTCGGATCCCTAAGTTATTCTAGGAACTGCCATCGTCTTGTGTAATTTAATTGTAGAGTCTTTCTGGCTATTTCTATTTCTATTTAGTGTGTCTGTTATATAATTGAACTTATTTAGTTTATTATTTGTATGTATTTACATTCTATATGATGTTTCGCAGCCTACAAAGTTAAACTTTGTCACTTTAAAAAGTGAACCATAAACTGACTAAATGTTTTAAAAATGACAGTAATTAGCGAACTGAAAACGGATTTGTTTACATAAGTTACTACATTTATTGCATGCAAAGCTACAAATTAGTTTAAGAGGTGGAATCAGTACTGAAAAATTCAATGCCATAGCCGGGGTTTGAACCACGGATCTTCCACTTATTGAGCGGCTGCTTTAACCACTAAGCTACCATGGCCAACCTGCCAGTACGACATTAAGTTCCCCAGCTGAACCGTACTAGTAAGCTTGTTGGCATAAATAAATAATAACTACAAATTAGTTTTTGCATGAGTATATCTAATTTTTTTAGATTGACAAATAATTGGTCTTTATGGACGCAAAGCTATTACTTGACTCTGTTTACGATGTTCTTGTTTAACAGTGGCTACACGCATTATAGATTTAAATCAAAGCGTTAAAGCCCCGTACCAACAAGCCATGTAAACATGAGAGTACATAGTGTTCCACTGCCATTGTTCGCTTGCTATATCATTATCATCATCATCATCATCATCATCATCATCATCATCATCATCATCATCATCATCATCAAAATCGTCGTCGTCGTCATAATCATCATCTTCATCGTCCTCATCATCGTCGTCATCATCGTCATCATCATCATCATCCAGTATAGATATTATTGTTAAAATTACGTTCATTTTCATTATTTAATTTTTAGCTATGTGCTATGGACGCACACTGATTGGTCTAACAAAGATATTTTAATTGCTTATTTCTGTAAAAAGTGAGTTTACTCCCTCGAAAATAAAGTTTCTGTAACTCGCTCTGTTTACACTGTTCTTGTAACTTTAGTGCAAGCGCGAGAAGTGTCTCATTAAGCGTGATTCGCTTATTGACTTCTCCGCTCCGCTGATAAGCAAGAGCCAGTTTCACACTGACTTGTATTTACTTGGAATTGCCCCGTTGAGCAACTCTTAATGCACGAAGGTATATCTGCTCTCTTAGAGTATGGCTCACTTAGGCCACCTGGTAGTAAATTCCCTAGAAACCTGCGCAGTCATCATTATATGTCCACTAGGTTTTTGTTCTCGAGGAAGCGACTTCAAACCTGGTGCACGGCGATGCACTTTTCGGGCCTAAAAATCTTTAGCATTCCTTTGGAAGGTAGGTAAAGTCGGTGGTTTCGTATTCTAGATCTACGACACGTAAAATATCCTCAAGTCTCATAAAGAGGCCCCTCTGAGCAAAATTAAGCAGTCTTTCATGCTCAAGATAGAATGGGACGCCGACGACCATAGCAATTAAAGAACATCCATAAATAAACATTCAATTTCTCTCTGGGCCAGTGTTTCTGTGCTGCAGGACGGGCATCTGACGCCAGGCGCTGACTTGTAGGCACAAGTCCATGCAGAATAAGTCAGTCATTTGTTTGCTGGCAACTCCTAACTGTCGTGTTTGGCAAAGGCGCAATTAATCAATATCAAATATTAGATATCAACATTCCAGCTGATTTCATATTACGGCCTTATTTAATTCGGGCTCCTAATTACTCACTTATGCGACACTATAGTTTAAATGACACGATGAAATAAAATGCAGCGAGATTCACATCTCACAGTGGCGTAGAGAAAGCAACTGACCCACAAGGGCCAAAGGACCTTGCCAATAATTTACAAACTACTGCTCTAGTTCATGTCTTCCTTCTCAGTGTGTTCGAAGATAAACCTTTAACCCTGTCTGTTACCCGGGTAATATTTCCTATGCCGAGTATGCGTGTGAATACGTGTGTGTATTTTAGCATTTTATGCTAAAAATGATTCTACTGTTCAATACCAACCTAATCTGGAGAACGTAGTTATATTGGTAAATTATTTTCATTTGGAAGTTCATACATGACTCTAAGACATTTCTTATTGGACTGCAATGTCTTACTTCAGTACAAACCTTATTAAAGGTGAATTAAAATACGGATCTAGTTAATTAAAGAATTTGTCTGTAATCGTGAATGGTTCCTGACATTTTAACGAAGGCTGACATGCCAGATATGGATTTCAAAATAAAAGTCGAAGAATATCCATTGTGGGTAGAAATTAAGACCATGTCGATTGCTGGTGGATTCAGATTATAACTCGCCAACTGTCAGAAAGGAAACTGCTTCAGTAGACATGAGACATGACAGGTTATAGCCTCTAGCATTGTCAAGACTTTTCAATAAAATCTAAGAAAATATCTTGACATACGCAAGATGAAGGTAAGCAACATGTAAATACAATAAGAACCGCGGTGGATGAAAACCACTTCTGCTGAAACAGTCTTAGTCTGCGACCCCAAGGATTTCCAATCTGATGAAAGGTGCGGTTATACGAATGAAAGGGTTGGGAGAAAAGTTCCCATTAACACAGCCTGCAAGTAGTAACAGCAACGAATGTACTGGAGGAATTTTGTGCCTCAAACATCTGTTTCTATTCCTGCATCATGACACTTGAGCGCCCTGTAGTACAGAACTTCAAAATATATTACCGTGGACCGTCATGAAATTGATAATTAATTTACCTGTTTTACAGAGCATAATAATAGCTCAAAAATATTAAGTTGGAAACTGTGAAACCTGATAGCATAACTCAAAAGTCTTGATTAGAAAAGTTGTTTGTATACGTTATCTGCTTATATTTCTTAGTCAGTTGTATATATTGATTATTGTCACGGATTGAATACATATATAGCAGACACAAAATTTAATGGCGGGTGGCAGGAAGAGCTGGTCAGCACAATATCCTATTAGAGGTTTGCCACGCCTTACGGTGTTGTATAGCTATGAAATCTTGCAGTACAGCCGCTGACAATATCATTTTCGCCCACAAAATTTATTTGTGCAAGAGGAAAAGGAATAATCTGATCATGGAAAAGTCACCTATCAGAGTCATTAAATTTTGTGACCACCTTGATTATATATTCTATTTCCCTGTTTGCCGGTAACTAAAATGGAAAATTTAATCTTTCTGTGCTTCTGATATGGTTATGGTTGGGTTTCATTTTACACATTTTTATATATTTGTAGTAGGTAATACATATTTTACATAGTATGTTAAATTGTGACATTCTTTGCGCATATATAGGAAACCATAAACAGAGCAAAGATTTTGTTTAATTTTGTTTTATTTTTAGTGAGTAATAAAATAATTAGCTAATTTCCTTTCATATGGATCACATCGCAGTTGTCGAAGATAGGGATCATTTCTCTCACTTGGTCAATTCAAACATAAATGCGAAATAGGGTGGTTCTGGGTACTTCAGCTGGATACTCTAGTGCTTATCCTTTCTCAGAATTTGGGATTTAGAGTTTTGTTGGTACACAGAGGTATTTTTAGACGTAGAGTATGGACGATAAACACGCAAAGATTTATGAACGGGTTTACCTTTGTAGATGTGTCCAGTTGGTGTATCTCCGACTTCTGTGCAGTAAACATCGGGAACAATATGTGATTAACTATAGCGCCCTCTTGCATTATTAGCAGTGTCTTGTTCGTTTCCAGGAAAGAAACACAGGTGTTACCCCACCATTAATTTGCATGACGTCACTCGCGCAGATCCTAGCGAGGTCTACGTCTAAAAATTACCTCTGTACTACAAGCTGAAACCACGTAACTAGGAAGGGTTACAGTCGCGTATCAGGTAATAAAAAATACCCTTGTTTGCACGATGCAAAAGATTTTTTTTGGGAAACTCAAGGCGGGGAAGGCAAAGAACGTGACAGAGGCAATTGAGTATGTACTACTTTGCCAGTTACCTTTGAAACGTAGAAGCCATTGTTACAAATATCACAAATATCAAAGAATCATTATTTGCTGTTCTCATTCAAAACACAACCAGATGTGGAACAGTTTTCGTGTTTTGTAATTAACATCCTCCAACGTAAAGTCATATCGGAAACAGTTTTCGATGCAGACTGTGTTACTCACTGTGAGTAAGCAAATGTATTATATCGCTTACTCTCAGGAATGTAAACAGTAAGCAATTCTTAAACTCGGCAACTGGGTTGGCAGTCAAGTAGCAGTTCCAAAAGTTTTGCGAGCATTGTAACATCGATTTTCCATGCTTATCGTTACACCTCAGCTGACTAGTTAGCTAGACATGCTGGTATTAGTACTATGTGGAATTAACTTGTTAAAAATGCTTTTAGATTAATTTAGTCTTGCGTCAAAGCTAAGGTAGTGGTCGGACATAGACGAATGTTTTACAACGGACGGCAATGTACAATAGTAGCGTGCCAAATGTGTAACAAAGCTACAGGGATTCATGAGGTCACAGCTTGGTCAACATTTACCCAGTGCATTGCACATAAACAATAAACATCGTGTCTCTTCTAGATAGATACACTCAACTCAAATGGGAAAATCGGGTTCAAAAAGTGTTTTAAAAATATGTGCCGGAAAATGATAGCTACAAACATTTCGTGGAATAAACTTCAGGTGTCCGAAAGTCGTTCATTTCTTGAGAAGTAGTGAAACATGTCAATTTCAGACAATGCTACAATTCGTAAGAATTATCATAACAAAATATATTAACAATTTTATATCACGTCCATAGTATGCATGTTGAATACATTGTGACGCCGGGCGCGGCGCGAAACAAAGTACTGTCGGGACTAAGCTATTTCACACCGCATACCAGGCCGCGGGCAAACAAAGGCGCCCAAGGTAGGGCTGCCTCGGGCGACTGTCTGTGTGTACGTGAATGACAACAATAGGGTGGCAGAACAAAAAGGGGTATTCTCCAGAGCCTTCGAGAAAGATCTGGGTACGCCATCGCCGGCGTGTTTCAAGAAGTTAGCGAAAGGTCTGTGTGATGTCATTCCCGCTACTTAAGGAGGCGAGGAAGAGGAGGTTTAACGAGCGTCGAGTGATTGCATCGTTGGAGTGTATGAGAGACAGAGAAAGTGAAGAAAGTCAGTGAAATAAGTGAGTCAAGAATTCGAGAATAAAACAGTTGGGAGTTATTTCGTGAAAGACTGTAGACTGTATTACGTCAGTAGACGAGAACTGTGTATTTGTGATAACATTTTAGAAGAAAAATAAAATGTTAGAAAAGTAACTGAACCGATTTTTGTCATATTTGTCACAATATTTTCTATTGAGTGGAAGTGTTAAGTTGAAAACACCAGCTGCTGTGCATTCCTCCGAATGTCCACAAGCTGCAGTACTTATTTAACTTATTAAGACCATTTGTTCTTAAAAACACTGCTTATATTGAGCTTTCACACCCATGCCATTATTATGTGGAAAGAACCTCAGATACTGGATTCGTGATCAGACCCAAATTGCATGTTCTCATGTTCCATAAACATCATAGAAGTTTCGCTCGAAGCTTACAATTATTTCTACAAACTTCCTGCTTGCTGGTAAAATATTCCATCTCTATGCTATTGTTGAACATGACAGTGACTATTCTAAACGCTTGAAGGAGAAATTTTCCCGCGGAAATGTAATTGTGCGTGACAGCGTAGGGCCAGTGCCCTTGAGAAATGTGCGTCATAGTGTTTCTGTAGAGGTATCTGCATTGGATATCATTATCTTTAATGTCATGTTTCCGAAAATAACCCCACGAGAGCAACTATAAAGTTCTAGAATATTTTGGTTATTATTACGTTTATGTGCGACGTTTGCAAGTCCACTCACGCAAATTCTATGTACGCTTTGACAGTGTCATCAGCACAAACGAGAAATGAAGTAAGGAATATTTAGTTCTGATTATAAGGCAACTACACTGCAATATGCACCTCTGACCAAAAACAAGATAATATTAATAATGTTATAGTGTATACAGTGGTGAGGACACCTCGTGCACTGCGAACTACAGTAGATCTATTGTGATTAGTCCCACACTAACCTCTGCTGTCGTGTCTCCTAGGTCCAGCCCCCCTCTGTCTCCTCTCATCTCACCCTTCCCTCGTGGGGGTTCTCTGTCAGGGGCATAGGTACAAAAGAACTTCCACAGATCGGGGTACTAAGTCCCCACTCCAATCCTTGACATACATCATATAAACCCCCAAGAAGAAGGAATGAACCACAGGAGGCAGGTAGGCCCAGAGACGTGCAGAAATCCTAAAATGTTTCTGGTTCAAACAACTGTCCCACTACTGGAGCTGTCCAAAGAGGACGCTGCCCTCCAATGACCATAAAGAATACTCTTCCCTTGGAAAAAGCATCCACCTCACACCACGAAATCCTGAAGCATACTTTAAATATTAGAAGAAACGAATTGAAAGGAAAATGAGGGAAAGGTAATCGTGGAAGAACAGAAACCACTGAAGCATTCTCCTACAGACCATGGCATGCCACAGATAATCAAGATCAGAGTGGCTGGTATACAAGAATGGAACCTCGGACCTCCCAAATGCAAGCCTTTGACATTACCGTGGAGCCCACTCACTCGGTAGCAGGAATGGTACAACTACACCATATTCTGTGCTGATACATCATGCTTTGCACGGATACACAAAACTCAAGGGCCTTAAACAATTGAATGTAAACCAAAACATGATTAAAAACATTTAGAGTTTTCCAAAGTGTGGCAATAGCTGTTAAGTTTACGAAGGGGTAAAGTGGTACACGTAAAGAACAAATCAATGACCAGAGCCTCATGACAGCCAAAAGTGACGTTCACTGAACTTTCCCTGCATATCATAATAATTCTTCCCCATCTACGTAGAACACCCTACTAGCCTTTACTGTTTCCTGTCTAGTATACATTTTGCAGTAGGCTAATAGTTCTGATTGTTGGCATAGCTCCCACTGACTTTCTTTGATTGAAGGATGGGACATACAAAACCTTGTAGCATCATGAAATACCAAAAGCGGTGCTTTTAATATTCAGAAAAGTTAACAGGATTGTTTTGGAATGAAACAAAAATGGTAATAAGTAGTATATGTACGATTATTATACAGAGCCAAATATGGAATTTAGTTTAAAAGTGTGCCTGCCAGCACTATGGGTGTAGAAATAAATTGGTGTATTAAAACTTTCATATAATCCTTTGGTAAACTGTTCATATTTTATTGGAAGTTTCATGTTGCTTATGTAACATCCTGTATAATTCACAATGTTTCTTACTTAAAACAGAAATACTTCATATTTGTTTCCTTCTGTTTATAATTTTAATGTCAAAGAATCTAGCCTTAGAAATACCACATTAAGGAAGTTCTCAGTGAAACGTATTCCAGAAACCAGAGCCATTCTTTCCCTCATCAATCAAGCTATACAGAGTATCTCTTGTTATTGCTGCAAAATAATCCATCCTACTCCGTCAAATTATAAGGTGCTTGAAGCTATCAATTAAGTATCTACCAGTAAATATTAGCATGTACCAAACATAGCACTGTATAAATATGTTCCCATTATGTATCCCAAGATGTTACCAACAAACAATACAACTTTCATCAGAAAATATTTTAACACCACCTGTAACCAAGGTTACGTGCAGTTAAAGTGAACAGTGGATTGTTCTGTTCTCTCAGTATATGTGTATGCACGCTATAAACTAATGTTTTTGTATAAATTGCTATATTTTTATAAAATATGCGCGATACTTAATCTACAATGCCTTTTTATTTTGTAAAATAATTATGTAAACCTGCTTTAAACGGTTTAGAAACACAGATATTTTAGCATTACGTATAGGGTATAATGGATTAACAACAAGCCTGAAGTTTGACAGAACTTGTAGTTAATCACATTTTAAGTAGAATAACTAGTAGAACTGAGATTGCCTGGGAGGTTTTCTCGTAGAATTTCAAATAAGAGGAGTTTAATTCACGTTCAGGCATATTGCCATTTTTTTTTTTTTTTTTTTTTTTTTTTTTCAAATCTAATTCAGCATTCGAAGACATGGTGCTCTGCATGTATCCGCTGAAGATCCTGCAATAGCTTCCTGCTACAGTGAGTCGCCCCAAACTTAGAATATAAGGGCTTCTGACTGAATGAGTAAACAGGTAGGTGAGTGAGCGAGCGCCTGGGTGGGTCGGTGGGTGGATAGTAAGTGGGTGGATGGGTGGGAGGTGAGTGAGTGGGTGTGTGTGTGATGAGTGAGTGAATGGATGGGTGGGTGGTGAGTGAGTGAGTGAGTGAGTGAGTGAGTGAGTGAGTGAGTGAGTGAGCGAGCGCCTGGGTGGGTCGGTGGGTGGATAGTAAGTGGGTGGATGGGTGGGAGGTGAGTGAGTGGGTGTGTGATGAGTGAGTGAATGGATGGGTGGGTGGGTGGTGAGTGAGTGAGTGAGTGAGTGAGTGATTGAGTGATTGAGTGAATGATGTGATTGATTGACTACTGCAATGCGTCGGATCTGTTTGATAAAGTTGCAGGAGCCTCCACCCCCAAAAAAGGCCTTCGAAGAAACAATATTAACTTTCATACATATGTATGTAGTATGTACGGATGTATGCGTTTAATGTGTAAACCACGCAAATGCGTAATCGTTTCTTTCGTGAGAAACAACATGCTTTTATTCCTAGAAGAGTTATTACCTCTGCATGAGTATTTTTCAGGTAATCCTAGTTGGAAAATCTACTAATTAGCCTAAGCAATTTTCTTTTATAATGATATGTAATTTCATCTCATCCGTCATTAAATATCTCTGTCAGTACAAAACAATTGTGCATGTTGACTCTACACTCTCATCTAAACATGTGCATGTTTACTCTCGTACAAAATGACAATGGAAAGTCGTTACGAAATGTTGTCATATTTAATGACTCAAAGTGACAAATACACTCTTTATACGCAAAAACACACTTCAGGTCATAAAGAGACTACTGGGATATATAGACGGGCAGATGTCTAAGCTTACGATTTTCCCAATATGGTTTACAAATCAGAAAAAAAAAATAATTCAAGAACAAGCAAAGTGGTAAGGTGCAATCTCCTAAAAGAATGCAGTTTAGGGAAATCATACTCTGCACGTCTTGAAAAATATATAGATATTGTAACTGTCTGTACCAATATATCACCAATGGAATGGCACGTGACATGAAGTTCTTGGAACGATGAATAAAAAGTGAATGAAAGATAAACTAGAATTGGGAATAAAGAAATTCTGGAATAAAAGTGAAACACTAGCTTTAACTAACTCCAAACAAAATTGGAGCCCAATAGAGCCGGTATAAACATAAATGTGCGATCGATAAAGGAAAATAAAAAATACATAAATTTGGGAAATGTATATAAGTAGTATTCAATAGATTATAAACACTACACAACCATGGCTTTAAAACACCCAAACAAAGACAAGAGATATATAGTTATATTCAGCCAGGAAAACGTGGACACTGATGGGACAGAGAGTCATAACTTCAGGTTAACTATGTTCTAGTACACAGTAGTGTTGTTTACAATACGAGACTTGGTCCTTCCCCATTGAAATTCTACATAACATCGTGCATATGCCAAATTATGTGCAATTAAGGATCTGTTGAAAGGGAACAGTGCAGCTGAGAATAACAGAGCACATGAATTATTGTGCAAGTATCTACGCTTTGCCACCATCACATCACGTGACCTCGAGCACACCTTTTCGCAATATAAACAGTATTCAAATGAAAACCGTGTTTATTTTTGAGAATTTTTGAAAATATATTCTAGTGCACTGCAGGGCCAATTCTTCAACCATAAAAGCATGTGGTGAAAAACAGACGGTCTACTAAAAACCTAAGTTAATGGACATTATATTATGATTATACCATGTCATGTTATGTTACGTTGTTATGTTATGTTATATTATATTACATTATATTTATTACACTATATTATTTGTTACACCATAGGTTGCAGCACAGCAGCACAGAGGGACCGAACGGCAAGGGAAAACAGACCGATATGAATGCGACGGAACACTCGACTACCCCACTTCGAAATGGTTAAAAAATATAGTTGGTAATTTTCATGGCACACTTATTTGGTTGAAAATTTCCTTGATTCAGAGAAATAATTTATGTGAATAACAAATATATACCCTTTTTTAGACTTAAAATTATATATGTATACTTTCAGATCAAAATACGTCCATTTTATGTGACAGATTTACAACACATTTATATCTATAGTGCTCATAATGAAAATACCAGATGCCCATTATGAAATATAGTGTTCATTAACTTCAATGTCTGTATTGGTCCAGTTTATTCTTCATAATATCAATTTATGGTTGCAGAATTAGCATTACAGTGCAGTACAATTTATTTTCTAAACCTTTCAAAAGTAAGCCTCTTGCAGTTTTCACCCAGTTTGTATTGCTGGAAAGTGTGCTCGAGATCACATGATATGATGCGCAGAAAACATAAATACTTGATGTGCAATCCATATACTCAGGTAAACTGTTTCCCTTCAATAGATCCTTGATGGCACACAATTTGACATATCCACGATTTTTATTAGAACTGCAATGGGGCATGGCCCACTCGCATATTGTAAACAGTGCACACTACAGGTGTTCTAGAACACTATTCACTTGACGGCATTCCTCCCTCTTCTCTCTCATCGGTGTCCAAGTTTCGCTGCTGTCTGGTAATGAGTATCAACCACTTGTTGCAGCTATGCAAGGTAATTGCCTCGTGGAGAACTATGGATAAATTTAAAAAAAAGTTATATGTGCACTCAAATGACTTTATCTACTCACTATTGTACAAAACATTCTTAAAACGTTTATTTTTCTATCCGCCTCATGAGAGTCTGGATAAGCATTTTATTACAATTTTTCTTGTGGGTGGAATACAGTAGGCTTAGACGATAGTCCTATTCACTATGTGATGGCGTTAACATTTCATTCTCTTTGGATGTCCAGGATATATAAACCAGAAAATGACTTCATATTTGAGAAAAGTATAAGTATTTTAAAATCTAAAAAACAACAAAGAATACCTCTGAAATGTAACAACGTACTTCACATAAATTGTGTTATTTAACAAAATCTACATTTCTTGTGTAGTATGACTTTGTCTATCTCTTACGGTTTACGACTTATGTAAATGTCATTCAGAATGAAAAGGAATTCATGGGCTATTTGCAGAAAATTCAAGATTCAGATTTCATTTGTCATGAAAATATCTTAAATATATAGTATTTTAATAAAAATATAATATTTTAAACAAACTGCACCATCAGACTTTTCGAAAAGTTTTCCTCGTAAAGGGTAGTTTGGGGTGGAGAATTTTCTTGAACCTCTTCCTGTGACATCCTTGGAATATACTGAACTTAACTGCCAAGTTTCATATTTTCATATTTAACAGACTTTTCGATTTTGAGTTATACTGTTCACACACACACACACACACACACACACACACACACACACACACACACACACACACACACACACACAGAGTACGAAAATGCGTGCGCGGACAATTTTCTAAAATTTAGTTTGTTAGATTCAGGTGACGTCAAAGCGTGTATTTCCAGTAAAGTTTTACCTTCTATAACTACTATGAACGTGGTAGGGGAATTAAAAATGAAATGAGGTAAAAGGATTTAGGGCTCATCTGTGCTATAACCTGTATATCCGACAATGGACGAATCCAGAACTTTCAGGCTGACCTTAAACCTGATTAGGGTTGTACGGAATGAAGTTCTGCAAAGTCTTACGTTTTGTAGTTGATGAAATATCTTGATGATTAGCTTTCTGACTCCTCCTTCTCCTTCTCCTCCTCCTTCCTCAACTTTCTTTACCTCTTTTTCTTTTTCTTCCTGTAGCATGGCCTACACTACACGCACATATATTTATGTTTCTTTTTAGTTTCGTGTACGTCTTTTTTTACGCGCAAGTAATGATCATCAAGAACTGACCTTGGAGGCAAGCAACTTAGGCAGTTGAGGATATGCATGAAAGATACGCTCCGTCGGATAACAATTACCTCCCCCAGATTTTGGCTAGCTCATGCGTTAAATATGTTTGTTGACGTAGGAAACAGCAAACAGCGAAATTATTTTCACAGTTCTGATGAGTGAATATATATCATACTATCATGTTGTATGGACTTTGGTGGACTGAAATGAAATTGTCAACGAGAACAACCATTTTAATCACTTCCTTTTACATTTATCGTACTGCGCAGTTCTATAACAAGGTCACAAATTTCGGTATTTAATGCTCCGTATGCCACCTTAGTTTGAAGCGCTTGTTAGGTAAATAAGGTAAGGTGGAAGTTTGGGAACCTTGGTACCACGAAAATGTGGACTTTCGTACCTGTGATCCCCTAAGGGGGCGTGCCGGGAAGAAGGGGTGAAGCGAGAGAACACAGCGTGACTGATCCAGGAGTCCCGACAAAGCATAGGGCAGGGTCCGTCCGTCTAGTACGGCTCCATCACATTGACAACGTATATATGAAAATTTAAAAATCTACAGTCCCTTTATGAGTACTTTGGATTTTTTCCACACACAGAATATAAAATATATAGTATACACAAAATTTCAATGTCCCATGTCAAACCGTTTTTAACTTATTAATATATTTATCAATAATAGATGAGTTTTTGATATGCTAATATGAAATGACCCTTGGAGCCTATAGTTTATCGTATCTCTCCTAAATTTTTTATTTGAGCTTGGTATACAGATATAAAGAAATTGTCGTACAGCCATTGCTTAGATGTAATTAGTTTAAGAGACAAAAGCATATTTTCTATACGCTTTAATGATATTTTCTATTTCTTCACTACGCGCCTTGTAAAATATGTAACTTTAGCTCAGTTATTTCATATCTTTAGCAAGTGCATGACGAATTTTAATACCTCAATCTCTAAAGTTCTCCTGAAAATTTCAAGCTAATATGTTATAAACTGGTGTCCAAGGATCATTTTGAGTAGTGAGAAATGCTGGGGGGAAAAGAATTGGGAAAAATGGATTTTAAAGTTTAACAACATCTTTTTGTTCCTCACCTAAATGTAATCAACGTAAAATTCCCTAGTATCATATGAGGGACCCTCTGCTGCTTTGTTCTTGGCCTCAATAGCAGTTTTTGAGAATTTTAAGTTTGCTTGGTCGTTTCTTAATATGAAAGCTTTCCTGTCGCCTTCCCATTGTTCACAAGATTTAGAAAATGCATTGTTCTTAGCTAACCACTACACTATGCACTTTCACTAACTTGTACACCAAAATTACAAATTAATATGTGGCATTAAAGTACAAAGTATAAGTATAATACAAAATACAAAAAGTAAAGATCAAAATTTTCGACTATTTTAGTCAAATTTCATGTTTAGCCTTAAACGGCTAGGCTCTTAACGGCATCTGGGTCGCCGCTTTCCTCCTGACAGTTTTACCCCAAGCGGATAGTCCTATGCATCGAAACAAGTAGGATGAACGAATGTTGCGGCGTCTTAACGGATTATCCTAAACGTGTTGCAGTTATTCTTGGGATATGTTGGTTATTTCTTACCAATATTGTTTTTAAATTCTTGTAAACTTCGGGGACTAGATTTCTACACCTTGTCTTTCAAATTTCTCCACAAGTAAAAATTGCAAGCTGTGGGATTCACACAGATGACCCTGTCAACTGTGGGTAAATGCATCCAAAGAGGTGTGCACTCAATGAGCTATAGCCCCGCCTTGTTGAAATATACCGTAATTTGAATAACTTGAACTAATAATTAATTTTATCGCTTTTGTGCTGGTCCATAGTTGACTCCTGCTTGCTGTGCTAGCTTCAAGAGAGACCTTCGTGACGAACGTTCTAATCACACACTGATATCATCAATGCTTTCAACTGTTAAAACTTGACGTTTCCTAATCTTTTTCCTTATTTTTTTTCCGACCTCAAACTCTCCTCGTACATTTGAATTTCTTCACCATTTTATGAACTATACTTCTGTTAGGCAGACGAATACCAGGAAAGTTTCCTGAAATGAGCTACGTCACAGAGACGGGGATTCGTGTTTCATAAAGTTACAACAAATAAAAACTCTGTTCTATAGTAAATTGGCGCACAGCAGGACTAACACGCAACTGAAAACCACCAAAGATGTTAGTCACCGCCTTCGTTTGTTATGCGCGGCTTAAGTCACAAATTCACGTCACATGTGACGCAATAGCGGAAACTGCAATATCGGCAGGTGATTAGTACGCGCCCGAGAACTAGGTACCGATAAGAGCGTGGCCGCTTACCCTGATGATCTTGTAGAACCGGCAGCTGCCACCGCTGGAGCCGGATACACCCATCCACGAGGCTTGAAGACAGAGACCGCAACCCCAGGGTACGAAGGTTCACAGAGAGCAAATTCCCCGCCATACAGTGCACCAGACACCTGTCGACATGTGTGCACCCTGACAAGACCTAGCGGATGAAGAGTGAAGTGAAATGAGATTGGGGTGAAATGGAAGGAGAGGTAACTCGGGGGATATAGGGAATCTTCCCAGCATTTACCTAGCTATCCGGAGAAATCACTGTAAAAGCCCATAGACCAGGAAGTTCGGCCACGGGAATCGAACCTACGACCTCCCCAATGCGGGTCACGGACGTTTATTAGGAACAGATAATAAAACAAAGTTACTCATTTGGATAAATACAAGAATATTTAAAACATAAGATGCACAGTAAAATTAGTTTTAATATTAATAATATATAAGTTGAATATCGAAAGAAGTAGAGATTCTACTACTAAATCAAACTGTGTGCACACAGTATTGCTGAATTATTTGAGTAAAATAATGTTTAAAATGTAGACATATTAAAAACATATTTTTCTAAATTTCGCTCAGTTTATGTCGAAATTACTGAGTGGGATGGCTCAGGCATTAACGCTTGGGACACGCCTTCAGAAGGTCCCGGATTCGATCCTCGGTAAACTACAATGCAATAGTAGGGAGTCTCACACTGTGTCTATAGTCAGGCTATTGTATGTCAGATCCCGTGAGGAAGGGAGGGGATGGGAGTGACCAGCAAGTGTGCCGGAATCCAGAGCAAGGCGTGTGAGCCAGCGTGGGGCCCCTAACGTATGCTGAACATTCACCTCAGCGCCAGGTATCTCCGTGTAGTTTCTAGCAGGTTTCGACACAGGGGCAGGTGACCACAGTGCCACCCATTTGGTGAGAACAGCTGTTACAGAGCGCAAGTTGCACCACGTAGCATCATTACACTCGCTTCTTCTTCGGCACGTTGAACCCGCAAATACTGGATTAAAACGATTGTAGATGTTATTACTGGGTAAATCCCCTGTAGTGGAATAAGTTATCGATTACTGTTGGCTTGGCGACAGAACTAATACCACATATTATATATGTTACACCATCATGTCGCAGTAATACTGTATTATGTTTCACTTATATTTATTTTTAGGTTATCTATAGTAGGCACAGACTATTGAGATACCCCAAAAAACAACCTTGTTATTCCCCCCCATTATGGAGCAGTCTGGTTATATTTGGTGATATTCCATCCATTAGGTTGTATTAGTGCCACCAACTGTTCGTAACATTTAACCATGGTAAAGCTACGGCCATCGCTGGTGTTATTGCGTCTGTTATGTTGCCACAGAAGCCCTTGTTTATGAACACGTTGCAGAGAGGCCAACCGATAGACTTTAAAACAAGATTTTGTTTAGACGCCGTATTAATTAATTAATCTGTGGACGTACTGCTCGTGTTTGTGTGATTCTGTCATGAATTCTTTTAGAGCAGTATATGCAGTTACAGTTACTGTTGTTATTTTTGTGTGCTGTTCGCTACACACTAGTGCATTATATATATTACGATATTTAGCGTTCGGAAGTGATTTTATGCAAAAGAGTTTTTGCAGAACAAGATTTCTCGAAGATGAGTAGGTTCATGATGTGTTGTGTAGCAACGATGTTCAAACATTATTATAGTTTCAAAGCGTGATACTTTAACCCTCTGATATTTGAGGTTAGAAATGCCTTTATTGTGTACGTTGGCAGGACTGCTTTTTAGGATACTTTCGTCTGCTGTTTAGTGTAATGTCGGCCATGTTGAACTCTTGGGAATTGCCGATGAACTGTGTCCACTACAGAAAACTGCGATGTTTGCTCATTTTGTTACTCCGCGGGTTTTCTGTAAATAACAGTCAGCCTATGGAAACGTAGCTAGGTTTCTGGGGTATAATTTACCGTAGTCTGGAAGGTTCCGGTTCGTTACCTGATGGCACTAAGGAATGAAGCTTTTTATATAATGTAAGATGATCAGTCCATCAGAACAAAGTTTTCATGCACCGAAGAGCGTACAGTGTACGCTGTGGAACCAAATATTATTAATATCCTGTACTTTTGATTATCAATGGCCTGATGTAACAATTACTTTTTTACATGGTTATCATTAACTTAAGAAAATGCGTTGATGCCGAAGAAGTGAGAATATACCTTTGAAACGGTTGAAAGTATTGTTAGAATAAAGTAGAAGAAGCTTTAGAAAATCCCAGAATGTTGCACAATTCAAATGGAGATGGAATACCCGGAGTTTATCTTGCAGCAAGAAAATGACCATTTATGACTAGAACCGCTTCCAAGTAAGTGAATTCATCGGAAGATATGCAGGTGAACATCCAATGAATTCAGTGATTCTAAATGAACTATGATGACAATGATAAACTCCTAGAGAGACGGTCAGTTGGCAAATAATATATAGGTTACGTCTAAAAACTTTATAGACAGTATGAGCTCTCATGTATAATTCATTTTTCAATCCACAGGTGTACTTTCTGTTCGAATTTAATATCCCAGATGGTGATTGTTTGAAATGTGCAAAAGTGGCCTTCAGCATCGATACATTTCTGAGCACGAATCACGAAAGTTTCCGTAGCCCTCACCAAAGTGTCCAGTGGCATGTTTGCGCACACAGCTGAAATCGCATCCCAAAGTGTGTCCAGGTTACGTGGTGTAGATGGTTTGCTGTGCTTCATAAGAAGAAGGTCGAGTGAAGCAAGACCTAGAGAGCGCGCAGAAAACTAGACTAGTCCCCTGCTTCCTATCCACTGACTTGGTAAATCCCTATGACAGTGCAGCGGGACAGCATTTGCCGGAAATACTATATTTCCTGTGTCAGTTTAATGTATCTTTGACTCACCCTGATTAGTGACATAAATTTCACAAATAAAGAATTCAAGCATTTGTCGGATAGTCAGACGGATGGGAACACCAGCCACTAGAGCTTCACGGCAGGTAAGCAACTCTGGGTCTTAGGGCTGATATCTAGGAGGAAGATACCGTGCCACTGAAGATGTCCGTCGCAGTAGTGGACGAAACGTCTGGAACATCTAACTCCAGCGGACTACGACATAACAGTCCGGAAATAGTTATCAGTTATAATAACCCATCTGAATTCATGATCTGTTATCTCAGAAAGTCTTTAACATATTAAATTTATATCTTAACAGAATGTAGATGAATCTTCTAAGTAAATTGTTCTACTGGTATCCAATGGATTTGTTTATTGAAGAAGATAGGATTTATTTCCCCTTTGATCAGAATGTGTGAATAGTTCTTTTTTTCAAAAACAGCTAGATATTTTATAAATACCCGACACCTAGATGTTATTCTTATTACCCTAAAATTTAATTTATTTAACTTCATGGTTCAAATTGCGTAAGCTTTCACGGCCTGTGTCATAAAATAGAAAATGATTATCCGGGCTTGTGGGCCGACCGCGCCACTGAAAATGTCCACTGCAGTGGTGGACGAAATGTCTGGAAGGAGAATTTCCACTAGACCAAGGCCCACAAGCCCGGATAATCATTTTCTATTTTATAACTTCATGGTCACTGAGAAACCCGGTCATTTATACTATAAAATGCTGTTTACAGTAAAAGCTGTCAAAATCACAAAATGGTAAAGCCAAACTCGCATATATCTGCGAAAAAGGAAACCACATATCTTGACGTCGAAGCTATCATATTAACGCTACGAACAACTTTGAGCAAAACGTCCCTCTAAAGGGTAGGCTGAAGTTCATCTTTTACCGAAAAGTGTGTAGTAGGTTTTTCCCCTATGAAGTGCTGCAGAATTAGCAATACAAAATAGCTAATGCATTACAATTTTTAAAATACATTTTAAATATGATTATTATACCTAAAACGATAAAACATATCAAATGAAAGAGGAAAGTTCAATTTAAGTCATCAAATAAAAAACAGATATGTAATTTATTTTGGGGATTTTCACCATTTAGTCTCCCCGTAACTTGGTCTTATATTCATCTGTCATTTTTTATATTTCATACACACTTGTTCATGCTATATCTGTGTTTTCAGAATCATCCATTATGCATTGGAGTGTGCATGATCTTTTATTGCTGCATCTAACTCACTCAAGATATTAACCACTAGTTACAAATTCTACGGGATATCTATGTCGAGAAATATATTTCTGAAGTTAATCTTTTGGCGATGACATAAAATTAAGTAACTCGTTCTTTAGTATGGTATAGACCACAGGGCTGCCTTGTACTGCACTCCAGACGGCAAGATCTGCTAGGAACCGTGGGTAGAGTTGTAGCAAAGAATACCGTTACAGAAACTGATCTCTGATTTTCGCCCTTAAGCAAAAACTACTTACACTAATCTTCCAACTCTGAAATAAGCGTACCGTTGTACCTCTGGCTGAGAAATGTGTACAGATATACTTTGTGGTCTAGGTTTCGGCCACACTAAATGCTGTAGCATTAGCTGAACAGGTACAAAAAGTATCTCGCGTGGTAAACACAGTCAACTAGTGGAAACTATCGGAAGTGTGGTTTTGGAAAAACCCTGTGTTATATCCCAGCATAACTCGAACATGCGTCTACCCTAGAGCGCTGGTTCTTTAGAATTACTACAGGCCTTTGCCTTCTGAGTAGTGGAGTATAATATCTTCGTGTAGACCGCAACGCAATTTAGAGACAGGGCACAACCACAGCAACAAATAATCTAGCGACTCTGGCAAATGTGTAATCAATAGGGTTAGGAAGTTCATGCATTTGCATGTTTTTTCATAGAGGTTAAAAATGTATGCTTTTACATTATGTGCACGAATTATGGAATTTTCAGTTATTTGAACATGATTTTATGGTGCATATAACGGCATATTTTCTTGATTTTGATAAATACATATTATTTCAATATTATAGCCCTTATATTGCATATTTTAATGCTTTTTATGGTTTTTTATTATTTTTTCCATCTGGATAATATTTTTCATACTGGTGGTTTTGCACATGATGATGCAACTCACGAAGATTTCATTATTGTAGCTCCTATATTGTACATTTTAATGATTTCAATGTTTTTATTATTTTTTCCATCTGTATAATATTTTTCATATTGATAGTATTGCACATGATGATGCAATTCGCGAAGTGGCGAGAACTAATGCTGAGTCACGTTGTCGTGCAGTGAATCCCCTGTTTCCACGCTTTCATTATATGTATGTGCGTAGAGAACAATCAGTGCGTTATCTGAGAGGTTTATATCAACAAATATAAAGTGCAGGTCAACGTTTTGAGCAGCACGATTATAGCAACGCTTGCCTGCCCGCCATGGTCTTCAAACATAAGTGTTGTGAACTGGTGCCCACCAAATTAAATTAGGTGCATAAAATGTTAAAAAGCTCTTCAAATGCCGAAAATAAAACCAACTTCGAGTGCTAGATTAATTAATTTACAGAAAGAGTTTTCGGGTGACTTAATATCTCCAGATAATAGGGTACTGCTTTATGGAGCGTGTGAGAAAAATGTAGGGAGTGAGAAAAGATTTCAAATAGTTCAGCACATAAACACAGCGAAACATAAGAAGAATTTAATCAGAAAACTCGGAAACAAGGAACCTGATCAAAAACGGCTAACAGTGTTTAGGAAGTAGGGTTACTGAATTTTCCTATGACTTGTGCCAAGCATTTTTAGCTGCTGATATTCCCTTGATCAAAATTAATAATCCGACATTTAGAAACATTCTTGCCAAGTACACTCGACAACATGTGCCTGAAGAAAGTACACTGTGTAAGACTTATGTAGGACATTGTTACAATAACGTATTGTCAAATAAGTATACAAAATGAATTAGCATATCAGTTTGTGTGGTTGTCTGTTGATGAAACCCCTGATTCTGAGCGTCGTTCTATTTCTAATATAATCGTGGGTGCTTTAAATAATGAACAATGGACTACACCTTATCCTCTTAAAGTGAGCGAATTGTCGGCCACTGGCAATGTAACTGTGACCTAGTTTGTGATGGACTCTATAAAATTACTATGTCCATGTGGAATCAAATACGACCTCTTACTTTTATTTGTTACTCATGCAGGTCCTTATATGGTAAAATCAGGACAAACTCTGAAAGGTATTTTTCCTAACTTAATACATATAATTTCATCGCATTTCTGAGACAATACGTGATTCTTTCCCATTGGTAGATAGATTTGTGTCCAGCACAAAGAGTATTTTTCTTAAATCTCCTAAAAGATTTAAGTTGTTTAGATCAACAGCACCTAATATCCAACTTCCTCCTACACGGGTATTAACTCGATTGGGAACATGGGTCGATGCAGTTTCATATTTTGCTGAGCACGTAGAAATAGTCGAAGAGGTTGTTAATTCATTGGACTCGAAAGATGCTTCATCAATAGAAACTGTGCAAAATATTCTGTCAGGCAGTGAAACAGAAAGTGAATTATGCAATTTCAGAAAATTCTGGTTATAAACAGAAGTGCGATATTCGAGACATCCTTGGGAGGTATTAAAAAATATATGTCACACCAAGAGACTTGACTATTTCTGTGAAGAAGTTAACATCATTTAAATATGCCCCGATAACATCTTGTGACGTGGAGAGAAGTTTTTCACGTTACAAAGGTGTTTTGCGAGGCAACAGACAATGTTATACAGTTGGTTGTGAACTGCAATTTAGAAGTTAATACTAGCAGCAGGACCACCTCTGCTTCAACCTCTAAGGAATAAGGTAACTTTATTTATTATTTATACTAACTCGTCTTGTCTACTGCAAAGGGACATTAATTGTTTTAATTAAATAGTGCATATTTCTTGGCATATTTTCAAGTTTTTAAGAGCATATTTGCATGCATATTTCAGTGTCTTTTAGGGCATGAACTTCCGAGCCCTAGTAATCAACGTTGCCACTGTGCTGGGGTTTTATTACACAATTCATTACATGTCAATAAATCTGCTAATGTGCGACTGTCCCCTATCAGTAAATAAACCCCCAGTACATCCCTTAAGTACAAAAGCTTCCTGCTGGTGCAGCCAGTTGCTGCATTAGGGTAGCATATCCTAAGAGCTGCGTACTCGTTTGTCGGTGTTCGTTTTATACCTTGCACACTAATCCACCAAGATTGATCCCTTAAACCACAAAGTTTAATATAATTTCTTATATTCTTAATTCTTAAGGCGATGGGACTGTAAAACGTTCAAAACCAAACTGCTATACAATGTGCGATTCACTGAAATGTATCAGAGGAACCATAATACAGCGTGATCCATATGAAACTGAACCACTTTAATGGGCTATAACTTTTGAACCAATAGTAGAACACATGTGCAACTTTGGGTAAATATACTGGGAGATTGCATTGTTCACTGTTCCTCAGAGCAAATGTTAGAAGTGTCCTCCACCTACATCCACACATATCCGCACCCGTTTCTTCATATTCTGTGACGTTCTAAGAAGAGTATCTTCGCCAATGTCAGTTGTCCGAGGTCCATTCTTATACGCTATTTTAACATATCCCCATAAGCTCTTGTTGGAACATCGCACACATTGAAATCTCTTTAAAATACCCATTGTGGCGTTAGCAATGAATTTGTCTTACTATACGTTTTCATAACACACTCTCTCTAAGTGAGTACTGCATGCTTCTTTTGCGAATGCAAACTAAAGACTAAAAAAGTTCAACAATAATGTCAACAATGCTCATAATTAGCATCAAAATCAACAAAATAGGAAACAATGATCAGTAGTGCTAATTTTCGTAGTGCCACTGAGATTATTAAAACACATTTCCACGAACTTTCAGAGGAAAATTATGGCCCATTACTGTAGTTGAAGCTTACATGGTTCGTACTGTAGTATAGGTAAGTATGCAGATTGTTTAGAACATACCTATAACATTATTACACTTGCTATAATGGCATATTTACATTCAAATACAAATATACCACCTTCCAAAAATTTTATTTGTAATTTTTTGCAGTAAATCTTACTCACTACTTCATTAGTTTTAACTTCACTGTTATTTTTTAAGATTTTATTGTACATATTTATCAAGATAGCTATTATTATAGCTATTATCTACAAGATAAACTTTTGGTGAAGCACTACAATGGCATAAAAAGGGAACCAAATAATTGATATTAAACTCACAGAAAAGTTGGTGAGAATGATTGTTTATTGGAAGCGAGATTACCTTGCCTTTGGGAGGCTGGGATTGACACCTCTAGTTAGATCCTTTTACTTTAAACCAAGTGACTCTGCTTTTCTTTTAAGGTGATGTATTTCGCTCTTGGGCCAAGAAATGTCGTATCCTTCTACTCAATCATATTTGAAGCACGTAGTTCTTAGTAATGTGCGTTGTAAGTTTGGTGTTCTGAGAGTTTGTCGAGTATCCTCAAGACCGAAGTTTGCTTTGAAGAGTTGAATGGACCTTGCACAGTCCATGTCATTCCTTGACGCACCAACGGTCTAGCCCACCACAAAAAGTGTTCATCATTTTGGCTGTCCCCTTTCCTATCACTTTTCTACTTCAGTTTGTTCAGTTTCGCTTTGCATTCCATTTTATTGCAACATTATACTTTTGGAGAAATTCTATCTCATGAAACTGAGTACAATCAGATTATAATTGTTTAAGTTTCATATCTGGAGGCCGCTTACCCTTCTATTATAGTAGGTATATAAGAAGAGCAGATTTAATTGCAGTCCGAGAAATGTTTCATCAAGCTTACTGGGTTGCCATGAGTTTCCAGATGAGCTGCAGTGCTGGGTAAAACTCATTAAGAGTGTCATCCTACCCAAATTTCATTTTTCAGAAAATTTCTTATCGAAAGTGTTCTGCTAAACGAACTTCAAACACCAGTATGTTAGAAGACATGCACCGCCTTTACCTCAAGGGTACGTGTTAGAAACAGAAGAAAATTTAAGCATTGCGGTGAAGCCGACATAATCTTCCAGATGAGGCAAAAGAGTGCAAAGGATGGCCGAATCTGATGGTGGCGAGTGCAGCGCAGTGGCGTTCCTAACGTTTCAAGATTCGGCATCTCCGGCTGGCCCTTCGGCGGAGTTTGGACAGATTTCACGCCAAGTAAACTACAGTTCTCTCCTAGAAACACATCCCCAGGGTACGCTGAACGTTTAATTTTTTAACGCTGTAAGATGAAAGGAAACGAAATGAAAGGAGACGAGCGAGAGGAAAATTCGTGGTAGTATATAATCCACCCTAAAATTTACTTGCTGTCCTGTGAAAACAACTCGAAATTCCAAGACGAGAACGGCTAACTAGTGGAAATAGAACGTGATACCTCCCAAATAGGAACCTCGGATGCTAACACTTGAGAAATCCCACTCGATAATCTTACAATGGCCAGATGGGAATGAAGAAAGCCATCTGTTCAATTTTAGTTTTCCTTTTCATATTCCAACCTTCAATGAGTGGTTGTCAAATGTAAAAAAAAGCAAAGCTTGAAACGCTGTTTCGTTTTTTTCAGTTTAGGAATGACAGATACCTACTGCGTATGGAAGTTCGATGTTTCAATGTTTCAGAGGGTACCCTTAGAATGCACACTCATTTTCGAGCTGCGAATTAACCTCGCATTACCGGGGAGGGGGGTATTTCAACCATCTTCTGTAATTTTTTTAAAATTTCTCTTTTAATTTTTGATTAAAAGCATGCAGTTAATAGTTATTGTCAATCACTGTTTCTACTAACGAACTGCGTATTTGTTTCAAAATTTTCATTGTTAGTCATTTTGAGAAACAATGAAATGCCAAGGTGGTCATAAAGTACTGCGCCGTCGGTAGAATGTAATTCATGTAAAAAAGTACAAAGAAATAGTTAAACAATGTTAAATATTACGTTTATAAACTTGACAACATATAATATCCAATTTTAAAGTAAAACTTGCTTTAGAAATTATTGCTCAGTTATTTTGTTACCAGTGATGGTCACCTCCGTTGGTAGTATAAGCTCCGTAATAAGGATTGGCATAATATCTAAAGTAATAATTAAACAGTGTTAAACATTACCTTTATAAACATGGGAGTATGTAATATACATTTGTTTTAGAAATTGCTCAGACATTTTGTTACTAGTGTGGTCACAAATTACCGCCCCACCCCCCCCCCCCTCCTTGGTAATCTAAGTTATGAAATGCTAGGGTTACTGCCGTGTTTAGTTGTGATATCTTATGCCGCAGGTCCAAGCGGCCTATTAACGTTTAATGAGTACCAACGTTACAGCTGATGGTCTCATACCATCTTCGGACTATAAAGTTCATACTGGAATGATTGACGAGTAAGATTAATAATTGTATAAGGAAATGAGATAGAGACGGGTAAGTCATTGCAACAAATAACGACTTTATGCTAAAATCAATGTAGATATAGTGGAAGTAGCAAGGATTACGTTTATCAGAGAATTGAAGGAATCATTAAGAAGTCCGTGATGAAGAAAATCCATCAGTATAAGACAGTATTGCTAAGGTAATTGGAAGCACGATGAATGCAGTCAATAAAAGATGTATATCCTGAAAGTTTAAGTTACGCAAAGTTACGTCTTTTCGTTTGTATTTTTGGGTTTTATAGAAGTATTTCTTGTGATGGATCATCTATAGTCTGTAACGCCTGAAGAACATGAAGGAAATGGAAAAGAAACACAAATAAAGTAGCATGCTTGCACAGATTTCTAAAATAAGTTCTAAAAGCTCACACAAATTACTTTTTTCTGTGCTTTTGGTTTCGCTTACGTCAGCAATGGGCGGCAGGCGGAACTTAAGATTTCACATATCCTGGTGTTTTTGCTTTTCAATTGCCAATGTTATTATCATTTGCTAGGGAATTTACAATTTCTTTACCATTACTCCGCCTTGGAAAAGACGTGAGAGATTAACCCAGGGAGAGAGAGGGGGGAGGGAGGGAGGGAGAGAGACAGAGAGAAAATACACTACTCTCTGTGATATAACATTTAAGAGTGTATAACAGATAAATGATCCGTCATTTTCGTGAGAGAAATGGCAGTGAATGGAATGAAGCTTAAGGTCACTTTTGACGTCATATTCATGTTTAGGAGCTTATTATCTGAACACTTATTTCAAATTGTTCATGAACAACAACACAAATCGAAACAATGGAACTCTGCACCGTATGTAGGAACTTTGCTATTGTAGTCATAGGCCACTCCAAATAAAGAAAATGATTTTATTACAAAAGAAACATGTAATAGAAACATATAGCTTTATCTACATGATATTAATAAGAGAAAGGTTATTATATCATTTTCCAAATTTGGTATGTATGCTCTCCATCTTTAACTGAGCAAGATGGTTCCTCGGTAACGTGTGAGGCTTGCATTCTAGAGATCTCTGGTTCGATTCCAGTAGGGCCGACCACTCTGACCTCGGGTTCTTTCTTGGCTTCGCTGGATCGGTAGGCGAATGTTGGTTGGGCCACACTTCTACGATGAACTTCCTGTCCATTTCCTTACATCTGTTTCAGGCTTGTAGGGCCAGGTAATGGCGTCCCATATTTATACAGGACTGTTGGTTAACCCTTTAATGGACAGCATGACTTATAAGAAACATACACATTCTTAAGTTTTGAGATAATTCATTGGCTCTTTCGTTCTAATTTCTTGCTATGCTAACCCAAATAAATATAATTTAAGTGTTTTCAGCTGTCTTGTATTGTAAAAATATTAACGTTTTTCAATAAAACTGCAGTGATTTTTTAAGGCTAAGAAACAAAATTCATGCAATTCCAGTAAGCATCCAAGCGCACCATTCCACGCGTTATTTCACTTGGGCCCTTCCCCTCCTTTAACACAGACACGTTTGAGACTGCAGTTGCTGGGATTCAAACTTAGGACATTTAGCTTTAAATGGGTGGCCAGTACACTGCATATCTCTCTAACAATCACGGCTATTGCAATCGCTTTGGATGAGGCGCCTCCAAAAGGGAATGAAAACTGGCTGAGGAATTAGAGGGAAAACAACGCATGTAGCAAATTAACTCTGGGATTGAAGGATTAAGATGTTCCAATTATTGAGTTCATAAGTATATTTCCGTATCTTTGTTTGATCTCGCAAGGACCTTTCCACCTGATCGGACCAGAGGTTGATACTGCCCTGAACAGTGCGTACACATAGATCTATAGTGGGATGTCCCAGTTTGAGTGCGCGCCAGAGAGCAGTAGAGTATTGTCGTGCTACTCTAATGGTTAACGTGTGGCTTGTCAAACCCTAGTGAGTGTCGCGAAAAGCAACGTTCTCACGTTTTCTCCAAGTAAGAATTCACACTCCACGTGTGGGGATTTACTTTTAGGAAGATTAATGTCAAGGGAAAAGGAACAGAATGAACAAAAAATCAGGGTAGCTGTTGCAACGCTGTGTTTCACTCCACATGGAGGGAAGAACTGTCTGTCATTTCTGATTTCTTTGATTTCATTGACTGTAGTGACACGCTTACTATTGCAGTGTGAAATAGCGAATTCCGAAAACACCCAATGCATGCGGTATGTGTTGCATGAGAGGCTTCTACTGATCAAAGGTAAAGCGCACGTTAACCATTAGAGCAGTACGATAATACTCGTGCTCATGACCTGCAGGAGTCTCCCGGCAGCATGCAATATAGCTCGGCTTTGGGGCAGGGTGTCGTCATGGCTGAATGAAACTTTGGAATGAAGCGGCAGGAAGCCCAAGAGCTTGTGTTATGAGCTTGGCCAGTGACGTATTCACTGTCACACTCCCTCCAGCCGGGCTCTGAACATTGCTGTTGCGTACGCGTGAGTACTCTCACTCACCCGAGCATAGTTGGAACAGTCCGTTATGTGGAGTTCAGAAGGGATTTAATGTTCTACTTCGTAGATATCCTCAGGTTAGAATTAAGCATAATGTGGTTCAATTTAGAAATTTTCAAATGCTGGTCATTGAAATTTGCGAGAAAAATAGTAACATTGCTACAGGTGATACCTGTTCGGATCGAGTATGCTCGGCAAACATGTCCCGAGTATTAGGCTATGACAACTTTAAGTGCCTTTTCAAACAACAGGGGAAATTGCCGTACTATTACCTAGGACAATAATAAACTTTATTAGAGCACTAAATTGAAATGGGGAGCACTGATATACAAATGTAAGTTAACTTAGGGTTTCACAATAGATCTATTATCGCTAGCAATGCCAAGCCTATACCAGAACTGAAACTACCAATGGGACGGGGGGTTCTTTGTGACTACTACCACTGGTAACAAAATGTCTGAGCAATTTTTAAAACAAATTTGTTTTAAAATTGGGTATTATGTCTCGTAATGCCCATAAAGGTAATACTTAACTTTGTTTTACTTTTTTTTACTTTCTTACACGAATCACATTATACCGACGGGGTAGTACTTTATGACCACCTTGACATTTCATTGTTTCACAAAAAGACCAACAATGAAAACTTTAAAACAACTACGCAATTCAGTAGTAGAAAGAGTGATTGACAATAACTATTCACCGCATGCCTTTAATGGAAAACTAAGGGAAAGAGTTAAAAAAATTACGGAAGCTCGGCCTAAAGTACCCCCTTCCCCCCACCACCTTGGTAATGCTGGGGTTAAGGTCGCAATGCAGGTAGGTTAAAGATAAGGATAGATAGAATCCACTATTTCAATCTAATCCATCCAGATATAAACTTAAGCACCAGTCGTCTAATAATTTGGGATCGTTCGATTCCTGCAACTACAATGGAACTTACAAACTTTCTTAAGCAATTTCTGTTGTGTTATGAAAACTATCCCATTAACGCCGGTAGTACAAATTTGAGTTAAGGGGAAAACGAGAACTCTAAATGGTTTCTTCAAAATAACACTCTGAAAGAGCACTAGTGAATGGAACGATTACTCACGGACGGTCTACTTAGAATATGTCAGGACTTCTCGGGGTGCATGCACTGGTGCATTCCACGGTGCAATGCGCAAAATGTGACTACAAAAAATTGACCTAGGTGCAAACCTCTACTCGCTCCTTTCTTACGCTTCTCTCTCTCTCTCTCTCTCTCTCTCTCTCTCTCTCTCTCTCTCTCTCTCTCTTTCTCTCTTTCTCTCTCACTCACTCACTTTACATATACCTCTTCCTCATTTTCAGCACTGTTTCTTCCTCAATACGTAATGTGTACGTGCCGTGCGCAGTGTTAAACTGGTTAATTTGGTGTTTAATACCACGTTTTTTTTTTTGTTTTTTTTTTTTTTTTAATGATCCAAAAGACACTGGTATAAACCTCATTTTTGGATAAAGCATGTTCTCCAAGATGTAGCAACCCCTTTAATTCGTCCTCTTTAGCACCCCCTATGATTTCATTATAAGTGTACTCTGTTATAGCGTCTTTCAACCAATGATTTTCTCACTCATGTTATTATTGCTCTGCAGATGAAGTATTTCCTCTATAGTCACGACTTTTAAAAAAAAATCCTTTCGGATTTAAATTGACTTTCAGCATTCTTTGCTTTCTTTGTAGCAGGTTTCCCCATTATTAGGTAGTGGTATCGCACGTAAATCTCTGATAAGCTGACCGTCTATCAACACAGGCTTCCTCGACTCTTCGCTCTGCGGCGCACGATTTGAACCGAGTCGTTACGATTACGGTACAAGAAAGCTCTGCACCTTTATTGTACACGTTGCGATTTTAAGCTTTGAGAGACCCTGGAATCGGCTATTACTACACTCCACTGGCTAGAGTTAAAGTTACCAATATTTGTAGATATACTAGAATACGTTGCTTTCCAGCTAATTTAATTCGTAGATGTAGATAATAGAGAATGTACTATTGCATTCAATTGGATATAGCAACAGAAATGCATCAGAAAGGAGCCTTCATAAATGTAAACGTATACAATACAATCAGATAATTATACCTAAACTATAACATTCACTACATGGGAAGGTACATGTATACATAGTAGAGAAAATGAACTCGCAATTGGCATAGAAGCCCATTAATTCGATAATGGAAACAAAAGTCAGAAGTAAAAGTAATACGAGTTTATTAAATAGCTGACCGCGGAAGATGCAGTCAACATAACACATGTGCTATAAAATATACCTACGGTTATTCTGGGGCCCTCTGTATGACAAGTATATATAATCTTTCTTTCCTCTGTTATCAAGTAAAATACTAAGTAGTATTACATTCACAGTAAGTACAGTTAGCCTTTGTTTCGCACGCACAGAAAATCACAGGCTGAAAATGTGAACCATAAAGCCTTCATTCTAAAATGTCTTTATACGTAGAATGATCTTCAAGCAAAAGGCATGCCAAATAACGGTAATTTGTTTGACATTAGGTTCTGTTTCTGAATACATGATTTTCTTTTGACGTGTATAATCAATGCCATCTTTTACCCTTGCAATTTTCCTTCGTTTTCCTGTCATGTACCCTGTATATGTTCATTGGTGGGCTTAACGTTTGCAGTAGATAATTAAATTAAACGGAAATAAAGTATTCAATCTGTAGAGGGCAAAGAATATTAGACATACATTTCGGTATCTATATTTAATTTACAAAAAAATTACAGCCCCAAATGAATAGCTATTTCTGCATAGACATAACTATGTAATGGTCTGTAGTCAATTTGGTCAAGTAGTCAAATTTGAACCGGCGACTTCGGAAACTAAAGGCTAGCATGTTACCCCTTGACCACGGAGGACAATTTTATTTGTGTGTGCGTGCGTGTGAGTGCACATGCTTGTGTGTGCGTGTAAGTGTTTGTAAGTGAGTGTGGAAATAAAGCGGACAAATACCTAACTTGCTATTTAAACTTAGTATCTTTCAAGGTTGTGACACGCAAATAAATCTCCACCATTCTAGCATAACATTTATTGGAGGAAGAAATCTTGTGTTTTATTTTCTTCAAAATGTATGACTTTCCATAACATAACACATGCTCCACATATTATGCATGATAGTTACACAAATAACATTATATATCCATTTATAAAATGTACTTTTTGAATTTTCTGTCACTAGCATGTAAATTCCCCTAAATTCTACTGAAGTCTGTACCTATAGTAACGAAATGTTATATATAAGAAAAGGTTGGCTGCAGGAAAAATGTATAGCTCATTAAGATACATAACTTGCGGGAATAATTACCTCGTTTTTTAAGTATGCCTTGTTGCAAGTTTGCAACTTTTCAAAGGACCATTTAACACTTAGGTATACTTGAAATTTTATTTTTCAGCAGCCCGTTCCCTTTCTCTGTATCGCAAAAGCTGTTACCACAAATAAACACTTGGTTGCCGCTTCTAGATGTTGTAACACACTGTTTTCGCTTGTTCAAACTAAGTACTTAGCATATTTTGCAATCATTCCGAGGTCAAAATATATCATAGTGTTGCGTAGACAGAAGAGTCTATTTTTATATCAACAGAGTGATATACAGGTGTCCCAAAATTAGACAGACAAACTTTAAGAGTAAACGTTGAAACGCGCACCCATTGCGATTAACACATAGAGTGCATCGGTATGCCATATTCTGCCATACTCTCGCAAAGACACCAGCCATTTCTCTTGTTTAAAAGTTTGTCGGTCTAATTTTGAATAGTAAAGCTGTGTTTAACCGTAAACAATGATATGTTTGTGTGTTCTGTTTATGAAGTTTACTCTGGAGTACACGTAATTTGCAATCTAGGTCCAATATTATTTCTTGTATGTATATATAACATATTTCAAGTTGATTTTTCTAATACTTCACTATTTTCAGATGATTTCAAAAATTATATTAATGTAAAATCAGTTTCCGATTGTATTGAACTTCAGAATGGCTTAGATATTATAAATAAGTGGAATAAACAAAATAATTGTCCGCTTAACATATACAAATATCAAGTTATCTCCTTTGTATGCCCCAAAACAAGTTACTTTTTAATATAAAATAGATGAGATGAAAGCATAGTGTGTTGATGCGAAAAATGGCCCAGGAGTGCTTTTTAATAGAGACATATGAATAAAATTGCAGGTGCAGCACATACAAGAACAGGATTTATAATTCGCAATTCATATTATTCTAAGGATTCTGTTTGTCTTGCAACTCATTTGTGAGACCCAAACTTGAATATGCTTATATTGTATGGAGTCCTTAGAATGCCAAATACAGTAAATTGATTGAAGTTATCAACGCAAATTTCTAAGATATGTATTTCTTATGAATTGCATTACTTTCTTAACTTTATTTCTTATAATTTATTGCTTCAGACATTTGAGTTTAAAATCTTATCCTATGGAAGAAATTATCGTTTATTACTTATTCTTTCAAATTATTAAACAACAAAGTTGATATTAACTTAAGATAGTCAATATGCTTTTATGCTCTAAATATCACTAGACAAATCTCGTGATATTTTATTTATTCCAAGGACTAATATCATTCATACAAATATTCACCTATACTAAGAATGAAGTCTTTGTATAAAATTCACATTATTTAAGCACTGATGTATTCAGTTTAAATTTTGGTAAATTTGCCATAACCCTGTGATAATTTAACAATTGTCCATTGATTAATTGTATATTTGCCAAAGTTAGGAATGTTCTTTTCTGTTAACTGCTTCACTGATTGTTCAGTAATGTTAATAATATAGTAATTTATATACTTTATTCTGTTATGATGTGTTTCACTTATTGTGGCTGTTTAAAGGACATTGTATGTAGTTTAATAGTTAAAAGGGCCTTTTATTTTTTAGGTGCCTTACACTCATAAATGAGTTTGTCGTTTGTAGAGAAAGCTGTGTGAATGTATCACGTCACATTCCTTTTCTGAAGGAATTTATGTACTCATTCGAGTTGTTCCAGAAAGCAGCATTTCTCTTTCATTCCTTATAGGCATTACCTAAGAACCTAAATTATTAGTTCGATAAGGTTGGGTGGAAAGAGGAACATATTGTAATCACTCAAATGTTTCATTTTGTCAAGCAAGATGCAAGATTCCAAGCATTCTGCCAAGCGTTAATGTGTAAGGTTCGCATTCGGGCAAACCCGTTTCTATTCCCGACTATTGCCCACTCTGACCGTGGGTTTTTCGTCGTTTTCCCTGGTGGGAGGTGAATGCTTGCTTAGTTTCTCATCTACCACGATTTCCTTTCCATCGTTTCCCTTTCATTTCGTTTTCGTCTCGTTTTCAGGTGTGCTTCTAGGTTTCGTTGCGTGTGGCTGTGCCGAACAGATGGTGCAGATGTTTGCTCAAAATAAAGAGTACTCTCCAAGGACATTAGAGGGCTGCTTGGTCTACACTTGGTTCGTCGATCTCTCTAGGCTGTTCCAGCAGTAAAAGTCTTCGAACCTGGAACTGTTAGTGAATTCCGCGCGTCCATGTAGTCTGTCAGTTAGTGGCCCAAACCTCCTGTGTTTTCTAAATTTCATTCTTTTCACTGGGGGATGGCAGCCACAACAGACCTATGCAACTCGCAGTGCGCGAGGTGTCCCTTTTTATTGTATAACCTGCAGCTATAGCTACACGTTTCGTTGTACACGGAGACACACAAGAAAGTAAACATTTAAGACTAATGAAGCATGCTGAGCAGCATAAAGTAATTATACAGAAGAATGGTTGATAAAAACTGAATGACCATTCTCTTACAAGGGCCATTAGTGCCGAGGGATAAGAATCCGCAAGTCATTCATTGTAAGCAAATTTCTGACGTGACATTGTGCGCACCACTGGCATGTTCTTGAGCTTGACCGTTAATTCCTTCTTTTCTGTCAGGCATTGCCAGTTATTATGCAATATTTTCGTACTTTGTCCTTGACAATATTACTTGCAGTTCTGTCAAAATATTTTCACGAACGATCTATCATTTGGTTTTGGAAGATATATTACTGGGATAATTAAGTTCATTTTATGATAATCGTTGTTAGGTTTTAATCAAATGCCTTATTGATTTTCTCTCTCAAATTACTGTTTCATAAGACATATAGCTTCGTGTATATTATGATATTGACGTTTTGAAGGCGCAACTATTCACTAAAAATTATGTTTAAACCCTAGAGTAGTTTTCTCGAGTTATTTACATGCCATCTTTAACAACTAGGTCATATTGACAGCTCTTGTCTTTTACATTTGAAATAATTAATCCTCACTCGCAATTATGCTCACTTATGTGCAGTTATGGCACAATTTATTGACATAAATCAACAACTTCCCACATTTGTGGGTTGCATGAATTTGACAAAGTAAATTACAATATTAATAGCCATTTGACACAAGTTTCGGCTTAAAAACTTACACAAGATATAGTGATAGTATTAGTAGTATTAAGGCTTCATTCAATTCGAACTGTTAAATGTACCTATATCATGTAACAAAAATATCTTGTTCGCACTTTTAAGGTCCAAAACGTGGGATCTAAAAATATTTACAGAGCCACGTGTAGTGGCATTACCAATTTTCGTTATGTTGGTAGTTGGAAGTTTGAATGGATTCCAAAAGTTAACGAAAAGGGCTGGAACTGTGCCTCGGACACCTGCTATGAGAATATTAGTTTTGATGTCATGCAACTGGTATTTATTTTTTATAAACGGGTAGGGTAAGTGCGTAGATTGACTGTTTTTCGAGATGCACAGGTTAACTAAGATGGTGCTCAATCCTCATGGTTGGATCAATAATACAAATTTTACTTTATTTTTGTTTAAATATATACACACACATCCATGTAGTCTTTCATACATTAAGGCCCTACGAAGAGTTGGAATAATCCTGGCAAAAGATAAATTTTCATCTCCATCATTGCCAACTTGCAATCTTTAAATTTGAAGGCCAAGCATGATAACCACTAAACCATAGAGACAGCCCAGAAAAAGGGTTGTTCAGAGATATGCATATCATATCGCCATACACGACGTAGTGCCTAAAGAGGGTTTTATCATCACTACATCATCACAGTGAAATAATAACGCTAAGTCTCAAAATCTAACACCAAAAATGCAGAAGATAATTTCTACTATCACGACAGATAAAACATTTTAAACCATGAACTTCATCGAGGATACTTAAACTATACCTGTAATGCTCAGAATAAATTTCAATATTACCAGAGAGAAATGTTATGTCCGAAAGAAGATACTGAAGTCATTTGGCGTTGACACCTTAAAAAGGTTTTGTAATGCCAACTGCAACTTTACAAGGATAGATCTCTTGGTTAATCATTACTTCTTCATACCACATCACATCCTTGCAGTTTATTCATTTCGTCTGTCCTTTGAGCAAGCTCCTGTCCGATACTCTATACGCCAGATACCAAGAAGCATGACAGAAGGGTACAGATACGGAATGCAAGAGAAATCGTGTTTAATCAGGAACAACCCCTGCGTTCACACACCGACTAGGGACAACAAACAAAACCCCGAATGAACGGTTGACGGGAATCGAACCAGGAACCTCTCGAATGCAAGCCTTGCGCATTAAAGCGGAGCGATGGAAGGTTAGGTAGTTTAACATTTTAATTAAAAACGTATATAATTCTTAAAGAAAGAAAGAAAGAAAGAAAGAGACAGAGAGAAAGAAAGAGAAAGAGAGAAAGAAAGAGAGAAAGAAAGAAAGAAAAAAAGAAAGAAAGAAAGAAAGAAAGAAAGAAAGAAAGAAAGAAAGAAAGAAAGAAAGAAAGAAGGAAGGAAGGAAGGAAGGAAGGAAGGAAGGAAGGAAGGGAGGAAGGAAGGGAGGGAGTGAGGCAGGGAGGGAGGGAGGGAGGGACGAAGGGGGGGAGGAAGGGAGAGAGGGAGGGAGGAAGGAAGGAAGGAATGAAGGAAGGGAGGGAGGGAAAAGAAAAGAAAGACAAATGTAATTATTATTTTCAGTGAGCAAAGAGCATTTGTCAAATGTTTATAAGATAAACTGGATCTTGTTAAGGGTAACCACGTGTTACACGAAATGTTAAGGTTTTACATTCGATTTAGAGTTCTCAAAACCTCAGTTTTGCTCTTTTTAAGGCTTTATTGCCCAACCACTTATTTACGATGAGCTAATATGCCTTCATGGTCTTTGTATTTTTCCTTAAGAAGTGATTCAGGGAGCTTTGGGTTTGTGTGTTTGAAAGGTTTTGTAATATTTTAGTTATATGAGGGATGTAATAATACTGAATTAAAAACGTACTTGTTAATTGTTATCCAGAGAAAGATTTCTTTTTCTTTGTTTCCTTTTTTTCTCAAAATTGTGATTAATGTATCTGGTAAATTGTGAAGTTTCGCAAAGAACATTCAAATAATTGGGTTTACACCTATATGTCCTGTTTCACTGACAAAATAATTAAACTATGTGTGTGATTAGTATGACACTTCTTATAAAGATATAAAATATTGCATTTTACATGCATTCTTCTTGTGTACCTGTTTGAGCTCACATATCTGCAGTTTAAGCTCCCATAAAAAAAAAAATCAACACGTGTATTAACATTCATCATAAATCGCTTATCCTGTGCAATAATGTAAAAAATAAACCATAGGGCATTAAATCAATAAATTAATTGTAATTAATTATTTACAACGGGTCTAAGGCTTTGTCAGAGCGTTAGAGTGAAATATATGTTAGTCATCTCTCACGATAAATCGTAATGGAATATAATATGAAACATAATGTTAATCCAGTTGTATTGTAGATATTATGATCGAATTGTAATTCCAGTGAATAGAAATATACATGGATGCTTAAAGCCTTACTTTTAGCAGCATTGTATTCTTTTCATCCCTCAAACGCATTTTTGATGAGAATATGATACTCTTAAAACGCTGAAATACTGATCACGGTATCTATTGATCACACTAGTAAATGGAATGCAACTAGAGGTGTAGTAACTTCAATACGTAAATGGAAACGTGTAACCATATCCCAGATTCCAAACTAGACCTCCACATAAAACAAACATTGGTAAAAACCAGGACACGAAACGAAGAGAAACTCTTACCATGTTATACGTTTCGCAAGGAAGAAAGAGTACATGTCAAAGGTATTATATGAAAACATACTTAGCAATCTGAAATCGACCAGGGTGAGAATGTGTTTGAATACAACACACTGGAAAGGGAAGAAGAAAAAATAAAGATCATTAGAGGTCAGTATTCATAAAGAGCACAATTAAGGTTAAAAGAAGGTGCTATGACTTTATAAAGCAGAGAACGTGACACAAATACGTATAATGTCAAAATAGGGCGTACAAATAGGAAAAGAAAGAAGGAAAAGGCAGAGCAGAAGTTGAAATAAGGGGACAAGGCTCTGAAAATGTATGGAAGTCCCGGGTAGAAGGTGGTTAATTAGAAGCAAAATAAAGACTTACTCGTATTGTGGAATTAGGCACTGATGAACACGCAGAAAAAGATATGAGACAGAGAGAGAGAGAGGGGGGGGGGGGAGGGGAGATGAAAACGGGATGCACACTAGACTTCGAAGAAACCCAAATGAGAGAAGAAGAGGGTCTTGACCGCAAGCGAGAGAGCTGCGGCAATTGGATTGTGTTTCCCAAGGCGCAAATCACGGCTCTGCCGGTTGTCGAGGTCGTAGACTTGACTCATACTTACTCGCGCAGATACTGACCACGGCTACTGGGGGTTTTCCTCTGGAGCAGGAGGAGAAAGAAGTGGGAGATACGTGGAAGGGGGAATACTTGCAAGTGGAGGAGGGGGAGAAAGCAAAATTTATCTCCCTCCGAGATTTCCCATTGGTGGATACCTTGTAGTTTAACCTGTTGAAATGGTTTTCCCAAAGACGGGGGCAACTCCCACCCCTTGTGGGCTCCAGGATCACCAAGACTCCTACATCATGAATCCGCACACCAGGATTCTGGTTATTCAAGATTTGGTGTCCTGCGTGCTCGTGTCTCCCTCTAAACAGTTATCCTTCTGACGTTTGTATTGGGTGCTATTTCTCGGGTTTTCAGTTACACTTAACAATCCGAGAGAGTGAAAATTTTAACCTGTGACAAGTTTTTCCCAATTTGTGTCCCCGTTCTGTGACTTTTTGGGATTGCGCAGAGGATTAGCTCTTTAGTTGGGTAGATTTCGAATACATAGAACTTTTGTTGGGTCAGTTGTTCGGACTAGAGCTCCTGCATAAAGCGGGCACATTAAACTAGAAATATAGGTGGAGTATTAAAGACATTTTAGTGATTCATCATGAAGGACTGGTTCAGCATCTTTGGTGTTGTGAGAGCGTATTCCGCCGTCAACACACAAAAAGGAAACAATTGTCCCTCGTCCTCAAGACGCCGGCAAAGTAGCTTCGCCATCCGCAGGAAATCCTCTATCTTCGTCAACCAATTCTTCAAGGAGACTGGCCCACCAAAGGAAAGGAAGACACGACCACGATGTGAGTTGATTCTGTTTAATATTATTTTAATTTTAATTTCAAAAATTACTAATAAATTATGGTTACATGAAAATAACGAAACTTGTATACCCTTTATTCTCTTAAGATTATCATTTCAGTCAGCATGTTTACCGTATAATATAGGCGTGTCTTAGGCACATGAATACTGTGGTTACTGTTCTATACCACCGTTGATATCTCTTAAGTTATTCATTTCCACGTTCGTTCCACTACGTAACGCTAGACGAGTTAAACACCGGGCTTCAACACACCTCCAAATGGTATATATTTTCCCATTGTCAGTTACACATTTTACCGCCGGTACATAACATTTTCTTTCAGAAAGGTTAGCAGTATCGATTTATTATATATTCAACAATGAGTCCCTGCAATGTAGTGGATATATGATTGTTAGACCACTACATATCAAAACACCGGATCTTATTGTTAAAATACATTAATATTTTTATATTATTGTTTATTGTGCATAATTTGTAATTTCAAGTTTCTGCCGTTCTTATTTATGCTTACTTGCGCAAATACTGACCACGGCTACACGCCGTTTTCTTCTGGTACGGATTAATGTTTGAAATTTGTGTTTACCAAAGAAAGTATAACACTCACATCACATTTATTCATTTTTGTACTTACTGGAGCTATGTGCAAAGTCAGGTAATTATATCTAATCACTGCAATTAGCTCAAAAGATAAGTATGAAAAGAAAGCTAACAAAGCAATACGTTGGACATAAACAAACATCTGAACTCGGTAGCGTATCACTGCCAAGCGGTTTCACTTTGGAAGACCTCATCGGGATGCAAGATGCTATGCTGCAAGACCTCGCCCAAAGTCAATAAAAGGTTCCTGTTTTGGCTCTTGACTTGTTCAAACATCTGGCTCTGCTTTTAAGTCAAGTATTTTACTTTAAAGCGTATTCTAGTTATCTGCAACAAGGAAAGCAAATCATTTTTGTGTTCGAAGTAATTGAATAAGACATTACGAAGGAAGTGAGCTTTGAACAGTTTGTTTTTCTTGCTCCCTCCATTGAAATGTAAGCGTTTATATTTCATACCACTTCAAAGATTTTTACTGATTTTGAATCACATTGTATAATGGCCGATAATAAAGATTAACATCGGCGTATATGGTGACGCTGCAAATCCATAGATACTCGGCTGTTGATAAGTATTAATTAAATTTGAATGGCCGCGTTTAGTTTATATCTTTCAAAAGGGCATTAGATGCAAATTATTATGATTTTGTTTCTCATATATTGCATATAATGTGAAATATTGCCACGCGTTGTAATAGAACGATCCTTCATAGCGTCATTAGTAAGTTTTTCACAGTTTGTAATCTATAAGTTCTATTAAGTTTGTTTCCTTTACAATTAGCCATATCTACCAATTTTCCAGATGGTATATTTTATTTCCTCTCCCTTTTTGTTTCAAATTCATGTGCTTCGTATACTTACAGCTTAGATTGTTATGTGGCGTAAAGAAACGGGTGTTTTCAATGATATTTGCTTTTAAATTCCTGATATGCCTGCAGCTTCTCTGCTTTAGTTGTGCAGAGGGATTATCCCATTGCATTCATCACTAGCTTTCACCTATATGCAATGTATCATCCAAACGCTCACGTAAAGCAGATAGGTTTCCGATACATTGGGGTTTACACTACAAATAGTACCTTTTACTTTATGTTGTATGTATTTGAAGAACACTGCTATAACCATTGTTCACCTTCGTGATCGAGCTCGCTTCCTAGAATTTATTTGTCAGCCTTCCAACCATCGCTATATTGCAGAAAGACAGTTATTGTTGCGTTTTACAGCTCTGTCCGCAACATTAGTGTCATTCTGTCAATATCTAGAAAATCTCTATGTGATGTTAAGTTTTTGATGATACTCTTACAAGCAGTAAACACATCGGTGTTAAAGCAGCAGTCCCAAATATAGAAACTTTTCCTGATTAGCAAGGTAATTACCAAATGAGGACGGTGACGATAATTTCAATAACAAAGGAATAATAATAATAATAATAATAATAATAATAATAATAATAATAATAATAATAATAATAATAATAATAATAATAATAATAATAATAATAATAATAATAATAATAATAATAATAATAATAATAATAATAATAATAATAATAATAATAATAATAATAATAATAATAATAATAATAATAATAATAATAATAATTGAATAATTCTATAATATTAGTATAATATAGTAGAATTATAATATTCATTTGAATTAGGATTCACTATTTATTCATATCTGATTTAAGATAATTGGAAAGCGCAGTTAAAAAATGTTTATCCTCAATACTTTAACTGAGAGATATTCATTAATACTTATGCGGACATGCACAAGCCAAATTTTAATATAAAGTATGTAAAAACAGCGTTGCAATTGTCTTTATTTCCACTTCAATTCCTTAACTCCCTAGCTCCGCGATAGAATCCACAACAGGTTCTACTTAGGTTAAATTGCTGTCCACGCGAACCAAGGTCTGGCATGTTAATTTTGAGAAACGATCCATAAGTAACGCTACCTATGCTGCTAGTTAGAAGCACCATTTTATTGATTTTTGAGTGTACTTAACGGCAGATTACCACCCCTTATGCACTTCTAAAAGCGTTAAAAACGTTGTTATAGATGTAAACCTCTCTGGCATGCTTATTATTCAACAGTTTTTGTTTATTACGAAGCACGTATATTTTTCTTCATGGTACATACGCTTATATTGCTCCGCGAGAACTTCATTCAGTTATTTTAAGCTTTTTTTCTCTGTTATTGTAAAACTAACCGTATTCCCATTGATAATATAATATTGGAACAAAGAAGAACAATAGTGTTCATCAACATTCAAGGTAAACATATATATGCAGCCATGTTATTATTTTTCTAGATGTCTAACGTTTTATAAACCAGTACAGGTATTTTTAATTAAATAAAGTATGCTCCTATCACGGACTCAGGGTCTGGATTAAACGCTGAAGGAATCTGAAGGACATATTTTGTTCCACTTTAAGGTCAGGCTGTTATAATTGATGTGTTCACAATTGTTCTATTGTAGTAAATTAGGCATAATCATTAGAATATAGCCGCATGGTTCTTGTGAAGAAGCTTCCTTGTAACACTTTGGTACCTTCAAGTGTACAGTACTAAACAATCAGGATTCTTTCTACTGGCAACAATACAAGGAAAGTGGGAAGTGGAAAACCATGAACAATACGGTACCATCATATGGAGAAATATATACGAAACATTGTGGGATAAGGCAGGTAGACCACAATGTGTGTGAAATTCAATGTAACATGATTCAAGCCATGTGCAAAACAAAATTGAGCATAGTTGAAACTAATACTTTTTTTAAAATTACTTCATGAATTTGAAGCGTTCCGAAGATAACGGCGAAAGCAATGATGGACGATTTCATTTTGTTTCATTTTCGTGAATTATTTCATGAAAGTCTGAAAAGATTCTGCGTATGTCCATAGGTCTGGTCGTGCAAAACTGAAGGACACACGTTGGAAGTCTCTTTATATACCTTTGCAACGGAATCCTATCAACGACCAAACTCACAAAACGCATGAGAAAGAAGAGAATTACAACAGCGATGATATCATCGAATTTCGATGTCAGGAACCTTTTCTCTCTTGTTTTAATATTATTGAAGATGTTTTTTTGGGGGGGAACAAAATTGATTTTCATCGTTCTTTCAAGAGGGGCCTCGGAAATATTGACTAGACAATGTAAAATACAAAAGAAAATACAAAAGTTCAAACATGACTAGGTTCTTTAAGTAATATTTATCTCTAGAGGGTAAATTATTTGTGTAAGTGCTTTTGTTGTTAACTTTGTCCGAATGAAATCACTTAAACTTCGTTTTTATTAAAACAAGCACTTGTTGAGTTGACCATTTATGACGACACAATGTTGGAGGACGTTAATTTAAAAAAAAAAAAAAAAAAAAAAAAAAAAAAAAAAAAAAAATTGACCATTTATCTTCACAGTGCCTTATTTATACCATAAACTTTAGGTAAGATAAGCTAATGAATTTCTCATAATTTCTAAGCCTTTCTCAGAACGAGCTTACCGACACGGGTATCTGTGGTCTACATCCCGCCAGGACGCTCCTCCCTGACTCGGATTTTCCTGTCTTCATAACGGACAAATGCCGAGGGAGTACCCTAAGCTTAGACCTAACCTAGGGAAACATTTTCCTCCCAAGTTTCCTTTCCCAATTAACATTTAACTTCATGTATCACAAGTGTCAACCGCTTGTGGTGTCGTATGTAGTGAGAACGGGTGCTAGCAGTATTAAAAAATTCCGAACAAGCTGTATTTACAGATGCTAGTAACTTAAACGAATATTCTAGTTCTGTACGAATAAGACTCTCATCGGAACACAAAACAATAATATTGTCTCCTATTATATCATGTGGAAGCACAAAGAAGAAACTCGACTAAAACAGCATGCTTTGGGAGATGTTTTAACGGCAGCCGTTTGAATTATTGTGAAATTTGTAATGAATGGAAACGCTACATTGCATAGAAATAGTGAACAATGCGTCTTCACCAACATGAGGCAAGCTGGTGAGAGTTTCTCACATGCCAAATAGCGTACCTATATAGAAATGGCTCTGTTCCAGATTACTTAACATCGGTAAATGTACTGAGGGAAAACATCTGCTGCGCATGACAGAACCCCAGCTAGTGAATCTTGCTTAATTTAATTACATTTGTTAGGAAACTTCGAACCGCAGCGACATCTTTGAACGAGACTTAAGGTTTTGTTTCCTCACTAAACTATCCTTGAAATGAAATAAACAGTATTATCCACATGAATTCATAAACCGGAATATTATAAACTGGAATTTTCTCTTTAATTTGATATTTAAATATTCCTATTAAAATGGGACATCTGCCATTTTATACAATAGAATCTGTAACACCTCATAGAAAGAAAGAACACATAATTCTTACAGACTTTGGCTAGAGACGTAAGCTTTGGCCCATTTATAAAATTAGGTTTTGCTCTACAAATTGACACACTTTTAAATATAGCAAGTTCTGTGTTCAAGTCAAGTGTTTTTTTTTTTCGCACATATGAGGGTTTGTTTTCTCCATTTTTACTTTGGACAGCTTTTTCTGTGACTGACATTCACGTAAATGGACTTTTTTCTGACAAACTACTGAAGATAAGCAAACTAAATTTTACAACGATAAAAACAATAAATGCCGTTGTGGATCTACTAGGCTATTAATGAAGTGGTTAGTTGTTAACAAAACATTTCTGACAAGCTTTAATCAAAAGATGAATATACAATTATAATTTATTTAATAAACAAGCTTATTAGATTAAAGTGGGCCCTGAATTTCATATATCTTCACCTACATTCTATGACGTTTTCAGTCTGGTATTTGATATAGGTTCTGAGATAATGGTTAATGAAAGTGGCAGATTTAACATGGTAGGATAAGACTTTTAAGCTTCACTTAAGTATTTGACACATAACATCGTCATAGAAGAACAGAAATCAAATTATAATACAGTTCACAAACTATTTCACTAAGGAACTCAAAAATGCATGTTTTTTCAATAGTAATGTATGATTCGCGAGTTAGCGTGTGTAGTTCACTTTAAAACTATTCTGGCATCGCAACTAAGAACACCGAAATACTCAGCGTGTCTTGCCACGCTTCCTGCCGTCATATCCTTCATTGGCTGAAGTAGAGCTTGTTGTACCTGGGTTGCTTCCAGTAGGAATCAATTCACGTCGAATTTTAGCCAATCAGAGACACTATAACATTAACCCCACGTGGAGTAAATCACTTGCTAAAAGTTGGTTCCACTTTCTTGCTGTGTACACCCCTGATTTTAAAGCGAACTATACATAATGCTATTGTTTTATCACCTGGTTGTTCTCCTGGAATGCAATACTTGACTTAAAAATGTATTAAGTAATATACGGAAAGTTGTGGTTTAATGTATTTTATGCAGTTCTTATTGCAATCTTGGTTATGGAACTGTCATTTGCATTTCTTGTATTCCTCATCATGACTATCTAAGGAGCAAATTTGTAGCTGCTATGTGAGGAATGTAACATCGGGAGAAACGGTGAAGGTTTTTGCCACTATTTGGGCACGTTATAAGGAAGTGACGACGTTGACCTTGTTTCACACTAGTAATAAGTGCTGTAGTAAGTTATCTCACGTATGCAATAACGTTTCCTCGAATATTCTTGTGATCACACGTTTCATTTCATTTCCTTCCTCTTCCGCAGGTTCAGGTGATCACAAACAACTATCGACTGCGTTAGAGGGAAATAATGTTGACGTTACACGCTAATGGTAACAGTCTACTCCTCTGTCGTAACAGCTCAATAAATCCCATATGAAATTTCAAACCACAGTAAGAAACTGACATCCTTTAACATACTCCTAAGATGTCACAATCTTTATTTCCAATATATCCTCTATTAAAAATTTCGTTTCATTGGCTGTGATGCGACTTTCCCCAGATTGTCGTATGGTATAGGCTTCTCTTCCATTCAATAGAACCGATCTCGCCAACCTCTAATAGGCCTTTATCCTCCTAGACAAGAGACGGCTTGAAAATGTTATTTATTGTACTCATTGCACAATTAAGACTATTCTTATGTTTCGTAAATTAAGAAGCAGCCTAAATATCTAAGAGATGAAACCTGCCCCACGGCTTCATTTTAGAGGCAGATTTTGTTTGAAGATTGTTTACCCAATAAAGCCCATTACTGTGCTTTTAGGTACTGACATTTCAGAGATAATTTGGACTTGTTAGACTGAACGTTTAATGTCATACAGTGTAATCTATACAGACGATAAGGGACTCCATTTTGAGCATTTTGACATGAGGAACCTGTGGTCAGAAATTAATATTTGGAATGCCACAGGTCTACTCACCGATGAGTCCGTTTCCACCCATGATGGTATGTTCAACTACCACCTCAATAGCCATGTCCATATGCCATCCAGCAGAGAATTACTGGTATTAAAATATGGGCCGGAATTGTATAGGATCACCTCATAAGACCTTATCTCTTACCGTCCCGCTGAATGGTCAACCTCACCTCATATTTCTAGATGTGCTGCCAGAGTTAATGGACACCATACCACTTGTCCACGAGAGGATGTGCCTTCAAAACGATTGGCTCATGTCATTAGCGTTCATCTGAACAACAACGTTCCTAATCACTGGATTACAAGGGGAGGTCCTACACAATGGCCACCGCAATCGCCGGATCTCAGTCCTCTGAACATTATCTTATGGGGGCACATGCAGACGTAGGTGTCTGAAACCCCAGTAGAAACTGAAGAGGAACTGCTGCTAGGGTCTCAGCTGTCGTTATAGGCGTAGGGATTTTGGAGACGGTGTGACAAACTAGAATGCAGTGAGGTGGTGGTCGCCAATAAGTTGACTATGAGTGTTAAAATTAAAGCAACTTGCAAAATTGGTCTTCCAGATCACGTAGAATCCAAAATATATATTTCCGACTGCCGGTTTCTTGTGTCAAAATGGTCGATTCATAAATCTATCATCTATATGTATAATTTTGACCCTAAAATTTGTGTATAAGTCTAATTAGAAAAGTCAAAAATTTCCGCATTCTTATTGACTTTCACAGATATATTGCCTTAAATCATTTTATCGTATCCAAAATTAGCATATAATTAGCAATACCCATGATGGCCGTTGAATGTTAAACTGTCTTCTGAGTTCGAAAGCGTCATGTACGTGCAATGATACGAACTGCCAAACAACCACTCTTAATTAATAGGTAGTGACTTACGTTATGTTCCCAAGTTCATGTGAATTTACTCAGCTTTATGTCCCCGTGCTACGCAAACATTTTCTGCTAAAATACATTCACAAGGTTGTTTCGTTTTCTAACCTTAAATGCCTAAGGTTATATAGGTGTAATTATGGACCATTTTAACATTTATGCACCAGGAAATAGTAAGAGGCCTTGTCTTGGTGATAATGCTACACATGCAACCTTCTTATACTTCTAACCTGTTTTACAATTTGAGATGTCCAAACACAGACGGCCGCTTTACATAGCGAGTGGGATGTCACAGTATCCACTGATCTTAATAAGACAGAGAAAGCGTGAGCCACACCACATTTCCAAGATTGGGCAATAATTTAGGCTGCACTTTATGTTCACTAATCATTATTTAACACATGCTAGTAATGTTTTGTCATTTCCTGTAAGGAAGCCAAAAAAAACCAGTTCCGTTATGTAGCAAGTCTTGCCTTTTAGCTTAAAAACAGGTTGGAATTCCTTTCCTTTTCCCAATATTTTATTAAATTTCTTTCCGGCATTGTTGCTGCCTTTTAAGCTTCAAATTGGTTTTATACAAATGTATTTTCTACATAGAGGTTTATAAGTAATTATACTATAATGTTTAAAAGAATAGTGACAAGACCTTATGTGTGTTCTTTTCGTACAAATTATATTAAAATCCTGTAAACTTTTGCACATTGCATTAAGTTCGATTCACTGGATATACATGCTCATTATAAATTAGTTATACAAAATTATGCCATCAAAGCATAATGCATTCAAAAAGTTCCACCATAACCTCATCTTCAGTATACACCTGATAGTGCGTTAAAATGCGGTGCAACATGCTACAATGTTATACATTCCGCACCATCAGTCAATATGGACACACATAGAGATGCGGAGCGCGCTCATTGTTGTCCACTACTTCATAAATCGTGATCAGCTAAGTTCTGCTCAAAGGAAATTCAGAACTGCCCATTCCCAAAAAACATTCGGATAATGGAAGCAGGAACAACCATTAACAGTGAGGTTATTCATGGAGTTTGACACACACACACACACACACACACACACACACACACACACACACACACACACACACACACACACACACACACACACACACGCACACACACATTACATGTATGTCGTATTACAGACGCAAGACTTATTCCACATTTGTAACACTTGTACGTGAAACTTGAAGTTATACTGATGTGTTTTCTTCATTATTCATTGAAACCTGATTCATACTTTCCTCACAATTTAAGTTTCTCTTTGCACAACTAATTTATAAAGACAATGTCCAGTTACCCAAAGCCTTTGCATTTATTTCCTCAAGGAATTTTGGTTTCAAAGTTTAATTTTAATTTCCGTTGAAACCAGCATATCAAGAGGTAATTGTCACAATATTTGCATAACTATTACTGGACATAAGGCTTGTCCTTACCACAGTGAATCCTCGATGTTGACATTTAAATCTGCCACCACACTGAGGACATTCACAGCTCTGGAATGAACCCAGAATTCAATCAAATATAGTAGTGCTTAAATGGCATGCAGTTAGTAAAAGCAATCCGTGTCCAGGAACACTATTTTTTCTCAGAACAGATCACTGCAAAGATAACCCATTTCCTCTCATTGTCCTTCCTATTTTATTTGCTTATTTTCTTGCGTTTTTTACTAACTTCCTTTGTTTCCATAAATGTCTTTCTTTTATCAGATAAAATTAAAATAAATGTGCGTGCAATTAGTTTCACGGAGAGGAATTTCCGCTTTAAACCATAGGACTGCAACAACATGAAGAACACATAATTTATTCAACAGCGGCAACTCTGTCATTCAAGCATGCTGCATCTGTGTACCAAGGCGGCCTGGGGTGCGCCAATATCTTATTGGTTGGGCAAAGGTGGTAGTATTTCCTTACCAACATAAACCACTGCCCATTATAGCAGCACAATACCATACACTCAATTCTACCTACTGCATTACATTTACAATTAAATAACAGAGAGTTGATATTCAACCAAGCATAGCTTTGCGCTTCTTGGCTATGCAGATATCTCATGTTTGGCTGAAGGAGCCTAAGAAATTCTGTGTACCTATAAGAAGACCATTAAATGACAGAAGGACGTATTTTGGCATTTAAAATCATTTTTTGGACAAATAACTCACGAAAATAACTAACTACTTATATTTTCTCTTTGAAAACCTTTTAACTTCTATCGCGCATATAGACAAAGAAGTGTTGTATTTTCCCTTGCCAAACTTCAGCTAATATGCCTTATGAACATTTACAATTGCTTGTCGACACTGGATACCTCAATTTCATTGTGTTTCCAAACCTCTTGCCAGCTGATAAGCGGAATGGGGTCCTAATGACTAGTGTCCCATGGCTTTGTTGTGGTGGCAGATATTTGGGCATTCAAAACAAACGTTTATGATATACCTTGACTGGAAGCAATCCGAGGTCAGATATGCAATTGCTATTTTGGAGGCATTGTTTTGGGAAAGGCAATAAAATTCCTCGATGCAAGAACGTACTATGACTCAGAATCCGATTGTTATTATTGAACAATGTCCTTCACAAAGATACTGCATCTTCCCATAGCTTCTGTGTGTGAGATTATTTTATGTCCTTGATGCTACTATCGTGAAGTGAACAAGTTCCGCATATTATAATAAGGCGATGTTGCTAGTTAATAAAGGATGTGAGACTTCTAAACCTTTACGTTGCTATTATATCTGCGTTTCCTCGGCATGGAGTTTATTTTCGATAGGTTTAGATCCATCGGACCCATATTACCTATGGCTCCAGTTCTGTTTAGTGCTGTTAAAATGTATTAGAATTACTATTAGGAATTCTATTAAAAGCTTAGAAGTGGAATAGATAATATTTTGTGATGGAGCATTGGGTGCTTATGGTTTTGATCCCACAGACGAGGTTTAAGTGCATTGGACAGTTGATGTATACTTTAAAGACAATATCGTGAATATTTACCGTTAGTTTTATGAATTAATAACACTGTTCTATCTTGATATAGTATACAACAATTATATATAATACATTTTATTATAAACATAAGGTAAAAACGAGGGAATAAATAAACCTAGTTCATACATGTGGATCAGAAAGATGCGATTTATTGATGAGAAAAGTATAACAGAGAAACCTATAATTGAGCTAAATATTTAGTGACAAATATCTATGCCTAATTTTAAAAGGTTAAAACCATAGAAATGAATGACTAATGACTACGATTCAACTGTATATAATACTCCGTTAGCTGTGAAAAAGTCAATAGTTAAAAAAAGTGGCGTCAACATTCAGGATGTAGTTATACTCATACTGGAATTGCGATTTCTTCAAGTTTTAGACTTTGAGTAGTAGAAGATGATGAATAAAAGCCGTTGTTCCACTAAGACAGAAGGTTCCAGCTGTCTGTTTCACCGAACGCGAACGTTGAAACAAATGACAGCATTACTGAGTTCCACCACGTGGAGTTTATTGTGCACGTGAACCTCGTGACTCTTGAATGGACATAGAGTGGAGTGAAGAAATCCGTATCTTGGAGTAATTAAAATAAATACTCTGTCCTCATACGTGAACCACATGCGAAATTTAAAATGTACGCTGCAGAAATAGCACAGAAATAATAATAACAAGGTAGCCTTGAAACAAATGCCCATTGCACACACCTTCAACACTGCTGACTGAACAAGCTCATATGTAAGCACCATTAAGCGTAATACTAACTTAATTACTTTTCTTTATTACTGGTAAGTTTAAAGACCTATACAATAATGTTTTCGTTGGTTCACCAATTTTGTAGAGAATCAAATGGCATTGTAACATTTCAGCTGCATCTAAGTTTCCAGAATTTGTAATAATAATAAAAATTTTAAAATAATAATAATAATAATAATAATAATAATAATAATAATAATAATAATAATAATAATAATAATAATAATAATAATAATAATAATAATAATAATAATAATAATAATAATAATAATAATAATAATAATAATAATAATAATAATAATAATAATAATAATAATAATAATAATAATAATAATAATAATAATAATAATAATAATAATAATAATAATAATAATAATAATAATAATAATAATAATAATAATAATAATAATAATAATAATAATAATAATAATAATAATAATAATAATAATAATAATAATAATAATAATAATAATAATAATAATAATAATAATAATAATAATAATAATAATAATAATAATAATAATAATAATAATAATAATAATAATAATAATAATAATAATAATAATAATAATAATAATAATAATAATAATAATAATAATAATAATAATAATAATAATAATAATAATAATAATAATAATAATAATAATAATAATAATAATAATAATAATAATAATAATAATAATAATAATAATAATAATAATAATAATAATAATAATAATAATAATAATAATAATAATAATAATAATAATAATAATAATAATAATAATAATAATAATAATAATAATAATAATAATAATAATAATAATAATAATAATAATAATAATAATAATAATAATAATAATAATAATAATAATAATAATAATAATAATAAATTCCGAGGCACAACAGCCCTTTCTGGACCTAGGCCTACTGCCCGACCGTTGCCTCTCCCACCTCTGTCCATCACAGGCGTCATGAGCGTGTGCAGTACTGGAGGTGGGACGTGGTCGGCGCCCCGGTTCCTTTCATCCGGTTACGCGGTCTTCACAACCATGGATCGCTACTTCTCAATCAAACAGCTCCTCAATTGGCCCCTCGTGGGCCTAACTAGGCTAAGTGCACCCCGGAGATTTGTCATTATACTGAACTTAATTTATTTCCTGGTACAAAGTTAAGGCCATTACATCACATGGTATATTTCATTTTCCATTACTATTGAGAGTAATTACCCTTGAGAGCCACAGATGTCCTGATACTCTGTTTATATCTAATACATAGCTTTTATTCTTATTTAATTTTCAACCCAAAATAAGATAACTGATGAATGTCACAAAACCAGAACTCTTATCATAATCTGATTTTCACAGTAAAATCTAAAGCTTTCCTTTGGCAAGTTATAAGAACCACGTGTAATTTACATCCCAAAAAGGTACTAAGCTCAGTAAGTTGAAAGACATTTTATTTGCTGAACTCGGGAAAAAGGTAGTAAGTTTGTCATAAAACAGTTTATACATTAATAAATGTGCAAAACAATATCACTTTAAGCTTTTGTCTCAATTCTTCAATGCTCGTTCAATAAACTATGTTGTAACGTACTAGAAGATCCGTTAAGTAATTATCCTTAAAATTAGCATTTAAATCGACTCCTGTATGAGTAGCAGTCTCTGAAGCAAATGTAAACAATTGATAACTGGGAGTGAACACGCTACGTGTGTTAATTTCTTCATCCCACGTACCAACCAAATCCCATTTCCAAACAATGGGACGCAGAGCACACAATTAACCAAAAAGAAGAGGAGGCTGTCGAGCAAATCTATTGATGTAGATATAACCTTATTTTTCATGGCTTTTCAAATTGTGAGCGACAAAACAAATCTTTATCTATGGCTTCCAAGAACTTTGCATTTGCAAAGCTGCAACAGTTCCGTCTTACCTTCAGAATGAAATGGACAACCTTTAGCCTAATCTTATTCATATTTTATAATGATTAACGGCTAAAAATAAATATCAAAGGTTTGGTGATCCATCCTGCGATGGAGATAAACTCCTATGGATAGCTATTTGTAGAATAAACCAACTAATGAGCAAATGCATATAAACAAATATTCTTAAGTGTTGGATACTCAAATTATGAATGTCTAAAGTTATCAAACTACGCAATCTAGTGAGTAATTTTCACTTAGGGATGTATGGTAACAAGGCACTTATATCTGCCTCGTCGCTTTTCGTAAATACTATGGTTAGGAGTCAGGAACAGTCAAACCAAGGGGCCTCTAGTAACAGAAGCACAGCATTGCACGTAGGTAATAGGGGGTCCTTTGAGCTTCCAGCGTCACCCCTGGAAGGAAGGGATGAAGGGAAGACCCGAAGGGTAACTAGATCCGGACGACGATGTACGCTAGCAAGAACGGGATACTTAATGATTCCAAATTACACCAATCCTGCGCAGGCTAGTCCTGCCTTAACCACCGGCAACCTGAGGTCCCGGGTGTAGAAGAAACCCGATGAAGGAAGGGGTTTCCAGCAGTCCCGCCAAGCGCCAGGGGGAAATCTTTCCATAGTGAAAATTCTGTCGTTCTGCCCCAACACATCAACCGCCGTCTCCTAGACTTACAACACAGAAACGTATGAGAGAAAATGGGGCAGAATTGCCATGATATTTTCAGCATTCATCTATCCAACCGGGGAAATCAGAAAGAAAGCAGGTCAGGGTGGCTGACCCTTTAGGGACCTCATGAACCCGTGCCTCACACTTTACTGCAGAGCCATCTTGCTCCGTAAATACAATGGCTATATTTTGGAACGTTATTCATGAATCACTATTCATACTCTAGGCCGGGCTCTTTATTATTTCTTTGGTATTATTGGACGAATCTTAGAAATGTACAGTAATACAAACAGTGAACCATAGCTATCTATTGTACTATTCTACCGAATTTTCATTGTGAGTATACCATAATGAAATAGGTATAACTTTAAAACAATATTAAATTTAACCATTGAACACCCATTTGTGTCCGTTCTGCACAAGTGCGTAGCCTAATAACCTGATTAAATATTTTGAAACGCTGTTACCTCAAGTACAGCTGTGTAAACGAAGTGACGCCTTTACTGCAAGTCTATTGCACTTTGCCGCTGACTCACTCACCTCTAACTAAACTGTCACGGAAGATAATATTAACATTGAACTGAGATCCAATGTTGACCACTGTAGGTTTCAGGGCCAACAGCTGCAGCAGTCAGCAGTATCTAGGAAGTTATGAGAGAATAAGGAAATAATTGTTTTATGTTTTACTGTTTATAACCCGAAGCTTTACGGCACAACAATTAAGAACAAACCGTAAATCCCATCCTCTGCAGATAGTTAATAGGTGTTGCCATTAAGTTAGAAAGAACACTTATCTAGTCGGATGCTGAAGTCTTTATTTGTTCTATGACTTCACTTAAACGTTCACACTGTTTGTGATTTACAGCCTCGTAAAGGTATTATAGTGTACTTTATATGGCACCTATAGGTCTTTGGTGCCCTACTTGCAAACTGATTGTGAACACAATCTAGATAATTGGTTGTATATAATCAAAGAATACCATTGGTTTAAGAATACTAAAACATGTATACTGTAATATTAATTTAAAAACTACAAAACAATGTTTACATTTGTACAGTACTGTACCTATGTAAAGTACTATTGATTTTAGAACCATAACCGTGTAGGGTAAAGATGCCTAATTCCGTGATATACCAATAGCGTGATAAAAGGTTGAGCTTCCTGCTTTTATTCTGCAATAGTTAGTTGTTTTGAAGCATCCAACAAATAGCTGGACTGTTCTACTTTCCTTTCTCAGCAGTTGGTGAGAAATGCTCAAAAAGGAAATGTTATGGAACATGTTCAATGAATGCTGATGAAACGATCGAGATTTCGTGAGCATTGAACTCCCTGTCGGGGGAAAAAATCAATTAATTTAAAACAATTAATTGATGGTAAATATAAAAACAATAATGGTAATAACGGTTTGTATTTTGTAATGTAGACGAATGCCAAGGGAGTAAATGCACGTACGTGGTCATTGTTTTTGATATCAGAGAACTGGATGAATTAGGATACCACTATCACCTATTTAGGAATCCTATCACGCATTTAGGAGTCATAATCACAACATTCATTTTTCTACAATTCTTTTAGTATATTTATACAAGTGTTCAATCCTCATTCATTTAAAATATGTTCTAGAACATTATAATTGTGTTCCTAAGTCGATATTTAAATTACTTATGTCCATTTATGACCATCACGCCAAATTTATTCCACACTATCACGGAATTACGCAACCTTGCCCTACTCTGATAATTGCCGAAAATAGTTTCCACTTGTTAGTTTAATTAATTTTATTCTTACAAATACCTCTGTGTGTGTGTATTTTATCTCACAAAGCAGTCCAGGTAATTAGCAATTATTGGATTTCGGATACTTGGAGTTATACGGTAATCAAATCCAAATGGTATTTGCATCTAAAATAAAGGGATCGAAGTCAGGAGCGTGGATTATTTAAAGAAACAGTGCATCCCAAAACACACAAGATGTCGTAAGGAATAAACACAAAAACAATCGAACCGCCGATGACGGCCATGAAAGAAGACGAGTTTGGCTTTTTGCCATATACTCAGAACATAAAACATACAGTAAACATAAGATTTTAACGAACCATGCCAAACCGTTGTTAAGATGTTACTGTTCTATTAATAGTTAATAAAACTTTAATATGGATTGTGAATTCTCTTTAGAGCTACGATTTATCGTATTGCCTTCAATTTTTAGTTTGAGTTTAGTACACGAAATTGTGGTGCAGGAATTCATAAACTTTAGTTCAACATGGAAAAAAATGCATACATGCTATTGAGATTTTCTTTTTTTAATATAAGTTATTGGAAGTAATTAATATCAACTAAGTTATTAAAATACTTAGACTAGTTCACAGCAATTTTTAAATTTGTAATTCTTGAAACCTTCGTAAGAACTTCAAGTTGTTAAGGTATAGAGTATGGTCCAAAGAGAATTTGGTACCGTAGAACCCCGATAACTCAGCATTCCGTGTAACTCGACGACTTTTTATTTTATTTTTGTCGTTAAACTTGACATAAAACTAGACATTTCGGTAACTCGACAGTCTCTCAGCCCACGTTAGGTCAAGTTATTGACATTCCCCTGTATAGTGAAATATGCTGGGAAAAGAAAGGTAAAAAAGGAATTGAGAAAAACGGAGGTAGTATTTCATTGAAGTTAATGTTATTACTTGCAGAGAAATACACTTTCGTTTTTATTAAGTTGTTCCTTTTCTTTTAAGAAATTATTCTTTATTTGAAACAATGTACAAAGTAATCATCAAATGCATACATATATGAATCTTTAGATAAAACTTTTTAGATTATGTATGCAAACTTACACTCACATCAGAACAAAACTGAAAGGTAAAGACAAATTTCATACAAAATACAACATTGAGAAAACAAGCACCAGTGTGGTGCACAACAGTGTTGAAGTGAAACATATCGGTGGACTTCGCTGAACTTCTAAAATTGGGGGCTCGGGAAAAATGTTTGGCCAAAATGATTTATAGGTGTCTATAGAATATTTGTGGGATATAATTAAAAAATCAAAAATATATTTTAACCTAAAAATTTAGTCCTAAAGTTCCTAACTACACCACTGCTTGGTCGAACAACAAAGGCAGAACATTCCACTCCCTGCTATGAATGTGCCAGCTGAGACGATTGGAAATGCCCCGTGAAGTAGTCGGGAAGTGTAAGGAAGTCCTACAAATGCAGCTTCAAAAGCGATGTACGTGTCTTTGTAGAACGGGATGGGCCCTGCAGTGAAAACGAACTGAGGACATTGTTGTCACATACTTCCGCAAAACATTTCTGTCTCTTTTCCTGCCTCACTTCCTTGCTTTTCCTAATGAACTGTTGCCATCTATAGTAGATTTTCACATCTTAGCGTCTATTTTCATCTGTATTTGAACATTGAATAATTAATATTTTTGCCGTATAGCACAAGATAGTATACACACGTGTGAAGTGTTAGTTTAGTGTTGTTTATGCGGTTTGAAACCTCTTATGGTTTACATAAAAAAACTCGTTTTGCTTCAAAATGTTAACAAACCTTGAATTAGATACCCGCCGTCTGACATTCAATGTTGCGTGTAACCTTAATTTACATATTACCATTGACGGAAATCAGGCGACTGAAGCCTTAATGCAATAGGGAAGCTTCCGTACATTAATTAATGACTGGCCTCACTTATTAGTAAGGCGGAAGGAACATCTCTCATTAATACTAATAGCAGTTGTTGTTGTAGAAGCGGTAGTAAAGTAGTAGTAGTAGTAGTAGTAGTAGTAGTAGTAGTAGTAGTAGTAGTAGTAGTAGTAGTAGTAGTAGTAGTAGTAGTAGTAGTAGTAGTAGTAGTAGTAGTAGTAGTAGTAGTAGTAGTAGTAGTAGTAGTAGTAGCAGCAGCAGTATTAGTATTAGTAGTAGTAGTAGTAGTAGTAGTAGTAGTAGTAGTAGTAGTAGTAGTAGCAGTAGTAGTAGTAGTAGTAGTAGTAGTAGTAGTAGTAGTAGTAGTAGTAGTAGTAGTAGTAGTAGTAGTAGCAGCAGCAGTATTAGTATTAGTAGTAGTAGTAGTAGCAGTAGTAGTAGTAGTAGTAGTAGTAGCAGTAGTAGTAGTAGTAGTAGTAGTAGTAGTAGTAGTAGTAGTAGTAGTAGTAGTAGTAGTAGTAGTAGTAGTACTAGTAGTAGCAGCAGTAGTAGCAGCAGCAGTAGTAGTAGGAAAAATTAATAAGCTAAAGAGTTTTAGAAGGGGGCAGCGACTCAGTCAATACTAGAAAAAAGTCATTTTATGGTTATGACTTTAAACACGTTCAAATAAAACCGGAAGATTCCTAGCGCAATGGTTTTCGCGAAATGCCACCATTATAAACAGGTTGTTAACTGTTTTCAATATCCTGTATAATTGGCTCTTTATGGCACGCGTGCCAATAATAACGACGCACTTCCTATAGCAGTGACGTAATACAGTATTTCAGGATATTTTTATTTATAGAGAATATGAAACCATTTTCTGATAGTTTTTCTCTGAGCAACAAGAATGCAAAAACCTCTGTACATTATTAAATAGAATAATCAATGTTTCAATTTATAATTACTTATCATGCTGTGCTGATAATAGGTTATATCACAGTCCGTAACACCTACTCACTTCGTTCCCAGTAAGGGAATACATGCGAGCGATTGTCTTGTGTATACCTTCAAAACGCCAGGTAATAACAAGTGAAATGTAGGAAGACAAGCTAATGTCTCATTTCCGAACATATGAAGACGGTCACACATATTAGCCACGATACCTAGTTATTAAATTATTTATTTCCCACAATTTATAATACTAATACTGTATAAAATGTTGTAGAGAGCTCGTGGATAGTTTTAATATGGCATTCATGTGACAAACTCGTTCCATAGTCATCAAAATTATCCACTTGTTAAATAAATTACCATTATATGTTTCTAGGACCCTTTGGGCTGTGGAATTTACGTTAGTTTAACCTAGATGCCGCTTGTATAAGTTACTTTAACATCTAATATTGGTATAAAACACTTTCTTGTGCTATAAATCCATATTATGTGTTGAAATAACTGTTACTTATACATGGCTAGCGTTTATGGTGATATTTTAAATTGTATACCTGAAATTGGTCATTGCATTCTCTAATTAATCATTTTGATGTTTCTAAAGACAGCATAATGATAGGTGGATAATACTTAGAAGCAGACCCAAAATTAAGCTAATAAGTAGAGCCTGGAGTTTTGTGACTTAAAAGGTAATTTATACATGGACATAGCTGCCTCACAAGTAGAAAATGTAGGTGCAAGAATAATGATGAGATAATTTAGGCAATTAATTCAAATTCTATTCAACAATAATATATTTGTTCTACATTTTGCTTGAAAAATCTGAAAATATAATTAAGAAAAGTGTTTTAAGCAGCTTCACAAAACTATAGCCCTAACTCTTTTTAGATCTCAGATTGTATAAAAGTAACTGCGAATGAATACATCTTACATCTATGAAATTAAACAAGGACTGTATCACTTAATAATACAAAAAAGTGGAAACTGTCATTTTACATTCCTAGTTAGGGACATGAATTTATATCTGTAATTAGTTATACGCCCTCCGTGACAATAACCATCCCTTCAACCACAAGCAATTTTTTGCAGGTTAACCATTAGATACGAATGATTGTGTTTCCAAGAATGCGAGTAAAAATATACAAAATTACCCTTGAATCGCCAAATTTCTGACGTTTGAAGAGTTATTCCCGTGTAAAAGTCAATCATGTAAAACTTTTTGTATAGTGAATATAAATGCAGGAAATGGTAAAATAAAGGTGTAAAGGGCAAGAAGATTGCAAAGCTATGACGTAAAATGTAAACAAAATTGTGCCCTAAAATAGAAAATACCAAAAAATGACCAAACAGATATACAGTTTCATAATCTAGAAAGGAATATAAGAATGTATATTAGTAATGGCAATTATGCAAAAATTAAAAGATGTCAAAATCCTGGCTATATTTTCAGCTGTTTGTTGTCTAGCGTTGTGCAAATGCAAATGGAAATGTGCAGCGCCGAGATTTTGTACGAAGTACAGTTTCAGAAATTCCAAATATAAAGTTTAGAGGAAAAAAGAAAACAAAACATTGGAAAGTAGTGAACTGTTGACATTTATGTGACTTGAACCTTCGTTAGCTCACATATGATGTTTCAGTTGTTGAAGGTTCATGACACAGTTTGCTGCATGAAATGCGATACACAAGCCGAGTATTTCAGGGTATTGGTCTGACCCTGAATACCTCGACAGGTAGTAAATGAACCTGAAAGATGTTCTTGCATGACACCCAGCTGCTTTAATAACTAACAGAACTGACCTACATCTCCAATGGATATTCTTACACGCTTACACCATGCCAACGGTTCACTATCATCTTATCTTAATATACATTACTTATTGTTGGAAACCAAGCAGTCTAACCCATACAAGCTTTTGTGCTAAATGCCAATGAAAATAAGACTAATCGTGAATAATTATGAGCAATGTAGCCAAAATTTGGAACCACGTTCAGTTGAATCGCAAATATAGAATAGTTAAAAACAAACTATGTTACTGCTGATATTTAATGATGTTGGTTATCATCACTAGTAGATATACACAGTTTTACAACGTAATGTATATAAAATTAAATCAATCTTTAAGGAAACTGTACTTGGAAGGTTTGAAAATGTGCGATTGTGTCTTAATTTGTTCACCCACACACGCATGTGGATTGTTGTGTCTGAGCGTTGCGTTCCGGTTCGCAGCCACGGAATGTACTTGAGTTAGAGCCCACCCATGTTTGAGACCAGATCCCACTCAGCATGGTGATACTTTAGAGGAACTACGATAGGCTGTACTGTCCCAAACAGACCAACCCCGTATCAGCCAGATGATCGTCCACCTTTGCCATGGGCATGTGGCGTGAGTTTTCCGGCCGTTGGGGAACACCTAGACCCACAAAGGTTGTCTTGTCACAGATTATGATAGTTCTAACGAGCTTCTGAAAACCACCAGTACTCATTTGTTACCTGAATGCAACCAGGAGGCGAGGGTATTCAAAGGGAAATCGTCTTTTTCGACCATCAGGAATCCACATCCCATGTGCAGGAATTTTTTAAAACCGCAATGCTTAAGCAGAACAGCATTGTTGCGGGAATATCTAATTGGGTCTGAAATAAGAGTATATACAGTATAAAAACTGGATAAAAGTACATATTTAAGTTGTTACAGACTTCGAGCGAGGCGACGCAGGCCAGAGCGCATGTGATTCGCATTCGGGAAGTTGTGGGTTCGACCCCCGCGGCCGGCATTCCTGACTTATAGGTTTATTACCTTATTATGAGCTTACTTCACAATTGCTCTTGTTGAAAGAAGTGGATAGGTGTCCGTTTAGATGTTCAGAGGAAGTTAGCGTGAACTCATCGCATTCTACTTGTCCAGCACTAAGTCTAGAAGCCATTATCACTGCAGCATGCTTTGTTACGGTGATTGCATCTCGTCCTCTGCAAATCGATAGCCGTTATATGATATATCTGCTACAACACATGACCAGAAAATGTGTACCTGCTGCTCAGAACAAGTTCAGAAGTTCTAACGGCAAGCAAAAGTGCGAATCCTTAAAACGCTGGTCCTGTGCGTTAAGAGACGTCACTTCCCTCGAGGGCGTCAGTAAAGTAGCCCTTGAACATACCTCCACGACTAATTCTAAGGTAGAGTGAGGTAACTGGAGATTTCACAGGCAAAAACAGCTGCTGCCTTGAGCTATGACCTTGTTATTTCATATTTCCGCTTCACTAACACCAATAACTAAACAAACAGAAATTTATTTTGTCACGAAATCTAACGGCTGTACTTTTAAGATCCATGTAGAAAAAGTCAAGTCACGACCGAACCTTGAACCAAGAATCTTCGTGATGTTCTACCCATGTGCAAACCGTTACATCAACGTCACAATTTTTAAGTCTGAAATCATGAAAGATTCTCTAAAGACCTCATTTTTCATAGCGCTCTCCTAAGCTAAAAACGCAACTAAGAGGAATTTTTGGGCAGTTTGTTTTTATCATAATCTGCCTACATTAGGCTGCGTTAACCTATTGTATGTTTCTGTTATTTTAATACCGTATGATGACTATCAATTACTATCAACTAAACTACTGTCTGGAAACATACAATAAATTAAAACCATCGCCCCACAAATTGCACACCGCTGTGAAAGAAAATAAAGTACAACGCAATTAAGTTTTGATACACTTCGTATGTTCAAATCCTAGGACTAAATTGCATGCGTCATCATTCTGACTTCCATGTTTCTAATGAAATATCAGCACTGAGGTAAAAACAATTACCGAGCGGGATGGTAATTGCACTCTGCAAATGTCGTCATTCTGGATGGAAGGCGTGCCACTGGTTTCCGGCCCCCCGTGGATGATACAAGCCCGAGGGGAACGGGAACTAAGCCAGCCTCCACTAGGGTGCTTCTTACTGGGAAAATGTAGGGACCACGCCATCTACTCTGTCGTGGCAACGTTCCGGCCGCCCTTAGGATCTATTCGCCTCATCCATCCTTCCGGGGGTGTCCCGTCAGGGACATAGGCACAAAACATCGCCTTTCGGTCAAGATGCTAAATCACTCTTCGCAAGTTGTCATCGAGTCATTAAAAGCAATTTATTTTCTCAAACGTTACCTACCACATGGTTTTCTAGGAGGACTAAACCATCACAGACTTCGAAGAAGTCATTTCGTTCCACCATGCTGCACCTGAATGCCCGCTGACACTTTATACCCTTAAATAGACCAAACGGATGAAAAAATGAATGAAATGGTTTGTGAAGTGACATGGAGGGAGGGGAAATTCGGGGGATGAAAGTAACCTACACAGCATTCGCCTGGCGACCTGGGAAAGGTCCCGAAAAAACCCATGGGTCAGGTAGGTCGGTCGCGGGAATCGAACTCACGATCTCCCGAATGTGAGCCTCAAACGTTACCGCAAAGCCGTCTCGCTCGTTTACAACGTAAGATACTCTTATAGAATGCACTTGAACTTTCGCCCAAGTGGAGAGAATCATAAACATTCTGGAAGGTTTCCAGCGTTGATATTTAATACGAACATGAAGACCTGTGTTTACCTTGAAGCTTCTCTGAAACAAGTACAACTTGTTTAGCTAACCTGCAAAAATGTTTGGAGATGTCCATTCAACAGTGTATTTTCCTTTATCAAAAGCGAACACGCAATTCAAAATAAGCAAAATATGCCAGTGTATTCAGCAGTAATATAAACATTCTTTTAGGTATAACAAATCAATGCGAGAACCATATTTTATTAAAAACTGTTGTGAAATTCATTTTATAATATTGATATTCTTATTTAGGACTTAAAGCAGAAAAGCTGCTTAAGAATAGGCTATTTAGTTTAACATTTATAAATACCGTTACTGAAATACATTTTCAGTTTCATGCAACTGCATGTCCATTCTATGTTCCCGTGTTTAATTGGATTATGTAATGTGTAAGTCGTTCACTAGAAAAATTCAAGAGTTCAATATACGTAGTGAGACTGAACTAGTACAGTCACATTCCATTAGGGTCATTACCTAAATCACTAATACGCTGATAATGGTTCAACATAAAAATGCTAAGGTTAATTTGCTTTGCTTTATTCACTTCTTAAGCTGATGCATTTAATTTACTATCATCAATGTTTTCAGTAGTATATCACGCATGTTCCTAATGGCACTAAATATTGCATTAATGCTACAATAATATTATGAATGTGGAATACCTCCCATATGGATTATATTGAACCCAAACTTTTTAAACGGAACACGGTATTAACACGTATTTGGCAGTATCTTCCTCATCGATATGTGTTTTTGCATGGCTACACTGCTTTGAAGATAACCAATTGCAGCTGTATCAAAATAACTATCGACCCCCTCCCCTCTCTCCCTAGAATGCACTTTATTATAATATAATGGTGCTTATTGCTAAATTTTAGTATAACTACAAGCACACCGCTTGTACATATACATCAAAAATATTTAAATAATGGTAAAGCAATGGTCCAATTAAACTCTTACAGTATGGGCATACATGACTGGGAGAGCCAAAGCAACAGTATTTGCACAGCAATATTGAGCAACTGTAACCTGTTTAATATATGGGTAGTCTTGAACGGGTTACTTATAATGCAGCAGTGATACATTTTCTTCAATACTATTCTGCAAATCATTGATATCTCACACAACCGTAACACAAACTGGTTTATCGTGATAGTCAAGTGGAATGTAGCATACTAACTACTAGCAGACTAACTACTATTGGATCAAAGGCGGTTTGAAATGTAATGAAGAAATTTACAATAGAATATAAGTGATAGAAAATAAACCTAGTGAAATTGCTGTGAAACTGCCCAGAAAAATAAATATGTCCGGCATGTCTCACTTGCTTCAGGAATTGGAAGGATGCACCAACTGGGTGTCCCAGAAAGAAACTAATCAGACCTTGGCACAAGGCCTTGAACCTATGAGACATGGATGTTGTAATTAGGTAAAGTCATACTCAATCAAGTGCAGCAGTAAATGTTCCGTGATTTACTTCACTGCAACAAGCAACGGTCAAACAAATTAACATTTCTTCAGCTGTAAATGTATGAACCTTGGTTACAACTAGTGTGCCGAGGCTGAGATCCTCAGCCCACGTTAACTGGATGAGATTGAACGAATTGTGTCAAAGTCACTGGTCAGTAAGTCGAGTGTATCATTATACTTAGGTCATGAGAAGCAAAGACAACGATTAGATAGTATTCTGACAGATGTGTTTGGGATTCCTTTATGCATGAGTTCCTAAATACATTTTGGTAAGCTATTAAACTGCCTCAAAACCTTCCACTTCCAAAGTACCTACTTAACTACACATAAATAGTCATTGGTCTTCCTTGAATGTCTTATGGTCACGTCAGCAAGTGAGTTCTGCGAAGGTGTTAAATCTTCTATGAGAAACAAATGAAAGTAGTTTGTATCGTTGAAAATTAAAAAACTACAGCATCCCCACTAGATTTGAATTTCAAAAACTGTATCTACTTCATATAGTGTTTTTCCTCTTACAAGTCAAATGGTGTGTAGTTACAGTGTATCATCTGCTACTTTCAGTTAGTTTCTGAACATTCTTGCTGTTCGTCGCATTCACTCCTTGACATCTTCACGTTTTCCGCCTGATTAGAGACAAACATCTTAAGGAAGCCTTAAAACATATATAACTATACAAAACAGTGCCAAAAGCCAAAATTAAAACACATTTATAAATATGTCAAAATAGTACAAAAAATTAGGTATCTAAAATTTCAAATCCTCAGTTTCACGTTGCACTCCACTAAAAATACCTAAAAACTCATTCGGCCGCTATTTTGTCGTCCGCCAAGGCCTCTGCAAGTCTGGCAGGCAACTTCAGAGTCTCGAAGGTGTGCTAGAGAGACAACGAAACGTTGGTGAGCATCAGAATCAAAGCGATTTTAAGTTTACATCTGGTGTTGACAACAATTGAAACAAGTGTGTGCCTTGCTTTCGCCCGTCAGTGGACTGTTTGGCAATTGGTGCAGCTGCATTTCACTGTGGAACGCCTCGGTTTCTGAATGTTCTAGCGTTACTTGGTAGTTTTGAATTTCCCTAACCGCTATTTATTTGAGGATACACAGATATGGTAAGTTTGCTGTGCTAATGAAAGTTAACCGATAATTTTTTTAGGATATATAAGCGCTGAGTATGGGAATTACCTGAGACATAACCGTTACGAAGTCGTGAATCATCTGATGATTCCTGAAGTTCGCGCAGTTCTTTAAATACATTCTCAGAACTTATAAATAGAAAAAATTCCATCGCTCAAAGCCCCTGCAGACCTTAAAATTTCAGCGAAGAGCACAAACAGTTTTTCATATTCTGTGTGCGACTAATTGTATGACGGGAAGCACTGTCTGCCAGAGTAAATTTGGCATTTTAATCCTACACCAAACAAGGAACAGCGTTCAACAATATTTAGTGTTCGAACCCCATTGGAAGTCATCAAATATGTTCTAATAAGGGCAAAACTTCTATTACATTTATATTCTGATATACTTTGATTTTAATAGAGCCAATCCACAAAGTTCATTTACTTACCACTGAAGCAGTACTGCCAAATTTCTACCAGAAGGCTGCAGTTGGAAAAACTGTCGTTAATTCGCTTAATCTATTGCCAATACTTCCTACTATCAAAAAATCAAGAAAGCCGTCAGATTTACTTATCGAAGAAAGTCTAAGATTACCAAACCCAAGGAAACTAAAAGTTCACCGGCAGCATTTCGTCAAATATCTCGGAGAATGCAATGTATTATTCTTATTCGAGGGAAGTTTTTCCAAGAGATAATCTGTTTGGATGTTGTAAACCTGCGTGTAAGACAATCCTACGAGAAAGATCTTGATAAAGTTTGCTTCTCTCTGCTTCGAACTCACGTGGCTAATCTTGCACGTGCCCAGAGTTCCTCTTGAATACAGATCATGTTCATGCTCTGCTCTAAGCTTCCCAATGTGGTAGTTTTTGCCGCTCAAAAATTAATTCCAAAAACATGCTGTGATTTCGCTCTTTGAGAATTGAGTTCATCATTTAACCGTTTCAGTTAATCTTATAGCATGAGGCATAATCTAAATGAATGTTTAATGCCTTTATCAAAGTGAAGCACCTGTTTTCATTCCAGTTTCGTAGTCACTTGAAACCTAGAAATTTGAGGATGTCTTCTCCGTTTATAAACTGAAAACTTTACTGCTGCAAATATTACGCAACACGTTTTTTTTTTTTTTTTTTTTTTTTTTCCTGACTGTGCTGAAGTGACATTTCTTAATTATCTGAAATGAGAGCGATATAAATAGGCAGTGCAACATCACATTTGCAGTTTTGTTATACTCAGCTAAATAGGCCTAATAGTTAACGAGTTTCACCTTTATTTTGCAACACTGGTCCCTCAAAATCTTTTTCATCTTGCTGACAGGATAATACATCCATTTTACTATGTGAACCTTTCATTAAGCTAACAAATTTCACATTTTAGTTTTTGCTTGTATAGCAGTGTTATACGGAGAAAACTTTTTAGCAAATGAACATTTGCAACCACAGCACACTATGACCATGTAATTTCCTGAGTAATTGCTTGTAATGAAGTGATAGAGAAACTGTGTGGCCGCTAAGTAGAATAGGACAATAGTGGTCTTCAGTAACTCTTAGGTTTTAAGTAGATGCGTCAATGACTAATAGGTACAAACATTTATTCACGTCATTTTCTGGGAAAAAGTAATACTACGTAACCTATGTTTTCTTCTGCAAGGTCAGTTTTCCTAAAACCACTAATTATTCTTTTAGAAAAAGAAATTCCCTTAACCACGAAAGTCGTGCCCTCTTAAGTATGTCCCAATGCAGCAAACCGTTTTGGAGCTTACAATTTCAGCATCAATTTCAACACAACTCAAAATTCGTTAGTTTAGCTCTCGCTAATAAGAACATTGGCAGTTAATTATTCCTTTAGAATTTGAAACATCTTGCCAAGTGTCACGTCCAGAATGCAATTTCCGCATGCCTGGTTCTATTTAAATACAAATAACAGAAGATCTTCAGTCAACTAACTATTAATTTGGTTAAAAATAATTAATGAATTATATTTAAACACTCACGCAATTGCATTTAATTTTAGTCATAAAATCGATGTTATTTATATAAAAAATCAGAGTTCAAGACGTACAAATACTTAAAATAAGTAGATAAGAATAACAATTATATTATCAATAAATAACCCAAAGCAAAAAAGCGCTTTCCAGGCCTAGGTCTACCGCCCAGCTGCTGCGTCACCCACCTCTGCCCAACACAAGCGTCATGAGTGGGGTGAAGCACTAGAAGGTGGTGTGTGGTCAGCTATGTTGTATACGCAACCAGGGTCGCTACCTTTTCCATCAATTAGTTCTTAAATGGGTCCCTCAAGGATCTAACGGGGCTGAGTGCACCCCTGACCACGTCTCCCAGTGTAAAAGCCAGCACCGGAAATCGAACTTGGACCTCACGCTGGGTAAGCAGCAGCACTGCCAACGTGCTAAGGACACGACCATATTATAAACATAAATAATAAATAGTTTACTTTATCAGACTTTATAAATGTTAAACGACTAGTTGTTTCATATAACGTCTAGCAAATAATCGTCTGGTAAGTGTGAAACCAAAACAACACCCAAGGAAAGCTAAAAGCTTAAGTAGAATTAAATATGTATATATTTTGATATAGAACCGAAGAAAAACACTGTATCTAAGCTTCGCGTAGTCAATAATGTCTCCGAAAGCAGAACTCGTCTCCAAGTGTATATGTTGAAGTCGCACGAGACAAGCTGATAAGAGTTTTGTGCTCATATTACATCACGGGGCACACTAATGTGAATGAAGGCCTTGTTTTGGGTGGGGCACGGAGGTAAATAACACGGTGCAGTGATGACGCTGCTCTTGAAAAGTTTCCGCATTGTTGTCAGGTCGTCGTTTTCTTTGAACTCACAGGAAGGGAGATCCCGGTGTTCTGTTATTATTTAGGAAGGTAGGAAAGCAAAGAAAGTACCTAAAGTGTACAAAATATTCCATAAACAGACAATACGACTTAGTCTAGCCGTCGCGCTTTGGAAAGACGCACCACTTCCTTGATTAGTGTAACAGGAAGTGCTGAAGGAATAAAGCCATGAAGAAGTAAAAGGTATATTTTAGAAGGAAAAGGAACCGTACAATTCAAGCTGTGAATGCCAGCAGACTATGGCGCAACCATATCAGCCCCAGCAATCTCCGCTGGTTATTAGAGATATCAGGTCCAGAGTAGAACTGACAACCTACCTAAAATAAACGAAGAATTTTGTAGTCCATGTACAGTGCGTTCGTATATCGGTCGGACCGCCCTACGTCGGCACCGGAGCTGGCGAGAACCGTCGCGATCTCCGCCAGCGTTACACGTAAACGACCGGGAAGTCATGGGTACGGCACACTAACTACTGTACTAACTTACATTAGGCTTACCTGCATCACAGCAAATATTAAAATGTATGACCTTCAACGCGATCTCATTCTCTATATCTCCAAAAACAATTCAGGTTTACCAAAAATCCCCATATTATTCATGAAGTTCTTCACCATGCTGCAAAAGTCGGGGTTTGGTGCCGCAGTAAGAGCGCGCAGAATTATCGGTCCCATATTTTACGACACAACAGTTGATTCACACGTTTCTGTAAATTCCATTTTAAATATTTTTTCTAGCAACCAACAAGAAATGAAGGATTGTGTGATCAATTTCAGCAGGATTCAACTACAGTACACACTACTGCGCATTCTACGCACGAATTGCGAAGTGTGTATGGAGACAGAATAATTAGTCAAGGATTCAGACCATCTCGTTCCCCTGTCCTACCTCCATGTGATTCCTATTTATTTATGGTGTACGTTAAAGTATAAAGTGTAAGCATCAAATTCGCACACACTAAAAGAATTGAAGAACAAGAAATATGACGAGAAAAATACAGACAACTAGTCAACATGAACTTTTGTGAGTAAACCAGAATTGTTTTCAGAGATGTAGCGAATGTGCTCGCGTTGAAGGTCAACAATTTCAACACCTGTTGTGATGCAGGTAAGCCTTAATGTAAGTTAGTAAGTTAGTGTTCCATACCCATGACTTGCCGGTCATTTACGTGTAAGTTTGGCGGAGAACGCGCTAGCCCTTGCTCGGTCCGGTGCCGTCGAAGCTGTTCTACGAGCGCACTGCATTTTAGGAGTAACAGATAGTAACAACCCGAGAGAAATTTTAAGAAACTTTGACGCAATTGTAAACCCTAAAGTTAATGCAAATGCATTTTAGGAAACTACTTCACAGTAAAGAAGAAGGCTAAGGGTTCCAGCAAAGAACTTATGAATGCGCACATAACACTTGGATGTTACAGTGGTAGGGTAAGCAAAATATTCGTCATTTAAATCCTCAGTATAGGATTGAATACTTCAATTTGATTTCACCTTTCCAGAAATGTAGAAGTTCTCCTTCACCAGTTTAAATGTTTATACGGAATCAAGAGCTGAATAATTTACCCCAAATGACGCTGCTGTTGACATTGCGCACAATACAAAGAAGAAATAACCATGAACTCGGTCAGTAAAATACAAACATGTGCTATGCGAGAATGTTAACATATTTCTGGGCAGAAAGGATCAAGGCAAATGCTGATAGTAAAAGTGGATCTGTTTTGTTCATAAGTCAGCGCACGCTCTGACAATGACAAACGTCCACAATGCTACTGGTACAAGGTTGACATGACAAAAATACATACATCTCCTCTCTTCAGAGTGCGCAAAGAAACAGCAAAGTTGTTTCTATCTTCGTATGGTGCCGTATAGCACGATGCTATTCTTACTTTGGTATCCGAATGTAAATCTTGGTGTGGCCAGCTGTGTAAGAGAAAATAAATTCAACGGGATTCACTTTAAGAGTAACCGAGTCATAGTCACACTTTTGGACATCTGTATAAGAATACTTAAAAAAAAAAGAACAAAAACAAAACAAAGAACGGTCTATAATAGAAGCACTATATTATGCAAACATGATTTATAAAAGTTCCGTCAGTAGTAAACGTTTGAAGACCTTGTAAAAAGGTATAGTTGTTTTCTTAACATTTAACTTACTTTCATGACTTCATTTTACAATTTTAATTTTATAAACTTAAATAATAATTAAAGCATTACCACCGTTTTGGCTAACTTTATATCGATCCTTCCAATCTTTCGTGCATAATATTTCTGCAGAAGTTTAAGTCACCATTCTTATGAGTCAGTTTCCTTTCCCAGCCCATTTTCTTCCTGAACCGAATATGAAGGGAGTATTTTGTAACGTCACAGCATCACGAATTTGTTGTGCGTAATGTATAAGAAAATTTTCGGTTGCTGAAGTGCTAACTGTAATATTGGTCCAAAGAAAATAAGTTTTATCGTTGTTGTTACCACTGAGGGCAAAAATAAATGCAGTGCCCAAATGAATAATATGCAACAGGCTTTCAGAAGTAAAACAACTGTGTCACAGTTTTACCTCCTGCTAAACTTGAAGAGAAATGCGTACTTCATCTAGTTAACTAGCAGAAAGTAGGCTCATCTCCGTCTTAACAACAAACAAATGAAGACTCCTCTGCTGTGTGTTGGACATACTTGATTCCAATAACTATCAAGAGCATAAAACTCAAGTAGAAAAAGTTTGGAATAAACTAGATACACAGTTATCTTATTGGCTTATCCAATACTTATTAGTCGAACATCTTAAGCACTCATGGATTGTTAAAATGTTGTGAAAGTAAACACACAGCATAAGTGCTGAAAGTCTATGTTTTTAGGTTCTGCGATAAATTATATATCGCTAAGTTAAATGATGGCATGGATCTATTCTAAAGCAGCAGTGAACGGGTGCATTTGTGCTACTATTAAATGTCTAATCATTTAGCATTCAAGCCTATTTCTCCTCTTGACAGATGTAGTACGTTATGGATGGGTAATAATTTGCATATTATACCTAAAGGGGTTTCGAGGACATTGCAATTCCTAATAGCTTGTGCGAAAGTTTAGTATGCCACTAGAGAGCAGCGTTTCTCTGCAGTGCTGGTCCTTCGCGGATTTAACTATGGCACACCAACAGAACTTTCAGGTCTTGGCTGCTGTTCGTAAAGTTACTGTTTGCATTTAACGTTTGGTGGCATTTCGACTTTTGTGTTACGGATTACTGGTAGGTCTTTAAACAGAATCATTGACTTCAAGCATATTGCTATTGAGTTTTTATTCTTATTCCTTGATTTCTTTTCTTCCAAAGGTCAGTAATAGTTATTCAAGTTTCGGATTGATGAAGACACACTAACTTCAATGAACTAGTGATGGTACAACTACATTACTTCTCGATGCTCGATACGTATAATGATATTTTTAAGCACCAACGCTCAATAAAAACTGTGAAGGCTTGTTCGCTTATTATGTTCTCATTAATAATTTTTGTGTATAAATGAATATAATCAATTTGGTTTTTGTTAATCACATTCAGATGTTAGCGAAGGAAAATCTCTTTTTCAAAAGAGGTTCTGTAGGTTTCACTTGGTGTACGAATGCAACATGCCTTCTCAGATTTGCTGTATTGTGACCTACCACCGCACGAAAATGATTTCTCCATATTTTACCCATTCCTCGGTTGTTATTATAAGTACAACCTTTAAAAAGTTACACACTTCACCAGCGCTCTGTTCAATATCACTGTTTACGTGCGTAAAACAAAATGTTTATGGAAATTAGTCATAAGGCACACATGTAAGGTACGGTCGTGGCCCCAGTTTAACTTGCGTGAACACAAACTAACATATGGAAGGCAATAACAAATATTTCCATTCTCTTTGTGATCTCATGCCAAGTAATAATTTGTTTCTGCTGGATTTACATATTTTGGTTACTGGAGTAGATAAACATGATGGTGGAGAGTGAGTTCTCCAAATCAGGCTATTGCATTTACAACTCGGTTAACGCTGCATGTTACACAAGTGTCTTTACTCTTTCCCCCGAAGTTTTCCATGTTTTCGTTTACACACGGGAGTTTATGGAACGTTGTATTCATTTACTCACGGGAAACGCTGTCAAGGTCTATCAAGAGCAACCCTTTGTGAGGCAGTAACGTGAAGTCTCGACACTTTTCATTACCTATCTAGCATAAAGTTGAACGCAACAACATTCAATGATGTAAGACTTAAAGGTTTAAAAGTATTGAAAAGTATTAACACCGATCAAACTGCGTAAGCTTTCACGGCCGGTGTCGTAATGTAGAAACTGATTATCCGGGCTTGTGGGCCGTGGTCTAGTCAGGAAACTGCCCTAACACTCTCTTAGTCTCAGCGATGACTGAGACTAAGAGAGTGTTAAGGCAACGCCACTGAGGATGTTCGACGCAGCTTCGGACGAAACGTCTGGAAGGAGTTTCCTGACTAGACCACGGCCCACAAGCCCGGATAATCAGTTTCTCCATTATTAACACCGAGTATCGAGGTATCAAGGGTATTGAGGTCCAATCCCTAAAATAAGCAAATATGTGTGGAAACGCATCATGTAGATGAAATGTAAAGATATTCCAAACATACTTAAGTAAGTCACACCTTAATCGTGAAACTACAATGTAATTTTTTAAGTTAAGGAAACAGAATTAGACGAATTTGCAAGTCATTCTGCTTTCATCTCAAGATGCATTCCTTTCAAGGGCAAAGGCAAAGCCATGAAACAAGCGGCCAAAGCATGTTGAACAGAACGTGCATCCTACTTATGTAAGTATGAAAGTATGGAATTTGCCAGCTCACCCTGATTGGTGCTTTCATGAAAAGTTCACAAAAAAGTAAGAATTTGCCCGTCATTGTCTACATAATTCTTTAAAGCACAGGTAAATGAACAACAAATAGCTGTATTCAAAAAAAATTTCCATAGCTTAAATAATTAGCCTCAGCTCAACGATCTGAAAAACAATGGTACTAGTGGGGAAAGGTTGCTCCATCAAACAACACACATGTTTAGTGCCTGGCTATTTGTTCACTAATATTTTTAGACCAACACGTACTCGTGGTTGTAGACAAATGGCATATTGTCTTCTGTTGAAACTGAAAAACATATACCTCCAATTTATTCCTGTGTTATTCATAATAGTTTCTCTTGTCCGTGTTTGTGTAATATCCATTCTAGTGAGAGAGAGAAGCAGTGCTGGAAAGTGATCCAGGTTTCTCACTTAAGTAACCTCTGCAATTCTGAACACAGATGACACACAGTAACAGAAACATTGTGGTGCATCTATCCAGTGATTGGATCCTTGCTCTACATCAAGGCCGCACTTTAAGATTTGTGTAGTACAGAGTCTGTTTAATCTGACCTGCAGTGGCAGAAAACCAGTAGAACACAAATCAGCACTCAGCAGAACTAGACATATGTAAACAGGATAAGTAGTACTTACAAAACTTAGGATTTTTTAAGCTTTATAAAGATGGCTCAAAATATAAACTAATGAAGTCACAGTATTTGGGAAATAATTAAGGTCACTATATTGCGCAGCACTTGTGATGTAATTTTCACAAAAGTTTGAAAAAAAAATAGTCATTATAATCTTGTACAACAGACACGATCCTTTCTCAGAGATATCGTTTTGGAAGGCTTTCAGTTTCCAGTGCGATGTCTTCTTTGATTTTGGATGTAACATAAATAATTTATTATGTTAATCCCAAAAACAGTATAGAATTGGAGAGAGATTTTAAATGAAAAATAATTGTTTGACAATAATATACGGCACCATTGCCAATAATTCTATAAAAAACACAGTCTGGTGAGATAAAAAAAATATAATCCTTTAAATTATCTTTGAAACTTTCAGTGATTTTGAGAGAAACCTCTTCATAATAGTACTGGGCCAGCATCGCACATATGCCATAGTAGTCCCTTTACGTTACCAATGAGATCCGGGAGCAAAGGATGAGGGGAGATCCGACAGTTAACCAGATCCGGCCTTATTCTCTTTCTTGCCAGCGCAGTTACTAAGACTATGTTCTAGGAGTTACCCTGTAGTCTCGGACCTCCCCAAACCAGATTCGGACTACGAACTGCGCTAGCATGGCTGGGATCCCTAACGGCTTTGGAGTAGCACCAATCGAAGGCACGATCCTACTTTAGCCATATTCAACCAGGAAAGGGTCCTAGCCAGCCAGCCAGGCAGCCAGTCAAGCCTCAGTGGAAAAATCTTTCAAATGCACCTATTCTACTGTCCCACCGCAACGCACCAACCTGGTTCTACAACCCTAAAACATATGAAGATGAAAGGAAATTACTGGGACAGGAAATTTGTGGCAAAGGAGAAACCACAACAGCATTCGACTACGGATTCAGGGAGATCACGAAAAATCTCAAACTCAGTATGTCTAAACCGACAGAAATCGCACCCAGGACTTCCCGGATACGAGCCTCACATGTTACCGTGGACCCACGTCGCTCGGTGATGGATGTAGGAATTTGGGTTTTATTCTGGAAACGTACAAAATTTCCCGTAGCCGAGATTAGTAGCACGTTTATCCACATTCTAATAAACATTTCCGAAGAAACATATGGATATTTTCTATGAATCGTTGATTTTATTTGAGGCTAGTGCCGATCACCCATAGCTCTGCCTACACTTTGGCTTCCTACTTCCCGTTTGTAACTGGTAGCGGATGAAAGCTTCCTACAGTTATATAACCGGACGAATTAAGTGGACCTAGTCGCGAGAAGGAAAACACTACAGCGCACATATCACGACAGTATCCACCCACTTGTTAAACGCATAGTAAATAAACTTCCCATTTCCATTTCATGCCCATGTATTAAGAATAAAAATAATATTTGCAGCGAAATAAGACCTACATGCGGTGTTAAGGGCCTGAACCAACTCGCCCAACCTGAGATGATAATTTCCCCACTAATGTGATCTCCCCGCTACACAGCATGTGCAATGGGGACTGCAACCTAAATGAGGAACCAAAAACTGCAGGATTGGTGACACTTTGGTTTGTTTTCCTTATTGTTTTTTGGTTCCCCCTGATTAATATGAACTAAAATTATTGGTATTGAGTACAATAAATATAACTCCAATTTTTAGAGCTATCTATACAAACGCAATCCCAAAGTCGCCTCAAACTCATTCCATGAGTTATTATTGCAGACACAAAATTTTATGGCGGTTGATAGCCGATCGCTTCATGATCAAATTATTTTGTGTAAATAAATTTTGTGGGCGCAAATAGACTTATATCACCGTATTTGCAGGGTAATTTCACAGCATATTTAACTACACAACAAAGCAAGACGTAGCAAGTCTCTGATTGGACGTTGTTTTGAGCAGCTTCTCCTGCCAACCGCCATTAAATTTTGTATCTGCTCGGTTTGCTCACGTCGTTTAATTCTTAGTGGGACCAATAAGTATAATCATATGTCGGCAGCTGTGCGCATTATTGCATTTGCAAAACAGCCTGTGGGAGAATGTGCTACACGTGGGTTAGGTGTGAAATGACGTCTGGTTCTTGGGATGATTGGCAGTAAATAATGAGAATAGTTTAACAGTATAATCTCGTGATGACAAACAAGATAGAGTGGGTTTAACGATACCACAGACCTGTCTAGACTGATTCGTCAAGCAGTGACACAGCATAAAGCTTTTAGACCACACTGAGCTGCTAACTCTATTTATAAAGTAACTGTTGTTTCCGCAAGTCACGATACTTCAAAAGAAACGTTACATCTCTATCTTGACCTCCATTCATGCAATGCAGGAGCAAGTAAAATGCCTCAACCTATTAGAATTTCACGTCCCTGCCATTGACCCGCAATGCAGTGTTATGTTATATCTCTGTATAATACAATAAATTAATTGAAACTGCTTATATTTAGGTGTAAAATAAATGTATAATAAGCGGAATCGAAAATACCTATACAAGCAGGGGGAACAGTGTAAGCATTAGGGACGGAAAATTTCGGATACACAATGCAATTAGTACCAGGGCTACATAATTATTTGTATTTAACGCTTGTGCATATATAATACATCCACTGTCACTTATAAACTTAAGTACGGTTACGGATAAATAATAGGTTACTTATCCTTTTCTGCGTAGTTTAACGTCCTTTACTGCATAGTTTATATCTAAGGATGGATGACTGAATGAAATGGGTGAAATTATGCTAAAATGAGTCCGGGCTCCATAGACCTTGAAGTGAGCCGACATTAAAATTTAAGGAAAAATCCCGGACATACCTAGACCTTATTCAGGTAACCCATTAAGAGCGAAATTTGATAAGGTATCTACATATGGAGAGGCATTTCGGGATTAATATTGAGGCTTATTGTACTTCGGGAGGAAAGGGTGAAATGAAGGACTCAAAGGGCGACCAGAACCGGAACAGATAACAGAGACACAGAAAGGGGAGATGTTTTCATCAAGGCTCCAACAACACCCTCACAGGAGGTCCTGTAGAATGCGAAGCTGAAAGTCATTGGTAGGCCTATACGAGAGCAGTGCCACCGTCACACGCTATCTAGTTGCCAATCCATCGCCTGATCCTCCGACTCTGAGGCATAATGATGGAAAGGAAAGTGGCAAACTAGGGAAAAGTAAATCACGGGAAGGTGATTATGGAGCAGTTGGTGGAATAATGAATGCCGGAGAATCCGGAAAATAACCGCCCAGACATCGCTTTGTCCTCTACAAATCCTAAATACAGGCCTCTAGGATCGAACCTGGTCCACCTGGGTAAAAGACGAAAAGTCCAACGACTAGGTACCCGCAACCGAAGTTTAAAGAATGTAATGAAATTCTGAGCATATAGATGCTCGGTATTTACTTACTTGCAATCTTTAAGTGTCACTCCTAAGCCGATTTGTTAGTGCATTTCTTCAAGCATCAACCTATCAACTAAAATAATACTTTCACCAAATGCTGTATAACCTCTGGTCTACACATCCACCTTATTTTACAGATCATCATCATCATCATCATCATCATCATTTTTTTATTATTATTACTAAGATTATTCCTGCTGCCGTTGATGTCTCGTAACAAATTGTTCAATAACACATTGTCGTCTTATTTGCGTGTGGTTAGCAAGTGCGTGTTATTAATTTATCTCCATCAAGTAAGTTAAAAATGATGGTTACTGCAGTGAATAGCAAGCAATAATCTGTAATACAAAGAGTAATTGTAAATGCCAACAAACGTGGGAAGATTTACTTCTCAGCCAATTTCAGGTATAAGCTGAGTGAAAGTGATAGCTCAACGCTACCTAAACGGACCGCGGAAGTGATGATTAAGCATTTTACTTCTTCCTGCTACATTTCCATTGTCCATTATGTTTTGATACTGAAATTGTATATAGATTTGTTATAGAAAACTGGAAAATTCATAAGAACAACTGAATCTTTATTAAAGGTTTGCGCTGAATAACAAATAATACGTTATCATAAACTGCTCCTCTAGAGTCACCTCCCAGATGTAACCAACCTTCCATGGGTATCAGAAACTACTGCTCCGCCGAGTTCAACCCAATCCGAACTATTCTCTTCCGGGGGTTCAAATGTTCGGTCCGGCATACTTCTAGTAAGATCAGAAGTACAACGAGTGCTAGGGGTCCGCAAGGCCCACACCACGGGGGCTGAACGGTTCGAAACCCATCCCTTACAGGTTCTCAAAGATTACAGTCAGCTTACTGCAAAATATATTGGAGCCTAACATTTTCCACACTTGCGTATGACGATTTGAATTTTAAACACATAATGCAATCACTATTAGAAATTAATCTTGTAAAACACATAATGAAATGTAAAAGTTATTCAAACCCAGTCTATTTGTTACAGATGTGCAAATACAAAGTTTAATTGTATTGTGACTGGACTTGACACTCACGTTGATAACAGTGGAGTGGCATAAGAATTGTAGCGCACTACTGCGATAAAGTACATTTAATTTGCGTGTTTTGTGTTAAAAATGCTAGTTTTAGTCGCAGTGCTCTAAAAGTTTAGGTCTCTTTGGCAGAGCATTCCCCTCTTAGCATGCATCCTGCTTTATCATGTTGCATCGGTGTCAAAAGGAAAACCAGGAAACGTCAATGCCTGTAAACATCTGTCAGTGTCACGAGATTGTAGCCGACCTTCGTCTAGCTTTTCTGGTAGGTGAAAAAATATTTTGTTCTTTCTTTTTAATTGTGTCTGAAAGAAGAAATGCTTCTCTACCCGTCGACCTGATGACCTCAATTGGCGAACAACATTTCGACAGTCTTAGAATCCTGGAGTAACTTCCCACAGCCGGTGCGCCTTTCAAACTTTGCGGTTTTTCTTTTGTTGTACCGATTACCGCACTGTATAGCAGTCCATTATAGGTCATCGTTAAAAGTGACCGGATGTTGACCTATAATACCTTTTGGCACCAATCTTAGAATAACACATAATTAATACAAGCAAAGGGAGAAACTGAATTACGGAGGTAAAAGCTTAATGTAAACAGCGAAACTTCGTCCATTTTATACACAAGAAAATAGTTTAAATCTTCGACATTTTAACGTATATACGATGCCATCTAGTAATAGCATGCTATCATGTAGTAATGCTTTAGGAGTGTGTTTATAAGCCACTTACAATGCATTTTTGTTGTGAAGCTTTACACATAAATAAGTTAAAAATATGTAGTTTGTTTCATGAAACGTTCCAGGAAACCCTTAATAGGCACATAATGTCAACACGAATAAACTTGCTCACTTAAATTATTAAATTATTTTGTTGTTTAACGACGCTGTCAATTGCCAGGATCACATCAGCGTCACCAGTGTGCCGGAATTTTGTCCCGCGGGAGTTCTTTTACATGCCAGTAAATCTACTGACATGGAGCTGTCGTTTTTAAGCACACTTAAAAACCATCGGCCTGGGCCGGGTTTGAACCCGCGACCTTGGGATCAGTAAGCCAGCGTCTAACCAACTGAGCCACCCAGACCAACAACTTGCTCACTCACTAACTAACCCATAAACTCACTACTTATTCCTCAAGTTTGGCTAAACTTGCAAGAGCGGTTGCTTATATAACATTTGGAAACTGCCACACAGTTTCAGAACGTTCGAGATGGCGAATCTTTTAGAAGAATCTGGTTTTCTGGCAATAAAGCTTTCGATGTTTATACCGGGCGAGGGCGCGTTTTATCTATCTGCCGCTCCCACTACCCAGTGCCTACCTCACGTTAACCTTGGACCATAAATGCTTAATTGGTAAATAATCTTAGCAATTACTCTCTTAAGTTATGTATTAGTCAATATGCGCTCGGGCAATCATCGATAATATCGAACTCAGTTGTCGGGTCCCTTCTTATAAGAAAACATGTAATGACTTTACGAACCTCAGGCGTCTACTTTAATAAAGTTAAAGATACCGAAGCATGTCGTTTTTCCCCAACAGTCCCAGAGGAGCATTAATTTAATCCGTTCTTCATTTTGGTTCTTGGTTTACTTTGTCATGCTGTATTGCTATGTTATATTTAAGCAAAACTATGATATTAAGACTGAACATCTTAGACTGGAGTTCTACGTCATATACCTACAATATTTAAAAAAAAAAAAAAAAGATAATTTGACAAATCCCACTCCTGACACCAGTGTGACCAAATGACAAAAGTCCAGTCCAATTTATTTTTTCTCAGTTTATTTTTCTTTTAAACTTTTGCACAAAATAGGGTTCTTTTCCACTGACGTTAACACAGTCTAAAGTCTTTCGTGATATTACAATTTACAACTGTTTTCTTCTTGTAGACTTGAGTCACTCCTTTTCCTGCCTCTCTTCACTTTGTCTCTCAAATACTAACTCCGACGGTACAATCATTCAACACTCGTTAAAACTTTTTTACTTCGACGCTACCTATCTTTCACAGCTGTCTAGCATTCACTGGCCGACTCAGACTGTTTGCCTTCATGCACTCCGTTTTTTGACGTGCCACGCTCATTATTGTCACGTTTTTTCACACGTGGTGGTGTGGGGAAGCTTGATCTTAAGCGCCTATGATACGCGCCGCGTCTGGTATATGGTGTGAAGTAGCTTGGCCCCGACTGTCATTTGTTGTGCGCCGCGGCTGGCGTCAATATGTTAATTTAGTACACGTCTTTGTTGAATGGTGTGCTGTTTGTATATATTACAGCAGTCATACCCGACATGTTATGTTGATGAAAATAGTTCAGTCAGAAGCATAATACTTCTGTAATGGCACTGGAAAAGCTGAAGACGCAAATAATTGGCAAAGAAGAAGGTGGCAAGTATAGGTCAACAAACAACCTTGCTCTTGTTTCACAAGTCCGTTATTGTTTAAGGTAAACAATGCTCGTTATCACTGTAAACATAGCGTGTGCTGTAATTTTGAAGATTAAAAATTTTCCCAAATTCTATTGTTACTGACGTAGTTTGTACTTTAAAGACATTTAACTCTACCTCCGTTATATTGCAAATAGCGGGAACTACTAATCACAGTGTTTCTTGGACAACACTGACATCAATACGGACCATAATTATGTTTCGTTCTTATATATTAACAGCGCTAACCTGTTAAATTGTTGCTTCTTGAAAATATAACCGGAAGGCTGAAACCGTAACGCGCTGTACTTTCCGTAAACATTTGTCGACAGGGGACAAGAATTCTGTTCGGGATAGCAAGATTCATAAAGGTGAACGTGTCACACTCGTAGACTGCAAGGACAATTACCTCATTCATTGTCTTACAAGACATGACGTATGAGTTAACTGACAGATTACGAGAAAGAAGAATAAGTTTTCGTGGTAGATTGGCTATTAGAGGATACTTGATACGATTACCTGTACCTACCGAAATAAGCTACGACATTTGCTGACAGAGGAATACGTATTTATTATTGTTATACTTCACACAAAATTTAGAAAAAGTACAAACGTGCGCAACTTAAAAGGATTAAGCAAGTGAATATAGTTCCTATCCTTCTCTAATTACTTGAAAGCTTGAGGAGAATTGCATTTGGATTATACCAATGACTTTGTCGATTGGGAGATTAACTAGTCACATGCTTACGTTGCGCAAGTGTACAGAACTTGAGCACATTTTATCCTGTATTTGTTGTGCTCGTACTACAGTGGTCTATTGGAAACTGGATAAATTGACAACGCTGCAATGTTTATCAGAAAGAAGCAAGAAAGGGAAGGAAAGAAACAGTGAAAAAACTTGCAGAAACATATGGCCACAATACTCGCAGTTTATTTCAACTGTAGGACTCACATCGTACAGCAAAGGCACATGGCTTTTTGAAAGTGTGCGTTTATAGCTTCTTACAAACAAATGGCTTATCGTTTGCACCTTTTCTGAATCTTGCATGAAGTATAGCGTAGTGTTTTCCATTGTAATTTCATTTCACTCCAAAATACTGATACCCTTCAACCATTACTGTGCCATGGACTGGCAGGGATAACGTGACATTTGGTGTGCACTTCATAAAGGGTTTTCTATATAAGTGATGGCGGTGATAGAGTAATTCTGTCAACCAAGTTGGCGTTGAGATTTATGCCTGAAACTGAAAATGTTAAGAGCTGCGCCTGAGCCCGTCTCCTCTGATACCTCAAGGCATCAGCCACTCTTTGGATCCTCGCTCTCAGCGTCTTGTAGATACACACACTTTCGGTCACTTTTTCTAATCCTTATTCTAGGGCAGTATGGACATTTTTGATCCCGCGTACTGAGCGACCTCCACCCCTCCCCTTCTCGTTTACTGTTTGCAACACACAAGCAAGTGAGTGTTCCACCCAGCAATTAGGCGATGCATTCCACAATAGTTAATCGGACATTCAGGGAAGAAAATATATACATATCTATATAACTACCAAATATTTGGAGTACCTAGTGCTATTTAGCATTTTGTTAGTGTATTTAGGTGTTATATTAGCCCTAAGGTGGCAGTATTAGGTTGAAAATGACGCTCCATGTGGGAAAATGAGGAATTAAGGTTTAAACTTAAGGAGTTGTAACAGCTAATTTACACTCTTAGAGTGGTAATCTTTGTCTTATGCAGATAGGCAAAGCTCCACCTTGGCCTGTATGCCCAGGCTAGTGCTTAAATTTGTAATTGCATTATAATGAAGTGTGTGAATTTGATTTAATTGATCATTCTTTAAGTATTGATCCCCCTTTGGCTCCCTTTCGAATTAACTAGCAACTTTAGGTAAAGAACTCAGTCATGCCTGCTAAGTGTTTGGTTAGGCTGAGTTCCCAGTATCCGCTCCAATTTTGCTGCAGGTTTGTGTATTTAACTCTAAATTAGCGAGTGCTCTGCCCCATTAATTTCAGGATCTTGATATATAGCTTCCCCGAACTGGAGGCTGCCATAAACAAAGCATACTAAATAATAAAAGAATATAAACAAACTGTAAACAATACAAATAACTGCTGCAACTATATAAAACATCGAGTTCCTGTTGTTCCGTTCATGGAACATGGGCACCACCCAGCCGCTGGATGTGTGTGTGTGTGTGTGTGTGTGTGTGTGTGTGTGTGTGTGTGTGTGTGTGTGTGTGTGTGTGTGTGTGTGTGTGTGTGACAGTGTCCCTTGTCTAAAACAAATTTGTAACTAGCTTTTAAGTAAATAATAAATGGTTTCTCCATATAGCTATTGTCCCTTTATTAAAATTGTTTTAATCAATTAATCGTGTAACTTATGTTTTCTGCAAAACAATACAAAAAGAAAGCATGATGTAATATCTTCGGCTCCAGTTGATAAGCTAAAGTCAATTGGAGCAAGATGGCGTTTATTTACGTAAAAGCTCTAAGTACTGAGTATTAGTTTTTAATTTTTCCTACAAGTTTAAAAACGATACTACATTTATTAATCTCATAAGGAATATTACATATTTTGAATAAGTTTATTGTATTATTAATAATGGACAAAGCGCTAGGTTATATATTTTCATTCAATCTATAGCTTGCATATTAATAAACAGTCATTTCAAAACTAAAAATCACATTACGTCACTGCTCTCATAGTTTACGTCACAATGCACCTCCCTCACGGGATGTCACATGAGGCTTGCCCACGCTTGTTCTAGGGAAAGAGTGCATTTGTAACAATAACAATGACAATTGTCATTCGTTTTTGATAGCTTTTCTGTCATGTAACCCTGTGTAAAACGTTTCAGTGACAAAAATAAACAAAAACGTAACATATTATTAGTTTGTTGTTTTTATTTGCTTTCTTTGAAAAATATTTCTGCTTATACAATAATTAATCTTACCGCGAAACAGCAAACTTTCCCTTAAGTACCTTCAGGATAGTTGCTCAACACATTCTTGTTGTAATATCTGTTGCTTTCACGCTTTTAAGCAATGAGCCTTAATCAGTTGAACAAAGCAACGTCTTCTCTGTAAACATAGCAGGCGCATTATAATTGTTGCATTCTTCGAAAAGGTCTCGATGTGGAGCGAGGTTAAACGTGGTCTGACAATCCTGAACCCTGAACGATGCTTATTACGACGCAGACCTTCAGCTCTGCCACATGTATAGTTTAGGTTCCCATTAACCTTAACTAAGCTACCGTTTCCGATTTTGTAACTTGGAGATTTGATGTTTCATCCTTGTAATCCCAGCTTTGAAATGCAACTTTTCCTTTACTTATCCTTGAATGTTATTTTGTATTTACATGTAAAACAGAACACACCCAAACATTGCAGGTTCTGATAATGCATATTAATGGTCTTACTATCTTCCTCTCTGAAATATTAAGGCGTAAGCTCTCAACATCATTGCCTTTAAATAATTACAAATTACTTTTTTGGACAATAATGTTTTTATCCACTTCTTGTTGATGCTATCTTGAGTGGAAAGTATGCATTCCGTGCGTTTTGCATGTTTACCGCAGACTTTAATGAAATGCATTTAAACCTCCAAGTATAGATATGTATATTTATTCTTGAGCACATACAATATTATCGTGTTTAATAGTTAAGATTTACTTTTTAAATCTTACCATTTTTACTCCCTTTATTTGTTAAAAATTGCTTATGGTTTAATTCATGAAGCATTTAAATATGTATGATCTTTTGCCTGAGTAGCCATCTCACCTTCAGTTGTTGACTGGCTTGGACAACACTATCAGGCGGATTAATTGACCAGTAGATCGGAGAGTCTAGTGAAGTCGAACCATGATACTGCTTTTGAACAACTGGCAAGAAGAAATTTTATTTTTACATAAGTATTTCTATTATTAAGTATCTTGGCGTACGCGGTATCGAAATAATCATTGAGATGCAAATTAGAAGTGGAAAGAAAAATTGTTGAGCAGGTTTCAAAATTTAATTATTTAGGCATTAAAATAACAAGCACCAAAAATTTAAACCGAACAGTTACAACATAGGCCGATAAAACAGTGCAGATATCAGGATGCGTAAAGGACAGTTTGGTGATATAAGTATTTGACAGTAGAGAGTAAAGTACGCATTTATACAACAATAGTTATACCAATCTTAACTTTTGGCGCAGAAACCAGAGGAGATTCAATCAAAACAAAGCAAATATTAAGTACGTAAAGGAAAAACTTTTGTAGTTAAAATATACACTACAGAAATCACAGAAAATTGCCAAATTTAGGATATAACAAAATGTAAGTATTAGTGAGTCACGGAAATACTGGAAAGAACGCATTAACAGGACTAGAAACAACCGTCTAGTAAACAGAGTCAAAAGATGGGAAAAGGACAAGAGGAAGACCCACTAGGAGATGGATTGACAGTATTTGTAACTCATCCGAGGAGTAAAGAGGGGAAATAAACGGGATACTATCCTATACACAAAGAAGAAGTAGCAGCGTACGCAGAATACATGCAAATCGAGCGAGGTGGCGTCACGGTAAGGTGTGCGACTCACATTCGGAAGGTTTCTGGTTCGATCCCGACAAACACCCATTCTGAGTGATGGGTTTTTCATGTTTTCCCCGGATCGTAGGCGAATGTTGGGAAGGTTCCTGTTCTACCACGACTCCCCTGTCTCTAATTTCCTGTACCCATCATTCCCTTCACTCTTGTCTGTGTCAGCGTTGTAGGACCAAGCGACTATGCTCCGCACGTTGGTCCTGGGCGGTGGATGTGGGCTTTGCAGAGGTTTCCTCCCTGGCAGTTAGTCAGGACTGCTCAGTCAGGTCCTACCTCCTAGTGGGTTCTACCAAGGGTAGCGATTAGGGGCTTGTGGGTACGGTCGGATGCGTTCGAATTGGAAAAGTTAGGGACCCCTCATCCCACCCTTCCCAGCTGACGATAGGAGCACAAAGGTGAGCGGTGCTCTGGTTCAGGTGCCCCTTCGTTCGTCCGTACTTTTACCTGTAAAACACATACAAATCTTTTAAAGAGACGCAAAGGTGCAAGTATTCGACTTCGTCTCGTATTTTCCAGCTTCTTACCTGCTCCGCAAAGATGAACTCACCGCACTTACATTGCAATACAGTCTTAACAGCTATAGTGTGTGTCGATTTAGGTGTAAGTATATGAGTTTTCTCTTTTAATTATGTGTGTATTGGTTGAGTCCTATGCACTTTCTTTAAAACAGGCCTGGAGAACAGGCACAGTCCGCTCATGGCCTTTCACTGATAACTTGTATGTTTATTAGGTAAATAAATGAGGGTCCCATAACTTGTTCCCCGTGCCTGCTTTAAATGCTAGTGTCCGCTCTGTAAATTACACAGTTTATTTCCTATTGACTATGCGATATAGATAGCTTCACAAACATCTGTTTAACCGTTAACGGTCAATATTTGTTTATACATTTATAGCAAAACAAATGCAATTTTCACGTGGTTTTTCTAACTTTTCTTACAGCAAACGAACTCAGTGGATAACATCAGTGCTTGTCCACTGCAAAATATCGAGTCTTGTTCCCCAAAGACATAGCTCCGAATTTCTGAGGATTTTCTATCCTAAAGTTGGTCTTGTTGTATCACATGAAATATACAATTAATTAACAAGTAATCCATGTGATTGTGAGGTTACCATGCCCCCTACATTACGGGTCATTTGGTAAACGTGCTAATATATTTAGGTGTGTAATTGCCAGAAAAGTTGTAGGTATACTGATCGAAGCAACTTGAATAGCCCTGCCCAAGGAGAAAGTTTTTCTTCTTGCTTAATTTAGTAATTGTAATAAGGTAAAGATTTGTGTTATTTCGTAATAAATAGGGATACCTTTACAATGTGAAAGCGGAAACCACAGTCAACTAGCATAGAAGCTGTTTTGTTATGTCACAATGGTCACAAACAGGTGTCAGTTCAAAACGGTTGACTTTTCTTACTGTTAGCGGTATTTGTTAATCTGTAAGCTCAAAGTAGGTTGGTCACTCCTGTAGTGAATTATTAAATAAAGAATCCTATTGCATTTCAGTGAATGCATAGCGGACAAATGAGTGTACCACAGCTCATAGTTCCACAGTGGTAAGTGTAAAGCTTCAAAATATGCAAGGTGCTATTCGTATCACTGTGACAAGCAACAGGGACGAATACTTGAAGAAAGTTTGATAAATGTTCAGCATTCACTTGTTTGTAAGTGTGAAATTTCGGACTGGTATGAAGGTAATAAAGACACACGCTTCCACAAGCTATAAAACGGGAAATCCCGTACATTGTGGGGCACTTGGCAAACCGGCGTAAATGTTTAGGTGCGCATTACCACAAGAGATGTTTAGTGAGCGAAGCAATTTGCATAGCACTACCCGAGGAGAAAGTCTTTCTTCTCGCCTAATTTAGTTATTGTAATAAAAAAAAAATTCATTTCATATTAATTAGCGATAATTTTTCATTGTGAGAGCGGAAATCACAGTCCACTAGTATCGAAACTATTTTACTATGTCACAATGGTCAACCTCTTATTTCTGAATTGCCTCTGGTATCCTTAGAACTGTTCGGAATACCGTTAGAACAGTATTCCCAAGTCGTGTGTTTACATTCGCGAAGTGTGAAGGTTATGTTTATCAACTTTCCTGGATCTAAAAGTAGTGGGGTGGCTCAAACGGTAAACCTAAGAATCGCGTTCTAGACATCCCGGGTTCGATCCCCGGTGACCGACCAATCTGATCAAAGGGTTTCTCAGAGTTTTTGTTGGACACTAGGTTCGCTACTTTCCTTTTCTTTCCGGGGTCCCCCCATATCACCATCATTTCAATCCAGTCTTTCCGGGTCCGATGTGTCGGCGAAGGAGCAAGTGTGGCACTGTTGTGTAGAGGAACTTGTGCTCTGTAAACGCTGTTCTCGGCGTTCGGGGGGCGCAGAGTCGCCTGTCCCCACAGTAGACACCAGTGTCGAAACTTGTAAGGCTGGTGGCTACACGAAGTAGCCGGGGTACTCCCATTTTCTCCTTCCCTCCCTCCCTGTCTCCCTCCCTCCTTCCCTCCCGGGGTCTGACATACAATAGGCCGACTATTAGCTCAGTGTGGAATCCCCTCCATTTGTATTCTACCTCCGCCTCTACCTTTGCCTCTAGGGTTTAATGTCAGGCGTGACTTACAAAACCCATTTAGTGAGGAAGAAACTGAGTATGAAAATAGCATATCTTCAATCTGCATTTACTGCAAAACATATTCAAAATGTCGATCCCTTTTAAGTTGACAAAGAACAGTGGCTGACTCTGCTGCTAATTAGTGCTACAAATACCTTTATAAATAAAGTAGAGGGGTGTATTTGTTGGTCCTAAACGTTTTACATGTACTTGTTTGGTACAGTTGGGTGTGGGTGATTCTGCCAGTGGGTAAGCGGTTATCAGTTGAGCTTAGGCGTACGAAGGGAAGTACCAGAGGAATTTTGCTTACCAATTACATGCCACCTCAATCATCGCACTCTGGCAATAATTCATGTGTGGACAGTTTCCGAACTATGTTCCTGAACTACTGCAAATACGAAAGCTTCGTTACTTGTTACCCATCAGCGGAAATAGGCCGATTTTTTTCCAATCGACATTGACGAAAGAAGTGACAAAATATTGCAACACTTTATTGCTTAACATGTGATAGGGTTTCAGACAGTCAAATCGAACTGCTGACCGAGTGACCCACTGATTGTGGACCTGTTTCCGGAAGAAGAGATGCGCTCAGTAGGTCAAGAAGCAGAGAGCGAAAGTAGTTTTTCATGGCAACCAGCTGATTCTACCACCTTCTTCTGATTCCCACGAGGCTACGCATTTCCTGAAGGTTAACATCCAACGCAACTCAAAGCCAGAACTTAGCTCTACAGTTCATTTACTGTTTCTATTCTCCCTCAATGAACCATTTGCAAAATTTGGGTTCGATCATACCGGTGTATGTATAACCTCAAATTCCCAAACCAGTAAGTGTTTTCTTTAAACAGCTAATCCGTAACACCATTCACACGCAGTGTTTGCTTAGGTGACTCATGTCAGAAACAGACGCGGTAAGGGACTCCTTCATAGAAGTTTCTGTGGACCATATTGAGCAAGTATTGTCTTTAGATGTGGTTTCCCTTATGGCCATGAAAATAAAAATCAGTTTTCTTCTAACTGCTCTGAATTGCTTACTATATACATAGGCAATAAAACATACAGCGCATGCAAAATTATAACGAGCTAAGTCAAACCATTGTTAAGTTATTAATTTTTCAGTCATAATTAATCACCTTTTACTTTCTCAACTACGTATAGCAAGTAGGGGAAGTATTAAATTCGACTCAAAAACTCGATTTGGATATTTCACCCGAAATATGTTTAAAATGGCTCTAACTTAAAAGAATTGATTTCCATTGACATATAACAATATTTATTTCAACACTTGGAAACAGTTTTGTACATAAATTGTGGGTATTTATTATTACAAGTTTCTCATTTTCGAAGGTCAAACTTTTGTGTTATAAACAAAAGGGAATGTAAACCTTGGTAAGAGTTTAATGTCATCAGTTTAAGTATAGGAGCAGGCTGCGAACATTAGACGATATCCTTACAAATAATGGACATTTTATTGCCTAACATAGCAGCAAATAAGCATGTAATGAAAATGATGCAGTCAATAAACAATGTGTATTTGAGCGGCGAAGTTCGATAGCTTTGGGCAATAGCGTGATATTGCATTTAACTTTGAAAACCAGGAAGACCTTCATCGCCAAACAGAATGCAGCTTGACTGGCTTCCCATGAAAGTTAGTGAAATATGCAACTTTCATTGGATCTCCAAAAGACACCAGAATCATAATTCATCAACTGTGAAAAAAGCGAAATTTCTGTGCAATTATTTTCCTCGGCTTGCTTGCATAGTGATACTGGTTTTTACTTGCTTTTTCATGTTAATTTTCAACTTGATCGTTGTACCGTTTTAAATGCTTCGAGGCAGAAAACAGGGTTAATGACAATGTACGTTTGAAGAAAGTACATATTTACAAGATTACATGCATGCAAATGAACTGAAAATTTGTCTGCTTTAGTTAACTTTCACGTTGTTTAGCTCTAGAAAGAACCGGTAGGTATTATGTAACAACCCGCCGAAGTAAATAGCTCCTTTGCTTTGCGAAACGCCACGCGGTAAGAAAACTTGACCTTATAAACTTGAAATGCTTCCACCGGTGTTTTGTTATTCTTGGCGGCGGTCAAAAATCTCCGTGAGCCGGAAGTAATGGCGTTCCAAATAGTCCAAACCTAGGAAATGAAAACTTATTCTGCATAGATTTGCCACATGAAACTTTTATATGAACGAATATGTGTAGTGCAAAACAGAATGGATTTATAAGGGTATCCTAAAATTATATAAGTCTGCCAATTTATATTCGGCAGCATCCTGCTCCAGCATTTAGAATAACGGAAAGGCATTGGCTTTGAACTCTATTTATAAAGTTGACAAGTTTTATGAATATATTATATAATGTATGATTTTAATATCATTATGAAGATACCGTGCGCTATATTTATGCCAATGGCATAAATAAATGATCTGAAAATACTTGTGTGATATAAAACATTGCCATAATATACTTATAACGAATTTTCAATTGAAACTCCAAGATGATAAGAGGAAACCAATGTAATTCCAGCATAATGATGCTACCAGTGATTTAATTTCATTAAGAGGAAAATAAATGGCGAAGTTTCCAAAAATTACAGTTATAGTTTCCCATGCATTCTCATAAACTTAAATTTTCCCATTAATTTGATACATATTTGTAGTAGGCCAAACACTTATATTTTAAATGCAATGTTCAAAGTGCAATGCATCTGCCATTTTGTAGTGTCAATTCTGCATCACCACACAGAAAGTCATATCTCCTACACACCTTGGAGTAGAACATTTTTATGGAAATTTTGTTTGCAAAAATGCTACTACTGTTTAATATGGACGCTTCTGTATACTCAAGTCACGTGATTTCTTTCTTTCATTTTCTGGTATAGTTCACCAATTTCCTCAGAAACTATTGAATATAGGTAAATTAATGTTTTTATACGATAAAGACTGCCTCCAACTGGTGTTTTGGGTGTATCTTGGCATTAATAAGATTGTTGGTTAGGTTTAAAAAATCTGTTAAATTTTAATCAAATGCGGTATAGTAGAGAATGAAAAATAGTTTCCTTAGTTGACAAACATATTCGATAAAAGTAGATCCGTGAGCTTAGAATAAATACATAATGCACATCGTTTCTCAGACAAGGACTAAAAGTAACTAACTGATTCTAAAAACAGTGAATACTTGGTAAACATTTGGTTATTTAGATGAAGAAAAAAGCAGCAATATGTGCTTTCTACTAAATAAACTGAATACTGATTATTCATAAAAAATAAGAACTCGTTTGTAACCAATATGCGTTTGAAGAACGTAGTCTTATTGAAAAATGACGTTTTCATCCATATTTTTTACCCCTTCTCCTTGTCTAAAAATCTGCAACTCTCATTACGTCCAATAAAGATAACGAGGTTGCATCGCTTTAAAGTTAAAAGGATTGTTGTTTTTCTCGCGCGAGCCCGGAAGGTATAAGCTACCACTCAGAAGTCATTAGCATTCCTTTCCATTTCGGTTACTATGGCTAGCAGGGTCAGATCTAATAAATAGCTCGTCCTTGGGTAACTTTCCATTGAAAACCGGATTATTGTCTTCCTGTACATTGATATCATGCGTTAATTCAGACAATATAGCACCGTAACTGGTATTTTGCAAACAGGTGGAAATACCTGAAATGCTGCGCCTACTTGCATTGCAAGAATTTTCAGCAATTCCAGACTTCTGCAAGAAATTTTTCAGCGTACAATTCACTCACAATTGAAAACATGAATGTTTCAAAATTTAAGGTGAATTAAAAGATTAAAAAGAAGAGAGACTAAGCCACAATAGACTGATTCTGTGTTGGATCAAAGAATTTATGTCAATTAATTAGAAGGGTCCATTTAATGATATTTGCTTACTTTGCGCATGTTGTTCATGTCATTTATTCTTTCTCATACAGGTGCCTTTGTATTGATGGCTATTGGTGTCCTATCCATAGTGTTGGGTCTACTCGTATGCTTTATTCAGCCATACGATCTCATCTTCAAACTGGTAAGTAGTACTTTACCTCTAATATTACACACTAAAATATTACTAATATTTTGAGAGTTTTAAGTTCGCTCTGTGCCACACTTTGCCTTTCCGGGAGGTGTTGCACTTTTAGTTATGAAAATGCAGCTACTTTCCGTTCATAAGTTTTAAGTATTAGTTTATATGAAAATGTCTGAGCAACTAATTTTATTCCCACTATCAATAGGTAATTTTAAAATAGTTCCATTAATAATTAATCATACTAGGAGGATGAACTTTTATATTTAAAAACTGGTCATCTTATCCCATTGTTTATTGTTGTAGCAATTTCAGAACACGATAAAATTCGTCATTTTTATAGTAGTTTTTGTTATCCTTACAAGTTTAGGAAATTTTAAAATAGAAATTTCTTAACACATAATTTCCAGTAGCTCGTTGTATCATCCAATCCGTTCTGAAGCAATACTTACATGATGTCATATATTAATAGAGCCATAAGCTAGCTATTCTTAAGACCATATTTCAGTTCTAAATTCCTATATGTAGTAAGAGAATGTCAGTGGAAATTTGCTATTTTAAAATGTTATTTGTGTTGAACTCCGTCAAGTAAATATTTAGAGAAATAGTACACGACCTTCTTTAAGTATATCTTTCAGAAATAGACCGCGAGGTGCAAAACACATATTATCCTAGCTTATACTACTTTTGTCAGTCACAGAATACCAAATAGCACATCTGGGCATTGATATGGTTTCAAAAGTTGGCACTCCTAGAGTTAAAGATAAAGCAGACCACAAATTGTACAAAAAAGAGACGATCAAACTGAAGAAATGCAGCTTGCGTATTACAAATATAATCTAGAAAATTTAGTTCAGAAGCTTGTAAACATGGCTATAAAAAAGTCATAAACTGTGTGCTATAAATGGGCAGAAGTGGTTTGCAGTTTTCAGACTCCTTACTTGCACTATAAAACCGATGAAGATACAGTTTATGACACAGGGCACATTCGCTAATGAACTGGTCTGTGTCGTTAGAATCAGTCATGAATCACTTTTATCCATTTGTGCTACACACAATGATAAGAGGTATATTTTGTATTTCATTAGTAATGCACTATGTAATTTTTAAATCCACAGAAAGTTAAGTTCACACCGGGTGGAGAAACGTTCGAGCTGTGGAGGAAGCCACCAGTGGACATATACTTAAGGGTGTGGCTATTCAACGTGACAAACAGGGATGAATTTCTTGCTGGAAAGGAGAAACTGAAAGTGAAGGAAACCGGTCCGTATGTTTACAGGTAAGCACAACAGAATACTGCATGTTATAATTGGTTTGGGCACAGACGCTGTCAATTGCCAGGATCATTACAGCGTCGCCGATGTTCCGGAATTTCGTCCCAGAGTTCTTTTACATGCCAGTAAATCTACAGACATGGAGCTATCGTTTTTAAGCACACTTAAAACTTCGGTCTGAGCCGGATTTGAACCAGCGACGTTGGGATCAGTAGGCCAGCGTCTAACCAACTGAGCCACCCAGACCAACTTCGAACACAGAACAAAATGCTTGTTTTTAAAATGTAAGAAAGCAATAAAATGGATAGCATGCTTATCGGTAAGCCTGGGAAAGAGAGAAAGACAAAGGAGAAAATGCAATTAATTGATCCTGAAGGGGATGCGATGCCTTAATTCAAACATACGTTGTCATTAGTGAGTTCTGTTTTGCAACAGTCAAATCCTTAGAATTGCTAGTAGAATTACAAGGTTTAATGTTCGGGTTGGAGCATGACAAGAGAACTCTGGTGTGTAACTATGTACTCCATTTTTAAAGTATCTTTCCAGCACCTTGTGTGCTCCACAACAATGTGAGCCAACTGAATGTTCTGTGACGTTGGAACATAGATCTCTGTACCTCCCGGCATTGGGTAGTGTAGAATAAACGAGTTAAACTACGGATAAGAAAGCTATAGACGCAAGAATTATCCATATTGTACCTTCTAAACAGTGAATGTAAAAGATTATGCTGTCACCAAACCCTTCGTGCCACTTATTTATGATTTTGCAGCGCCGCTGACGGGTCACACAATTTGTTCTATGGCACGAGTAATTGAGTAACTCTTTTATGGATGTAATCCACCTTCATGTTTGTATCTGCGACAGTAAAGGCGAAATGACCAAGATAGTATCAGTTCGAAAACACACGTGTTATGACAGAATACACAAACATATATTCTGCACCCAAATTAGTTATTTATTCACGTCTTTTTTGGATCCGTTGGCAGCAAGTACGTTCTGTACCTGTGTCTTTCTCATAATTTATACACCCTTAAGAGTTACACAACCTTAATTCTAATTTGAAAACAAAGTGTTTCTGTACCCAAGCCCAATTCTTCCTCTATACGTAAGGAATGTGTCCTGATAGTTTGGTCATAGCTGAGTTTCATAGCCCTCTTTGTTACTTATCTGTTTTACTTCACTATTTGTTTGGCCTATGGAGACTGTTTTCTTTTTCACATAAAACTAGCACTAGATGATTTAATGATGTTTTTAGCAATGTGGATGTCACCGCTGCAGGTGAAAAGGCAAATGTATCTCAACTTAAATATTATTTGAATACTTGAATTTATTTTGACGATATAGAGCAGCGGTCTAATGTAGGGTGTGTATGTTTGCAGAGAACTACTGGAGCACTCAAATGTCACGTTCAATGATAATGGCACCGTCACAGCAGTTCCTAGACACCCCCTTGTGTGGGTGCCAGAGCTCAGTGCAGGAAAAGAGGACGATATTCTTATACTGCCCAACATTGCACTTCTGGTGAGTAACCAACGTTTTCAGTTTGAAATACAAGGTATTTTTGTATCTTTGGAAAATACTTTTACGAAACTATAACAAGAAAATTAAAATACCATTATTAATGTGGTATAGAGCTCTATTTTGCATTTTATTGAGAAAACTAGGTTGTTAGTGTATGAAAACTATTTTGAGCTATGTTTCAAATTTGCTAATGCTGTAGGGACATTTGGAGGACTAATAAAATTCAAGATAAATATTAAGCGATATTTCGTATTGCAAAAAATCTAAAGCTAATGGATTAAAACTAACGTTCATCAGAAAAAATATTCTTAACATTAATAAAATTAGAAACTATAAAAACTGCAAGGAATACCACAAGAAAAATTATTAGGAATAATGCTTTGAAATTGGTATTGCTGTTATATTTTGGAATACTCAGTAGAAGTAAGCACAGGTATACTGTAATATTTACTACCACATACCGCATCATAATTCATGAAGTAGTTATATCAGTTGTGCTTTATACACATAAATCAATTTATTTTTCTCAAGCGCATCTCAATTGTCTCAAGCTTAATTTTCAGGACGATCTAGGTGCTTATATTCAGGTTTAAGTTCTTGAGATATGCAGTATGTTCTAAGCAAAACTATACTTAAAACATAAACAATAAACATAAATTCCATAAGATATTACGGTTTGTTCATGCATTACTCAATCTGAAGTCCGTTCATTGTAAGCATATCATCTGCCCTATAATACTGCAAGCTCTGGCAGACTGTTTAGACAGTCCAAAATATCTCTTGGTATTGCCAGTCAGATTTATGAATGTTAAATTTGAATAAAAGCACTGATATCTATGTAGCTACTCTAATACTATTGAAATATATTTATTCCTTATATATTTTATTTATTATATTAAATAACAATTAGTTTGAGCAATTACCTAATACAATATTCTCGGTTCCATGAGAAATTTCACTTTTAAGTTCCCTTATTTATACATTATTTTAGCCGTCTTCCTATTAAATGTGAAAACGTATACTGTACTTGTTTTTGATTCACTCCAATTCTCTCTACACATATGTTTATCTTAATAAACTTTATAGCACTGTAGTTTTATAAGCGTTCTATGAAAGGATACAGCAGAATTTGGCAAATACAAACGAGTCGGTTTAATATCTGCGGTAATGGATTACCACATCCTTGTCTTCCCATTCTCTTCAAACAATTAGTATGAAAGCGTGAATTTACTTTCGCTTACGATTCAACAGAACGCTAACAACAAAAGGTGTAGTATGAGAAAAAGGAAAGCCGGCTGGCTATTGATTCCTTTCTAAATGCATTTCAGTGTGAAGATGTTTCTCTAGAAGGTTCGACACATGATGCAGGCGTTATGTAACAATAAAAATGTCTCGTTTCCCCGCCCTACCGGAAGAAAAGGCCACTTTCACTGAGAGATGGACACCCCGTGGCACGAAGAAAAGCCAGCCATTTCCACTTTTATAGTGGTTATGTAAGAGTTGCGTGGAAGCTGAGATTCCGTAAATTCATCTCTCGCATCCATCCTTCATCTCTTGTCAGCAAAGATAAGGAGAGTGTTTGCATCAACCCCTCAGTCCGTTGTAGACTTCCTGGTCTACGGTCCGTGTACTGAGTAAAGCCGGCATTACTGAGTGAAATGGCTCCACGGCAAAGTGTGCAGCTCGCATTCGGGAGGTTCCGGGTTTGACACTCGATGACTGTCCACTCTCAGGAAGGGTTTTACGTGGTTCATGAAGGTACTGAGCAAGCTGCCTTTAAAGAACCCCTGAAGTGTTTGGCCCTGTGAGTGGGCTTGAATGGCGTCAATTGCTTTCAATCTGGAAATATTAGGGACCCCGTCCATATTTATGCACTTCATTTCTCGGATATGGTCTCCCTTTGGATCTCTCCCTCATTTCCACTCCCAGGGGTGGCGTTCGAAGCATAAAGGGCCACACTGGTCTACTTCGGGTGCTGTGCTCCTGTTTCCGAGGCTCTTACCTGATAGTGATCCTAGGGTGGGGTGTAATGGACTCGTATATTTGCCTATGTTGGATTCATTAACATTAAGTATGCAATAACTTGTATAATTGGCTGTTGTAACTATAAAACAGGAAGTAAACCGTTCTAGCCTGCCCTTATTGACGTTGGTCCTTTAAGCAGGACAACAAAATTTTACCGAATTGTCTAAATAATGGTTTCCCAGGACTTGACTTATATGGGAAGCTGTCACAAATTCAACTATAACAAATATTTTAAATTTACCAATGTTGTCACGAGATGAAATATTTTATTCCAATTTACGGTTTTCTTTAAATATAGGGATTAGGCCCCATTCTCACCTTAAGCGCAATTCTTATATCTTTCGTGCTCTGTATGTAAACTACTACATCTTTTAATTAGATAAGTTGACAGTCTAAGAGTGACTCCGTGTTTTAATAAAGGAGCTTAAATTTTCTTTCTCTTTTTTTTAATGTTCCATTTATATGCCGCCTTTAACATCGAAGGTCATATCGGCGGCTTTTAACCTCTTGGAACAATTGCTCAAGAGCAATGGTGTTCACTCGCAGAGTGGTGGGTTTAAACTTTGGGTTTTTATTACTTTGGTTTTTCTTTAGTTTATTACATTAAATTTACACATATTTCACACTCCCATTCATAGTTCCAGGCTCTAGGAAGAATTGGAGTATATTAATACTAATAGAAGAAACATTCCCATCTTTCCAACCGGGAATCAAACCCTGGACCACTTGCACAGCTTAAAATCTTGTGGCGTTAACGAGTACTTTGTGTATATGACATACATACATAAGGCTCTAATTAATCATTTTAATACACATGCACAGTTGTGCTAGTAGAAGTTCTTATCCTGATGTGTTGGATTTTTCGTGATATCACTGAAGTTGAGAAACAGTTGAATATTACTTTAATGAAAGAACTAGAATGAGATTGAAGCTAAGTTGCTTGTTTTGTTCACCATTTGGGGTGAGATGTAGCTTCGATGCTCCTCGGTAAGTGTGACCGAGGCCGTTTCAAGGAAGCAAAGTCAGTGCTCGCGGAGGCTTGCTTGCCTTGAGGTTTTCTAGGTCCAACACACCATCCCCACTCTCACCCAATGTTTCTCGACTGTTCCACGGCAATGAATGAACCTGTGACATAACACAAGCACGCACTCATTGTCGGTGAAACTGTTTATGGCATGATAGTGCACTTAAAGCAGATACATGTCAAGAGCCGAGAACCAGAAGTTACAAACTTCCTTGTTTTTAAATAAACTTTCAAGGTGAAATGATGAAATCCAGAAATCGTTGCCTGCATTGAAAATTAACGATGTCATCAATAGGACCCGGAAGTTCATGGCCTAAAGTATTTCAAATATGCATGCACATATGCCCTTAAGTACTTCAGAATATGCCAATAAATATGCACTATTAAACTGAAAGAATTAATGTGCCTTGGCAGTAGAAAGCGCGACTTAGTTATACAAATCAATAAAGTTATAACATTCTTTTAAGGTTTAAGAAGTGGTACTGTTCCCATCACTTAACACAGAATTTTAACTAAAAAACTTCGTTTGTTGCGCCACAAAGCACATTTGTAACGTGGTGACGTCATAAGAAGTTATGGGGGGGGGGGGTTATATTTAAATTATGTTCACTGCTCCACAGAGAGAGAGAGAGGGGGGGCAAGAGGGAGAGAGAGGGGCACCTCTGCGTTCCCTCGAGAATGTCTTGAATATCGCCGATGTGTTTATAACCAGTGTTTTTAAAGCTATATTATTCACTTTCTCTTCCACTTTTTCTCCTACATTAACAGAACGGAATTTCAAATCGTATATCGCCAGCATTGCTGTTTTCCACATTTCACTGTCAAGTGCAGTGTTACCAGCAAGAGTTTGAGCCAGATAAAAAGATATTACACTTGGGTTGCCCAAATAATTCGTACGAAATCCTTACCACATGAAACTTGTGAAGAATAATTAGTCTACGGTTAGGTGTTACGTATTACGGCAAATTTAAATAAGAAAATTCTCAAGCATTTTTTCTCAGGTATACACTTTAATTTGTTAAAATGCCCTTGCCATTGAGAAATGAAAAACAAAGCCTGGCACCTTGTAACCTACCTTGAGTACGTAAATTATCTTGTTTCATAACGTACTGTCACACCAGTATTTTTCCGTTGCTATAAACACAAGGTGTTATCTACAGTATATTTCCGGAACTGCAGTGGTATGTTAGTTTAAAACAATAGCATAATTTCATTTTATTATCCTGTCTCCAGCGTGGAAGTAATTTCATTCGTCAAGAACAAGAAATACCAGAGTACACAGATGTTCTCATTGGGGAAGAAGAAACCAAACTTAAATATAGATAAGTCACCAAGTAAAACAACAATTCCATGAAAAGGTTTAAATAGAGAATAAGCATTTCTTTTCAATATAACTTCAAAACAAAGAGAAAGTCACAAGATGAGAAATGCTGTAAGTTTTAAACATACCTGCGTGTCTCGACCATAGCTAGCATTGTATATCCAGATATATTTTATGTATGTAGATGACAAAATTATATTAGCCAAATCAGAAGATAATTTTCAAATAGCAGTACATAAATTATCACTGATAGCAAAATAATACGGCCTAGAAATTCCAATAAATAAAACCAAAACAATGGTTTTCAGAGGAAAGAACCATCTTAGATCTAAAATCTCCATCAACAACAATACTATTGAACAAACCTTTAGCTATCTGGGCTGCCATCTCTCTTACTTCAACTCAAAAGACACAGAGATCAAATTAGCCAAATTCCAACAACCCCTATACACAATCAAGAAGACATTAATGAACAAAGTCAGAGCAGAGACTATTTTGAAGTTTTACAAAACGAGGGCAACTTTACTTTGTGGCTCAGAAACAGGATTTGAACACAAACCAACTTAGCAGAATAGAAGACTCTGAAATGAAATTATTAAGACGTTTAGCAGGTTATACTTTGTATGATTACAAAATAAAATAAGAAATAAGGGAATAACTGCATGTCACTACCATGAGAACTTACAGAAATAACTAGTATCAATACATATTGCGAATGTCGGAAGGCAGACTACCCCAAAGACTCTACAACTGCAGACCAATAGCACAAAAGAGATCTTCGATGGCCAAAGAAACGCTGGAGAGGCCAACTTCCAATCTTAAGCAGAACAGGTCAAAAGGCCTAATCCTCGAAAGTTATTGATGATTGATGATGATTACGATGATTATGATGATATATCCCGAACATGCTAAGGAAATACAGTAGGTACATATCGCGTGGACTAAGTACCTATACTGTATTTCAGTAAACAGATTTCTATAATAGTGCCTGTTTAAAATGCGGTAATTACTAGTTCTGCCATCAAAGGACATATATTTCCATTGAGCTAGTGCTCGTTGTATTTAATTTGCATAAATATTACAATATGATCTCCAAAGTCACATCATTTTTACAAATTTGTTTGAATGAGTTTGACTTTCTTATTTAGCAAAAAATGACATTGTCCTCTCATAAGTAAGAGCTTCAGTACTGGCAGACCTTTTTCAAATGTTAGTTAAATAACCATAATCAGCATACATCACATAACGTTTATACAGGTACTAAACACTGTTTCTTATAACCTTGTGCCGTTGGCATATATTCTTCCGCGTAGCGTTTCCTCCTTCTTTCCCACGAAAGGCTAATGTATGCCTTCGGATGATGTCAAACAAGCCGTGTGCAGGGCAAAAATAAGCAATAAAGCCATACAAACACTATCATAATGGCCGTACGTGCTTTCGTCATTCTGAGAGAGAGGTATAGACCCATCTATTTGCTGATTAGAATTTGTATACATTCAAGATATAACTCCGTTTTGTAGGATATTCAATCCTACAAAACGGAGTTACTATAATGCAAATCTGGCAATGATCTTCGATATACCCAGATGGTAATCATTTCAAATAAGGTACTATTTTGTATCAACCTTTTCCACAACAGCAGCACTAGTCACGTTACAGTTGAAGTACAGAACAAATTTATATGGAACAGACCTTACGTACGAATCGCATTATTTGCCTCCAAGTGGTCCTTGCGCAATAAATGTGCGCCGTGTACAACCTAAGCGTTCTTTTTATGGAGCGTTTGTTTACGTCTTAGCCGCATGTAGCGGCGCATTGGGTAACAGCTAATTGCACGGCGGAATGCAGAAGGGCGACATGGTTGATCTACTTCCAAATACAGGCCAAACGAGACAAGTAACAGCTTGCTTCACCCTTTGAGGCTTTTATGCGACAAAACTTTAGTGTCCATCAGTATATATTTTTAAATGAGTGACTCATATTATTATAAACGAAAAGTTTTAAAAACAAGTGTAGCAGTTTCATAAGTATTTAATAAACTGTAACACAAATCTGTGAAAAAGATCTGATGTATTGAACTCACATGCATTTCTCTACTTTTGTACAAACTATTCTTACAAACGCTTATTCCTTTATTTACTTTATGTTGATGGAGATAAACATTTGCAAATATTACCTTATTGCTAATTTTCTTGTAGGTGCAAGGGCAATATGATAATACAGTAGGTATGGTTTAAGTGGTAGTCAAATCTTTTAAAGGCAGATCGCTATGTGATTGCTTGAAATTCCGTCCCCCTTTCAAAGCCAAAGTATAACAAAAAGGAATAACGTAATTTTTCGTTTTTTAATTATGCTGTTCACAGACAAACAGACACATGCTCACACACTCATGGACATTTTTATAAAAATACTTTTTTTTCGGCTCAGGGGGTCCCCAAAACGCATATTTCCGGTGAATCGAATTTTTGGGTGGAATATAATACTCCAACTACTTATTCTACATACCCAGTAGAGGAAGTATGAACGACATAGACAAGGCTCTCTTACCTGAACAGCAATCACGAACCATTCATTCCTGATTGTGCTCTAAATTCACATCAGTGTAGATTTTTCTGGTATATAGAGTTGTGTGCTTAAGCGTAGTTGTAGGTAAAATTATTAAAGAATTGTAATTTTTTCATTCAAAATAGCTAAAGGTTTTGGGATTGTATTCCTAGAGCTTCACGCTTCCGTCACCACTCAAAATATTAACAAATAATTTAAATAGCAATGAATGTTACAATGCCAATCCCCCTTTTTACTTTCTCTTTGAAAAAGTTTGTCATTTTTGTATTTCTTACTGTTTTGACCGTCACTTTCCTAAATATTGTTTGTGCGCTTTTAGAAGGCTATGAACAAGATCGCGAAATGCCTTTATTGATGTCACCTTGTTTTGAAGTGTTTACTTTTGAAACTCCTCTGCAACAACGAAAAACAAAGTAAATCTTTAACTCAAGTTTTCTGCACTTTACACTTATTCATTTAAAGGTGCATCTTCTCCAAAACTATTGTGTGTAAAGTTATCAAATGTGACAGCTTGATACAAGGATCCTACTGCATAATCCTATGCAACAGAATTTCAATAAACATTTTAGTTATACATAGGTGAGATTTCACTCGAATGGACTTTCAAGAATTATGTCAAAGTGACAATATATTAATTTTTCTTTAAAAAATGATAATATATATAAAAATCCTGTTCCACAGGATTATGTGTTGGTATATTCAAGATCACACATAAAATTTTCTACGAAATATCTCAAGCATTTTTTGAGAAAATGCACCTTACTGTTTTCAGATAACACAACTCAAAGAAATTTAAACAAAAAAAAAAAAAAAAAAAAAAAAAAAAAAAAAAAAAAAAAAACTGAAAAAACTACACGGTATGTAAACAAACATAAGCAATTGCCACACCAAATTCCAGTTTTCTAAATTTGAAAATGATATAAATACTTTTTTAACCTACGTCCTCCCATAAGGTTAAACTAGTGTGCCATGCTTACCGAAAACAAAAGAAGGTTCTCGAACATAGCTACTGGATTATACAACGCCTTTAATAGGCAGCATCCGCTATTTAGGGCGCTTTCATTTCTGAGATAGTTGTCAAAACTTTTTTCTCCTCTCAGGGTTATTGACCGTAAATTAAATGAGCACCGAAAGTGAATCCACGAAGCATATATTAACACACTTATTTGGGAGAATGCACTATCACCATTATTCCTGTCATAACACAATCTTAAAGCATATCTACACAAAACGCAACATTTCCAGTTGACTTGTGCACTATTCATCAGGATTGCCACAGAAGGTTACGATACAGTAAACCAAGTGTATTACGTCGCAGCAAGAAAGCCATGATCAACATTCCAACTGGCAGTCCCATTTCATGCCTGTTATGTTCTAAGGCTGCGATGTCTAGAAAGTTTTCAGAAGGTTCCAGAACGCATTACGTTGCGTGAGGCAGTAAGTTGTGCTTGCAGGCATGCGAAAGGATTATCGATGACTAATTCACCGCAAGAAAATTGTATGGCGTAATAGTGCAATTAGTTGATGCTATTATAGTGACGGCATTTACTGAAGGGCAGGCAAAATTGGCGGAAGTATGCAGTAAATTATAATTATTTTTCTTCCATGGAGAAAGAGAATAATATACGGAAATACCTCATATATTCATTTGTGTATTGTATGAGCAAAGCCGTTTCGGGAGAATATGCTGAGAAAGGTTAAAATATCTTCTTCTTGCCTTCTACAATACTTCACTGTTAACAAAAGTCATATTCCTTTTCATTAAATTTTATATGACTTTATTGCTTTTATGCAAGAAAATCACAAAAGTGTGTCTGTCTATGAACACCATAATAGAAAAACAAGAAGTCGAATGAATGTCAAATTTACTTGTAACTTCTATATATTCTAAAAATGCGACAAAAATACTCTCCCAGCCCAAAAGCGATATAGGGCTCCGAGGTCCTAAAGACTTAGACTGGTGAATAGGAGGCCCGTGGTTCAAATCCCGTCCTCCTTGACTGAGATATTCTCTACATTTTTCCCAGTCCTCATTACTGACAAACACCGGGTATCCGAAACTTACACTAGGAACATTTCCAATACATAAATAATATAATAAACAAGTTAACAAACATGTGCGTTCCTACATATAGGTATCTTAACGGTAGTTCCTAAGAATTTAAAATGGCCGACATTACAATAAACAGCAGTAATGCGAACCTACAATGGAAATTACTAATTTCAGCCAGTGAGTAAACCCTAGGGATACAGGACGCTATAAATACACTCTAAATTGAAATTTATAATGCTATGATACATAAAAGCATTTAGGTACTTTTACCCACATTAATACTGAAGCCATTAACTTGTTAAGGGGATAAAACTTGCTCCTTAATTAGAGTAAGTATATGTATTTTGTGATCGAATGCACAAATAAATTGAATCCTTTGTCACAAAAGGATTTGCTCCACTTCCACACTGAAAGGGGGAAAAAAAAAAAAGAAAAAAAACAGTGACTAAAAGTAAAGGCTATAAGTCTGATTGTGATAGGCAGAACTAGCCTAAAGTTGTTCATATATTGGTTGCAGATGAGCATGATGCTTTTCTAAAATTCTATTATCACCGTCTGTTATTGTCATTTTTTCTAACTATATGTAAATATTAACAAAGCTCCAACCAAGGCAAGACTATCTAAACAAGTTATTTTTGTCAGTTTCCTCTTTTCCTAAGCATAAATAAGAATGGGAAATAAAACACTAGTGCACACTTCAAATCGCCCGATACTGTAACATTTTTACATATTTTTAATTTTCTCAAAAGTTGTTCTAATGACATTGATTAAATACTATTGACATATTTAAGATATTTATATGACAAATAAACTGCTTATTTTAAATGTCTTGGGAATAGCCTATGAAACCCACTTCATTCTTGCAAAACGGGCAAATCATAAGAATACACAAGAATTTATTTCACAGAAAATGTAGAACTATTTAACAAATATTTGAAATAAATAGTTTGTGGCATCAATCGACTCAAAGATATCCACTAATATTGGTTTGAACACTTGTATATATAGTCACAGTAATATTTTATAGGAACTATTTAAAAATAAACGATTGTGGGCAGAGAATGACGTACAAAATTTCTGTCTTTATTTAGTTTGCTATACTAAAACGACTTTTCGAACGCCACTTAGTATTAGCCTCAGAAGTCCCATTTCGTTGCCATAAAGTTGCATAATTATTTTGAAACACAACCCCTTTACGTATTTCATTTTTTCATTCTTCTTTAACATGAAGTTTGATTTTGTAATACTCTTATTTGTGTGGCAAGTATTGTATGGGTTCCTTCACGAATTTCTTAATGCAGTTACCGTAAATCCATTGTAATCCCTGAAAAAAGGCTTTAGTTGGGAAACACAGGAAGTCGTGCTTTATGACTCCGCTTGATTTACGTTTGTTTTCCCAGCGAGAGCCCAACAATTTTGTGTACTGTAAAAATAACTGTAGTGTGTGTGAGCTAACGAAATTATACGGCCCGTACGGCAAGCAAGAAAGAGAAAGAGAGACAGTTACGTAAGGAAGCTGTGCGTGTCAATGGCATCTTTATGAAGAAAACTTTCATTTGCTGTGGGTTGATGTCATTACCACCAGCATGACTCATCTCTTTACAGTTCGATGCAATGGATGCAGTTCTAGAGTATTCTGAAGCAGCGAGGAACCAAAACATGGTTGCCAAACCTTAGCTGGTACCCAGCTAGTAAACCATACAATTTGCACACCCTTGACTTTGACAGCTTGCGGAGGGACACTTACCATCTCGACTGAAAGGCGATATTATGCCTGTGCCCCTGATGGGGATGGATGAGGCGAATGGATCGGAACGTAGCCACAACAGAGCAGGTAGCAGGGTCCCTACATGTTCCTAGTTAGAAGCACCCCGGCGGAGACTGGCTTAGCTCTCCTCCCCCCTCGGACTTGTACCATCCCATGGGGGCCCGGAAATCAGTGGCTCGCCTTCCAATCCGGCGGACGAGGTTTCCAGAGCGCATTTGTTCACCCTGCCGTGCTGCTGCCGCGACGCTTGCCGACGCTTCCAACCCTGAAAGAAACCTAACGGGATGAAGGGTGAACTGAAATTATTTATGTAACGAAATAAAGCGACAGGAAATTCGGAGGATATGGAAATCCTTCCCAGCATTCGCCTGGGTACACGGGAAAACCTCCGAGAAAACCCATGGGTCAGGAGTTCAATCACCCAGGGGATTGAACCAGCGATCTCCCGAATGCGACCCACAGACGTTGCTGCCCGAGTGATTCCGCTCGGTACAGCCCTTTCCGCCTGGAGAATGGGATTTTTTCACGTCCTAACTTGAGTCTGGAAGTATGAGTGAGACTAACCGAGCGAAATGGCTATACGGTAACATGCGAGGCTCAAATTCGGGAGGTCTTGGGTTCGAACCCCATTGCTGACATTCTTGAACCGGGTATTTTTGCGGGGTTTTGCCAAGTCACTAGGCGAATGCTGAGAAGGATAATCACAATCCCCGAATTTCGTGTCCATCCATTCATTTCATTCCTTCAGGGTTGGAAGTGTCGGCGATGGCGTTGTTTGGCGCTGCTGTGTGGGAACTTTGTGAACTGTAACTGCTTTTCTCGACAAAGGGGTGGCATTTTAATTACCTCACCTGCTGGGGGAAACCGCTGTCGAAACCCAGAGGCTGGCGGTTGATTGGCGAACCCTGGTGTCGGGGTGAAGAATCTCCAGCACATGTTAAAGACCTTCACGCTGACTCGTTTCCTCACCTGGGTTCCAACACACTCGTAGACCGCTCTCATCTCGTCCCTTCTACCCAGGGGTCTGACATACAATAGCCAGACTGTCGGGTGGAACCCCCTCCGATTGTACTCTACCTCATAAGTGTAGGTAAATGTCTGTGTATGTGTGTGTGAATTTAATGTTTATAAAGAACATCTGAAATAACAAAGCTCAAATGTTAACACAATAGTAAACATAGTGTACGTCATTGCCGGTGTACAATTGTTCCAAAGGCATATAAATGCAAAATTGAATTTTGATCCCTTTAACTGCTGTGATTCTGTGTGTCCCATTCACTTGGCGTGAACGTTCGCTTAATTTTGTTCAGAGGCCTCTTGATCAGGCTTGAGATTTTTGCGTACCGTAAATCTACGATACGGGACCACTGACTTTCCTCCTCTTTACTTTCTCTTTACTTCTCTAAAGAGGAAAAGCAGTGATTTTAAAAGTCGTATGCATCTAGTCATGCCTGAGGTATCCTGTAAACTATTACCGGAGAAGACCACAGATGAACCTTGCCACCTCTTACTTCAGTGTGGAGTGATATTTGTATGTAGAACTTCTTGACATGGTCTTCTTCTGCCAAGCTTTGCTTAAGCTAGTGACACCATAGTTTAAAAGCACCTGTCCGGCAAGGAAAGAGGAAAACAACCTAACTTGTTATGGACTACCAGTCTGTACTTCATACTCGTGGTACTTACGATTATATGAAAATACTTGGTGAAAAGAGTTGTACAAATGAGTGTGCACATTTGAACATTTCCTCCAGTCTGTCTACAAAGGAAGGGTACAGACCATATACACGAGTGCCTTTCAGCTAATATACAATCTCAGTGACGCTTAATTCACCAATCAGAATCGAACTCAATCGAAGTTTTTCTCCTACATTCATGTCTTATTTCTGTAAACTTTGCTTCCATTCAACAAGGGATCTAGGACTCTTGCTCTCGTGCATTTTCCTGTTTCACTTTGGTGCAAAATTAAAAGAGCAGATATTTCATAATTGGCGAATCCAAAAAATATATGAAACAGTAGAACTACTAAAGCCACAAATGGAGCAAATGGTCTCAAATCGTATGAAAAGGCCCCAACATAGAACGAACAAGGTCAACACTACACGTATGATGAGTGCAAGTAGTATCAAATAGTAAAGGGGTTAAATAGAATAACTGCAAGAAAACAATATAATTCTCGTATGTTAACTAATGGTTAAAATCCTCTTACCTCTGAAAAGGAGCAATAGTATTATAGTACCTTAGATAAAGCTTATCCAAGAGACTTAAAATGCACATTTTCCAACTGAAATCCTAGCATTAGACTCTGTAACATGTTGTATATACTAGTTTATTGAACCAAACATTGTACTTCTACTCTAAAGGCTTATCGAAAAGAAGCTGATGCACAGATTTAACATTTTACTTGATTAGATATGAGTAAGAAAATATTTTCCATTTGTATAACTCGGTATACCAGCTTCTATGAAGCCCGCCTCGATAGCGTGATGGTTAGCGTGTCTGCCTCACGTTCAAGAGGTCGCGAGTTCGAATCTCGCTTAGGGTAAGTTATCCGGGTAAGGTTCTTTTCCGAGGTTTTCCCTACCCTGAGAAGACGAATGTCGGATAACTTAAAGCTCCATGGACCTCGGGCTCATTTGAGCATCATTTTACCCATTTCATTTCATTCATTCGTCCGATATGACACAATGTTGGAGGACGTTAATTAAAAAAAAAAGCTTCTATGAAAAGTCGGTCTGGGTGGCTCAGTTGGTTAGACGCTGGCGTACTGTTCCCAAGGTCGCGGGTTCAAATCCGGCCCAGGCCGATGCTTTTAAGTGTGCTTAAAAACGACAGCTCCATGTCAGTAGATTTACTGGCATGTAAAAGAACTCCTGCGGGACAAAATTCTGGCACACCGGCGACGCTGATGTGATCCTGGCAATTGACAGCGTCGTTAAACAACAAAATATTTTTTTTATAAGCTTCTATGAAAAAGATAAACTTGTTGGGAATTTTAGTATCTATATATAATTATATTTGATATACGGTAATACGTATGTGAAAATTGTAATATATTCTATGGAGAGTTGCTGGAAAAGTGTCTCATGTGACTCATTTGAAACGCTGAATAGTACGGAAAGAACTTTAAATAAGAGGTTAAAATTGTACGTACATTTTAATGTTAGTATAGAACAAATTAAATATTAAATACCTGCTTTTAGTAACGCCAATATTAAAACACTATAATGTTCAGACGCAAATATAAGTGAAATAAGACGTGAACACACTAACCACTTTTGTTATTATTCAACAAGTTCAACAATGTCTAAAGTGTATGATCTTTTACAACGTGATGCTAAAAAGAAGGTATGTCTCAGGAGTACGGATTTTCATCTAAAAAAGCACACACCAAAAATAAATAGAAAGAGAATTTGGCCTATTTATGGTACTTTGATTAATTTCCACCCTTATCTGGGGTAGAGATTTTCGTTCAAAGAGGTTTGTTACTCTCTCTCAAATTTAGGATGTGTTCTAGCAAATGATGTATTTATTTCCCAATTGCTTTTGTGATCTGTTACAGAGCATCTCAGAGGTGGTGAAGGATATGTCATACTTCACACGATTGGGAATGAATGTGCTGATTCATCAAACAGACTCGAAGCCTCTAGTAGCCATGACAGCTCGTGAGTTCATGTTTGGCTACGAGAGTACCCTGGTAACTCTTGGCAACAAAATCATGCCATCCTGGATCCACTTTGACAAGCTCGGTCTCATTGATAGGGTAAGGATTTTTGTTTTATCTATGTACAGAATGTAAATAAGGACAGATATATACAGTAATTTATTGCAAAAATTAGCTTTTAATACTTTCATATTCTAATATTGGAATTATTGAAGGGTAAGATTTATAATTTTATAAAGAAATTATAGGGAACTGGGTAAAATTGGTAATAGATAATTTCCTTGCATTAACATCATTTCCTAATGGTATAAGCATGAGTTACAGTCATTAGTTTAGGCAATGTAAGATTTTGTCATGAGGTCATGACAAGTTCCTTAGTGGCTGAAGTAATTAGGGTTCTAGTGAACTGAGTCGACCAGAAACGATTAGCTTAAAGGTCAGATCCTGGAATGTCAGAGTCAGGTTCTTGCTAAAGCATGTAAAGAGAATTCTGAAAATAGTGGATGCAATGACATTGCCGAAATTGTTGCATGGCAGTCGTGTTTCATACACAGATTAGCAGTTTAAGAGTTGGTAATATGTGTAGGAATGTTGATGGGAGTAATGCTTGTAGGCGGCACTTGGATAAGTTAATAAAGAGCTTGGATTGCTAAAATTCTCGTATTTTCCTTCGCGTTTAAGTCTTAGTGAGCTATTTACAGTGCTCTAGTTATCGGCGGCACAAGTGCTTCAAGACCGTGCTTGAGTTATGGAGATTCAGCGGTAACTTCAGTTTAACATTTTTGTGACTAATGGTAACATACACTATGCATTCACTGTCGTCATCAGCATCATCATTACTATTATTTATCATCATCATCATCATCATCATCATCATCATGATTACGGAAAGTTATCTTAAACCGTAAAGTCTATATACGTCAGAAATTAGCTGCCACTCAGTTGAAAAGCTTCCGTGTTTCTTCCCTTTCGCCGCTCAGCCTGGTGTGACCTTTGTTCACAGGCTTAAGCGTGTGTAACGTACTTGACTTCAAACCAGTATGCTCTCTTCTAGCGCTGTGTGGAACAAAGATGATAAAGCCTTTTTGCCAACGTTAAATAAGGGAAAACACTGTGGGGAACCAAATTATCGGCACATTTACGTGCAGCTGACTGTATGTGTGATCATTACCAGCTTTAATTTATCTTCTTTATATTGAATGTTTCAGATGTATGACTTTGAAGGTGACATAAGCACCGTGTTTACTGGAGAAGTTGACGTAAAAACGAGTGGCCTTATTGACACATACAATGGCAATCAAAATCTACCACACTGGGAGGGTGAGCACTGCAGTAGAGTTTCTGGAGCTAGCGATGCCACTAAGTTCCCGTCACTCATTGAACCTAATGACACTCTCCTCTTTTATAGGAAGTCTGTCTGTCGTGCTATGCCTCAGGTGAGCTTTTTTGAAATTAATCATCTGAATATTATTTGAGTGACATGAGTTAATGATAAATTGCTCTAACTGGTGGAAATTCTCATACAGGTGAATAGTGGGAACATTAGTTACGTTGGAGGCCTCAAAGCTTATGACTACAGATTCATAGAAAATGCTCTTGATAATGGTGCAGTGATTCCTGAAAACAAATGTTTCTGTCGCCACGGAAAATGTTTACCTGCAGGACTTATTGATGTTACTGAGTGCTACTATGGTAAGTACTATAGAGAAAATCACTTGCATGTTAATTTAACCCTTTATAGCACAGAACTCAAAGCTTAAATGTAGCCACTTTGACACATCTTCGTGGCACATGCAATAAGCAGCTTACAAAGGATAAAACAAACAAGCAAACACAAATGGCCATAAATGGTACCCAATCAAACACTTTCTGTCTGCTGAGAGGCGTAGATTTTTTGGTTCTAAATATGTACGTTGTTCTTTGCCTCAGATTTTATTTTTTCCACTGGCATCTGTGGTTTAAACCTTTTAGGGGCTGGTATGACAATAGCGGGCTAGGGGTTCTTTTTACTTTTCTGTTATTTATAAAACCTATTCATACATTGGTTCTGAACTCCTTTAGCCCCAAAAATCTACCAGAATTGCATAAACGCTATGAAATAAATGTGTTTACCACAGAAACATGTACAAGATACCAAAACAACCTTAATTAGCTCATTTTTACTTTAACATCAATTGCATAAAAAAAGACCTAAGCATATCTGCTTTGTCTGTGAACTGCATGTTGGCATGCCTTTTTGTTTACTATAGACATCTCTTGTGGAGATCTAATTGTTAAACAACACACTGCTTGTCTTTCCACTTCCAACCACTCTCTCCTCTCTTCAACTACTGGTCTTGTTTCAATCATTGTAATCCTTTGCAGTTACTCCTGATGTATTAAGCAAGGCAGTCCTCTGTTTTAATCTCTCTACATAGATAGAAATACAAACAGATGAACAAATGAGCTGGAACAAGCACATACTCAACTTATTTCCTAAACTCAGCCCAGCTTGGTTTTCCTTGAGATCCATGTATGACTTGCTACATCAAAATGCTCTGAGAGCATTATACTTTGTTTAATTCCATTCCGTCATGAGCTACAGTGTTGTTTCCTGGGGTAATTCGGTACAAAGTGGGAGGATCTTCATCTTACAGAAGAGAGCACTACGAATGTGGAGCTGGAACCCGTCAATCATGCAGACCCTTATTTAAGAAGATAGGTATTCTAACAATCACAAGTCAATACATTTTTTCACTTATGTGTTATGTGGTTGATAACTACAATATCTTTAAATTCAATTCTCTTGTACATAGTCACAGCAGTAGACACAGAAATGACTTACACAGGCCATGTAACTCCTTGTACATTTATCAGAAAGGTCCCTGCTACTCCTCCATACAAATATATAATGGTCTTCCTTTACCTTTAAAATTACCGTGTAACCCAAAAGACTGTTTAAGATTTAAAAAGGAATTGAGAAATTTTTTTGCTTGCACACTCTATTCACAGCATAAGGGAATACTATACTATAAGTTCTTTAAACCACTAGTTTTAACCCTATTATAATTATTTGTGTTTAGGTGTTGGGAAAAATTGCATGGTTGTATGACGTGTTCTATGTCCTTGAGCCTGGCTCATTCTAGGATCAAAAGAGCAAGATGCAATACAATACAATACATAGAAATACTTATAAACCAGTTATCAAAAATTAAGTTGCAACCCTTAGCTTCCATGTCTTTAAACAAATCAAGCACAACTATTTTCACTAAATTAGTTTTAATCTTATCAGATGTAACCTAACTTATAGCCTTAAGCCAGTTTTGCACCCCCTTTTTACAGGCTTTTGAGGCATATAATGTTTGAAGCTGATTCTACCTTTATATTTACCATGCATTCATCAAATTCATGGTATTTTGTGAAAGCATAGTTTTCTTTGGAAGGTCTTTTTGTAAAAAAGTCCAGTTAAATTGCTCATATTATAAAGTTTGTGATAATTTGGTGAGCTACTTCCTTGAATCATTCCATTGTATTTTAAATCATTGTTATTAAAAACCCATGCAAATCTATTCAATGATATAAGTGAACTAATGTATTCATCCCCTAATTCAAATGAATACCAGGAATCATGATCAGCTGTGAGGCCTTTGTTCTCCAAGAGAATATTTTTATTGCTAAAAGTATTAGCATTTTATGTTTAATAGCAGTCTTATATGTGTTACATTTTTGCCTTGCACAAGGATTTGTCTGAAACATTAAATTTTCAATAATTTCATCACAAAACAGTAGGTACTTGGAAAACTTTGTGGCTTCATATCCTTGTGCTCGTATTTCAACTCCAATATATTCACTGAAATTGGACATTTTACAGAAACAGTGTTATCTTTTTCTCAGGTAACCTAAGATAAAGAGTATATTGGCATATCATCACTGCTAAGAAAATCACCATTATATATCACTCCTTGCAATAATTATGTTCGAAATAATAATTTGTTCCAGTGTCACTGCCTTCTGCAAGCACAATTTTCAACTTTGCATCTTCCCAAGCTGATTCCGTATCAGATATAGCCTCATTGTAAAAGTGTAAAATTTCTTCCTCTGCAAGCTTTTTCCTTGCCATTGTGTTCTGAAAGAATATTTATAGGCTACGATCCAACACAGCTGATGATGCACAGTGGCTTCAAATGAAGACCTCTCTGCACACATTTATAGCAAATCAATCTATGAGACCTACAAAGATGGGTAAAATATGGGTTCTCCTCAGAACATACATGATCCTTGTGCACATTAAATGTACCATCTGGTATGAAGGTAGTTTCATCACTAAATAAAATCTCACTGGCAAAATGGGTTACTACCAAACCTGCTCAAAATTCACTGAAAGAAGCTTAGCCTCCAAAGATAGTCCTGTTCTGTCAAATACTGCAAGGTTGTTTGTGGTATGGCTGCTGGTCATCAGTATACACCATTCAGTACTTTGACCTATACCATCTTTCTGGCAACAGCATGAGTGTTCCATTTCATCTCTGGTATCAGATGATAATTTATTCTCTCTGTGAGGGGTGTCTGTTATTTTAATGCCCATATTATGTGATTATTGAAGCAGTGATGCAGCTGCACACTGAACAGTGTACAACCATGCTGCCATTGTTCTATTTCCTTTACAGTTCCATACACAAAAGCCATGCCAGGCATTTTGCTCACCAACTTCACTGGCATGTTCTCTAAGCATGAGATAAAGGCAACGTACACAGTTAATTCCAAAGGTAGGCACATCTGAGTAGCTTAACTCTGCCTATTCATGCAGGTGGATGAACACTTACTGCTGTGCCATGTATAGTTGGAGTGTTTAATTACTTGCCTCTCTGGCCTAGATGCAATCCAAATGCTGGGATTCCGGTTTTTCCCTTGTTTTTTCATTTGCAGGTACTGCATTACATCCAGTCCTTCTAAATCATTCTACACAATTTTTATCAGAAAAACTTTCTTTGGAATATGCAGAGAGTTTTTGGGTGGTTTCTGATTAGTAATATCAAAAAGGATGTGCAAGGGCAACATTAACTGAATATTCCTTCACCCAAATGAGTTGTTATTAAACTCTAAACATAAAATTTTGTTTATTGCAATTTCCTAGGTAGTATTATCATCTTCAACTTCTGTTCTTTCTAGGTTTTCCTATTGCTGTTTCATATCCTCACTTTTACCAAGGTGACCCAGCACTTGTGGAAGCTGTAGAAGGTTCTTACCCTGACAAGGAGAAGCATGAATCATACTTCTTAATAGAACCTGTAAGTATATTACTGTAACAAAGAACATACCAAGAAGTTAAACAAACAGCTATTTTTTACAATTTCTGTCTTATTTTTATGAGAAAAAGAACCATAAAATGTATCTAACTAGTTTATTATTGTGCTCAGTCCTCAGGGCTACCATTGGATGTTGCTGTAAGGTTCCAGATCAACATGGCTCTAAATGATATTGGCAGCATATCTCGAGTATCCAGGTTTAAGAACATGGTGCTGCCTATGTTATGGACTGAAATTGTAAGTTTCTAATAGGACAAGTAATCAATAGCAATTTAGAAAATATTTTCTCTGTAGTAATAAATTTGAGCATTATGGATTAATTCACAGTTCTATATGCTTATGCGACCATCTCTGTAGTGCAGTTGGTAGCGCATTTGCCTCTAGTGCGGAGGACCCGGGTTCAATCCCCGGTACCAGCATGGGGATTTTATCCCCTCTGGGAGGTCTGGCACAGGGTGCACTCAGCCTCGTTAGTCCCAGGGGGACCAAATGAGGAGCTATTTGATGGAAAAGTAGCGGCCCCAAGTCGTGAAGACCGCATAACTGGTCGGGAAGGAATGGGACACTGACCACATACTACCCTCCAGTACTGCACCCCGCCAATGATGCCTGTAGTGGGCCGAGATGGGGAATGCAGCGGCTGGGCGGTAAGGCTTGGCTCTTCATGGGCTGTTGTGCCAGGGCTCAGTTTTTTATATACTTATGCATAATTTTATAATGTGACAAACATTATTAAGGCAGCACTAGCAAAAAGAGAGACATAAAGGATTACCTATATATCTTGTAGGCTTTTGGTGAAATTGGCCATTTCATTAAGATCCTATTTAGTGGATAATGAAAAGCCAGCAGATAGCACAGCTTCTTTATATATACTATCTAGTAGGGCCTCTAAAAGTTGGCAGATAGTAAAAGGTTTAGTTTAGGTTAGGTTAGTGGTTAGGTTAGAGTCACACTGCATGTCTAACAATCTCTATTATTTCATGAAGAACTCTGGCAGAACATGTATGTTGCACTGATCTGCTCGTAACAGTTATAGACAACTGCCTAAAACAAGGGATTATGAGTTTTAAGCTTAGGTAGTGAATGAGCTGTTTGATTGATGGCTTCTGGCCTTTCATGTGATTTAGAATCAGATACATTTAAATATTAATTGCATACATTGGTGATAACTATTATAACATTTTATGCACATTGTTAACCATATTAAATTGTTCCATTTAGAAAAGTTCATAGTAACTTCTCTGATTTAATTTTTGTAATAATCAACTCATTTTGTGAGAAGATTTCTGCAATTTGCATCTTATTTAACTGGAAGTTGCAGAACTGTGTTGCTCAGAGAGAAGTTATTAATCTTCCACACAACATTAATTTGATGAAGAAAGATTCTGTTTGCATCAATCCGTATTGGTTTTTCTCCAGTATATGGAAAAAGTTATTAATAGCAGCAATTTGATCATCCTGTTTAAAACTAAGAGAAATATTTGCAGCTTGAGTTCTCAAACCCTTCTTTGTTCATTTAGATAAATAACAATTTGTGATCTTTTGTGGTATCATGCTTTCAGAGAGAAATCCAAATGTTGAAAATATAACTGCTAATGTAAGGAGAGTATATGAGTTACAAATGGATTTTGTTGTTACAGCGTATGTCGGGACTGCCAGACGACTTGAACAATCGGTTTATATTGTACCTGAATATAATGCCTGTGGTCCAAGATGTGCTAATGTATGCAGCTTTTATTGGTGGTGTAGTCTTTCTCCTTGGCAGCATGATCCGTGTCATGTTTCTTAATTGGGATCTTCGTAAGAAATCTGACAACATGGATTTCAGGTATGGAAAAGTAACTGCTTGTTGTAAAACTTATGTATTAGTGATTGAAATATCTAGAGAATTGTATCCATAGATTAGACAAATTTTGTTCTCTAGCAATCAAGTTATGTATAGTTTCACTGAAGTATTTTAAAAAGTTTACTGTTATCCAATTAATTTAAAATCAGTTAGCACTGTAAATTTTAAAAACTGGGTTACTGCCTTATTCTATGTTCTAATTGTTAAAATCAGCATACACCTAACAAATGATAAAATGGCAATGCAGTGTAAGTTGCATTTTTGTTTTGTTGTGTGTAAAAATTTAGCTGTTAAATGTTGCCAAATACAAACTTTACACACCAAGTTCAGGAATACCCTCAGTTATTAAACTACTGAAAACAGAAGTAAGCTAGTAAACTAGTACAGCCATGGAAAAAATGATTGAGTGTATTCGGAGAGTAGAATATTTTAAAGTCCCATGTCATGTTGCATAGCGGCGTACACAAGTCGATATTTCCAACATGCAGTGGACTTTAATAGTCTCGATTCTATATGTTATTAACTGTTGGACATAGCCTATTACTTCTGTCCACCAGACGATAACATGTGGAATGGAGACTATCAATAAACTTAGCTGCATGTTGGAAATATTGACTTGTATAAAACGTGTTGCAACACAACCTGGAATTCAGAAATATTTTGCACTCCTATAGAGCTCAATCACTTTTTCCATGCCTATACATCAGGAATACCTCTAAAAAATAAAACATAACTGGCTTTTGCAATAAGCCTCCTGTTGAATTACCTAGAAGTGTATATTACCATATGTATATTAATTATTTTAAATAATTTTTTATGTCTATAATAATTATCAGGTAGTAAGTAGAAAAGCAAGCTTATGCATCAGAATTGAGTTTGGTGACAACTTTGACAGGTGCAAAATTTATGGGGCTAAATATCTCTGTGATTGAATAAATCTTGCTCCATGTTGCAGTGTATTTCCAAAAGGTTAGCCTCCTTCATTTGGGTCATTCTGAATCTGCCTTTATTAGCAATTAATTTGTAAGGCACCAAATTGGAGAAATATTAACATTATCTGAGTAATTCATTCAGATCGTCTCATTAGCATGACAGTAGTGCTGCTGCCTACCATACAGGTGACCTGGGTTTGATTCCTGTTACCAGCATGGGGATTTTCTCTCACTGGTGGCCTGGTCTGGGTTGCACTCAGCCTTGTTAGGTCTTTAAGGGGCCAATTGAGGAGCTACTTGATTGTAAAGTAGCAGCTCCCAGTTGCAAAAGATGAGGGCACTGATCATGTCCCACCCTCCAGTACTGCACTTCACTCATAACGCCTATGATGGGCAGGGGTGGGGGACACAGTGGCTGGACGGTAGGCCTGGGCCCAGAAAGGGCTGCTGGAGCACATAGTTAGAATAAGCTATACCTACCTCTCTCATTATTTTGGTGCACAAAATAAATACAGTTAATCTCAGAGATGAAATTTTTTTTTATTAATGTAGTAGTATGCCAAAATTAACCTTGGTAAAATATGTTATTTGGAAAGGTCTGATTTCTAGATGTTCTTAAAATGTTATTCATGGCTTTTCCTTATGCTTTGTGGATAAAATCAATAATCATTAACAGTTGTGCTTTTTTGTTACACAGCAGGGGCAACAGTGAAGAACTGAAGCGAATCCATAAGTTGCGAAGAGAAAGTCAGCGTGATATTCTTGCCACAAGCAAGGAGAAGGAATTAGAAGCATATTACAGCTCCCTACTTGCACCACAACCAGAGAAAGAAGAAAATGAAGATGGAAAAGAAATGGACTTATATAGCTCCTCACTACTAATTAGAGAAGCAGAGGATGAGGAAGATAAGTCTACTACAAAAATCAACATAGTTGCTGAAGATAGTGAACAAACTAGCTGTGACAGCAACAATGAATCAGGGTCTACATCAGATGTTCCTGAATTGCCACCACCACAGTATAACCTTCTCAACTTTCTTGCATCACCAGAGGCTGTGGTGTGACATATTGAAAAGTGATGTGAGTATGGAAAGAACATTACAGAAAGTGTTGCTCCCAGGGAGATTCTGTTTTTCCACTGCTTTACTGATACAATGAGAGTATAAAGAATACAAAGTATACAGCAGAAGGACAAGTGCAATATCCAAATCTTTGGAATATTAGGTTCTTCCATGCTTTATGTATAGTCTGAAATATTCCGGCCAATTTGCACATTTATATAGTGATGCACTTCTTTTATTTAAATATGTTATTCCAAAATTTAGCAACCTTTACATATTTATCTTATCAGAAAATAATTGGAATTACATATTTCATTAGAACTAGCATGAAATTAAGTATTTTAAGCCTTTTAAGAAAATATTTCATGTAGAAATGGTACAACTGGCTAAATTTTATTTGTTGCTGTTTTATTTAAATAAAGATGTTATGTAACTATAGTAGTGAAATGTGTGAAATTTGAGTAGAGACATGTTAGAGTTAATTATATGTGATACAGAAAATAATTTTTTGCCATAAGTAGTAGGAAAAAGGCATTAGGGCCAGTGGTGCCATGTTGTGTGTTGTTGGAACCAGTACACCTCTTAACTGGCACATAGCTTGCCTTTAAAATGAAAGTGCTGAAGAGGAACATCTTCAATTTAATAAACTTGAAGATTTATAATGTACGCTTGTCATTTAATATCATTTATTTGTATATAGACATCTGATATGTGTTTCATTGAAGATCAAGCAAGTGAAATAAAATTTGAAATTTGAATTTCCAGTAATTAATGTTTTATATTAAAGAAAAAAGTTTTCTTTTCCTTTAGAACAACTATATAAAAGATAAAGGAGCATATCTTCTTTTTTTGTACAAGAAATATTATTGCTAAATTTTAGGTTTTTATTTAACAAAATGATTTGCTTGCTTGGTTTGCTCATATTTCAGTTCTCAGCATTTGAGATAATATTTAAATGTTATTTACCGTAAATTCTCCTTTTATGTATATGCTTTATTTAAGATGCAATAATCATTCCACATGAAATACATTATCAAAAAAAGAATGTTTCACAGGTTTAAATCTTTGTATAACATTCATTTGTAATGCCTTTAAGTATTTAACTCTTTAATGGGGAGAAAGAAAGGAAAGAAAATAAGAAAACACACTGCTGTGAACATATGAAACACAATTCCTTCAATTTTTCCTGTAGTATCTATCAAATACTCAAAAATATGTACCTACATATAACATCTCACATGTTCATTAAGTAAATAAAAAATATGTACATTAATTGCTCAAAAACATTACAATATGTCATATAAGAATAACTACCAATGATTTTTTACAATGAAACTAAGTTATAACCTTTACAGATGGACTTAATTCTATAACATTCCTGGAATTATTATTATTACTATTATTACTATTGTTATTACTGTTATTGCTATTGCAACACATTTTCTTTGCACAATGGACTGTGATAGATTTTTTTTCTAAAGTAATCCTGTTTCATTGTCATGTGGATACCTTACAATATAATCACCTTTTTAGCAATCCAAAAGTTTATAGATTTATTGAAGGATAACAGGGTAATATTTTAATAATAGTCGAGTTGATTTTTGACTCAATACTTTGTTTGTTAAAGCTCGGGAATATTCTGAAAGCCATCGCCTTTAGTTTCAGCTGAAGGTTGATGAGGTAGTACTGCTACTTACTGAATTTATGAAACTATTATAGTAAATTTAAAACACAGATATAAAATTTGTTCTTCAAATAAGAATAAGACTGTTAGCTACTAAACTAAATATTATTTGCATTATTAAAATCTCTCAGTAGCTACTTACGCATAGAATATATTGCTGTATTACCCTAAAGGAAATAACTTTTTTCTTTCAAAACCAGCATTTCTGATTTACGGAGGTATCTGTCTACTCGTATACATCATTTAAAACATTAAACTTGAAATTCTATTGTTATCTATTAAAAAGCTTCTTTGCTGGAAGTTAACTAAAATATTAACTTTATTAATTATTATTTTATTATTTTTATTATTGTTACTATTATTGTTACTACTATTATTATTATTATTATTATTATTATTATTATTATTACTGTTATTATTACTGTTATTATTATCACTACTACTATCATTCTGCTATTCTCATCCACTTCTTCCCTAATACAGTATTTTCTTTTAATTCTGTTGACATTTTCTGTTCTATTAATGCTTTCATTCCTGAAGACAAAGCACTCTTACTCTCCAAATTGTCTGAGTTAAGATGATATAAATGGACTTCAAAATGTATAAAGTCCTGAATAACTATGGCAGACTGCTTGCTTAGGACTTGTCAAATGTTTTTATTAACCTATATCTAACAGATATATTTAATTGAAGATATGTCAAATGATGGCATATACATGTGTATACTTCTAAACCTCTGTATGTTTACCCACTTCTGTTGTAAAAAGTGACAGTTTGATGCAACCCTTAGTAATGGGGTACATACATCATGTATGTAGCACCTTAAATCTCTTTGCTTTACTTCAACTGCTGTGTACTGGGCTCACATTAAAACCAAACAACACAAGGTACACAGATTTTTTTGTATTGTTTATGGGAGATCAGTTCATGAGCGTCGGCAGACATTTTTCCAGAGGGGGGCCACATGTTTGAAATTTGCAATCAGATAATATTAATTCACTATTTTATTGTCAAAATTTATAATATTCGTTGCATATAACCATGTTAATTTGTGTTAAATAAAAACTGATCTTTTAAAATAGGAGTTTAATAGTCACTAATTGATTGCACATTAAGTTGACCAACTTCCAGGGAGGGGCCGCGGCCCCCCTTGCCCCCCCTTCGCGACGCCCATGGATCAGTTATAAGTTGTAATAAATTCGGGGAAGCTAATGGTTATGAGTTTTAGCGTGGAATCGTTTCAGTAAAACCAATTAATTTTTTCAATTAAGCTATGGCTTAACTTACAGGTTTTAATGGCCAAGTGGTGTAGTTGTCATGGATAAGCAATACAATGAAATCCCTTAATTTTTCTGAAAGTACCAAAAATTTAAAGCATGTTCTAGAAGCTTTGTGCACTTTTCAGGACATTCTAATTCAAGTATTAATAATTAAATCAAGTCTGTTGGAAGTATATGACACAAGAGCAATAAATCCAAATTTGTTATTTGCACTTAGATTGTTGGGAGGAGTTGGCCCCAAGTGGATACTCTTCCACTTCAAGCAATACAGGCAGTCAACAAAAAGCTGATGATGGAAGCGATGGCTTTCTAAACGTTTTCTGAATCAGTGTTAACGAAGTGATGTATCAGTGTTACATATCTGCTCAAATGTTAATGTTACTGCCTTCACCTTCTTTCACATGGTTTTGTCACTATTTAGAATTACACTTGTGGTATAGCTCAGTGCAGCCAGTGTGACAATCACATCATTATTGTTTTCTTTTATTGCATTATTAAATAAAACTAGCCTTGTTTTTGGAAGTTCCATTGAAAGTTAAACAAAATAATTTAATCCTTCTGTAAATTGCTAATTAATAGTAACTACTCCTTTTTTAATTTTATTTATTACTTTGAATATCCAAGGTCAAAAAAGTAATGTTTTTATTCTTTCTTATTATTACCAAAATTACTACTAGAACAAGTTTCCTTAAAACTAAAATATCTGTTTATATTAAGAAAAGGCACATAAAAGTCTATCACATGTTCTAGTGCAATTACTAAATATTTTCATTGGTATTTTAATTTGAAGTATCTTATTCATTTTTATGTATTTTCAACTTTAACTATAGTTATTCATATCTGTAAGACATTATTTTGGGGACAAAGCTGATAAGTGTTCATTCATTGTCTTCAGTAATTTTCTAAAACTTTCCAAAATTATATTAAATAGAATATTGCATTCCTAGTTGATAGTGCAGACATAAGTAGTAACAACAACTTTTCCTAACAAACTTTTAATTTTTCCATAATAATGGTAAAAACTAAGTAAAGTAAGCAATCAACACACATCAGTTTTAAGGATAACCTTTTCAAAATTAAGGGTGGTTGCTCTTAATCTGCTCTTTGCTGTAGCCAGTAATCATAAACAATATAGAAAAATTAGCTAGCTATTTATGATGGAAAGCATACTTAAAAGTTAATGTAATAATTTCCCAAATTCAGCTCGCGGGATGCTCTTGCAGTGCTCCAATATTGTCATTCCTGTTAGATCAACTGACAAGGAATGGGAATCTCCATCTGCATGTCAACATGACAAACGTTGTTACAGTTACAGATATTCATTGGCAATAAGTCCAAAAAAACTGTTTGGAAAAGTTGCATGGTAATGAACAAAGCATGAAAGACAGAGCAAAACTGAAGCACAATAAAGTGGGGGGAAAAAAGTAGTAAAATAAAATGGAAATATGCCCTTCAAAATTTTAGATTGCATTAAATTTTGCATAGAAATAAGGTTTCTTTGAGAAGCCAAAGTAGGAGCATGAATTGTACTAAAGAAAAAGTACAAAAAAGCCATAGCTTACTGATTAGTTTGTTGTTGAGCACAAAACTTTAAAATGCAAAAAGACACATTGAACTATCGCATATCCTGCTTACTTTGGAAGTTTATGGTGTATTTAGATCAGATATAACCAAAACTACAAAGTTTTGTTGGAACTAGGGTTGTAAGTGTAGAATATATTTAATTAATGATACACACTACTTCCCTGCTTAAGGTATTAAATATTGTATCTATACACACTATAGGCTAATAATGGATGGAGTAGAGTATCAATTATTTACATAAAATGCAAACCAATAATACAATTTTGCACTTTGTGAAAAGTTTTAGGAAGATATAAATAGCCTCCTTAAATAGCACATATTTTATGTAGGGATGGAACTTTGAGACCATCAATACTCTGTGGTATCGAAGTTCTAATACTTAGAAATACACCTTCAATACTTTTAAATTTTTAAATTTTGCATTATTGAGAGTTGCTGCATTTGACTTTCCACTAGGTAAGGAATGAAAGGAGCAGAGACTTCACAATATTGCCTCTTATGTGTCCCCAAAGTGTACACGGGCTATAGTTCTGGATAGATCTTGATTGTGCTTCCTGCGAGTGAATGAATGTACCTTACCATTGACTCTTGTGTCTAAATGAAAACATGTAAAACAGTGGAGTAAGAAGTAGAGATACAATAAATTTAACACAGCATTAATAGAGTTGTGAATGAAGCTGATTTAGCTAACATCTCTGCAACAGCCTGGCTTGGTGACTCACTCCCTACTCTCCCACTCTTACATTTACTTCCTCCAGTGACTAAACTCTGCATGCAGCAGAAGTGAATCAGAACTTAAGATGCGAGTAAATACAGTCCATGGGTATATATGATCTTTCCCTTCATCTGTTCGTTTGTGTTTCATCAGTGAGGTTTGGGTCACAACTTTACCTCACTATTATGCCATATACTTACAGGCATAACTAATTTTCATAAATATTTTGTTTCACCAACGTATTGCACGGAATAGATCATTATTAAATTAATTATTCAGCTACTTTGAAGTAGACAGTACTAATAGTAACAGTGTGTACAGTACAACAAACTTAAAGAAGCTTATTAAATTGACATACAAAGTGAAATTTCAGAACCTTTATTGGAAGAGTGATGTATTGACATCCGAAAGTGATGAGCAAACCCAAAATTGGTTACATGCATTAATACACAAAAACAACTACAATAAAATTCTGACAATTTGACCTAATGTGGACTGAGAGAATGTTGAGTTACTGAAGTATTGAGTTTTGTACTGCATAAAACAATACACCTTCAAGCCTTCCAAACCCACATTAGATTTTGACAATGGTCTGCTTATGTTCTGACTAGATCCTGAAGGTCCATATGCAGTCAGCCCTTTTCTTACTGTTGGGAAAATGCAGCAGTTTGTAGACCTACATTAATTACAGTTTCTCTACACTGTTTATATCGCACAGTGGGTAATAGAAATTATTATAGTGAAGTTTAAGAATAATATTAAAAAAATAAAAATAAAAAGCATCAAATTATACAGAATGTCAAGTTACCAAGAGTCAGGTTATCGGGGTTCTACTGTAATAAGAACCTAATTCAGTAAACAAACTATCATCTTCATAGCTGCTTATAATGTTAGTATCGAGTGTTGACTATCAGTGCTTAAAAATCAATATCAGTATCAAGTGTCAAGAAATAGTGTTACCATTCCCTCACAAATTTTACTTGACTCTTGTTTATGTTACACCAATCTGAAACATTCCATTACAGAAATAATGTATTGCATTTTGAACTTTCATTCCCCGAATCACAATTTATTTATAAACTCTGATTCATATGGAACTTTATTATTGTAAATATCAATCTGTGTGAATTGTCATAAGTATTTTTATGCACCTTCAATTTTAGAGAATAAATATTTATTATCAGCTTAATCCTCAATAATAACTGTTCTGAATAATTTAGGCTCTACTCTAATTATTTGATGTCCTGTATTAAAAAGTTGTTTGTTAGGTACATGCCAATTCTTCTTTCTTTCTTATTTCCTTGGATAACTGAACAAAACTGCAGAATTTTAGTCTGTATCTAATACCTATACTTGGCCATAGGGTAAAACTATTGTCACATTTTCCTCTTTTCTTAACATTTATTATGTAAACAGCTCCCTACGCTAGTCATTCATCAATAAATTGTTTACATACACATATAATACTTGTTCTCAGAGCTTAGGTTTCTATTAAAAAACTTGATTTAGCACTATGTTTTATATTAAACATTGTCATAATGTATGTACAAGCTGTCTAAATGAATGAAGATATAAAGTTGCTCATTTTCAAGTTATGGCATTATTGTTAAAGTTACTAATGATTCTAGCATAAATTGTGAAAAGAATGTTTGCAGAATTAATAGTATTTTGTATACCAACTTCTTGTCTACATCTGCATAGTAGTGATACTTCTCTAAAAGCCTCCTGTCTGTTTTTCAGGATGCATTTGGCAAATTTTCAAATGAAATACATATTTCAATAGGCATCACATTCTCATAACAGCTTAAAGGTTTTTGCATGGTTGTCATTGGGAATGAATAAATACAAACTTTTTGTTTGAGGTTATTTTGAGTCACATTTTTACACTCACCTTCACTAAAATTGTTTTAAAAAAGTGTAAAAAAGTGACTCAAAAGACCTCAAACATATAGAATACTTCACTGTTAATAGTACTTCTATTTTTAATTTTCAAAACACAAACCTATCAAAATTGTCTTTGGTAGACAAGCCCATATGGTAACATTTTGAAGAAAATAATACTTGGAGTTTACTACAGTTATAAAATTACTTTATGAATATCTATTTGTTATTCTTTTGTCTTGCTCTTCTGAAGGTATTATAAAACAGAGGAGAGACAGAATGTTATTGCAGTATTCTAACCTGTTTGTAACATTTTCAGCAAGGATAGCCATATACAGCAATGCACCTAACAGTGCTGGGTAATCTGGGATTTCAGGTTTTAGTATAAAATTTGCTGCTATGAGAATGTGTATCCTATGTATGAGGATGGCAATATGACTAACTTAGAAGTAACAACTATTGCAAGATATTTTTAGTGAATATTTTACCAATAGAAAGAAAATATTTGTAAAAAGATAAGAAATACAGTTAGAGCACATTTCCTATCACTGATACTAGTTTCTGGTACCTAACAAAAGAATTTTGATATCTTTATGCCAAATTTGCTGATCATATTCTGCAATTTAAATTATATTAAACACAAGAAAAAATATACTTAATTGACAATAGGTTTGCTTAGCTTTAATATGCGCACAAAATAAATTTAAAAATATATGCCTTGAATGTTTGTAAACACAGATGCACAAAACAATTGTTGTAGCTATTCTAAAACATTTCAGTGGAATTTATTGCACATACAGCACAAAACCAGCTGAGACTACTCTTCATGGTCTATTAAATTTCACTACTAGTGGTATAAAGTAGTAGATGCTCAATTTTTCGTGGACATTCAAGAAGGGTTTTGACCTATGATATGGCGAAGCATGTGATTTTTAAGAGCTTGAAATTAAGACAGTGGTACTAACAATACTGCCATCAGTAAAAGCATGGACAACATTGTAGTCAAATATTTAACTTGTAGTTGCTTAATGCCATCACTAGACTCTGCACTTGAGCCTGAACAATATTTGACTGACAATGTTTCAGCTGAAAAGGCAGGAGAGAGAAATCTCAAGTGCCTTGGCTAAACTGGTTCTTTATCACTGACATGTATTCAGATTTGGCAATGTAACCAATCAAGGAAACTAATTAAAATCTAAGGAAACCTATAAATAAAATGTGGCATATGAAAGGAAGGCAAAGGCTTATGTTACTGGAATACCTTCAAAGGGTGCTCCTACAGGAAGCTATGTACTAACTGTGGAGAGTTAATTTGTCTCCCTCCGTCCCCTTCTCCAATATGTATGGGGTAAACATTAATTTTGGCTCCTCTCTCCTATCACGTATTATTTAGGTTGTCAGCCAGCCTTGTATGATATGATATTAAAACATATGGGTGGGCAACTCTGGAAACAAACAAACATCCGGGGATAACAGTAGGAAATATCCTAACTAGGTAAAGAAAACCCTAAGCATCATCAGCACATTTGAAATAAAAAATTTTATTGTATTTAAATTAAATGCTAAAATTCTGCTTAGCGTAAGATTTGAGTACTTCCATCATATCATTGCTAGGTCTTTTTGCTTATGTGTCACAGATATCAGGATTTAAAAATATACACAGTTTTAGAATGAGAATTTATTTGAAAGTAATGTCATAATTCAGCAGCTACAACTTCAAGGATATTTCTTTCTGCATATGTGTTTTGGAATCTTCCTTTTAAACTGTATAACATGATTAATTTATTTTTCCATCTTGTAACTTACTTTGAGTATTCTATTAAATGTTTTGTAAAACTCTTAAAAATATTTAAGGTTATCAAACAGTCATAAAAGCTTTTAAAACACCTTAAATCATTTAATCAAACTTAATGCTATTCATCGACAACTGAAATAATTTTTAAAGTAAATCATATCATCAATCAGTTTCATGAATTCAAACTACTTTGACCAATTTCCAACACATGTATTCCCTGAAGAGCCTCTCAGCTGTGATACTTAAGGTGCACAAAGTAAATACAAATGCTAAATATTTTTCTTATTAATGTTCTATTAAACTCAAAAAGGGCAACAATGAAGATATCATACCCATGCAATTTATGTATATATTTAACAGAAAATGTGGAATGTTGAACACACATTCTATATTTTTTAAAGCGCATTAAGAAATGCTATATTGGACATTCCAAGCAATACTTTTTAGGGTCAGAACTTTTTATTTACTAGTTATGAAAGTCTGTGAAACTTTGAGTTACAAGTGAGGACTATATTCAGTATGTGTTTATGAGAAATGTTTGAAAAATGATCTGAATGTGCTGCAAGAATGTGCTATCATCCATTTATAGCCAAGTTGGCAGAGGTATTTACATTGTCTTGCACATTTTACAGGACACAAGTTTTAATTATTTTCTTGTTCCTTTATCATAGCTCAGAATATAAGAAAATAGATTTTTGTGATTTTTATTGTTGTATAGTGTGAAGTATTTACACGTATTATGATTTGTTGTATTTAGTAAGAAAGCTGTGCGTGGATGTTAAAGTTTCAATATGTACATATCTGTGAACTGTATATCTGTGAATTTATGAGTGAGAAATACACTGTTAAATATTTAAACACATGCCTTGTTATTTTCCATACTGAAGCATAGTGCATACTCACTCTTTACCCATTCCAACTTCCCATTTGTTATCCTATTCTTGTATCTATCTTTATTTCCTTGCTCCAATCCCTATAGGTTTAAGCTTAAATTTTTTCTCATTCTTTGAATGTTTATTGCATTAGTGCTGGAGAAATATTTGGAAGGACCTTTGGAACAGCATCAGATTATTCTTTTTCCCTCGTATGAATCAAGGATTCTGATGAAATTAAATATTTGGTAGAATTAGCCTAAACGTTTGGAGTGGAATCACTTATGATCATCTTATTGGTCCCTATTTCTTTCCTGTGTGCCTGAATGCACAGATATAGCTACAGCTTCTTAGAAATGAGTGATGATGTGCACTTGGATGTCATCCAACAAATGTGGCTTTTACACCAAGGTGTACTAGCTCATTTCAGTTAGATAGTGTACAATTTCTCGAATGTTAAATTCCTGCACAAATGGATTGGTCAAGAGGGATTCATTGCTTGGTCTGCTTGATCTCTGGATTTTAATCCAATGAATGTCTTTGCCTGGGGACATTTCAAGTCCCTGGTTTATATAGTTCCTGAACGAGATGTTCACACTCTTGGAGAACATATCTACACTGGAGGGAGGGAGATGTAGGTGTAAGGGCATTCAACAACATGGTCATCAGCACCCTTAAAAAAAAATTCCTGGCAAAAGGCAGATATAAATTATTATTTATTTATGCAAACAAGCTTACTGCTGGTATTTTTAAACACACAAGATATGAGATTCCCTTGTGGTTAACCGGGAAAAAGTACGAGTCCACTGGGGAATTTAATGTTTTACTGGTAAGTTGGCTATGGTAGCCTAGTGGTTAAAGCACCTGCTTGATTCGGAAGATCTGTGGTTCAAATCCCAGTTATGGCATTGCATTTATCAGTTTCTGATTCAATCTCTTAAGCCAGACACAAACTTCAAAAAAAAAATGAAATTACTAATAAAAAGGAAAGTAGATATACATATACAAAACAGAGTGGCAAAAGCCAGAATTAAAACAAAGTTCTACAGTGGATTTGACCAAATATGAAGCACTCCAGGAATTTCCAACAGAGTATGTGATAGCTTGGAATGAAGACTTAGGGCATGCATCAAAGCAGGAAGAAGCTACAAACAGCAATTTTTGTAACCTTAAATTTTGTCTTGTAACTCAGCAATAAATGATTTTCAGACCCATGTACACATTAACTTTTCCACTGTTCTGATATTGGGAGGGCATCACCAAAATATTTGACACTAGTAAAGATACATTTGTATAGGAAAAAGGAAAACCTTATTTATTCTTCTGAGACAATGCCTTGGTGATAACTGGAAAGAGGATGAAACCCTGAAATTTTATGTTGATGTACTTGAGAGAGAAGATAATGAAACAATGTAGAAGAGCAAGTTAAGGATGAAGATTGTGGTTGCTTGGAGGAGGAACCTGGATGTCAAATGCTCTGAAGAGCAGTAGGAGACATAATTTATATTGCAATTTAAACATTTTAACTAAAGTACAATAACAGTCTGTAAAATTACTTTTGATGGAAATATTTGTCAGGTTAGTAACATTCGATTTTGCAATGCCTGCCATAAAAACAGATTTCTACATTTTGTCTTAAAACTGGAAGATCTTTATTGGTTTATTTAGTGAAAACCTTAGGGTTTTTTGTGAATTATTAATACTGATTGCAGATTGTTTAGGAACACAATAATTTTGATAATATCATTGGTTACACCAGGTTCTTCATTTAAAACCTAACAGAGCACATGGTGTTTTACCTCTCCTGGGACCTTGCTTGATTCCCCCACTATGTTCGCCTTCATTATGATCAGAGGGTTGGAGTTTGGTGAGCTGTTAGCGCTAGACACATAATCAGTCCAATATTCTATGAGCAGACTGTAAATGCAGAGAGGTACCGAAATGACATTTGGACCCCATTTTATCATGAACTGACAGAAGAAGGGAAATCGTATGGTTAGTTTCAACAAGATTCTGCTATTGCCCATACAGCAGAGGAGTCCATGAATAAAATTAGGGAAGTGTTTGAAGATAGAGCGATTAGTACTGGTATATGGCCTCCTTGCTCCCCCAATCTAACAGTGTGTGATTTTTACATGTGGGGTAACCTGAAAGACAAAGTTTACAAGACAAATCCTCATACATTGGAAGAAATAAAACAAAATATTAGAAATGAAATCAGAAACATTAAAAGGGCCCAGCTTAGTCATGTGAACCAGAATGTGTTCTCCTGATATAATACTTATTTAGCTGAGGGTGGATATTTTCAGCATCTTCTATAAGGTAAGAGTGTTATACATGCTTTATGTGCAGAGTTTATGTAGGAGCAAAGCCGGCTCTGGCACAACAATCGCACACAGGCAAACTGCTGTGCACCCGTTAGGTTTGAAATGAAGAACCCTGTAGTGTAAGATATAAAAAAGCTTGCAGGATTATAAATTATTTTAATTGAATTGTTTAATATAATATTTTGAAAATTTGAAGAAATGGATGTATAGTTAGAGAAGGTAACAATTTTTGTAGTATTTTTAAATAATGCTTGAAAATGTTCTCTTTGATTACAATGCTCTTAACCACTACTTCTACACTGTAGTGAAAGAAAATTTGGATATTAGCTAATATGTAATATTTTGAATTTCCATGGCATCAGCGTGTTTAAGAAACAGGTACTAAATGCTAAACATCACTGTAGTCTCCCAGATAAAATTAAAGTTTCTTGCTTAATACATTCATTGGGCTGAAACACTTGGTTGTTATACATAACTAGGTATGAGCTGCACAGAGTGCATGTTCCATCTTGCTTCTCTGCTGTACACAGTGCTGGTTCCACCAATAAATAGCAGGTAGAGAAGGCTAAGAGCTGCAAGTGCATCAAGTGGAATACTTTCTTAGTGTATCACATAAGCTATTGAATGTTGCTGCATTAGTAAGGGTTCAGTGGAGAGACAGATAAATATGATTGTAAGTACAGACAACCAATATATGAGCTTATTTTGCCAAAATCTAAAGAAAGAAATAAAATTTCTATACTTTACTTGTTTGGAGTAAGCTCATTTCATTACCTTAAACAATTAGACCTTTTTTCATGTTTAATGAAAAAATTCCCAATGAAATACAACAAAGTAGGTACCTGGAGTTTATAGATTTTAATCATAGTGAAGAAATTTAACATAGACACAATAAAAAATAAGTTAGGTACTGGTCAGTTTGTACTTGCTTGCTGCAGAGAGATCCAAATACATGTGAACCGCTACATGGTGTTCCCACTGCAAACACAGAAATAGGATAACAGTGGCTGATAAGCACAAGGTCACGAGCATCACTTGTTTTTCTCTGCTCTGCTCACAATCAGTATTGAGCTGATGCGATATCGTGCAGCTGCATTATTACCAGTGAGATTTATTATTTAGTCCTCTACTTAGTCACAAAGTGTATTATGGCTCAGTATTTGTTTTCCACTGTACAGTGTGCATTTATTACGATTTTTTTTGAGTCAACAGTTGTCGCCCGTACATACAATTTGTGCCCTATTTTTAGAGAATTAATCTCGACAGGGAGCGTGAACTTGCCTTTTTTCAATAAGACTCTGCAACGGCTCATACAGCCAATCTTTAGATGAGGACAATTGAAAGTGTGTTCCAGGACAGAATTATCAGAATTATTAGTAGTTGTGGTGCCCTTGGTCCCCCGACCTAACCCCCTGCGATTACTATCTCTGAGGTAACTTAAAGCATAAAGTGTAGAAGACAAATCTGCACACCCTGGAAGAATTAAAACAAAATATCCATCAGGAAATTGCCAGCATTTCTCAACATGAACTATGGCAAGTGATGGATAATTTCCTGAAGAGGTGCCAAAAATGTATGGATAATGATGGTGGTCAGTTTCAGCATCTGCTATAAGGATATTGGTAAGTAAAGCCTTAAAAGTAGTTTTAAAAATGCTGTATAGTTTTGCCCACACTTTTCTATGAAAGTAGCAGTCAGCAACAAATGCCTTGGACCCGTAAAGACAAAACACAGCACAGCTGGTGCAGTCTTTTGGATCATCCATTTTTACCTAATTAAAATATGTAAGTTAAAGTACCAGTTCATTAAAGATAAAAACCCTTCAGGCATAGATGGCATTTGACTTCAGACATGACATCACACACAGAAAATGTTTTTTTTTCAATGCACCTCCCTGTTGTGGTGCTGGGTTTTTCCAAAACCTGCTCTGGAAAGAGCACCTTGGATTTTCTAAACGTGTTTCTAAAAATTATCTTATAGATTGTTTTAGGATCCAAAACTCCCCTTATAGGACAAAAGTGGCACTCTGAAAAAGCCTGTTTCTTTATCTGAAAAAGGAACATATATCTTATGACTGCAAGGCAACTTTAAAATGTTTTATTTGCAGTAAAAGCTATCATGTTACAATGTGTGGTGATTTACCTGTAAATAGTCTAACGAGAAACAAAGGGAGCACACAAAAGCTTGCAAAGAAGTAAGTAGAGTTAGTGCTTCACATAGCTGCTATCAAAAAGTTTTATTGCAGAAGCCTTTGAGGAAACTAAAAACAAAGGACTGTGAGAGAACATTAAGAACAATTATAGATACAGGATCACAGCATTCTTCCATACTGAAAGCAACTGTCATAGAAATTAATTGTAAACCTATTGGTTCTGAAGTTTTGGTTCAAATACTGTTCAGAGGTACGACTTCAAAGGAGGGAGTTTCACCAGTGCTACCAGGGAACACCTAGTAGCTTACCTTTGAACTATGCTTGTGAGTTTAAAGTTCTGGACTAGTCTATTATTTGTGGAAGCAATCCCACTTGAAGGAGCTGGAGGAGAGGAATATAGTGTTTTCATATCAAGGAGAAGGGCAACACATGATTGAGATACTTATTGGTGCTTACCTGGTGCAGGTAAAGTATTTACAGGAAACCTGATCAATTTGGACCCTAGCTTAGTGGTGATGGAGACTTCACTTGCCTGTGTTGTAATGGGAACCATTGGTGAAGAGAACATTAAAGAAACTGATACTCTTTTTGTGAACACAGTTCTAACACAGAACGATGATCTACAAAATTTGCAGAACCTGGAAACCCTTGCAATAGAATATCCCATGGAAACATAGACAAAGAGAGAATCTGAATTACATATGCTTCAATATTTTAAAGAAACTTTAAAAATAAACCAAGAAGGAAGATATGAAGTATACCTTCCATGGACCGAGAGTGAGCAGGAGCTTCATAACAACAGGGATGTGGCACAGAAAGAATTACTTCAATGACTAGCAAACTTGGTAATGGAACTAGATTTGAAGAATACAATTCAGTTTTAAATGAATGTATGGGAAAGGTGTTATAGATAAAGTTGGTGAAAACATTAGAGAAGATGCTGGATACTAGTAAAACAAAAATCCACTATGAAATTGCATTCAGGTTTTGATGTACCCAGTAAGAAAGAAGGAAATCTTTCACTAAAGTGTTAGTTAATAAGGCTGATTGCAATTATCTAAAATTCTTGTAGTGAAATGACAGTAACGTATACAGTTCATCATCGTCATGTTGTGTTTGGTGTGAATTTCAGCCCATTTATACTCCATGATCTTATTGGGTACCACTTGAACAATTATGAAACACAATATGATATAAGAAAATTGGGAGATTCATTCTATGCAGATAGCTGTTATATCAGTGAACTCTGAAGAAGAGCTCCATGAGTTTGTAGAAGAATCTTAAACAATAATGGCTAAATCAAGATTTGGTTTAAGAGATTGGGAAAGCACTATTCATTATAAAGGTGACAGATATGAAATCTCTCAAGAACTTTGACTGTTATGGGATAGGAAAGAAGATACATTATCAAGTGCAGAAAAAAAAATTGCAAGAGTTTTCAGAAACCTGTGACAAGAGGGAATATTTTTTCAGGTTTTTGATTCTATAGGATTCTTCTGCCCTGTAGTTTGAATACCAAAGCTCCTTCTTCAACAAGGTAGAGAGACTAAACTGAACTGGGACAGTGTGGTACAAAATGAAATGAAAGCATTTTTCTCGAAATGAGTTCAGATTTGCTGATATAAGAATACCAAGACACTACTTGAACTGGAAACAGGACTTCCTTTTCTCTGTACATCTTCTTTCATGCGAGCAAGTATGCTTATGCTGCTGCTGTATTTCTAAGGAGTGAGCACGATTCTGAAACTATTATGGAGCTAATGATGACTAGAGCCAGAATAATCCCATCGAGGAAGGTTACCATCCCAAGACTTGAAATATTTTCTTCTTGTACTGGACCCAGAATAAAGGTCACTCTAAAGGGAGCTTAGGACTGAGACATCCCACATTTGTAATCTGACTCAACTACAGCCCTGATTTGTATTAAGAAGGATGAAAACTGAGGAACTTTTGTAAGAAATAGAGTGAAAGAAATACATACATAAATGATGTACCATGGAGAATAAAATTACCTGTCATCAACACCACTTTGACAAAATATGTGAAGGCTCATACCCAAAAATCTTGTTTTACCATGCTGTTCAAAGAATTGTGTGACACGTATGCCAATTTTGAGCCAATTTATACTGATGGTTCCCGGTGTGACAACAATAATGGCTGTGCGGTGGTTGCTCCTAACCACACCATGATGTATAGTCTACCAGACACTCTCACCATTTTCTCTAGTGAACTGTTTGCTATATGTTTCGCCATGGATTATATATCAAAGAATGGAGACTTCAAATCATTCATTATATACACAGATTCCCTTAGTGCATTAATGGCTATACAACAACGATCTCCTTGCCACTCCTTGGTAAGGGAGATGCGTGAATTATACAGTGAGCTTATTTCATCAGGTAAACAACTAATCTTGGCATGGATACCATCTCACTGTAACATACCAGGAAATGATCTTGCTGACACTGCCGCAAAAGAAGCTACCAAGCATCCTCCAAGCTTACCAGAACTTAAGCTACCACATGAAGACTATTTATGGCATCTTAAAAGAACTATCCTACACCGATGGAAGACAGATTGGACAACTACATCCAACAGCAAACTGCATGATATCTGTCTAATACCTAACCTGTCCACAACAATTAGAACACTAACCCGGCGAGACCAGGTGCTATTAACCCGATTATGCATTGGCCACACTGCGCTTACTCATTCCTACATTCTGTCCCGTGAACTTCCTCCTAAATGTACTCTGTGTGATTCTACTCTTACCGTTCAGCATCTACTCACTGTTTGCCCAAGATACACTCACCAGCGACTTCAGTATGGAGTTCCTGAGAACCTTCAGCTAGCTTTGGGTGATCAACAATATCACAAGAAAATCATCAAGTTCATCCAAGCATGCAAAGTTAATGTTTAAATTCAATGTAAACTTCATGATTTGTTTCCTCCTTTTTTTCCTGAATGTTTAGTCGCGATATGACTTTTATGTGAAGCGACTTCAAATAATAAATAAATAAAAAAAAAAATACATACATTTTCTCACAAACAAGAATGGAACCACATACCTGGGAAACTGAATCCTGCTGATTTACCTTTGGGAGGCTGCAGCATTGAGGAATTGAAATCTTTGAAATATCCTAGTCAGGCAATTATATAAGTGCATTTGTTCATGAACTATAACATTTAAATAAACCTAGGGGTCTCTCAGGCCTCTAGAAACCAACAAAGCACTGAGGAAGAAGACATCCTTGGTGAGAGGAAGAATAAAACCACTTCCTTAATTATAGTCACTAAAAATCCTTGGTAACTTAAGCTCTTTACCAGCTATTCAAAAATTGTTAGAATGAATGCATGGATTGCAATATTTATCTTCAATTCAAAAGCAAAGTCAGATGAAATATTCATAGATGAGTGGTCTGTGAAAGCAGTTGTCAGAAAAGAAGCTCATCCAGCTTATACAAGAAGAAGCCTGCTCTCAACATGTTATGCAGCACATATGCTGATGGAATCTTACAAGTGAAGACAAAAGTAATGGAATGGAAAGGTAGAGAAGACTTCAAGTATCCTATGGTTCTTCTAAGCAAACAAAGATTAGTTTCACTTCTGATAAACACTTTGGTGCATATGTCTGTTATCATGCTGAAGGGAAACGTTATGGAGTGAGTGGAGCTTAAGGACCTGCAACAGCTAAGTCATTTGGGCCGAAAGTCAAAATTTAAAATCTAAGATGCTCACAAACTTAGGTGGCTAAAAGGTGAAGATTAAAACAGACAACTAAAGTTGTAGAAAGGTAAAACCACAAAATGACAAATAAGTGCACTAACTTTAAAACCTGAAAAAGCCATGCAGTAAAAAGGGTAAAAGATGACAGCTAAAACATTAAAATATAAAACAGTTAAAACATCATAAAACATAGTTAAAGTACTATAAATTAAACTTTAAAAAGTTAAACCCTCAAAAAACTAAAATACAAGTTAGATTTGCTTAGCAAACCCAATCTGGGCAACAAACCGCAGAGCCTTGGCTACAGACACTGAGTTGTCACCCAAAATTGAGGCTAGTGTAGACCCCGAGCAATGGAATGGCATGCACGAGCATATTGTAGACAATCTAGTAGTACATGTGTGATGGAGAGTGAAACATCGCATGCTGGACGGACAGGTACTGGGTCACCAAGCAGGAAAGGTTTTGGTTGACAGGTGGAAGAAAAACAATAAGAAGAGTGATGTCAAAATGTGTAAGTTGTAAGACATGAATTGAAAAATATTGAAGTATTACCTCATGAATTGCCTGAGGATAGAATAAAGCATTTGTCTGTATTTGAGGTAGCAGGAGTAGATCGCACTAGATTCTGAAAGGATAACATTTTCACCAGTGATGTATACAGAGCTTCCATTTGGAGCTAATAAGCAGCCTGTCTACAAATGGTTTCGTATTAGGCCTGTGTAGATTCAGTGTTCGGTGAGGAAGACTAACAACTGCATACAGTAATCATGGATCAAATTTCTCTGGTACAGAGAATCTGCTCAAGACAATTCATTGGTGTACAATAGAAATTGAGTCAGTGTCCCAAAGAATACTGTGGAAAGTCATTCCTCCAACTGCAGTTTGGTGGGAAGTGACTTATGAAGATCATGAAGAAAACTCTGTGAAGAGTGCCAGAAAGAGCATTGATCAACTACAAGAAGACAACAAGTGTGTTGTGTGACTGTATAAGCTTTAATAAATTCCCAACCTATCACTTACATGTTGGGGTGGGCTGAGAATCTGGTTGCAATTATGTTTTCTGTGTTCCTGCAAGATGAAATCTGTATTATAACCCCTGACGTAAATCAACTGGACAAAATGAACATTTACAAGAGATTCTGGCATTTGCAGAAACTATGACAAAATCTAAGAAGGAGATTCTGAGAGGAATACTTAAATAAGCTGATCCAACAATCAAAAAGGGGAATCATCCAGAATGTGAAAAATGTGATATCATCCTCATTGGCAGTGAGGGGAAGAAGTGAATTAAATGGCTAATAGCAAGAGTTTTTTTTTATTTATCCTGGAAGGAATGGGACTGTTTCTTGTGGCAAAATTAAGAACAGCTACCAATGAAGGCAGTTTGCAGTTTGATAGTTACTTTAAGAATTATAAGCACATACTGGGTAAAGTTATAAGACAAGCAAAAATTAATAATAATTCCTTCAGATTATAAACTCAAATAATAAGACTAAAACCATACAGCAAATTGTGAACCAGACAACTAATAAAGTAGATAATAAACCTGATAAAATCAAAATTAACCATAATGACAGTAAGATCAGAGATGCAACTTAAGTTGCTATGCACTTTTAACATTTACTTTATGGAAATAATTAAGGAACTAGTTCAAAATAAAAATAGCCTCACTCAAGTCAAGACTAATGCTACTAATAATATAAACTCTTTATACCTTTATGAAATAACTGCTGACAAAATAAAGGACACAAAAAAGGAAATAAAACTGAGGTAGCAAATTACTCGCCAATTTCTATACCATCAATATTTTCAAAGATACTGGAAAAGGTAATGCACAGGCTTCTTTCATTTATTAAAAAGTAATATAATTACTAAATTGCAACATGGTTTATGCCACAAAAAATCCACATAGACTGCAATATACTCTTTTCTGAAGTCTTATTAATGCATTAGGTGGTAAAAGTAAAGCAATTGGCATATTTTTGGACCTAACTAAAGCTTTTGACAGGGTAGATCATCAAATCTTTTTAGCAAAATTGTTCAACTATGGAATAAGAGGACCAGCATATAACTGGTTTGTATCATACCTAGCTAACTGTAAACAATTAATAGAGATTATTGACGCTAACCCTATCACCAATATATTCTCAACAGCTAGATCTAATATACTCTATATAGATTATAGAGTACTGCAAATAACAAATAACATCGAAGTGAATAACATTGTACTATTTGCACACAACATTAATTTTCTAATAACATGGAACAGCAATGAAATGTTAACATTTAAATTGTGCTATTTTGAGAAATTTATTTGCTTTAATCTGGCGTGAATACGCATTCCAAGTTTGGCAACATTATCATAAATGCGATTACAAGCAGAACTGCTTCTCATGATGTCATTGTATCTCAGGAATTATTTACTGATATAGTGGCTGGCTGCATTCCTGCCAGGGACCTTCAGCTGGTGAACAAACTGTATCTAGCATGGTGACTTGTGCTGTGGTAAGTTCTGAACCAGATAATAGGTAGATCACCAATGTTGAAGGTCCAAAAGGAAGAAATATAGTATTTATTTACTCCCACTTTAAAGCAACTTTAGGTTAAAAGCATTACAGAAAATGGGCAATACAACACAGCTAATCCACAATTATTTGCAAAATTCTCCAATACGTATTCATCTAAAGTATTCCTTAGGTCGTTCATTTACTCTAAAATAAGGTTATAAATGACATGATTTCTAATGAGTGACATTTATATTTCACTTTTGCTTTATGTTTTTTGAAACTTGTGAACTCCTTAGAGCTCACTGTGATTGTGCCAGGGGTGTCCATCGCCAAAAGGTTATGGCACCTCCCCCCCCCCCCCCCCCCCCCCAAGTAACAATCATCTTGTTTTCTCAATTTCTCTGAGAGCTTAACCCTAGAGCAGGCGCGCTCAGTTATGATACAGGAGCAGGCGCGCAGTGTATTCTGTACACAGTACACTACATTCCATTTGTTGCAATTCCTTTATTATTTATTGTGCTAATTAACATTACATAATTGAATAAATTGTAAGTAACATCTTATCATATGCCTAACATCAGCTCCATACATGTTAATACACACTAATTGGCTATATTACATTAGTATAACTAGGCATAGCAAATTAATCATCTTCTACTTCGGGAGAACGCATACTGCATTTTTCACAGAGAACTGTAGTCTGTGAATGATTTATGCAAACAAAATGGTTACATGATGTACATCTTATTGTTGTGGAGCTATTCTTTGCCCTTCCACAAATTCCACATCTACTTTTTTTCCTTCTTTGATAGCTCTTCTGGGCATGTCTCTTGAACTTTGTAGCGACACAGATACATGCTAACATCAGCTGGCAAACTTGGTATGCCAGATCTTTCTATAAGATGTGGTTTCATTAGTTGGAAAACAAGGTTCTTCAGAAAAACTCAACGAGGATGTTTCTCATTCTTATCATTTGCTTGAAACAGCACTTGTGCCACGCTCAGCAATGCATACCATAAAGCCATGGTCCATCTTCTTGTCGTTCGTGTTACTGAATATTTATTGCACATTTGGTCAACAGTATCAACCCCACCTTTTGCCATATTATAATCTAATATAATGTGAGGCTTCTTTGTGTCTTCATCTACTGTTCCGTCAGTGTGCATCATGGAGATGAGTGCAACAGCTTTGTTCCGCTTAGGTACATATGATACCATGGTATTATATTTCTGGAATCCAAGAATTGCCGAGCCAGTGGATAATGCAGCCAGTGGATAGCTACTATACCAGTTATCTACTCTCAAATTTCTATTTGTTCCCTTTATTGGCTCCGTTAGTCTACACATGATATCAAATTGCTTATTAGAAACACTAAATGGTCCTTCAGGCTGTTTGCCACAATACACTTCCAACGAAGCAGTATAGAATGACTTAGCATCACACAGGGCAAATATTTTGATGCCATACTTTGCTGGTTTGTTGGGAATATATTGTATGAAGCCACAACGTCCTCTGAATGCTTCTAGTTTCTCGTCAATGGTAACAAGTTCCCCAAGACTGCAACTACCCATGCAGTTTTTTAAAAATGTATCCAGAAAGCTCCTAATTGCTGCTAACTTATCTGTTTTGCATCCTATATCCCTTGTATCTTTATCGTCAAATCTGATACATCTAAGAAGAAATAGAAATCTCTTGTAACTCATGCAAGATCTCAAAATAATCATTCCTGTTCCATCTTTTGACTAAGTTCCAATGCACTAGTGTGGTTTCCACCTTTGAGGCCAATCAAATACAGAATACCTAACACTGAACAAATTTCATTTCTGTCTGTAAGCTTAGCATCCCTTTCCCTAGAATACCTTTCTTCTAGCCTCTTTCTTTGAATGAATAAATTTTTAAAATGCACAATTTCATCAATCATATCAATATTGATTATTTTATGGAATGATTCAATTTCCTCTACAATACCTTGTGCTACCCTGTTAGGGCCTGGAAACATCTTGACAATGTTTTTTGCTGGTACACGGGATGTTTTTCTATGCACCTCAGTTTTCATCCATTTTGTTTCTTTGTCCCTACCAATGAAAACACCAGCTTTACTATCAAAGGAATACAGCTCTTCATCATTTTCAATTTCAGAGTTACTATCATGATCACTCGATAATATTACTTCATCTTCTCCGTCAGAAAACAGATCATCAATATCCCCACAGTCATCTTCTTCAGCGAGCACCTCTAAAAGATACCGTTGTGATTCTTCTTCTGTCAAATATGTTTTGGCACTAAAATTAGAAACGCGAAATATTAGTCGCTAATAATGTACTATAATAATGGCCCTATCTAAAACATATAATTCTTTATGCAGCCGCTTTGTGTAAAAGTACAACAGATTAGGCTGACAATTGAAATAGTACTTACATGACCGGTTCTAAGAATAACTTATCGTTGCCTTTGAGTTGTTGATGCTAAAATTGCTCTGACACAACTAAACGGAAGCTAAACAATGACATGAAAGGTACTGACAATAATGTACTGATACGTTAAGGCATTTATCCGTTGCAAAATGAAAATGTGGTGTATAAAATACACCAGCGAGCCTGCTCTAGGGTTAATATTAACTGTTTACTTCCTTTTTTAAGGCTGGAATGCCTCATGAACAGTTATGTTGTAGATACTACATATAATAGCTATTATGATACCAATGTGCACTACAAGCTTAAACAAATAATTGGAAAATTAAAATCATTGCAATTCTTTAAAGCAAAAAAAAATTACAAATAAATATTTGTCAGATGTGCACTTAGTGTTTCAATGAGTCTTGTATCTGTCTAAATAGACCAATATAGTAAGTGTAATAATCCTATACATTCTGAACAACTACATACCTCGGGCCCTAATGACCTAGTTGCTGAGGGGCCCTTAAACACTATATACTCACTGTACATATCTACTTGTAATGTTATAGTTCTTTTTATAGCTTTCCAAAAAATATAATTTGGTTTTTCTTCTTCCTTTTCCTCCTCCTTTCATGTAGATTAGGCCATGTGACCTTTTTCGCTCTCATGCCACCTTTTCTTAGGTATTCCTAGTCTTCTTTTCCCACATGCCTGGTAATTTAAAATTTGTCTAGGTAATCGAGATGTTTCCATTTTATTAATATATTGAATTCACTTTTCTCTATAAGTTTGTATAATAATTATAGGAGTACCTAACTTGTAATTAGTTTAATATCTCTGCACTTTCTTTTCTGTCCCATAAACTAAATCTTATAGTTTTCTTAATAAAGCACATTCCTAAACATTGAATTCCTTTTAAATTTTGCTATTTAAGAATCAATGCTTTGCTTCCATATAGAAGTGTTGGTTTAGCCAGAACATTATAAAGTCTGATTCTTGTGTTTATTTGCACCATTGAACATTTAAATATATTATTTATAAATCTTGTCACTCTTATAAATGTTGATGTTTTTTCTATGTTATCCTCTTCATCGTCATATCAAAAAGTACAGTCCAAATATTTGAAGGTGTTTACTTGTTCTAAAATTGCATTATTTTTTACTATTTTACTACAGATGGGATATTCACCTTTGAATGTCATCACTTTAGTTTTTCTCTGTAGAGATGTTCATTTCAAAATTCATAAGTTTATCATTTAAGGTGCTGACCAGAACTTGATCATCAGCAAATAGTAATGTACTTAACTTTGTATATTGATTAATGTTTATTCCATTGCTGATGATCAAATTCTGGCAGCTTCATCTGAAGATGCACTATTCATATTTACAATGTTCTACCCTGGAGTTGTCTCTGACATAAATGTATTCAACACTATGGTTATTGATACATTGGATGCCATGCTTCCTACCACAATATCTACTAAATTAAAATGTATAAAAGCACACACCACTTATAGATAGATACCCTCTAATTATTGATTTGGTGGTACCATGTTTTGCCTCCATTGTTCTTTAATTTCTCCTTATTATTACCCTAACTTTCTGATCTCTATTGTTTTCTTATTCTTCATCCTTATTTTTATAATGTCACTTGGTAACTGTTGCCATTTCTATGAACAAATTAACCATCCCATATTTTGGTCTCCTCACAATAAAAAACATAATGGAAATCATTTTTATTCCCCTTAAATAACTACATACATTCAGCTTAAATTTTTCTTTCATGACCCTTAATTTTAGTACACCATTACTAAACTAGGCGCACTGTTAATTTGTTATAAACTTCTATACAGTTTTCATTCTCACAGTCCTGTTTAATTTGGCTATACAGCACTAAGGATATTTTATCCGTAATTATTCCTTGTTTGTTAATATCCTCAATACTTTGTCTAACCTCATTTTTTGTAAGTGTTCCCTCTCCTTTCACATATCATTCATACCAATTTCCTTTAAAATATAATGCTCTGCTCTCCCATTGATCTAATCCTCCATCAATATTTAAGTACTTTTTCAGTAATTATGCCTTTATTTGTGCCTACATCCAATAATGCTACCAATTTAGGTGATGCACTCAGTAGGCCCAAAATTAACCTAACAACATTCTATGTACCAAATTTACATTCAGCCATCCTTCCTCATATTCCCAAATCTCAACCCCATAGTGGCTTGCACTACCCCTTGTAAACCTTCTATAACCACATTCCAGGTCTTTTGTAAATCTGATGTTGGTTGTTAAATGGGTTAAGTATGATCATGGATGACACTTCCATCATTTTCCATTAAAATTCCATTGAATGTATAACTGTCTTCTAAGTGTGTATTTTGTCTTATAATACAAGACAGATTGGTATGTAGTTCAGGTTCACTTCTTCAGGCTGATCTTTATGGTGCTCAGACTTGATAATAACATTCATTATGTGGCTTTCTAGTTATCTTTGAAAGCTAATCATAAAGTATGAAACATTCGGTAAGGTACTATTGCGATTAGCCAATTAATGTACCTTTGTATATTTGTTGAATTTTGCTTTTTTAGAGCTTCACTGGTCAAGGAGCTTTTTCTGTAATATAAATTGACAGAACTTAACCATAAGGAGAGGAACACCAGACGTAGTCATTTGACATGCAATTTTAAATACCAGTATGAAAGTTTTTTAATCAACTGTAATATTAGAGTCTATGCAGAATAAGTTTACAGAAAGAGATAGCAATATTGGTTGGAAATGACTTGAGTCTGCTCCTTTGAGTACAATGAAGAACCCTCATTAAGGTCAAAATCGTTCTTGTTGTAAAATCTCTTTCACTGTGACACCTCTCACTCAGTGTTACCTAGTTAGCAGGAGAGGATCGTCATAACACTGCATGCAAGCGAGAGGGTAAGTACTGCTTTCTCTTTCTACATACTGGCTGCCAACTTATTCCGCACAGAATATAGTTCATATGGAATTGGAAAAGGAATGTTGTTACCTGAATTTGAATTACTGCAGCATTTCTGAACTTAAATTTTACTCACACAAGCTTAAAAGTAAAAGACTTGTTCACAACTACCATATCAAAATCTGATGGGTCATATTCACATCACATTAGCTATTTTGGTTTACTTTGATAAAGCTACATTAAATTATATCTAAAAAAAGCTTACTTTTCTATCTACTTCATGTTAATCTAAATAAACATTTACAAAAGTAGTATCTTTACACATTTCATTGTAGATACAAGAGGGAATTGCTGATGACCTAGCAGTTGACTACCATTAAATCTAATCTAACCTACAAGAGGGGATACAGAAATAAGAATTGGCAGTCATATGTATCTATGTGCAGCTTTGAAATATCCAAACTCTTTCCACAATATCACAAAAAAACAATGGAACAGCAGCATTTAAAAAATGACAAAGCAGGTACTGAAAAATTCAAACCTATAGCAATGGACACAATGCCACAAGAAAATGTACTTGAAATAAATTGTGCTTTGAAGAAATACATGTACCTGTATATCTATCTTTATCTATATCTTGTTATATGAAAGTATACAGAATTGGCCCTGAATGAAGATGATTTCAGTGGCTATTCCCAGAAAATTCAAGACATACATTTTGTTTATAATATCAATATCTTAAATATGCTGCATTTTAATCAAAAGCAACAGGAACCATTTTTGAAGAAATCAAGTTTTGGAAAACTGTTACCTGTAAGGGCTATATTGGGGTGCAGGATTTTTTGTGCAAACCTTCATGTCACCTTTTAGGAAGATGATGAGCCTAAATACCAACCTATAGTTAGGTATTTAGGATTTTGTTTCTTAGTTATGCTGCTCACACACAGATGTCTTTTAGAATTGCTTTCTTAGATGTCTTTTAGGAGGAATCTGGGTATTAAATTTTTTAATACAACATAATACTTCCCCTATTTTAAGTGTGAGCACAGAAAGTGGAAATGGTATTGAGTGTGTGCTAAAGATTATTTGGAGTTGTGCTAAAACACTCTAATGAGTTCACTACCACAAACATTGTTAATTGTGAGTTGAAATGAATCAAGGGAAGCAAACTTTGCCACATGTATTCAAAGAAATAAGAGTGAATTTAGTTAGATATTTACACTTGTATACTCAACTCACTTATCTTGTATCAAGAAATCTGAATAGTTTTCTGAACCAGCATTTTTGGAAGCACGACATGAAATAAATTGGATAAATTGTCTTAAATACACTCATACTGTGGAATAACATTTCAATTGTTTTCCCTAACAATAGGTACAAAAATTGCCTTTCTAAAATAAAGTACCTAACTTTTCTTTAGAGGCTACACTGAACGTTAGTTGTCGAAATTCTAACCCTTCTCAAACAAGTAGTGCTGTTGTGATTGTTTCATATTGAAGTTATATATATATAGTACCTGGACGACCGAGTTTCGCTCGGCATTTCTTTTCTTTTCCTTTTTTTTTTTTAATTGTGTTTTCTTTTCTTTTTTCTTTTTTTTTTTTTCCTTTTTTTTGAGAAGATACCTATATAGATAAACTTGAAAAGCAAAATGTTAACTAAATATAAATTTTCATTCTAAGTGTTGGATACGTGACGAGACCTTTAATATTCCGGCTTGATTGTTGAAATTAGCCCATTAACAGAGAAATTATAGCCAAAATAAGCTTTAGAGTAATTGTGACTGTTACGCGTAGACTAAGATAGCTAAGTCAACTTTCTTTAGTTTTTCTGAAAGCTCTTAGCGAGATCTTTAATATCATGGTCTGTTTGTTTAAATTGGCCCATTAACAGAGGAATTTTGCCCAAAATAAGGTTTAGAGTAATTGTGACTATTACGCGTAAAATTGCATTTTTTTCAGGAATGATACCTATATAGATAAACTTAATAAGTAAAACCCTGCCTGAATACAAAATTTGATCGAAATCGTTAGAGTCGTTTCCCAGTTGCGCGGAATACATACATACATACATACATACATACATACATACATACATACATACATACATACATACATACATACATACATACATACATACATACATACATACATACATACATACATACATACATACATACATACATACATACATACATACATACATACATACATACATACATACATACATACATACATACATACATACATACATACATACATACATACATACATACATACATACATACATACATACATACATACATACATACATACATACATACATACATACATACATACATACATACATACATACATACATACATACATACATACATACATACATACATACATACATACATACATACATACATACATACATACATACATACATACATACATACATACATACATACATACATACATACATACATACATACATACATACATACATACATACATACATACATACATACATACATACATACATACATACATACATACATACATACATACATACATACATACATACATACATACATACATACATACATACATACATACATACATACATACATACATACATACATACATACATACATACATACATACATACATACATACATACATACATACATACATACATACATACATACATACATACATACATACATACATACATACATACATACATACATACATACATACATACATACATACATACATACATACATACATACATACATACATACATACATACATACATACATACATACATACATACATACATACATACATACATACATACATACATACATACATACATACATACATACATACATACATACATACATACATACATACATACATACATACATACATACATACATACATACATACATACATACATACATACATACATACATACATACATACATACATACATACATACATACATACATACATACATACATACATACATACATACATACATACATACATACATACATACATACATACATACATACATACATACATACATACATACATACATACATACATACATACATACATACATACATACATACATACATACATACATACATACATACATACATACATACATACATACATACATACATACATACATACATACATACATACATACATACATACATACATACATACATACATACATACATACATACATACATACATACATACATACATACATACATACATACATACATACATACATACATACATACATACATACATACATACATACATACATACATACATACATACATACATACATACATACATACATACATACATACATACATACATACATACATACATACATACATACATACATACATACATACATACATACATACATACATACATACATACATACATACATACATACATACATACATACATACATACATACATACATACATACATACATACATACATACATACATACATACATACATACATACATACATACATACATACATACATACATACATACATACATACATACATACATACATACATACATACATACATACATACATACATACATACATACATACATACATACATACATACATACATACATACATACATACATACATACATACATACATACATACATACATACATACATACATACATACATACATACATACATACATACATACATACATACATACATACATACATACATACATACATACATACATACATACATACATACATACATACATACATACATACATACATACATACATACATACATACATACATACATACATACATACATACATACATACATACATACATACATACATACATACATACATACATACATACATACATACATACATACATACATACATACATACATACATACATACATACATACATACATACATACATACATACATACATACATACATACATACATACATACATACATACATACATACATACATACATACATACATACATACATACATACATACATACATACATACATACATACATACATACATACATACATACATACATACATACATACATACATACATACATACATACATACATACATACATACATACATACATACATACATACATACATACATACATACATACATACATACATACATACATACATACATACATACATACATACATACATACATACATACATACATACATACATACATACATACATACATACATACATACATACATACATACATACATACATACATACATACATACATACATACATACATACATACATACATACATACATACATACATACATACATACATACATACATACATACATACATACATACATACATACATACATACATACATACATACATACATACATACATACATACATACATACATACATACATACATACATACATACATACATACATACATACATACATACATACATACATACATACATACATACATACATACATACATACATACATACATACATACATACATACATACATACATACATACATACATACATACATACATACATACATACATACATACATACATACATACATACATACATACATACATACATACATACATACATACATACATACATACATACATACATACATACATACATACATACATACATACATACATACATACATACATACATACATACATACATACATACATACATACATACATACATACATACATACATACATACATACATACATACATACATACATACATACATACATACATACATACATACATACATACATACATACATACATACATACATACATACATACATACATACATACATACATACATACATACATACATACATACATACATACATACATACATACATACATACATACATACATACATACATACATACATACATACATACATACATACATACATACATACATACATACATACATACATACATACATACATACATACATACATACATACATACATACATACATACATACATACATACATACATACATACATACATACATACATACATACATACATACATACATACATACATACATACATACATACATACATACATACATACATACATACATACATACATACATACATACATACATACATACATACATACATACATACATACATACATACATACATACATACATACATACATACATACATACATACATACATACATACATACATACATACATACATACATACATACATACATACATACATACATACATACATACATACATACATACATACATACATACATACATACATACATACATACATACATACATACATACATACATACATACATACATACATACATACATACATACATACATACATACATACATACATACATACATACATACATACATACATACATACATACATACATACATACATACATACATACATACATACATACATACATACATACATACATACATACATACATACATACATACATACATACATACATACATACATACATACATACATACATACATACATACATACATACATACATACATACATACATACATACATACATACATACATACATACATACATACATACATACATACATACATACATACATACATACATACATACATACATACATACATACATACATACATACATACATACATACATACATACATACATACATACATACATACATACATACATACATACATACATACATACATACATACATACATACATACATACATACATACATACATACATACATACATACATACATACATACATACATACATACATACATACATACATACATACATACATACATACATACATACATACATACATACATACATACATACATACATACATACATACATACATACATACATACATACATACATACATACATACATACATACATACATACATACATACATACATACATACATACATACATACATACATACATACATACATACATACATACATACATACATACATACATACATACATACATACATACATACATACATACATACATACATACATACATACATACATACATACATACATACATACATACATACATACATACATACATACATACATACATACATACATACAATATATTTATATACAAGAATTGCTCGTTTAAATATATACATCTGTATTTGGCGATGACATTAAATGCTGCATGATATCTTCAGTACCAATTTTTCAACGTCATTATATAAGCTTAAAAACATTCATGGTGAACTTAAACAAATTTTGCATGTATTCAACATCATTTAACCTTCCCACCTCTTTTTTAAGAACAGTTCTAGCAACAGTGCAATGTTTGCATCAAGAACGTTCTGCGGTTCTCAATGTGTCAAACGGGGCTGGTTTGTTGTAGTTTCTCATACGTACGCTAGAGGTCTACAGTACACGCGAAACTTGCAAAGATGTGACGTTATCTTCCACTGGATGAGTCAGAACTGCCATCTCAGCAACGTGTTTCCATATTAATTAATTACTAATCTGTTCTAGATTTTCGTCATTTAAATGAAAGTCTGAAAGGGGCATTTTCAGCTTCCTGCTTTCTACACTACGTGCACTACATAGCAGGTAGAGAAGATGCTTTCGATTCCTATATTTCACCGGAAATACCTACATATTCTGAGACCACCCGAATCCAAAAAGGAAAGCCTATTTGTGTCCGAAAGACGATAACAAAGACTGTCAATAAACCCAGTTGCATGTTGGAAATATAGACTTGTGTAAACCGTACTGCAACACGACGTGGGACTACTGCACTCCTAATATGCTCAATCATTTTTTTGATGGCTGCACACAAACCGAGCAAGATGGCTCCGCGGTAACGTGGAAGGTCGTGGATTCGATTCTCGTGGCTTCTTTCCTCGCCTATGGGTTTTTTCAGGGGTTTCCCCGGGTCGCTAAGTGAATGCTGGAATGGATAATTGCATCCCCCGCATTTTCCGTCCTTTCATTTCACTCCCTTAACCATTTCATTTATCCTTCATTCCGTTGGTTCTTTCAGAGTCGGAAGCGTCAGCGAAGACATTAGGTGCAGCTTGGCAGGGATGATATGCGCTTTGTACAGAAATTCTCTCCGTCGGCGCGTTCCGGGAGCGGGGTAAGGAATCCATTAACTAGAATATGTGGACAAAATGTAACAAGATAAAATAATTTGAAATAATTCGGAATTAATTAATGTTGAAGATTGCCTCTTTTGGTCAAAGGCAGTTTATGACCCCCTTAGACGTAATTAAAATACATCATACCAACATAATGCTGGAAATAATGAGTTAGTGTGTGGGCGAGAAAAGTAAACTAAGTAACTGGTTAAGAACTTAGGAAAGCAGTGACAACTTTTAATAAGACGCCCACTTTTGTCTTGTTATCTTGGGAATGTGGCCGGTTGATTTGTTAAAAAGACAGAGGTCCTGTATTGGCTAAAAACTGATAATTAAGAGGAGATTAAGAGTATAATGGAGCAACATTGTTGTAGCAAGAGCTGGATAAGTTAATTGCTATGGGTGGCAGGAGGAATGGGACAGCATAAACGAAGGAAGAACACATGATCTATTGCCAGATGTTAATGAGAGAATAAATGGTAAAGGATAACGAATGGGATTCCGCGCTGAACCTGCTGCAAGTTACTGTACCTATGTTAAACTCCGGGAGGAAGATGTGAGCGCCAGGTGCTGAACAGTTGCTAGTTCTTCATCCCAGCGCGGGAATCCGTCGCGCAGGCGCCAACGCCATGGGTCCTGGGTCTCGAGGAAGATTCCCTCCCCACGAGGACAGCAACCACAACGCCACCGCAACGCCGAGAACAGCATTCATTAAGCGCAATCACCACAATGTAGCAGCACCACACCAACGCACGAAACTTTCGATCCTGGAAATGAAATGGAAGAACGGGAAGTCGCAGTAAAGAAGTAACCCGCCAAGCATTCGCCTAATGGCCAAGAAAAATCACGTAAAAACCTTCGTTCAGATTGGTTAATCACTGGAGATCTAACCTGGCACCTCCCGAATGTGAGTCCCAAGCATTACAGTTTTAAAATTATTTTGTGGTTTAACGACGCTGTCAATTGCAGGATCACATCAGCGTCGCCGGTGTGCCGGAATTTCGTCCCGCAGGAGCTCTTACATGCCACTAAATCTACTGACATGGAGGTGTCGTTTTTAAGCACACTTAAAAACCATCAATCTGGGAGACTCAGTATAAAATACTTAAAACCTGTCAAAGGTGTGATACATTATACTGTAGATCATGGACCATATGTATTTAATCCAAGAGGACGCGTAAGAATCAAGATGGGATTTGTGCAGATTGTGTTGTTCTGGATACGCCTGAACATGTCGGTTATGAATGTAAAACACACGTGGCTTGGAATGATGAAAGGAGAGTGGAAGGTAAAATGTTATTTAACATTTTAAAGCAGAAATAAAGTGCTAAATGAAATTATGCAAGCTAAAATAATCATGGATTTCCTGGAAAATAAAAGTGGAAGAAGTGGGGCTACAGAACAATTAAGAATTCAAGTACTATAAAAAGTGAGATGATACTTAAAAATCCGAAAATAAATTTGCAGTAGATAGATGTAAGGTGCGTCGCAAGATGATACAACTACCCCAATTTTCAGCTGTAGCGCGTGAGCTAATGGAACATAGTTGATGTGTATGTATTCATGATAAACCACGGAAATGTTTCACCCCTTTGCCTTGCAGTAACCCGACCACGAGACCATTCGACCATTGCAAAATGATACAACCATGCTTCGTATCCACCTCTTCACGTTTTATTCACTGATGTTAGTAGCTGTAGAGAGCGTAGATACGACTTGACAAAGCCATGAAGCGTATCGGAATGAATATGAAACCGCCCAGCTATTTACGCGAGCTTATCGCACAAACAAGGCGGGACAGAGTGAGTACACTCTGTTCAGGTGCAATCATATCTTCAGGACAGTAACGTCTCATATATCGGCAGGCGCGAGAGATAATCTGTTTGTGTTTTATCACTGGCTATACGCCAAGTTACTATTATTTCGCGCCATAAATAAACAAGATAAGAAGCGATCGCAGCGCTCGACCGCCAAGGTCAATACGCCTTAACGCTTTGCTAAGTAGTACATTGAGTTGACTGTTTACATAGCTGCACACCAGTACGCGACGTGAATGGTGGTGAAGGGAGGTTCAAGAAAATGGGACATCAACCGGCGTAATCAGGTGAGGAGAAAGGGCAAACGATCGTTTATAACAAGGAAGGGTTATCATCTAGAGAAATAGCACTGAGGATTCACTTATTAATGAGCTTTGAGAGTTATTATTCCTATTTGATCTGTCTATTAAAACAACTATTAGTTTATTAAACAAAGCCTCCACTCGTATCGACTGGAAACAGAAACAAAGCCTATGATGACATTGTAAACACCGCGTAATTAGAATTTACCATCCTAGGAGAGAAGTTACTAGATCTGCTGCATCTAACGAGCATTTGTGAAGTTATGTAGCAATAACAAATGAGGATATTATATATAGTATAACATCTGCATTTTTTTAAATAGAAGGTTATCTTTTGTATAAATGTTTACTTTAGCCTAACCTTTTATGTTTCATAATACTAAAGCGCATCCAACCCTTAGAAGACAGTACACGTTAAATGGAGCGCAGTGTTGCAACAAGTACTAGTTGCGAATCTTTCTCCGCGCGCGACCCCGAGGTGGAATGAGTCTTGTACTTAGTCCTTCAATTGCCGCTTGATGGGCACTTTTAACTTTAATATCCCTGCACCCCTTTGTCACTGTATGGCCTAAATTCACAAATGACTCGTCTGTATAAACAATTGATTTCCCCATGTCCCGATACCTTTTATGTCTTTTAGATATTTATGTCACCATCTGATGATATCGTCTCTTTCTGTTAGTATGCACTTGTTTCCCCTTCTTTCATATTCGGACCCCAAATCATGTAAGAACCGACTAAGAGTGGCCCTTGAGAAATTTGGTTAGGTCTCATCACTGTTGACCCGTGACAAAATTATATTCAGCGTGGGTGGAATATTTGCAAACAGTACCTAAAGAATGAACAATTCGCCGCACTTCAATTTGCACTATTCCATCACATTGCGTTAACCTAGCGTTTTTTTTATTTTCCCGCCCTTTTTGCTTTCTTTTTCGATGTCGTTCCTAAGGGTTGTTTCATTACTTCCTTTTTAATCCTATACACTACTGCTTCTGAACACCCGATAGCCTTAGCTGTTTCTTTTACTGCCTTACGCATTTTACTTGAAAAATAATCGAACACATTCATAATTATTTGGCGTTCCTTACTATTACCAACATATTGTCTCTTCCTAGCTTCCCCCTCCATAACTACAAATATTTACGAAAATATTAAACAAATAACGGAATAACAGCTCACAGATTCCACACAGTTACACACAAACGACTTCTTTCGAACTAATGCTAGTGCTGCTCCTTATACTATCTTCTCTGTCAGGCCTGGCGCGAGAATACGCTGAATAGATGAATACCTTTTGTTTGCCTTACTGGATAAAAGAAACAGGCTACGATCTTTTGGTTTATTTTAAAAACTTTCTCCAACCCTCCTCAACATTTGTTCTCTTTGGTTCCCTGATGCAAGCTCAATAACAAAAGTTTTACACTGCGTAACTTTTGCAGTGCACAGATATAGAATTTTCCGAAAATATTTAATTTAAAACATTGTACCACTTAACTGAGTAAACATAGAGCATTCAAAGTAGGCAGGTAGTAGCACTATAGTTTACTCTGCCTAACAACAAAATATAGACGCATTCTAGCAGTTTGTTAGTTAGTGCGTGATGAGTATAGAAACAGCACATATCAGACTTCTATGAAAAAAAACCGTTTTCTGAAGAAATATGGGCCTATAGAAATGTAGAACGACTCTAAAAAGGATATAACCTGATAGAGAAAAAAAATTCTGCGTAGGATAATGTGTTCAAACCTGAAATTTATAACAACTGAATATTTATACCATGCTATTAGGAACCTGGCAACAGCGTGAGGGTAGAAAAGGACGAGGCTAATGGCAACTTTTATGCACTAGATAGAGACAGATATATCCCATTTAGCTCCATACTGTCATCTAAGAGTGGGACAAGGTATAATATAAGCACCAAAATAAATGGAAATCAGTTGACTCTCATGCAGAATTCACATAGGTTGTGAAGTTAAAGGAGAACGAAACACAAAAATCATGTTTCTTCTTAAATGAAGGTTATGGTCTTTAAAACGCAGTGGTAGGATTGCTTTCTTTCTAAGCGATACCGTTGTCGCTGTGCAAGCGAAATACTAAACACTTCATACGTCATCAACTCCATCCGCGCGCTGCAGACCTGCACGTAGAAATTAGCAACTTGCTTACTGGTGCATGTGCACTAATGCGTTTTTATAAACTGTTCTTGTTGTTGGTGAAGTGGTGGTGTTACCGAGTCTGTTTAATATTATACAAACAACGAAAATTGTGAAAAATAAAATACCTCCATGTTGTGCATATGACTGCAATCTGAAAAGCGAAACATACAAGAGAATTCATTTTCACTCGTTTCTAAACAGAGACAAACTTCCCAAAAGATATAGGTTATGGGTAGAATTTTGCAAAAGAAAAGTACACGGTAGGTACTCGTTCATGTTCCTTGTATTTTAAGGGCACGATTATGAATAGACAGAATTATTAAAAATGGTTAACACTTGGAACTATTCCCACTACAAGGAAAAATGAGCATACTTCAAGTTCTAGTAAGTCATTAATTGATCCTTCACAAAAAAAAAAAAAAAAAAAAAAAAAAAAAAAAAAAAAAAAAAAAAAAACAGAACGGTATGAGGCTAGAAATCGCAAAATCATTGTTTCTGATTTATGTGGTAGTGTTACTTGCAACAAACTGACAGCAAAGGGGATCATCAAAGTGATGAAAGAGAATTCAGAATAGAAGGTGATTAAAAAATCAAGTAAAATGTCAACTAGATACTGAATTCTTAATGAAATACACCTACGATAAATTGTTGGAACCTAAAACATCTACGAAACAAGCAATAACGAGGAAGATCAGGATAAGCTGGATGAACATTTCTTCGAACCTGATATAATGGCGGCGCCGTGGCTGAGTGGTTGGACCGCTCGCCTAACACCTAGGTGGGACCCGCATGAGGTATTCGTGGTGGACGAAGCGGCGTCTGGGCGGGTTTTCTCCAGGTTCTCCGATTTTCCCCGCCATTCACCCTTCTAATCACTCATTTCGCCTGCACTTCATATCTTGCTCTTCCTTACTATCAACCTGGTGCTTGGCTGACCACCTGCTTCCAAGTCTTCACTCTGATCCAGAGGTCCCTCTGCTCCCCGACAGGCGTCTGACTCTAGGCTTGCTTGTAAGTCCTAGGGGGTGGAAGGGGAGGGTAATCAGGGAAAGAAGAAACAAAAAAAGTGTGTAGTTATAGTTACTGTTGTTGTTTTTGTATTCGCTATACAGTAGTGCATTATATAATAATAATAATAATAATAATAATAATAATAATAATAATAATAATAATAATAATAATAATAATAATAATAATAATAATAATAATAATAATAATAATAATAATAATAATAATAATAATAATAATAATAATAATAATAATAATAATAATAATAATAATAATAATAATAATAATAATAATAATAATAATAATAATAATAATAATAATAATAATAATAATAATAATAATAATAATAATAATAATAATAATAATAATAATAATAATAATAATAATAATAATAATAATAATAATAATAATAATAATAATAATAATAATAATAATAATAATAATAATAATAATAATAATAATAATAATAATAATAATAATAATAATAATAATGCTTTTGTGATACTTCCGTCTGCTGTTTAGTGTAATGTCGGCCATGTTGAACTCTTCGGAACTGCCGATAAACTGAGTCCACTATAGGCCGTGGTCCAGTCGATGAGGAAGTATCTGACATTTCGCCCAAGAGTCCAATAGGTATCTTCTAGTTGTTAGCTAGCCAGGAGTCATTCTCTCTGAAGATGCCCAACGGAGTCTTGGGCGAAACATCAGATACTTATTCATCGACTACACCACGGCCTACACGCCCGGAAACTGCGTTCTATTGGATATCTATACCCCTTCCACCATATATAGGGGAAACCGATTATTTGCTTTTTTCGCTACCTTTATAAGAGGTTAAATTATAGCAAACCAAGGTTCTCACTTTAGACAGGAGGCAACGCATATGGTGTCACTGTGAAATATGACTGTATAAAGACTCCGGGTTCAATTCCAGTCGAACGTCAACTCTAGCCTTGGGTTTTTTCTTTATTTCCCGTGGTCGGTAGAGGAATGCTGGGGTAGGTTCTCATTCATCACGGTTTTCTTTCCATCATTTCCCTTTCCTCCTATTTCCTTTTCATCTTTGAGGGGTTCCTCTAGGTTTTGTGGTATTTGGTGGTGCCGGAGAGATGGCGCGGATGCTTGCTCAAGGAAAAGTACTCCCCTTGAACACTAGCGGGCTGTTTGGTCGACCAGTTGTTCAACACTCTCTATAGGCAACTCCAGCAATGGGAACGGATCTCCGAACCTGGCACTTACGCGCGTCTCTGTGACCTGCATCCTCCTGTGGTTCCTCAAGTTCACTCCTTCCTCCTGTGGGACTATATCCGTAATGGATCTATGTAGGTCTAAGTGTACGAGGTGTCCCCCATCATTGTACAAGCTATACCTATAAGATGGCTGCATTGCTATCTTATTCTTATCTATGTTGGAATCTAAAATCTACCTGTTTTATTTGGCATTTGCAAAGGTTGGCTGTTCTGATAAAATAATGGTTAGCCCGTGTCTGGGAATACCCATTCAGTTGCAATAGATACAGGAAAAACTGGCAAAGCCATATCTCTCCGCCATTATCAACACATTACCATCGTCATCGCCACCGCTGTAGTAAATCGCATCATCGAAAACAACGTTAAACTATCCGAATATTACCATATCATATTTTATTCACAATTTACATCTTGTAAAAGAAAAAGGCTTTGTCAAACTTACAAAAGCTATGTAAAGAGTGTGCAAAAGACACTACGTAAATAGTTACACAATACGTGCATTTAGGAAGCTTGGTTAAGAGAACTATGATTTAAATATTCTTCTATGAAGAAAAGCAACCTTCCGTTAAAAATTCTTTTAGAGGTAGTTTGTTATATAACAAAACTACATTACCTTAAACCTGTGTCTGAATAAAGTTAAACTGTGATTTATGATTCGTAGATCTGCATTACTTCTTGAATTATGATTGGGTATTTGTGAATTCGTTTTGAAATGAGCAAACCAAGATCTTGTCAAAACTAGGACTTCATAAATATAAACACTGGGTATTGGGATTAGTTTCAAAAATATGTAATCAAGTTTACAGCTAGTAGCACAGAAGATATTTTCAATACAGCGTATTGCTCTTTTGTGTAATTCAAACAGTTTTACCACATCGTACGCATTACGCCAGCTTAGTATGTCACATGGCATTACAGAAAGTACAAATTCCCAATACATTTGTACTCACAGATTATCTCATGGATTAATAAATGATGTACCTAATAATATACTAAATTTCATTGCTGGATGTTGAATTTATTTTTACCAGTTTACATGTTCGTCAAACCATATTCCAGAAATTTTTGCATTTGGTGCATGGAAAATTGGAATTTAGTGTTATTTATGGACGCTCTTTAAATGATATGGTTCTAAATGTCCCATTCTCCCTTGGGCGTGAAAGACCGCTTAAGTTTGCTCATAGGCCTCTCTAACAGGATTTAGATTGTTTACGAGGCGTAAATCCACGACACGGGACTATTGACTTTACTTCTCTTCCGGCTTTGTTACCCCTAGATCACGAAGGACGACCTTATATATGTATAAGTGATATATCTTAGGCACATTTGGAAATTTAACCATGTTCTTTGTACAGAGAGACTCAAAAACATGAGAACCGCTATGCGGTGTTTTTCCACTGCGCAAACGGAAACACGATAACAGCAGGTGATGTACACAAGGTCACGCGTATGGTGCATGACCTGTTTTTTTCTGCTCTGGAAGTGACGGTGATATCATGTGGTTGAATTATTGCAGAGTGCTTTATTAATTTATCCTGTACTTCGCCACAAAGTGTATTATGGCTCAGCATTTGTTTTCTACTGCACAGCGTGTATTTATTTATGGTTCGTATGTGTTAACTCGGTCATCTCACATTTCCAGGTGATCTGCTATTTCTACCTCTGGGGAAGCATAAAGTGTACAAGACATACCCACACACTCTGGAAGAATTAAAACAAAATATCCGCCAGGAAATTGCCAGCATTTTTCAATGTGAACTATGGCGAGTGGTGGATAATTTCCTAAAGTGGTGCCAAAAATATATGGACAACGACGGTGGCCAGTTTCAGTATCTCCGTTAATAGCATTGGCAAGTAAAGCCTTTAAAAGTAGTTATAAAAATGTTGTACGGTTTGATCCGTGCTATTCTGTGACAGCGACAGTCGGCGACGAGCGCCGCGGATGCGTATAGATAGAACAAAGCGCGGCCGGTTCGGAGTCTTTTGGATCACCCGTTAATGACATCCTGTTATAATGTATTTTTCTTCATTTATTTTTAACTTATTTATTTAAAGCCGATTGACAGTCTTGTCATTGAAATTGTCATTCGCTTCTCACCAAAGAGGTCCGGATTAGATCCCAGGCAACCGCATGTGGGATTTGCGGTGGACAAGGCGGCACAGGGGCAGGTTTACCCCGGGTTCTCTAGTTTTCTCTGCCATCCCATTCCACCGGTGTTCCATCTTCATTCCATATATCATTAGTGTCACCGTCTGCGATGCCGCAACTAATAAAAGTGGACATTAAGCACTACCATAAAAAGCCTTTATCCAACATTAATATGATGACATCATCAGCGAAGAGGGTTGATTATGTTATCGCCTGCCTTAGATCTAAATCATAAAGTGCAAAAGAAATATTAATGGGCATAATATTAAACCACGGGGTACACCTTGAAGCAATGTTTTCTCTGAGAATATTTTATTCGAGTTACACCTGCATTTCTAACTTTTTTATGCACTGATATCCAAATATCCACGATTATAAAATAAACTGGCACAAGTTCTTCATTAAAATGCATAAAGTCCCAGTAAAAGCAATAAAAAGTATGCATGAAGGTTTCTCTTTTTCTTCCATTTGTAAATACCGGCTAATTGGCCAATAAAGGTTAAGACCACCAATAGTAGCAAAACCAGAAGAACGCTAAATTCATTACTAACATTACAGATGATAACCATTCCTTAGTAGTAGATGTGATTTATGAAAGTGAAACATGGACGGACACTAAAACAATTATGCAGTAAGCTGGAAATGGATTTCCAAGAAAAGAGGGCAAAGAAAGGAGTGTGCCTGAGGTGGAAATAATTACATAGAGAAAAACACTGGACAGAGTTAAGGAAGAAATAGAGCAGTATTGACCTACAACTCTTGTGTCAAACTGTGCGTTTCTTTAAGCACTGGAAATTCTGCAGTTGCCATAAAGTAGGAAATTATTCATATAAAGGGTTTGCTGGGGAAAATGTTTGACGCACAGAAAAACAGCATTTGACTGTAACATGAACCCAGATGAAACACTTCGCATACTTGAAGGAGTTATTAAATGTTCATTTAAAACACCATGAGGCCGCGCCGTAGCCGAGTGGTTAGACCATTCGCTTCTCACCAAAGCGGCTCGGGTTCGATCCCAGGCAACGGCATGGGGGATTTGTACTGGACGAAGCAGCGCTGGGGCGGGTTTCCTCTGGGTTCTCCGGTTTGCCCTGCCATCTCATTCCACAGTGCTCCATCTTCATTCCATGTATTATCAATGTCACCGCCTGCGGTGCCGTAGTAGTAAAAGCGGACGTTAAACACTACAGACAATAAAACACCATGAAATAACATACAAGCGTTGAATAATGAGCATGGGTGACTTGATTCAGCACTAGGTGATCTCCATTTTGACCCAGAGCGTACGCAGATGAAGCCATGAAGTCAATTTGCTAAACCTTTCCCGCGATTACAATTTGGTTAACAGTATCATACTTTCTCTTTATGATTATTATGACTATGATTATTGTTATTGGTATTATTATTGTTACTGTTGTTGTCATTATTATTACTATTATTAGTAGTATTATTTATTAACATTATTATTACCATGATGATGATCCTTATCCTTGCCCCTGCCCCTGCCCCTGCCCTTAGCCTTATCATTATTATTATTATTATTATTATTATTATTATTATTATTATTATTATTATTATTATTATTATTATTATTATTATTATTATTATTATTATTATTATTATTATTATTATTATTATTATTATTATTATTATTATTATTATCATTATCATTATCATTATCATTATCATTATCATTATCATTATCATTATCATTATTATTATTATTATTATTATTATTATTATTATTATTATTATTATTATTATTATTATTATTATTATTATTATTATTATTATTATTATTGTTCTTCTTCTTCTTATTATTATTATTATCATCATCATCATCGTTAAACCTAAATATATTTAGCCATTTAACATTTAACACTAAATGCCTTGCACTTCAATTTGTTTAGCAGCTAGAAAGGATATACCTAACAATAAAGGTGTTCAGGGTAATATTTCTTCGAGGAAATAACTGAAATCTAAAGATAGTTTAGAATCTTTAGTTGCAGTGTAACGGTAGCACCCCTGCCTCTGGCCCTGGGGACCTGAGTTCCATTCCTCAGCCTTGTGATGCCAATTGAGCAGTTATCCTGATGGAAAGGTAGTCCTTAAAGGTCGACCCCAACCATCGCCATGCTGCACTCCTTTGGAGGATGCTGGGGCCAGACGATAAGTGTACAGGGGAGTCGTCCTAGGAGGTGTAGTTATAATATACACGTAACCTTTTCGGTTAAAATATAAATAATATTTGCGACACTTAGAGCTCCAAACGTGTCAATATAAACGAGTTTGTTTGCAATAAAATATTCTCAAAATAAAGTAGTCAAAACGATTTCGTGGGGCTACTTAGTAAAGTGGCTATTCCAAGATATAAAAAATAAATAAATAGTAAATTAAAGAAAAAAATACAGTAAGCGATAAAGCAACTTGGGTATTTTATAGAGCAAGGAACAATGAAGCATCAAGTTGAACGGATTTTAAAAACTATTAAACATAGAAGGACACTTTTTATATACAATGGATTCCAAATATTGTTGCCTAAATGTTGTTGGATTTAGAACATCCAGCAGTAAAATGTCTTAAATTCCCTTGATCACCATTATTGGGTACCTCTCTTAATTTTACATTTCTTAATGCTTCCTCTTGTCTAATATATTCCTCACTGCACTTCGTAAAAGTAAAGTTTGTAGATTCAACATTCTCCTGATGATAGCTCTTTATAGCTCTGACCATAAACTCCGGAACTCTGTAATTATGGATATTTTTGCTGTGTAGGTTTGATGCACTGATGAATCGGATTTCCACATATTGAGAAAATAGTCGTATCCGCGCCACATATTTATTGCTTTAGCTTTACGGAGTTTATTCTTACCCACATTTTCTAAGCTTGACGTAGGTTAAAGTAGCAGTTGCATCTTAAGTACACAATTTATTGCATTAGCACTGGCCACGGAATCTTCACTTTACACTTTAGATAAATATTGCTTTTCAAAGTCAACAGTTCATGTTGATATCTGACTCGAGAACGATCTTCTTAAACCCAATATACTACATTATGCATCTCCCATTAGAATACCTTCTAAAATGCTTCCTGGTTTAGAAAATCAACAAATTCTCCCTCAAATACTTTTCTGATGAATTAAGTATTACCAAATACTGTTTCGTCCACCAAATCAGGCTAAACAATGAGAAGTTAATAGGTTCCGCTGATATAGTTTGATTCACCCATTAACAAACAGATTTTCAGTTTTTGATATTTTATATAACATGTGCATCTGGCAATAACTGAAGATAAGTATTTTAGCTGCTCATCAGTCACATAGCATTTATTGCCTAATTTATCCAACCTAAATAATGCTATGACATTTAATATAATTTAAGTTAACGCAAACATAATTGTGCCAACTATTTTCAATAGCTTTGTGCCCTACTCTGGCTCATAATATAATCGTGTTACTCAGAGACTCATGAAAAGAAGGAAAAACCTAAAAAGGTGCAAGTTCTAAAATTATTTTCCTAGATATGAAAATTTCGCAACGAACTTTAATAATGTGTTTTAGTTCCAGGACGTTTTTCTTTCTAGTTATTTTCTGCCGTAAATACAGTGGAAAGTGGACATCCATTTATTTCTCCCAAAATATTTACAGCTGTTTTTGACAGAATAAATCTAGAAGCTACTAAATGTCTGTCTTTTTGTATATTAAAGGAGAACGAAACACAAAAATGGTTGGTTTGTCATCAAGAATAAATAACAACGCAGGAAGTTTGACCGTCCCAAGGTGAGTGGTTCTCCTGCTACTTGCAGTTGTTGATATGACGCGACGTTGGGTGTTCCATTGAACTCAGACAAGACGTGACGTTTTAAATGACAGACAAGTTTCACGCGTTAATACCAAGTGATAAACAGCAGTCCAAAATCTGCTTCGAAAATGAGTGAACGCGGTATCCGTCATTATCAGTTTGAACCTAAATGGTATGATTTTGAAGATTTAAACCATACCAATAGCGATTCCGACACAATTGGTGTGAACACCGACGACCGTGCTGATTCCATGCATTGGTATAAGTTGAAGGCCATTATATGAAAATGTATTATTCTTGTAGCATATCTGAGACGAAGACTGATATCTCTACAAACTTCCAGTATGTATAGAACGTCGAATATGAGCCAAATTTTTTATCCCAAATAATCTTCTTCAGAGCATGATAGGCGTTTGACTGGCCTTTATTTATTTATGTCGTCATCTTTCAACAATTCATCATATCCACAAAGTTTCCAGTCACAATATTTCCTGCCATTTATGTCCATTTTTATACGAGGAAAAACTGATGAGAATTTTTCAATTAATATGGCGGTGTTCTCGCTACAGTTTAGTGCAACTCAGCATAAGTGGTTATTTTGTATTGGCTTTCCATACCATCAACTCTGTGTATTGTTTTTCTACCATTTTATTTATTTTTTCGTTAGACTTTTGCACAGATATCATACGTCAGATTCATGTTCTATGTACTGAGTTTTTAACAGATATGTTGTACCTTTATGTCTGTCGGTGAGATAAATTTCAAATAATTTCCTGTTTCACAAACCTGGTTTTATCCAATGTACACCTTGAAAATATTGTCAAACCCTGTGAATTGCAGAAGAACTTAGATTTCTGAAAGAATATCTACCAGATAATAATGATGAACTTGCTATTAAAGCATTTTCTTCCGGTTTCCTTGCTGATAAATTTTGTGAGTTCCAAGATAGTTTATTACCGCAATAATACACTGTTTTAATAAACAGCATTTTCCATTTAATGTACTGAGAAATTGTTTTCATCCTATTTACATGTAAGATGACACTCTCCTTATCCTCTTCATCCTGCTTTTTCTTACTCGTTATCAATTGAATCAAAATCTGAAGTATCAGGTTCATATTCAGCTTATGCTGATCTTCCTCAACATTGCTTGTTTCGTAGATGTTTTAGTTCCAATAATATATCGTGGGCATATTTCCTTATGAATTCAACATCTAGTTCACATTTCTCTTCTGATTTTTTAAATTGCCTTCTATTTCATTACTTTTATCTTCATCCCTTTCGTTGTCAGTTTTATTGCAAGTAACACAACCACATAATTCGGAAACAATGCCTTTACGACTTCTAGCCTCATATCGTTCTGTTCTTTGTAGCTTGATCTTGGACGAAGATGGTAGAGGATCAATTGTCTTGCTACAACTTGAAGTATCTTCACCTTTCCTTATAGTAGAAATAATTCCAAATTTTAACAAAACAGCTTCTTTAATAACTGTGTCTATTCATAATCGTGCCCTTAAAACGGAAGGAACACAAACGAAAACTTGGACAGGCACAAAATCGTTTCTTTTGCAAAATTCTACCCATATCCTATATATTTTGGGAGATTTGTCTCTGTTTGGAAATGAGTGAAAATGAATTTTCTTGTATGTTTTGCTTCTCACATTGCAGCCATATGCACAACATTGAGGCAGTTTATTTTTCACAATATTACGTTGTTTATATAATACTAAACTGAATCAGTAATACCATGACCAAAACATCACCATAAAGTCCACTGCCCTTGAACTTCTATACCAAAAGTATAATTTATGAAAACGCATTAGTGTACCTGCAGCAGTAAGCAAGTTGTGAATTTGCAGGTGCAAGTCTGCAGCGCGCGGATGGAGTTGATGACGTAAGAGGTGTTTAGTATTTCGCTTGCACAGTGATAACGGTATGGCGTAGGAAACAAGCAATATTACCACTGCATTTTAAATGCCATATCTTTAATTCAGGAAGAAACACGATTTTTGTATTTCGTTCCCCTTTAAGGTCCTTCAACGTAATGTCATATCGGACGATGGATGAATGAAATGAGTGAAATAATGTTCAAACGAGGCGGAGGTCCATAGAGCTTAAAGTTACCCGACATGCGTCTTCTTAGGATAAGGTGAAACTTCGGAAAAGAAAGAAAAAAAAGGGGGGGACAAAAACCTTATCCAGATAACTCACCCAAACAGAAGTTCGAACTCAGGACCTTTGAAATGTGATACAGACACGCTAAACCACACTACAAAGCTCGTAGTAATATAATGAATATATACCTCGTACCTCGTTGTTCAGTACATCAGACATATGTTACACTTAAAAAAATCTGAAGTTATTGATTTTAAGCATGCCCGTACTAGAGGAACTTTTTAAGCAATGCTAATGGGATGTTTGCCTAGCTTTCATTGTCCTACCACCTTTTGAAAATATTGGAAGTTTCATTTATTTAAAGAGGTGGTGTGTAAAGTGCATAAAAAATTCACTAATGGGCTAGAATGTTACATTTTGAATTCCATACACAATTATGCACACTAGAAACGAAGAAATCGAACGAGATCAATAAAATGGAAAGAGCAAGAATCTCGTAATTTTTCCAAGGAAAAGGTAGAAAAAGTACAGAGAAAGAACTGGCAGGAGAAAAAGCGCCAATAACGACCGAGAGATCCCTTGTGATATCAACAATGAGCATGTACGTGTTCCTAGGTTCAATTTCCGGTAGAACTAAGTTGCCTCTGGGCCACCCTCTTTATTTTCTTTTTTTCCGGAACATGTTCAAGACGAACTTCAAAACTTTAGGCGTTAGTGGAAACCTGGCTAGGGTGTGTAGAAATTAGGCGTTTCATTAACCAGGTATCGATCACCATTGCCATGTATATTTGAACCATCCAGCGTGATCCCCAGCTGGACCATTAACCCCATCTGCTTGCAGCAGTAGTTGCCGAAAAATTGCTGACAGGAGGCGCTCTACAGGGTGTCCTAAATATGCAGCACTAAATTCTCTTATGAATTTTCATATATCTAGCAACAGTACTGAAACTTAACATAGTTGTATGCTTTAACCGTTGATTTCTTTGCAAAGTAGGTATGCAGGTTTATTTTAACATGTGACCTATTACAAGTTGTGGCAAACGCCGACTGGAGTAATGAACTGAAATCTACAGGGCATAGAAGGAACGCTTGCGAGGGCCAATGATGCTAGAGGATGCTAGAGGCATAAGTGCAGATAGTCTTTTTTTTTTTTTTTTTTTTTTTTTTTTTGGGAGGGGGTGGGGGCACTTCAGGTGATGAACACCCACTAAATAATAATTTATGGAGGGGACCTAGCACCTCGATCAAAAGGCGATCTGTGCTGATGGGGCATCCTCCTCGGGAGGATGGATGAGGCGAAGAGCGGCCGGAACCTTGCCACGACAGAGCAGAGGGCAGGTTCCCTACATTTTCCCAGTTAGAAGCACCCAGTGAAGGCTGGCTAAGTCCAGTTCCTATGGCACCACTTCGGGTTCGTGCTCGCAAGGGGCAGGGGACTAGGAAAGAGACTCCCCTCCGCCCTCGGTCTTGTGCCATCCCATGGGGAGTCCGGAATGCAGTAGGCTCGCCTTCCAATCTGGGGGACGGGATTTCCAGAGTGCATGTTTTCCCCTGCCGGGCTGCTGCCGCGACGCTCGCCGACGCTTCCAACCCTGAAAGAAACCTAACGAGATGATGGTGAAATGAAATGATTAATGTAATGAAATGGAGGGACAGGAAATTCAGAAGATACGAAAATCCTTCCCAACGTTCGCCTGGTGACCCGGTAAAACCTCCAAAAACCCATGAGTCAGGAAGATTGGCCACGGGGATCGAATCCCGACCTCCTGAATGCGAGCCACAGGTCTTACGCCTGAGCCATCCCGCTCGGTAACAACATTACGTCAATATTTACTTCATTTATACACTAATAGTTTTAGTTAATAGGAGGGAGTGGTATGCTTTCAGGTTGTTTAGGAGCTCCAAGTATGCGTGGTAACACAAGCTATACGCGTCAATTTCCCTCAATAGCGCGGGACGGATTGTGCGGGGGAATGCAGAGCGGCATTTCTGCAGGGCTAATGACCCTAGACTACCTGGGCAGCAGGTCAGGTATTGAAGGCGTGAACGTGTAGAAGCAAACCGGATGGTCTATACTAACAGGCGTTGTCCATTTCGTAGCGCAGCTACGATAGTGCAGTAAACATCAGCTAGTAAATTTTGTGATGTCTTAGTGGGAAAACTGTTAGATGAACAGAAAACACAACTAACACACTGAAGTGGATACATATTCAAGTACCAACTGTCGAATGATTTGCACTTATGTTCCTAACACCCTGTATGTGCAATAACGAAATTAGTTCTGCATATTATATCTGCTGGGGATGTTACTTGGTGTGGTGGTTAATTAATTATGAGAGGAGAGACTCGCCTATAGCAGTGAAAGGCACCTCACTTTATAAGGTTCACCATGGATTTTGGGAGATGATACCGGAATTATTGACCTGTAAGATTAATAATTTTATAAAGAAGTGATAGAGGGACATAGATAAGCAATTTTAATAAATAATTTCCACATATTAAAATCAATGCATAATGTAAGAAGCACAGGTTACAATTCTACTAGTGGATAAAAATTTATTAGCCAAGTTAAGTCAAGTGCAGCAGAGTAGCTAAGGCAATCGGGTGTTCCTGCAAACTCGGTAAAGGAAAAAGCTCAAGGTTGAAATAATTAAAATCCAGTAGACTCATAAATCAGAGAGATGCATGAAAACGCACTATATTACTTCTGAAATTTCGAAGGGGAAGGAAATCTTAAAAATTAGCAAGTCAAAAAGTAAACGTTGTTCTTCAGATTATAATAAGTTTAAGATTTGACATCGTATAACTTAGGAACTTTGGTAGGACAGTCATGAGGACGTAAGTTGATATAGGTGTGTGTATTTCTAAAGGTTGTATCTTACTGTCTTTTAAACTTTGCTGAATTTTTATATGGTGACCGATTATTGGCAGTCCTTAGAGCCTTAAAGACCGCGCTTATTACATACTTAGCATCACCCACAAGGATATTCGCGATTCACAGCAACTTACGATTCTCATTGGTATTACAGTAGAGTTATTTTAAACCGTAAATTCATTAATGTTTCAGTAGTTAGTAGGTATACTCCAGTGGCTAAGATTCAGAAATAGTTGAACTCTTCATCCTCAAACAGCCAGCACCTCACTTCAAATATATCTTCTCTTAGCCTCCATTAAATTTATCTATCAACTTAAATGGAACTGTCTATTCCCACAGCCACCCACTTATACCCTCAGAAAGGTCCCGTGGTTCACCACAGTAGCAGTGAGCAGCAGATTCGTTAACGACTGAGAGTTGCAGATGCATTAAGAGTGTCGCACATCGTGGGAACTTCATTCTCAAACATTATAACGCTATATATATTCTTTTATGGTACAACTTAGTGTCTACATATGCGACTTATCTATCTGTGGATACGACACTGTCCTCATAGGCGGTGTTCGTCAATGTGCAAGTCCACAGAACGAGCAGGCGCGGCGGAAGATACTCATAAAACTGATGTGTTCACTGCAATCCACTTTCAAGAATAAGATAAATCAGAATTTTGGAAGTTGAAAATGACGAAAAAAATTAATTGAAAAAAAAAATGTGTTTAAAGTTCAAGGTGATGAGTTAACTGATGGAAAAGGACAAGTTAAGTCGCCATCTGTGGCTTTTGAAGTTCTAATCTTCAAAAGTCAATTTTGCAGCATGAAAGTATAGGAGTAATACGAGTGCAAACAATAAAAAGATTTTATGAAATTTCACCCGACGCATTGTTTTAAGTGCACGATGGAAATTGGATATGAGAGGACTATTTGGGGAGCGTTTACAGGTTTTCGATCCCCAAAGCAGTAAATTATTGTTTATTTTCGAGATTGAGTTTCTTGTTTCTCTGTTCCCTTTCTTGTCTACCAAGAAGGTATACAGTATAGTCTTCACATCTTCATGACGACGAAGGGAAAGGTAAAAAACGTCATCTTCGTTGTTGTTATAATAACAACTATTGTTCTTACTCCTCTTCCTCAGCTTCCTCCATCTCGTTCTCCTTCTCCTCCACCTCGTCCTCCTTCTCCTCCACTTCCTCCACCACGTCCTCCTTCTCCTCCACTTCCTCCACCACGTCCTCCTTCTCCTCCACCTCCTTCACCTCGTCCTCCTTCTCCTCCACCTCCTCCACCTCCTCCACCTCGTCCTTCTCCTCCTCCACCTCCTCCACCTCGTCCTCCTTCTCCTCCACCTCCTCCACCTCGTACTCCTTCTCCTCCACCTCCTCCACCTCCTCCAGCTCGTCCTTCTCCTCCTCCACCTCCTCCACCTCGTCCTCCTTCTCCTCCACCTCCTCCACCTCGTCCTCCTTCTCCTCCACCTCCTCCACCTCGTCCTCCTTCTCCTCCACCTCCTCCACCTCGTCCTCCTTCTCCTCCACCTCCTCCACCTCGTCCTCCTCCTCCTCGTCCTCGTTCTCATTCTTCTTCTCCATCCCGTCCCCCTTACCCTTTCCCTTCCGCCTCCTCCTCCTCTTCCTCTTTATTATTATTATTATTATTATTATTATTATTATTATTATTATTATTATTATTATTATTATTATTATTATTATTATTATTATTATTATTATTATTATTATTATTATTATTATTATTATTATTATTATTATTATTATTATTATTATTATTATTATTATTATTATTATTATTATTATTATTATTATTATTATTATTATTATTATTATTATTATTATTATTATTATTATTATTATTATTATTATTATTATTATTATTATTATTATTATTATTATTATTATTATTATTATTATTATTATTATTATTATTATTATTATTATTATTATCATTATCATTATTATTATTGTTATTATTATTATCATTATTGTGATTATTATGAATATTATGATTATGATTATTATTTTTATTGTTGTTATTGTTGTTTGAACAAAATAGTAGTACATGTGGGGATTGAAGAGTGTTCAACAGGCCTCGCACCTCGACTGACGTCTTTTGTGCTACCCCTATCTGCTACTAGGAATCCAGTGAATTGTACACTGGAAGAATACCCAGGCTTAAAGGCCTCCCGCTAATGGGTGGGATCGAACCCGGGAACCACAGCTGCCACGCTCTAGCCCACTGCGCCATAGCAGGAACTCTGAGCAAAATAACGAAGAGATAATATAATGAAATCGAGATAACTCTAGCTGTACACTGTCCAGCTAAAGTTGGTCCTTGTCAACACTTAACTCCACATCCATTACTTCGGCTATAATGTCTCCGTGCTGAGTTATCTAATCGTCAATAAATAAAAAATGGAAACAAAAATATATATATGCCGCGACAGAATCCCACTGGTTGGTGAGAGCATGTCACTTGTCTTGCCTCTCTTTACGCCACAAAATCCAATATAAAGCATGAAAAATGACAAAAAAGAAAGACTGGACAAACATGTGCTAAAACTTGTTTACATGTGACAGCAGAAAGTGCCATTTACACACCTCTACACAACACGTGTTAATCTCTATGCGTTGCTTATTCCTTGTGTTCCTATAAAATCCTTTTTTTTTTGTGTTCTGCCATAAATTTCACCTTAAAACAAAGAATACAAGTATTTGATGTATCACCCGGATGACTTCCTCTACACGTTACCATCAAAGAACTATCATTATTAACATGTTATTTACATAAATAAAGGGGTTTTTAATGTCCAGCTGTATAATTTAATGAGGTTTACTCGTCCTCTGCTATAAATTTGCTTTTATCTTTTATGATTTACCGTAACTCAGAACTAATAGGAAACAAGGGTGCTACTCAGATTATTTACCAACTACTCAAATTCTAAGTTTTATGTTCTATAGTACTACCCAGTGGAGGCTTGTGGGTATACAGTTTGGGTATTCACAAATTTTAGATTTAGATAGCCCTGAAAATGTGAAATAGTATGCTTTATAATCGATATGATAATAAAAATTGATAAAGTGTAGCCGTTCCAAATAATAATAATAATAATAATAATAATAATAATAATAATAATAATAATAATAATAATAATAATAATAATAATAATAATAATAATAATAATAATAATAATAATAATAATAATAATAATAATAATAATAATAATAATAATAATAATAATAATAATAATAATAATAATAATAATAATAATAATAATAATAATAATAATAATAATAATAATAATAATAATAATAATAATAATAATAATAATAATAATAATAATAATAATAATAATAATAATAATAATAATAATAATAATAATAATAATAATAATAATAATAATAATAATAATAATAATAATAATAATAATAATAATAATAATAATAATAATAATAATAATAATAATAATAATAATAATAATAATAATAATAATAATAATAATAATAATAATAATAATAATAATAATAATAATAATAATAATAATAATAATAATAATAATAATAATAATAATAATAATAATAATAATAATAATAATAATAATAATAATAATAATAATAATAATAATAATAATAATAATAATAATAATAATAATAATAATAATAATAATAATAATAATAATAATAATAATAATAATAATAATAATAATAATAATAATAATAATAATAATAATAATAATAATAATAATAATAATAATAATAATAATAATAATAATAATAATAATAATAATAATAATAATAATAATAATAATAATAATAATAATAATAATAATAATAATAATAATAATAATAATAATAATAATAATAATAATAATAATAATAATAATAATAATAATAATAATAATAATAATAATAATAATAATAATAATAATAATAATAATAATAATAATAATAATAATAATAATAATAATAATAATAATAATAATAATAATAATAATAATAATAATAATAATAATAATAATAATAATAATAATAATAATAATAATAATAATAATAATAATAATAATAATAATAATAATAATAATAATAATAATAATAATAATAATAATAATAATAATAAACAACTCAACCACAAGCCCACAAAAAGAGATCTTTCTACTTGCATAGTCATAGTCTTTACTCATGTTAGCTATATTTCGCTGTATAATGAGTGAATTGGCATATCCGATTAGAGTACCACAGGGTGATTATGCCAAACAGAAAAGCGAATAGGGGTTCCCATTGCACGACACCTCTGCTATGAAAAGTTAGGGTGTTCACGTGCTCTTGTGCTCTTATACAGCAGCCTGCACTGCTAATACCTAAGCATAGAAGATTGTTTACCTGCCACACTATTAAAAGCATTTTGTCAATTAGAAACTAACGAAAAGCCCCAGATAAAAAATTACCTTGGGCTGTGGAATGTCTTAGAAATCTTCGCCTTGTCTCTCTAAACATGAAATTGGGTATTTATTTTACCTTTCGCTTTTGAGATTAGATCTTTACCCGCTCACACAGATACGAGCGCCTGAGTTTTAATTTTCTTTTCTTTTTTATTTGAGAACTACAAAGTGTACATTTATAGTGAAACCTCGACACCAAATTGAGCTTGTCTGGCAACAAATCCTCCATGGACGTCAAAATTGGTTCAGAAACTTCCGGGTCTTTTGTGCCATCTTAAAACTGAAATAACTAAATATGAATAATGCTTACTATAAATCCTTAGGAGTTGCTATAAGAGTTTTTGTGAGCACTTTTGGAGCCTGTTAGCTATCCTCCACCGTTTTTAGGAAACTGTCTTTTGTCGGAATTGGCAACCATGTAATTTTGTGTTTATGCGATTCGTAACAGCAGAGCTGCCGACATATACCTAACAAAAACGGCCAAAGCGTAGCCTAGGGTTGAGGATCCTAAGCCGCAAATCGCAGTGGAGGGGCTGAGCGCATTGGGGACAACCTTGTCCACATTAGAATATAGGGTTTGGACTGCTTCACACAATCTATGTAGAGCGTAAACGACACAAGTTATATGCATTATATTCGGGAAACTTCACTTACACCGTTGACAGCTGCGGAATTCGAGCAGAAACAGTACATTGACATATTTTACACCGTTTGGCCAAAAGATTTATAGACTTCATTAAACACCCTAGTTTTTGTTACAATATTTGCAGCTTTCATTTCTTTGCAGGCTAGCAAGCATCTTTGTTCAGAAATCTTTTCATCGTCCTTTTTAATACCCCTACGATTACATTTCCCACTTTTCTACCACTGGCATTGATTGTTTCGTCAATGGCTACCGAGAGATTTTTTATTTTCACATACTGACCTTATGTGACTTAATATTTTCTCATATAATTTTGTAAGATAGTACTTCCGCAGTTTCTACTCACCAGGAGGATTTCTATTTGTATTTATTTAATAACAGTCTTTCTGAGCTCGGGATTGTGCATGTTATAAAGGGGAATGTAAGCTGAAATAAATGCTTTACACTAATCTGAATAAAATTATGAATGTTTTGCCATGCCAGAAGAAGAGAATGACACTTTTTCCACATTTTGGGCTGTAATAATTTAAAGAAGGAGCCGCTCGAAAAAATGAATGAAACATAGTCCAATGTTATACTCCTAATCATGATTAGGAAAGTTTTACTTGGGGTCAAGCTTTGTTTTTTATTTATGAGTAAATTCCGTATGTGTGTTGCAACGGTTTTATTTCGCTCTGTGCGGCGGCTATTTAACAAATACATATTTATAAACGACTATTATATGTGCGAAAATGGTTTATTTGTATATTAATGATGGAATTACTCCATAAACAAAATGTTTCTAAGAAAACTTTGGTTTCGTGGATAGTGGTAGGCGCTAAAACTGTTGTAGTGTAAGCATATATTCGGAGATTGCCGCGCCACAAAACCAGTTTTCCTTTAGAAACAGAGTATTTATGCAGTAATTTCATCGTAAATACATAAATAAGCTCTTTTAGCGCATACATACTTGTTTATGAATATTTATTTGCGAAACATCCGCCGCATAAGTAAAACAAAACCTTTGCAGCACACGCACGGAATTTGATCATTAATCAAAAACGAAGCTTGATCGCCAAATAAAATTTTCAAAATCGTAATTAGAAATAACATGTATATCGACTGCACTATATTTCATTAAGTTTCTCGAGCGGCCCGGTTTCTACATAGTTACCCTTTGGGCTAATATAAAAGCATCTATTGTGATATGTCCATTTATAAATCCATTTGCTGTAAAATCTTAGTTTCTATGTGAATAATTCTAAAATGCATCATGTGGATGATTTGTATTATAACAATGGTTTTACAAAACAAACAATTAATATTTAGATAATCGTGTAAACTATAATGTTTGAAACATGGTAAAACATTGGTATAATGCCCTTTAACCTAGTAGGTCATATTAGAACGGTGATTGAAATAGGTGAAATGATGTTCAACGTAGTTCGGGTTCCATAGAGCTTAAGTTACCAGATATTTGTCTTCTCAGTGTAAGGGAAAATTGCGGAGAAAAACTTATCCGGATAATTCGCCCTAACCAAGATTCGAACTCGGGTCCTCTTGAATGTGAGGCATACTACCCCCACCATAGAGGCGAGATAATATTACTGTTGCTGTGCGTAACTGACAAATCTCAATGGCTTGTCTTACTTGCATGTGAATTTTCCAAATTTCACAGATAAATTGCCTTAAACGAAGGTGTCCTGTGTTTTTCATAACTGATCCGAGTTAAGTTTAGGTTAGTGTGTGTTTGTGTGTGTGTGTGTGTGTGTGTGTGTGTGAGTGCGCGCGCGTGTGCGTATGCGTGTGCGTGTGTGTGTGAAATTATATTGTAATTATGTAACACATTAAATCTGTATACAGAGAAATCGAGGCATTCCGCAACCAGAAGGGCGAACTCAACAAACGCACGTTTCGAGTAAAATGTCATTTTAATTTTCTACCTATGGTTTAAACCGAACCCCTCCCATTTTTCCCTGGCCATTTTTCATAGATTATTAAGGTGACTTCAAATACATTCATGTGCCAAGATGTTCACTGCTACCCATCGATGCAAACGCTTAAATAAACAAACAATGCTCATCTATTCAGTTCGCCCTTTGTGGTCGGAAATGCCTCAATGGTTCTGAAAGAAATTCCTATTTAACATGCATATCAGGTAGAAGTACTGCTTCGGCCATTTGTTAACCAGGGATTCTACACGAGTGTAACAAATAAGTCCAGCACAATCATTGTCAAGAAAGAACCATTTCGCTGAAAAAAATTATGTCAAATATTTAGAGCCATGTAGCTTCTTGATGAATGATATAAATGGTTTAAAATTTCACAAACTGCCGCACAAACATTCAGTAATGCTGTAATGCATTTATGCCTTAATATAAATTTAATCACTATTTAAAGTTAAAGTGTCATGCAAAGTTTAATTTCTAAGAGAGATTTGGAAACGTCACGTTAACATTAAATTGTGACTAAATTCATTCGAATTGAAATAAAAAGACATTACTGCATTGTTCACACAATGTTTGCGTGATAATTGGTGTAACAATAAACCATTTATATTCATTCGTCAAGAATGACACAAATTATTATTATTTTTTTTTTCGGCGAAACAGGTCTTTATTGACAATAGTTGTGTTGGACATATTTGTTACACTCATCATGTAGAATCCCTCGTTAACATATGACAGAAGCAGTATCTTCCGCTCTGTATATGGATACTTACGTGCAACATTTACGTAAATGAGAAAGTGCGATACTCTTACCTCTTATACATTGTGTGTGGTGTACAGCTATCAAGCACCTTTAAGGGACACTGGGACTGAAATTTGAAAGTTCCACATTTCTTGATAGATTTTTCTGAAATTTTTACTGTGTTTGTATTTATATGAGAATAGGAGGTACACCAAATTTAATTAAAATTGGATAATTAGTTTATGATATATACATTATTTTATGAATTTAATAGGCACATTTTCAAAATGTGGCTCACGTCTATTGACTTTTCAAACTTCATTTATATCGGCAGAACTGGTACTCTAAAACATGGGTAACAATTGTATGAATAGATATTTCAAATACGTTTGCTGATTATGCTGTGCATATGTTTTTAATAACAAAGAAAATTTAATCTTAAAAATTATTGATTTTTTCATACAAAAAAAATGTTTTTGGAATTCATGTTAATGATAACATCAATATTGGAGCATAGTTTTGTTTAGATGCTATTTATGAACACTTTTGGAAATTTTCATTGAATTAGAAGCAAAACTCAGGCGCGACCTTCTTTTGGAATATGCAGAAATGTAGTTTTGAGAAAAACAGGCTTTTATATAGGAGCATCCTGTGTACGTTAAGGGAAGAGCACTATTTGAAAGGACCGTAATGACCACATGTAGTGGGGGATATGAAAAATGTTAGGTGATCCAAATGCACAGATGTTCCAGGAACATTTTAAGGTAAAAAAGCAATTTTCGACTTTTTGACAATTTTGACCAAAATTTCACTCCCAGTGTCCCTTAAGTCAGCGACAAGGGAAGCATCACTGTGAATTATTGGAAACGACCTGGCACGGTTTGAATGAACACTTGAGGTAACTGCACAACCGTTGCAAATGTTGAATGCCACAACTTTAGATCTACTATCTGTCATATAATAGGAAGCACGGTACTAAAGTACTAAACAGAAAAGAAAAAGTAGAACATAGTAACCACAGAAAAATGATTGCATTATTAACGTTTTGTCACATTTAAGAATAAAGTGAGTTAATTAATGAAGTGCTCAAGCTACAATTTCATCTGTTTAATGCAATGTTTCTGTAATTTGTTTCGTCATACCTTATCATTGCATCAAAAGAAGTGAAATGGAGGGTAAAAAAGCTTTAACCCATTACCGTCGAATCGAAAACCTCTCCTCAGAAAATCGCTGCGACCGAATCGTAATAATTGCACTCGACCATCACAGCCCTGTAAGGATGACTCAATGCTATGAGGTATGCGGGAACTATCCATCGCTCCGCAACTTTACTAGTGTGTTACGACTCATTTGTGCAAATGTTAGATTCAATTGGTGTTTTATCTTCATTAATAAACATGGCTCTATCTATTATGCTCGCTATAAGAATTAGTAAGTGCTGTAATTTATGCCAACTAAACTCTTTAACATTTGTTGATATGCATTTGCAAGTCCATTATGAATGTAGGCGCGTATTTAATTGATCATAATCTATCACTATTTCTTGGCACAGATCTGCCACCTCAGCTCTGCATTTCCTGCGATTATTGAGTTGTTTTATACGTACGAACGGGCAGAGAACGAATCGACGATAATAGTGCTCCGCAATAGTGATAGTAATTAAAAAATCTGACGTGTGGCACTCACATGACTTTCTCTATTCTTGCACTAACCATTCCTACAAATTCTTATTCCTGTATCTTCTTCATGTTAATATAGATAAACATTTGCAGAAATTATCTTATTGCTTATTTCCTGGTAGGTGCAGGGGAATACAGTAGGCTTTGAGCGACAGTCAAATCTTTTAAAGCATTCAAATTACTTTTCCTTTGCACCGTTGTCATATAAAAGAAGAATAACGATGTTCCATTTGACAGAAGTATGTTCTCCAAAGCTCACACCAATAACAAGCAACATCTCCAAAATGGTTCACTCTACAACAACAACAACAACAATTCCGGGATAAATCTCTTATATCTTCTATCTTATATCTCTTACGGTTTACCTGTTATGCAAAAGTCGTCCAGAGTGAATATGACTTCGTGGGCTATAGACAGAAAATTCAACATATACATTTTATTTGCCATAAGAATATCTCAAACATGTCTTTTTTTAGCGGAGTGCAATATCAATATGATGATTTAAAATTTTAGTTATGTGTTTATGCTGTTTGACATATTTATCACCTTGTTTCATATCTGGCTATTGCCACTGTTTTTTTTTAACCTTTTGTTATATTTTTCTTGTTGCTAGTATTTTTATTTTTGAGTAAAATTTATATCTGGCTATTGCCATGAATCTTTCATGACCTTGAAGTTGAGCGCCCTTAAACCAAACCAACCGTTAGAGCCATTTTCAAGAAAATCGAAATTTTCGAAAAATTTTCCATGTAAAGGGTAATTTAGGGTAAAGGAATTTTCTTCAAAATCTTTGTGTCGCATCCTTGAAGGACATTAAACTTTAATACCAACTTTGGTTTTTAACTGACTTTTCTTTTTGAATTATGTTGTCCGCAGACTGACACACACACACACACACACACACACACACACACACACACACACACACACACACACACACACACACACACACACACACACACACACACACACACACACACACACACGGACCTTTTTCTAAAAACGCTTTTTCTGGATTCGGGGGGGCCTCCAAACATATATTTGCGGTGAAATCTTCACATCGAATTTTTGGGTGGAATACAATACTTCCTTTACTTTACTATACGTAGTAGAGAAAGTAAAAAGGTTTCTATGCCTAACAGACTGGTATCGCGTAAGATTTGAAAGTGCTTTCATAAATCAAACGCAACGTACATACCAACCCGCCACTGCAACACAATGCACAGCTGGGGGTTAAAAAGATGCAAAGTGGAGGTAAAACGAAACTCCCCTCTTTCGCAAACGTTGGACATCGTTGAGCATATACAGACATACAAACAGACAGACATACAGACATACATACAGACATACAGATAGGCAGATATACAAACATATGTGTATACAGACAGACATGCAGACAGACACATTTTCTCTTTATAATTTTGGTATATTATAATGATGGGATAGCACCGTTTCGTAATACTAGATACAGAGGCTCTCTAAACTTCACTCGGTGTATGAATGTAACATGCTTACTACAGCATGAAAACGTTTCCCGGCATATTTTACACACTACTCTGTTATTAATGGTACTTTCTTCTTGAAAATTGTTTCACATTTCACTCATATTTTATTCAATATCACTGTTGTACATTGGCAAAACAAAAAGGTTTATGGAGATTAGTCGTACGATATACTTGTAAGGTACGGTCTTGACCAGAGTTTGACTTGCGAAACACAAAGTCACAGTTTGAGAGAAAGAACAAATATTTCCATGCGCTGTATTATCTCACGTCTTAAATTCTGGTTAATTTCTGCTGAATTTGCCGATTTATGTCACCGGAGTGGATGAGGGTGGGTCACAAAGCCAGGCTATACCACAGGGGTGATCAACCGCACACAAGTTAGGGGAAGTTGAAGTCACCTCCTTCCACCCGCTGGAACAAAATGACGCGTTTATCCGTGGTTACTGAGTTCCAGTGGCGGCACATTCTTACGTACAGGAAATCAAAGTTGTACACATTTATATTTTACTCCTGATTAACCCACGATGTTTCTGAGGATTACTTTTTAGCACGATTTACGTTTCAGAAAGTCTTGAATATTTGGTGCAGAAGATGAAGTGCAATCTCAAAATATAAGTAAGGTGGTTGTAACTTATATTGGTGCGATAGCCACTTTTAAGGTAGTTCATCATCATACAAACAAGGTTTAGGCATCTATTCCGACTCCAAACTCAAGCTGTTCTATCCATCTTCTAGCATAGTACAGGGAAAGTAAAGTAGTTCACTTTTTAAAATGTTTGTTCGCAGATGTAAGTGGAGCTAAAGACTACCTTTAAACTAGATGCAAATAAACGTAATCTCGGATACTCACAGCAGGGCAGACCTAAATAATTCCCACCCTTTAGATGGTAATTATTATTTATTTATGCCAACAAAATAATTGCTGATTAAAAACACCAGCAGTGTTGGTCCCCCCACCGGGACTACCGAGGCTGAGTGCACCCCTTGCCAGACTTCCCAGAGGGGATAAAATCCCATGCTGCTACCGGGGATCGAACCTGTGTCCTCCGCACCTCAGGTAAGCGCGATACCAACTGCGCTACGGAGGCAGTCGAAGAAGGCATCAATCTTATAAAATTCACCAACGGTTTTGTTTTCATCGCATTTCGTTTTTGTTGGAGTTGTATCCTTCTAAATATATAATTTAATGGTTCTTACTACTGTGCATCTGAGAACGCCAGTTGCAGTAACAGCATGTGCAATCGGCGAGTTAAAGTAATTTAAGTAATTGTACACATTTGTTCTCCACGTCCTATAGGCGAAGATTTGCTTTATAAGTAGCAGGTGCATTACCTTGTTTCCCACGGCCGCCACATATTTGTATTGGTTTAAGAATATTTTGTACAATCTCTGTTGTGCGCCACTACTCATGCCAGCATGACTGCATAAAACTTGCAACTCTGTCCGGGTTGTTTTGTTTCCTATGCACGCGCCGGCCACGCAATGTCCTTATCTCCAGCTTCCACTGTCTCTAAAGATTGTGAACAAAGTATAATTCTAGGATGTACTCTACCTCTATTCTTTCTATTGTTTTGCATGCTTTCATTTAGACACAACAGTCTATGGAATACTGCATTCATTCACCCAGAGGAAACTCAGTTAAGACTATCAAGAACTATAGCCCAGCAGTTCTTTGGGGAAATGTGCGAGGCAATAACGTGAAGCTTCGACTCCTTTCACTCCTTAAGGATACCCATCTGTGTAAAAAGGCTAAAAGTTTCAAAAATTGTCAAAGATGGATTTTTGTTTTATCAAATAGTTTAGATCTTCTGCTTTATTTTGATATGCGTTTTATAGCCTTATGGCCTTTATAACTATCTCACGTGGCCGTCTAACTGAGTGTTTTGTAAGTGGTCATGTCCATTTAAATCAATACACTTCCATTATCCTTGCTATGACTTCAAACTTAGTTTTTCCATGTTTTTATTTTTAACACTATTTGCTCTTTAAAATACTCCACACGATGCAATTTGCAGTACTTATGCATGAAATTTGGTGCATCTGCTTAGAAATAACATTAAAAAGAAATGATGAGATAATTTTTTCATAACGTGAACAACTGCTGAGTAATTAAATATTAAAGTTTACATTTTCAAATTTAAATGAAAAAAATTATGAATTTAAACTTTAAAATTGATTTTATCCAAACTAATAACAAGATTAAAAAATTATCTCATCAATTTGCTAACATTCTATTACAGGATATAACTGAAAATTATTAAGTTTTTCAAATCAAAATTGCATCATGGGGAACCATTTATAGAAATATTCAAAAAAATATAATAGAATATTAATATTTTAACAAGTAATCTGACTAAATGTATGAACTTTAGCACAGTTACTCCTCACTATACAGTGATTGTTGTGTTACAATTTCAAATCAATCCAATGAAAACTGTAGATTTTCAAAATTTCACAGATGGGTATCCGTAATTAGCGCAAGTTTAAACGCAACAACTTTCAATAATGCAAAACTTGTCTCATCCCTAATACTTATATGTATGTACAGTTTTGCCTAGTTTGTATTTTCAATGCTACACTTGTACGTATTGTAAACTTTATCTAAGTTGTAGGTGGTTTGTGACGTATCCAAACGTAGCTATTTGAATACTGCAAGCAGTAATGTATTAAGTAGGTAAATACGTACGTACAGTGGTATAACGTATAGGATTGGCATCTGACAGGTTGGTTCCACTCTCGCTTACACGAGTTGTATGAATCAGCCCATGTGCGAGGATTGTTGCGCAGGACACAGCAAAGCGCCGGCGTGGCCACGCAGAGTGTAGGTCGGGCAAACATTGGGGAACGGTCGCCAGTCAGTGTTGTCGTGTGAATCAGTGTACGGCGGGGCTTCGCAATGCCTATGCCTCTAAACCACGTGCTCCCGGCCACCTGTCATCTAGCACTCGCTGCCACGCTCCTGCTGGCCACCGATGTCACCGGTAAGTCCTGCCCTTTCATCTTCAACCCTCTCTCGACGAATCATTTAACGACTTTGTACTATAGTCGAACTGAAACGTGAAATTGGGCAATATAGTTTAATTCTTCGGAAACAAATGGGGTTTTCCTTAATGGCGAGTTAGTTCCATTTACCAAGAGCACAGGAGTCGTATAAAACTTCTGTTGTATAACAGAAATAACACATGTTAAATAAAATATTGTGTCTAATACAGCTTTCATAACAGCCTTTATGGAAGGGAAACTATTAAGCGTATTTAACTAACCTTTTACTTGGAGTACCCTTGATCCTGTGAGTCGACCGCACCAACCTTGTTTACTCTGTGCTGAAAGCTTTCTATATGATTCGAGACATCATGCTTTCATTAAATTATCTTGATTAAGTTTACCGATAAGAATGAATGTTTATCTATCGGCGCAAACGAGAAAACCAGATTTGCATAAGCTGCTTTTAAACACCAGTACTTTATTTTAAAACTGCTGAATTTCACAATGATAAGGTTACAGAAAACAAAAGCCAAAAAATGGAGCTCAATAACAGGAAGATTTAGAGTGTATTCCAGATCTCACAATGTCGTCATAATGAAAGAAGATTTAACTGCAGATGATAACTGCTTTAGGCCCCATTTTCATTTGTATTTTATACAACGCAAAAGACATAAATTATTATACCAAGTGCTTAAAATGATTTTCGCAAGGAAAGGAAATACTCAACCAAATTGTAATCTTTTTTCAAATGAAAAGATATACCTATGTTAATAGTTATTATTGCTAAACTCTTTACATAAAGCTCTGGAAATGAATTTCTACAAAACGATATTACTTTTATGCCTTAATATTTAGATGAACAGAAACAAAATACACTTCAAGTGTTCACGAGATATGACACAGGCTGTTAATGCTGTAACATAGTATTATTGATTATATGCACAACGTTATTGCCATCTTTGATATGAATTTTCCAGTACTGTGTAATATTATCAACCAATATCTTGCAACTAAGTAAACTACAGAAAACATACCTCATTAATGTTTTTTCCCTTTTTTTTCTTTGGTAGAAATGCACATGGTCACAAAGGTGAAAATTCAGGTGAATGTACAAAATCTGTCAATAATTTTTTAAAGTAAATATATTCGGAATTCCTATAGTACTGCGTAATACGTCCATACAATTGCAAATGTTAACATCCTGTACATTACAGTAGGCATAGGATGTTAATTTTGGAGACATATAAGTCTTTTATTTGCCATTATTATTCAAAATAATGTGTTCTTTAACGAAAGTAATGCCTGTGGTTTTGTTTATACCATAAGGAGAACAAATTTTGCAACAATAAACATTGTTACCTCAGCTAATGATACATAAGCCAGACGTTATCAATTCACAAACGAACAACGAGCAGCAGAAATTAGCAAACACTCGGTGATTGGCGTACATTTTCATATGTGATTTTTATTTAATAAAAGTATTAAAAGTTACGCATTATTTACAACACTGAAACTTCCAAAAATAATAATATAATCTTTTATTTATAGTTCTCATAAGGGATTTGAAGTCGTGGGAACGATGCATGTTTGTAACTTAAATATACGAAATAAAAATAACAAAAAAAAAAAAAAGTGCTGTATAAGCACTGACAAAATAAGAGAAGTTAACACTTTTCTTGTACATATAATACATCCACTTACTTTCAACTTCAACGTTAATTGTTGAATTTTTATAATGTTTTTCGTTGACTACGCCAGTGAAATTATTTTACTTTCGTTTCCAAAAATATGCAAAGTGGAGTTAAAACGTAAACAGAAGCTGACAGCGTTAATACAAGTATTGTTATTTTGGTTCCATCTTGTACAAGAATATCAATGTTAGTGTAAATAGACACAAAAGTGTTGACATTCTGCTCTACTCTTTCGTTTACATTTACCAAGTGTCAGAATATCAGTGTTAACGTGAATTGATACATAAGCATTGATGTTCCAACCCTAATGCTTCCTTAACGTCTACCACGTGTCGGAAAATGGGGTTAATGTAAATGGATGCATGGATATTGACATTCTGGCCCCAATGTTTCCTGAACACTTACCACGTGTCAGAAAATCAGTATTAATGTAAATGGATACACATGTTCTTGGCATTCTGGTTCCACCGTTTCCTTAACTTTCACTTCGCATACAAATATCAGTATTAACATCGAATAAATACTTATTAGGATTGAAACCTTGGCGTTTTCCGTACTTTTACCCTATATGAGAATGCCCTATGTTGCTACACGGTTACCACATGCCAAAAAGTGGTGTTAGTGTAAATAAATACGTAAGTGTTAGCATTCGAAACATAACGTTTCCTTTGTTAGAATATTAGTGTAAATGTCAATTACTACGTACATAAGTGATAGCATTCGGACCTCTTTAACTGTACCTCACGTCACACTGTTAGTGTTAATGCCAGTAGATACGTCAGACCTCAACGTTCCCTTCACTTTCACCTCATATCACAATATTAGTGCTATTGAAGATAAATACGTTAGTGTTAGCATTCAGACCCCAACATTTTCTTTACTTTTAAGTTGTGTAAGAATATGGCGTTAATGTCGATTAATATGCAGGTGCTAGCATTCAGACTCTAAAGTTACCCTGCCGTTATCCCACGTCATCATATTAGTGTTAATGTAAATAAGTACGTAAGTGTTAGCATTCAGACCCTAAAGTTACCCTGCCGTTATCCCACGTCATCATATTAGTGTTAATGTAAATAAACACATAAGTATTAGCATTCAGACCTCCAACGTTTCCGTTACTTTTACGTCGCATCATAATGTGTTCATTTAAATAAATACGTAAGTGTCAGCATGAGATTATTAGTGTTAATGTAAATAAGTACATAAGTGCTAACATTCGTGGGAGGATATGTGTTAATGTACATGACAACGTAAATGTTAGCATTTAGACGCCACCCCTTCCTTTCCTTCTACCCCATGCGGGAGTATCAGTGTTAATGAGTCCACTGTTTCAGCGACTCTTTCACGCCAATTTAACGCTTCACTTCTGTTTGACAAGTTATAATTTTAGTTTAATAAAACGTGAATTATCTATTTGACAATACGGATGAGTACCTTTTAAAACCACTCCTTAATTACTTTAACTGCACAGAACGAGATGCTATTAGATTTTGTGTGCTGAAAAATGCAAGGAATTCCTTTCATTTGTATTACAAGAAGAGGAAAAAAGAAAGCAAGTAGTGCTACTTGTACTAGGCGTGTGATACATATTGAGATACATATATTTGGAATTTAGTTAACATATGAGTAGAAGTATATCTACCTAAATTATGGGATTTACGTAATTGTGAATAACGTGGTCTGTATAGTGAGTTTATTTTAGCAAAGGCTTTGCTGGTATTCTAACGCAAATAAAGCACAAACATTTTGGGAAAGATCTTTATTTCTCTACATAGCCTCCTTTCAGCTCGATACACGTTTCCTAGCGATGCTCAATAACTTCGATACCCTGTTTATGGTGAGAACCGTCGAGCTCTGCAAAATAGCTATCAACTACAGGCTCCATCTCTTCATTGTTGGCAAATCTTTTACTTCCAAGCCATTACTTCAAGTTTGGAAACAGAAAATAATCAGAGGGGTCCGAATGTGGTCAATAGGCTGCATGAGGAAGCAGTTCAACCTCTAACTCGTTGGTTTTGGTCATGGCGATAATGGATGTGTACACTGGCGCATTTTCTTGATGAAACAAAGCATAGTCCCCAAGAGTAGAATCTAGCTCAGCTATAATATTAGTTGGACTAAGACCTTCCAAAAAAAGTATTGTATTACATAACAATGATCAGTTTTATCCATGTTTACAAATTCGCTAAGAGCATTCATTACTGATGGCTGCCAAACACTAAACAACGTAGCATCGTCAAACTTCAAACTTAAGCTGTATAAGGTTGGTACTTTTTACCATAGTCATTTGTTTGAAACAACAACGGCTATCTATACGTCAGGTCGGGTAATTCTCGTATATCGTTCCAAAAAGCTACTAATCATCGTACTTAGATTTAAGTAATACGAAGCTTTAGCTGAGAAAAGTTACATTACGGCAACTTAATGAACGTTTAGTTTATTTTAATGTAGCACGAAGAATGCCTGGGCATCAATACCTAATTCAAATAATATTTAATAGCTTGGTGACTTTGAACTCCTACATTATTTGTGAAATGAACTAACATAAAATGACGAAAACGCGAAAATTCTTAAGCTTCGAAGAAAAACTGCTGTGAACAACCTTATTTACATTAATGGAAGTTGGTTTCAAGTTTTCGCTGCTAACGGTGAGGTGGTTATTCGTCAGATCATTCTCCTCTTTCGTGACGTCATCTGCGGTTTGGGTCGCTTTCTTCAACATCGGTGTGCTCTGGCATGTACTGTGGGTTCTCCGATTTGTGTTTGACTTTGGTATCATTCTTGGTTTTTATTTTGAAACGGTTAGGCTTTTGGGTTTTCCTATACACACAAATTTCACGCATTTATACATATTTTAAACAGATGTTGCTTGTCTCGTTTAAGGTTGCTGACTAGACTGATAGCAGTCCTGTATTTCTACATTATTCCTTGCAGTCTGGGACAAACAGGACTTGCACTGTGACCTCTTTATTGCACCTTGGAAAGCCATTAGGGGTAATGTCAACATCAGCAGATGCAGCAGTTTCTCAACAAATCTAAACGAGATAGATAATAATGTAATATTTGCTCTACCAAATCTTGAGCACAGAATATGCTTAGCGTTCTTTCTTGCAGAGGCAAGCGTATTCATTTCTCACAATGCTACTTTACTGCAGCACGGCTCGGGCATTGAAAACACGCCCTTGATTTACGCAATCCACCTGACTTGCGGTAGGTTCCTCGGACTCTTGATTTATCTCCGCAGTTATCTACAAGAGTGTGCTACATTAACTTACCTTCGTTTATTTTCAGTTCTTGCCTCCTCAATGTGACTCAGTCGTATAGCACCTTCCGCCAACTACATGCAATTATGCATGTCCCAAATCCCGGTGGGTATATCCTCTATGTAGGGACATATATTCCATGGAAGCAAAGGAAGCATTGCTTCCCTTTTAATGGTTAACAATGCATCAATGTCTATATTTTATTAAAGTCACTCTTGTGGAAGATTTAGTTATACAATTTTCAAACAGCACGCGGGAATTGATGAACAGGAGACTCTTTTAGAAGTAGCCTTCTGGAGTGCCAACAGATGGCATTGCATATTTGCTGAGGATTGATATTTAGATACACTCGGGACAATCTTTTATGGAAGCAATATATTGCTTGCTTGCGACCTCCTTGTGGGTAACGCTTGTCAGAGTTTAAGGAAGTAAATCAAGTAAATTTGTATTATGTTCGGATAATAGTAGAAACCGCCTCCGTAGCGCAGTTGGTAGCACGCCTGCCTCTGGCGCGGAGGACCCGAGTTCGATCCCCGGTACCGGCATGAGATTTTTCCCCCACTGGGAGGTGTGGTACGGGGTGCACTCAGCCTCGTTAAGTCCCTGAGGGGCCAATTGAGGAGCTATCTGATAGAAAGGTAGCGTCCGTGAAAGGTCAAGTAGTCGCCTTGCGGTCGGGGGAGTCGGCGTGCTGACCCCCGCAATCCCCAACCTGCACACCTCCGTGGCCTTGGTTGTGGCTGGAGGACGCAGTGGCCGGGCGAATGAGGGTAACCTCTGCATCGAGATTTTTTATAATAGCAGCAGTATAGTATTGCATTATGTGGAGATGTTTCTAATGGAATGTTTGTTTAACAAGTTTCATTTCTAAAGACACAGTTGGACATGTTTTGGTAGTAGCTATTGGAAGCAATTTTGAAACTGCAAACTGCATTAATGCAGCGGGGAGTAGTTGTTGTAGTGTTTAACGCCCGCTTTTACCACTACGGCACCGCAGGCGGTGACACTGATGACACATGGAATGAAGATGGAGCACCGGCGGAATGAGATGGCGGGGGAAACCGGAGCACCCGGAGAAAACCCGCCCTGACGCCGCTTCGTCCACCACTAATACCACATGCGGGTCCCTGGGATAGAACGCGGGCCGCCTAGGTGGTAGGTGAGCGCGCTAACCGCTCGGCCACGGCGCCGCCGGGGAGTAGTGAAATATGTGTGAGTGATGGATGACGCTGTGTTATGTGCGGAAATTTGAATCTGAGTTTCTCTTCATTTACCTGTGCAATGAAGAAAGAGACGATCCAAAATGGTAGGGCAGCTCCAGCGTTAGAGAATTTGAAAACAAGAATAAAACACTCCCAGCTGCATGCACTACTGGAGCAAAATCCTCTCTTAAGTGTTTTCTAGGTGAAGAATACACAATGTGCATGCTCAAATGTCAGACAATGCCTAGTCAACTGCAACACCGCATTTTGAAATTATGTGAACCAAAGCTTTTCGCTCAGAATACACGCTGTGTGAAATTCTTCGGCTTAGAAAATATATGAGGCACTTCAAAACAGCCTGGTCCCACGTGCTTAGTATAACTTTCATAATTATGCAGCCTTCACAACACCGGAACGATATGCACTTTTATGAGTCAAAGAGAAAATACGTAACATTTTAGAAGTGATTTTAAATAATAAAGCAATTCTTATAAAATAAGTGACACATTAATAATTTTCTTATTGAAGCTAGTCCGTGATTTCAACACTGCTTGATTAGAAATAACACCATAACTGTAATAAACACAACTGCTACGAGAATGACCCGAGATTCTTAAATTATGAACACTCTATATGTTAATGTAAGCATGAAGGTAAAAGCATGGCATTGGTTTTTATTATGCATATGACTGAAACACATTTAAATATTGATTGACAATATTTCATCTCATTAGAATTATTTAACTGGTAATCGATATAGGTACAGCGTTCATACTTGCCTATCAGTACAATAGCTGGAACTCACAGACTTCCTCTATAAAGCTTCATATTATATGAGTAATATATTCCTGATAGCTTGGGATTGTGACTTTTGAAAATACGATAATGCTGAAGGCACATAAAGGCTTATTGTCCTGTAGTTTCATTTTTCACAGCCAGTAAACCACTTTTTAATTAATTTTGAAAGGCCAACAAAACATGAAATAGTCTTAAAATGCGAAAGTGTACTAAAATAGCGCATACACGAAAATTCGACGATGTTTTCAATTGCAGCTTTTTTTCCTTTCTTTTCCTCTGGAAATTGAAAATGAGGATTTCGTATTCCCTAGGAATGTCTGACGCACACAAACATCATTCTGCAATGCGGAAAGCCAAAAGCAAAGGCAAGAAGTTTCGTTAATCATTGAAATTAGCATAATACACAAAAGTTTACTTATGTCAGTGTATATAAAGGAGTTTACAAAACTTCCGTGTAAAATCTGAACTTTCGGGCTAGGAAAAACAATCACAATTGTGATTCTAATGACAAATTTAATTTTTTTAAAGTGCAGTATCACGTTGTATTTGTGGCTTAAATTCGCCAGAGTGACTTAATTGCTCAATTAAGAGTAATTAACCTACTCCCTTTCTACTCCTTTGTACATAAGTAGTGGGATATTTGAAGTAACCTTAATGTTATTAATGCGTTTTATCTTGCTAGGTCACTACAAATGTGGTTATTCCAAAATATGTTGTATATTTATCAGAGTTAAGTGAAATTGTGTTTTGGTAAAATGCTGTAAAATTCTAAATTTACAAAACAAAATGCTAAATTTTTGACTTCTAAGTGCTGAAAAGCACTACTCGTAATAATAGCTTTAAGCTCATAGTTTTTCATCTATTTGTTGCTCACGAGTTGTAATCAGGTTATAACTGCACAATGCCTAGATAAATGCACCTTGATTCTTATCTGTATGGCTGTAAACCAGTAAATTTCAGTAAATTTTCCTCTGGGCACATCACTCCTAAATAACGCAACACAACTGTAAATCTATCAATGTGGGCTGTAGTATTTATCTTTTCCCCGTGTTTTCATCGCACCTTAGAATACACCAACGTAGACGCCCTGCTCGAAATGGATTTAACATCATTGGTATCTGATCCTCAATGTGGATGCATAATAGTGTAATCTCTTAGCTATAATGCTACACCACTCCCCCTCCGTTACACACACACGCCAGTATTGCAACTTCTCATGGCTTGTACAGAGAACACCAAACAATTTTATGATATTCTGTTCTATGAGAAACGAAGATGCAAAAGCTTCTGTACATTATTAAATATAGAATTTATAACTACTTATCATGCTGTGCGCATATTACCCTGCATTGCAGTCCGTAACATCTGTGCACTTGTTTCCCAGGAAGAGAATGCATACTATTAGTTGTCATGTTTATTGCTTCAACACGCCAGGTAATAACAAATGAAATGCAGGGGGAAACTAACGTCTAGCAGCACATGAAGACGTTCACAATTTTGCCAGCTATGGATGCCGAATCATTAAATGGTTTATCGCTTATAATATACGGTGCTAACTTTCAATAGAATGCTGTTTTGAACTCGTGGGAACTTTTAATATGGTACTTGGGAAGATAGTCGCACAAACTGTCGTTCGTGAATATTCACTTGTGCCATAACTATCAAGATTTATCCAGTTGGTGCAAACATTTTTAATATTTGATTGCTTTTCGAACTTTGTTAGAATTTTTAGTTTTACGGGTTTCGGAATGTGGTTTGTAAATTTCGTAAACCACTGACATTTACTTAGAAAAATGTGCGGCGAAGGCGTATTTAGACTGAGAAGGCGCCATTGTCTCACTGATGTTGCAAATTGATCTGGGATTTGTGTTAGTGAAAGTAGATCGAAAAAAATAACTGTGTCTCTACTTTCTTTTCTAAAGGCCAAATTTTGACAAGAAAAGAATATAAAAAAATAGAATCATTCACTAGTAATATCTAGTTTCCTGAATATATCAGTGTTTAAAAAGTATTAAAGGGGAGATGGTACAACAACGTGCAATTTTTCTCTTGAATTTTTTTTTTTTTTTTTTTTTTTTTTTCCGTTTCTTGGAGGAACTGATTATGGGGAAAAATGAAACGTAACTGCGGTCGGTTTTCTCTTCACTACATGCAATTTTGTTTGTAGGTTATCTTCAGCACTATCTTGCGTGCACGTACTTGTAGCCTCAGTGCGGGGCAAAGTCCATTATCCCCTTGGCAGCAGGTGATCGTTGGGCGGAATACAGGTTTAAGTCACCTTTAGAAGTTTTATAACCACTCCCGGCGAGTAGGGACCCTATGGAAGAGAAGGTGCTTTTCTTTTTAATTTTAAGGTTATAGCGGCTCAGCGCCCAGGGGATATGATGAACATGCGATAAAGGAAACAAAAGCAAAATATAACAAATTCATAATAAGCCGACGGAAGATTGTGCAATAAGCCGCAAGTTTAGTGCACATGGGCTCTACAGTTGTTAATCTCACATGTACACAGCTGCAGGCGTCTGCTGATGCATGTGCATATACGATGGCTGCGTGGTGCCGGTTACGTCATTCATTCTCCGTGCCCATGTGATCCGTCTCGCATGTGACTGCACGCGGTTCCGCGCTCTAATCGTAATACGGAAAAAAGGTACACATAAGATAACAAAGCGTATAAGAATAAAGTAAACTCGCTGTGACATCGGGAAGTTCGGAATGAGGTCAACCTCAAGCAGGTCCCTCAGTAGCACTGAAAACACAGGATGATGGTGCTGTAACTGTGGAGTTAAATCTCCGCAGATGAATCTTCCTACGGTGGAAGAGTGTCCTGTGGTGGACGGCTCTTAATTCCGGTGGGGAGGAGAGACATGGACATAGCTCCAGGATCGTTGTCAAGGTTGCATAAGAAGTTTGTAGGTTGGGCCTGAATAAACTGGTGAATAGTATGTAGTCAAAGTTGACGATGAGTTGCGAATTGCACACAAACCAAATTGCGTTCACAGAAATACGTAGAACCTTTTGTTGAAGGGACTGCCGGGCTTGAATTTTATTGAGCACTGCGCAAGAAAAGGTTGGGACACATTTACTTTTGTTTTCGATATATTTTACTATAAAAAATCCCAGCTCAACCAGCGATATCCTCGTGACAAAGAGAGTTGTAATTGTTCTTACTGAAATACTCCGGCACCTTTTTGACATCGTATGGTTCAATTTATACAAATCACCGCAGTAAAGTCGAGTATAATACGCTTTTATTTCCCCTGTATCATCAAATAAACTTTCAGTTACGTTAGATATTATATTAAACTATGAAATTTGAATAGTGCATTTGTACCAGTAAGCAATCCCTGATTTTGCTTAGCTTACCTGTCAGGCGAGGTAACTTTTAGCTAGGATGAATTATACTTCCACATATTCGGTTCCTTTTTTCTTATTTTATATACGTTGGAAAGGTAGCCGTGGCAGCCTAGAAATCAATAGAAGTCCTTGAATGGATATTTTTGTTTGGAAGAAGAAAAGTAAAACTTTAACGGAAATAGCAGTGTGTTTGGAACCTCTTGCCTTGTGCTTACCTGCTAATATTGACAATTCGTGACCTCTATAACTATGTGCTGATTTTATTTACCACGACTTGAAATAACGCAATCTTAACGACCTTCTCTCCTAGGAATTTCCTAATTAAGGGCTTCATATATGTAGTGCTTACTATAAATATAATTTTTTCTAAAGTTGTCTTGGATGGGTTACTTAAATCTGCCATTATAAATTGAAAACCTATAAGGGGAGTTCAGAAGCCCCTTTTTGTCAACGTTAAACTTGCTCGAAAGCTGCTAACATAGCAGAGTGCATTTTTACACCAACAATGGAAATGAGAAAATGGTTAACACCAAAACAGCTAAAATCAGAACACAATAGCCAACATTCTTTTTCAAGAACATAGTTTATTTGTAAATTGATACTATTTGAATGTGCATTGATTAAAAACTATGTTGGCTGACGTAGGCTATTAATCACTGCATTCTGATACTGTTGCCATTCAGTACCTAACGAGCTGACGGTATGGATAGAACAGTTATAATTAGAGCTGTATGTATTCTATGTTTATTGATCTACTTTAATACATAAGTTTGTTTATAATGGAAATTCATACGTATTTTCTTTGGGTATTATACAATTCCTTGACTAAAACTTACTGTATTTATTTGCTAAGAATAGCCAAATGTTTTATTAGCACCAAAGTAGGGGCAGAATAACACTTAGAGGCAGTAATCTCACTAGTTCTTTACCTAGGGAGACTCAAAACTCGAATGGGATTTCATTATTTTACGATGAAAATAAAGTGTATAAAGATTACAAGAAGTTAATGCAATAAAAGGTCATTTAAGTAAATTAAATGATCAAACTACTTTCATATGCTGTTTCTTTCTCTTTGTTTTCGATGTTGTGCTGTTTTGGTGAAATTAGCTTTGAATATCTATGTGGAAAACAAATGACGATCGCAAACAAATGCTAGAGAAATGATAAAACAGACAAATGCTAGGGAGCTTATAAAATTGAGATATAAGAGCCCTTACTGATTGAAACACGCAATTCCGTAGCATCTTATTGGTCAGAAGCACTATGGCGTAGTAAGAGATTGATAGTTTCCTAAAGTTTGATTTAGCTATCTTAAGTACCTTCTAAGAAGACGGGTTATTTATACTAGAAACTGGAGAAAACAAAATCACATATTTGCAAAGAAGCAAACCACATGGCTTGACCGCAACAGAAGCTTCCATATTCAACTACGAATGCTGTAACTACAATACGATATATATAAAATTAAAGACAAAGATTGCAATATGAGCTACAAATGTCAAGGTTTGGACAACTTTTGCCGTTTAGTCTTCACCTAAACGTCTGAAGAATTGGAATGATCTCTTGAGCGGAAAACGTATTCATCTGTATTTGAAAAGCATCAAAAGCGAAAAGTAATTTCCCGTAACTATGCAGCTTTTATGATTCCGTAAATAATGATTCCGGAAAAGGAACGCAAAACCATTTTAGGGCGCGTTCCTAGTTCTGAGGATCTTTACAATTAAAACAAATTGAAAAATAGTCTAGTAGTAATAAAAGGAAACGCGAAATTATTTCTAAGGCGTGTTTCCAAGGGTTTTATGATATTGTTCAACCATAATAAAGAACCTTCAGTTGTATTTATATGCCTTAATTGAAAATTGATTCACCAACTAAAGAGAGACAATTTTTCTTCTTTGTGAAGGGGTTTACCAGCTCCACTTCGCGGCAAAGGATTAAATAGTCTTTCAGTCACTCTTAGTGAAAGGCGTTTGTTATGTTAAGAAGATGCATTTACTGACGTTGGACTACTGTTCTTCATTATTGTTTTTGTTCTAGACTTTCCTATTCGTTTTATTGAATACAGTAGTTCTTGGTCCATGATGTACATAAGGTATTTTTACTGAACCATGAAAGGCGGTTTTCACTGGCAGTGTATTTAATTCATTACAAATATTTGCAATGCGATATCAGTGGTTGGTTTTAAGGTAAATGGACAAAAGACGTATCAAGTAAAAATGTGATGTATAGAGTCTGCATTATTTTATTTTAACACAACATGGAAATGTGTCACACATTAGCTTCAACTATCTACTTAACTATTTCTTTTTTTCTGGAAACCTATTCTATTTTCTGGTAATGAAACGGCTCTTAATGTCTGAAACCGTTGACAAAATGTTAAGTTTAAAAAGGCATATTTCACGAGGAATTTTTCTCAAAGAGTTAAGATTTTCTTTTACATAAATGAGCATTTTGTAGCGGCGAAAATCACGAAAAACCAGAGTGCTTCTATGACGGGTTTCCATTAAACGTATTTAAATATTTAAACTTTCACTATTTATACTTAAAGCTATGCTTTGGTAGCAATGGTTTATAAATACCATTATTCACATAAGTAGGTACAGTCTTGAGTGCTCTAGGGGAGCAGAATGTTTCAAGTCCCACGTCATATTGCAGCGTGATTTACACATATCGATATTTCCAACATGCAGCTGAGTTTATCGGTAGTCTCTGTACCATATGTTGGGCACACATATGGGCTGTATCTTCAATTAATACTCGCATTGTACACACACTCGCAAATAAGTTTATTTGCCACCATTAGCCAGGAGTACGAGAGCTAGATTTCCCAGTCTCACTGCTCTAAAACTTCGCTACTGGTGGTAGGTAGTATAGAAAGGTTTCTCTCGACCTGCCCAGCATTGAGGAAAACTGCCTCTCTATGCTTAGGTTGACTTGCGGGAAATGTGTACCTCTAATAGTGTATTTCACGTGGAAGATTTGCTAATGTCACAACGCTTGTACACAATGCTAATGATGGAAGATATAAGTCAATCACCCACTCGGTCATTGGCTGGTAAAATACAGCACGGCCCCTTCGGGCAGAGTACCTCATTAGCAGCAGTTATGATATGAGGGTTTCCTTTTATTTTTGCCATTTTCAGTTGCAATTACGAATGTTCATTTGAATAAATTGAGTGGACTCTCTTTAAATGAATGCATAGGATATTTCATTTGTACGTGCACTTTTTCTGCACATTCCTTTGTAAGCCGATTATAATGCAGTTTTCAAACTGTCGCCGGTCATATGAAAATGTTGCATTCTTTACGATGGTCTTCTAGTGGTAGGAAGAAAGAAGACATGAATTCGTTATTAAGCACTCGTCTGTACTCGGCTGTTGGAATTAATACCACTTTTACGTTTAGGCTATTTATATACTTTGAATGTTTTTGGTATTGAGAGTTTACTTCTAATTTTATAGGACAACAATACATAAAGTTGTGTTAGTGTCGTTACTCAGATTAATTGGACTGTTTAAAGTAGGATGGCTAAAACTTGAAGTGATTAGTATCTTCGTGTTACACAATACTGTGACAAAACGACGAAATCAACCCAGATACTTTCATCTCACCTTATTTTTCTTCTAAACTTCTGCACAAAGTTCTCTTCTACTGACGTCAACACAACTTACAATATTTCGTGATACTACAACTCCCAACTGTTTTCTTCTCATAGCCTTGACTCAGTCCTTTCACTGTCTTTCTTCACTTTCTCTCTCTGTCATACACTAACTCCGACGATGCAGTCACTTGACGCTCGTTAAACCTTCACTTCGACGCGACGTGCCTTTCACTACGAAAGTACCACACACGCTCGCGCGCAGTATGCATGCACGCACGCACACGCGCAACTGTTTCGTACTTACTGACACACTGCCCGACTAATGTCTGTAACTCTCTCCTCTCCTCTCATACGCGAGGATGACAACATGGAACTTTCTCGACTTCCACAAACACGACGGATGCCGGAAGCCCCTCGAGGTTTCCAGCAATCCTTTCTGACGCGCCGTGCTCATTGTTGCTAGTCACGTATACACAAACGGTTGCACGAGGAAGCCTGACCTTGAGCGCCTTTGCTTGCTAACCAGCTTGATATGTGGCGCGAGGTAGCCTAGCCCCGACCATCGTTTGTTGTGCGCCGCGCCCGACGTCATAATAGGTATCAAAGTTAATATAAAATAATTAAGCGAAGGGGTGCAGGCGTTAGCTCATGTGCTTTGCCGATACATTGTCTATTTTTTCGGGTGTTCCCCGGTCGCTAGGTGAATTCTGGCAAGGTTCCTTTCAACGTCCTCTCATCCATTTCACCTCGCATCTCATGTCACTTCGCCATTTTCTGCTTCTTTCTTTCTAGGTTACAACGTGTTGACGGGTATCTGAGTGCTGCATGGTAGGTGATCTGTACGGAGTTTCCGGTTCCATTGTAAAAATTCGCAGTGAAATATATCTTCACACATAACTTCTTTGACCAAACTATCCATAAGATAGCAAAGGACTTGGTGAATCCTCACATGAATAGATGAAGTAATAAACAATTCTAATATAATCGTTCGTTTCAAAGTTCACCATTCAGTTTTGTTAAATGACGCTGCCATGTCATTATTTTAGCAAATGCAAGAGTAGAAGCTAAAACTAATTTTGAACACCAATTTCTTAGCAATTGTATTAGATAACCTTAGTTCTTTGTCATGCAACTGTTAAAAATAAGATTTAATTTTGTATGGTCCCAAAGATACTTAACACTAAAGCTATGCTATTTATAATATGTAATCGGGTAAACTTCTGAGAGCCTTGCATGGCAAAAGTACAACTATAGTTTTTTAAATTTATTTTCAGCTTCTACCCTTGCATTGTTCACTAAAATGGCAAAGAGTTATTTCCAGGGCGAGGCATTTCCGTACCTTTGCGTTACCAGGAGAGTACTGCAGGTTGCGATCACACGTACATTAGAGCGAGGTGAGGCACCGGCTGTGTTACGTACAGCCGGTCCAGGATGCATAGCAAAGTATAGTGCAGTAGCTGCGAATGGGGAACCTAACTCTGGATTCATTGTGCAGTTAAAATAAATATTTAAGTATGTCTCAAGTGCAGGATTCTAATTATAAATTAATGTACACAACTGTGGAGGAGTAAGATTCAAAACATTTTTCTACAGATGGAGAAAACATCATATGTCTTGTTTTTGAGACACTGAAAATGTTTCTTTTCATATGTTGTAACAGGTTTATGTATACATTTATGAATGGCAGAGGCAAATAATTCAATCTGTCACATATAACTCAATTTTTTATTGTATTGTCCGTTTCACCTATCGCAATGTGCAATTTAATGGCTACACTGAATCTTACTCTAACCCTGCATGTCATTTCAACTGCTTATCTACAGGTACACTTTTATTTTGTACGCCCTGTACGTCGTTTGATTAAACGCGCATAAGAGGCAGTTCTGTTGACGTTGTCATTGCACGGGATTTCATGGGTGACGGTCCGTGTGCATTGAACTTGAAGACGCAGATACAAAGAACACAAATAGTAACATACATCGTATTTCTGGTTATCTTTAGGGACATTTATAGGGGTGTCTTCTGATATGGGTCTCCACCAGTTTGAAAGGTAACACGTTACCTCCTCTCCCTTCCAGTTGAGGGAGGTGGCTACATCCATTCGTAATTAGCCAGTAGGTATGTTCTATTGGTTCGATACAGAACACAAGGCGTAAAGACGCACCTGTAAGGTGGCAGTACCAGCCAATAAAATGAAAACATGACGTAAGAAGGTAGCCCACAAACGGTAAGGTTGCGGTGTCCACAAGCAGGCAGTCGAGGTTTCTTTTCGTGCTGTCTGTACCGAAATGCCTTGCCCTGGTTATTCCTTAGACAAAATCTGCCATAAATTGTAGTCGCTGGTGATTTTTCCTGAATAACACAACCTTTTATCACACTACTTGTGACAATCTTTCAAAGCTTTGGTTTGATATTTAGTGAGAATTTGATGCGCTGTTACGACTCCTGAATCAAATTTCCTATATTCTTTCTTGATTGGTATTCAGTCATTCAGATTGTTTCGTATAACAGTAAATCCTACCCAGGAAACGTAGTCTACTGTGCTCCTCTCCTCTTTTCATTTTCTTCTTTGTATTCAAATAATTGTGAACCAATTTACTTAATACTGTGTGTAATATCTTTAATAACTGTGCTTAATGACATACAATTAATGAACAAACGTATAGTAAATCCAACCTAAGAAAGCTAATGTAAAACATGTGTTGCACTCGCATGACATTCTCTACTCCTGTACTAACCATTCTTACAAACCCTTATTCCTATATTTTCTTCGTGTTAGTTGAGATAAACATTTGCAGAAATTATCTTATTGCTTACTTCCTTATAGGTGCAAGGAGAATATGGGAATAATGTGGCCATTGAGCGATAGTCAAATCTTTTGAAGCTTTCAAATTCCATTCTCTTTGCATGGCTAACGTATAAAGAAATGAATAACAATGTTCCATTTCACGAAAGTTTAAGTTTTCCAAACCCAGACAAATAACAAGGAATATCTCCGAAATGGTTCACTGTACAAAAGAAAAAATTATTTGGACATAAATTGTGTATTTAAATTTTAAGTATAGTAAGATTTGGTCTATCCCTTACGGTTTACCAGTTATTCAAAAGTCATCCAGATTAAACAGGACTACATAGGCTATAGCCAGAAAATTCAAATTATACATTTCGTTTGTCATAAAAATGTCTTAAATGTATGTAATTTTAATTAAAATTATTCGAGCCGTTTTCAAGAAAATAAAAATTTTCGAAAAATGTTTCATGTACGGGGTAGTTTAGGGTGGAGGAATGTTCTTGAAAATCTTCGTGTCGCACTCTTGAAGCACATTAAGCTTAAATACCAACTTTGGTTTTTAACCGACTTTTCGTTTTTGAGTTATGCTGTCCACAGACTGACACACACACACACACACACACACACACACACACACACACACACACACACACACACACACACACACACACGCACACGCACACGCACACGCACACGCACACGCACACGCACACGTACACGCACACGCACACGCACGCGCACGCGCGCGCACACAGACACACACACGGATCTTTTTCTATTTTTTTTTATTCAGAGGGCCTCAAAACATATTTCCGGTGAACTCTCGACATAGAATTTTTGAGTGAAATACAGAACTTCCTCTGCTTACTAGTAGAGAAAGTAAAAAACAGCAGTATCGTTAAAAAATGGATCGATTTAGTTTTCTTCCTCAGAGAGCTGTGGTCAGGAACCAATCAGATCGTATATTGTTTGCGGAGCTTTGGTTACTGCTTCTAATGTGGAAAATTTAAATTTCAACAGCGAATACATAAAAAATGGCCAGCGCTACAAAATAGGTTGTTTTACATAGAATGTGTGTTTTGACAAAATCCACGTGTTTCCTATATTGAGACTACGGTCTGCTCCTTATGGTTTTTATGGTTTGCGGCTAGTTATGATTTGCATAAACAGAGTTTCACGCCTTAAAAGTCATTCACCTAAAAAAATAACTCAATTTTCCTGTATTTCTCAAATTGAAAACTATTTTCACATAAGAATCAGAGTAAATAATGCAATTATGTTGGAAAGTGCATAAAAGCAAATATGTGTATAAATAAAGGCTTTATAAACTATCTCCTTTAATCTGTTTGTACCAATGTAGGTTTATTGCATCCTCCAAATTTTCTGTCCCTCCATTTCACTTCATTTTCACTCTTCGTCTGGCTTATCTTTTTCAGGGTAGTATGTGTGGACGGAAGTCTCGGCGTTGCATAGCAGGTAAAAAGGTTGTTTTCTGGTAACCTTCGGCCTTCTGGCCTCCGAACCCCCATGTGGGATGTTTAAGACCGCGGGTGGGTGCGACGCTTTTTGTACTACCCCCGCCGGGGAGTTTCGTGACTGCTTGGATCAGTCAAACCACATGGGTACAAAAAATCTTCCGTGTCGATGTACCGGATCCCCTCTGCGACGTTCTGTCCTATCCTATCCTATCTTATATTTAAACAATCTTAATATTAACCAGGATGAATACTAAACTACAGCTCGGGGGCCGAACCCGGCCCGCGATGTGTTTTTTGTTAACCCGCTTTAAAAATGAGAAAAATACTTCTGCATAAAGGGAAATGGCGCGCGTGTACTACATTAATTTATTCACAAACTTCAAAAAATTATAGAAAATTAAACCCTGAGATATTTGACTGATTTACTATTAAAGGAATAATTTAGTTGATTTATAAATATATCTGCCGAATAACATATTTCTTCATTTGAGAGACTGTATGAGGCCTAATATTAGTGTTCGAATCAACATATATCTGTGAAGACATTTTCAAAAATGAAATATCCCAGATCAAAATAATTTAGGTCTACTGTGACTAATGAAGATAATAAAATCACAACATCCACAATTATAGCATAAAGTGTTCGTTTCATTCTTATTGAATATGAACACTATTGACCTAAAAATACGTCATGTAATAGGTATTAATATATATATATATATATATATGTGTGTGTGTGTGTGTGTATGTGTGTGTGTGTGTGCGTGTGCGTGTGCGTGTGCGCGTGCGCGTGCGCGTGCGGGTGCGGGTGCGCGTGCGGGTGCGCGTGCGGGTGCGGGTGCGGGTGCGGGTGCGGGTGCGGGTGCGGGTGCGGGTGTGCGTGTGCGTGTGCGTGGGCGTGTGCGTGGGCGTGGGCGTGGGCGTGGGCGTGGGCGTGGGCGTGGGCGTGCTCGTGCGCGTGTGTACTTCAGTCTTTGGTTTTAAAATCAGAACATTTGTGTGCGTTTAAAAATTTAAATACACGGAAAAGTTTAAAGAATATTTTCAATGTGCATCAAAGCAAACAAATTACTTTAAAAGTAATTATGCTTTTCTGCCAGAGATTGGTGATCTTTGTTGGCCAATTATAGTTTACAAATAATAAAGATGTGGTGTTTTAGTTTTTGATGCTCATGGAGTATTTTTAATGTAAAGTTATCTTCGTATTGTGAATAAAGTGAATGATAAATTTCCTCAAAATTATAAAACGATTGTGTTGGAACTGTGTTGTAGATTATAGCATAAACACCCTTATGTGTGCAAGTATTGATTTTATAGTTATAAAATTGTAGAAAATTCAAGTCTCACTCCCAGAGTCCCTTAATAGAGCACTGTGTTTAAAAAACTAATGTGATCTGTGCACCTCGTGGCTGTGAGTTTGTTTCATTCTCAGATGAATCATGCCGTCCCATTGAGAAAAATCTGGCAGACTGACTTACACAATTATATCGTAAGGATAAATAGTTACTGCAGAATCTTGAAAAGAATGGCGGGGAAACCGAAGAACCCGAAGGAAAACCGCCCCTGCACCAATTTAGCCACTACAAATCCCACATACGGTCGCCTGGAATCGAATCCGGAGCGCTTTGGTGAGAGGCGAATCGTCTAACCACAGCGCGGCCACATTTGCTTTTGGCATATGTATTTTTTCACTGTTTTTATACCAGGGATAAATCATAGAAATAATTAACGAAATAAATTCGGCTGCTAGCGAGTCAGGTACAGTCATTGGTTTGACACACGATACATTGATAGCATTTACAGATGTAGCATGCGAATTATAGTATAGATTAATAGCAATAATTATTAGCATTATTTAACATTTCAACTTTTATGATTTTCTTGTTATAAATTACGTTTTTGATGTCTTTAGATTGAAGTTAAAGTACACATTTTAAAATTAGGAGAAAGAAGATGAAAAGAAAATGTTGAACTTTACTTTTACCTGTCATTATTTTATTTTAAGCCTAGAGAAAAGTTTGAAATGCTCCAGACACTTATGTCCTTTGGAACATCTGCATTATCAGTCGTTTTAAAGATACCGAGCTTCCGAGAAAACATAAATTTGCATAATTTTAACCCAGTTTTAAATGCTCATTATTTACAATCAGTTAGAAGCTTTTGTAATAATTAGACTAGTTTTATAGAACATGTGTTTATTGAAATGGGATTTTTAATTTTTAGTCGTGTTCCAAATAAATGTATTTCACTGCATTATTTTCCTTCTACGCATTATTTTATTCTTTGTAAAGGGCAATTCCTAAAAGAACAGTCGAGAAGACAGTACGGAAAACATTTAGGATCAATTTATATAACTAAATAAAAAATATTGCTCTGTTATTGTTGATTATTCGGAGGTACTCTATTCGTAAATAGACAGAGGAGAAGGTTGTTCTCTAGGCGATAGAGCTGGGTTACTATAATGTAGGAATGACGATTTATTTATTTGATTCAAATTAAATATTTTCAATAGAAATACTTATCTAGCTATTGGCTTCTCAAATCTAGAACAGCTATATTGAGAATTAAATAATATTTACTAGATTTTGTTTTCTAATGGTAAATGTGCCCGTAGCTTAAAAACGGGTTTTCTCAAAATCTCCTTCCACAATTTTCTGTATACACGCATGGCACGTTTTGAAATACTCAATAAATATACTTCATAAAAGTTAATAGTGACCTTTTTACCATGACCAAGTTCACGATATATTTTTTCAGGGCAAATGACCATTTTTAGTGACTTAAAGTTAAAGATTAATTTTACTTTCTCTGCCACATACCTATAGCCGGTAAAGAGATTATTGTGCTCCAACAAAAAGATTCGATGTCGAGATTTCATCGGAAATGAGTTCCAAGGTCCCTAAGTCCAATAAAGCTTTAGAGAAAAGGTCCATATGCGTACTGTTGTGTTTCTGTTAATATTATAGCTCAAAAACGGATAAACACGGATAAACACTAAACACTAAACTTGCTAATTACTTAAAGTTTTGAGTAGGGTGATTACACTTAGTTCACAGTAAACATATAGGGCAGCACCATGAGCAATGCAGATGAGTATTCCAGCCTTGAGTTACTGGGCACACAGAGTACGATGGCGACAGTTGCCATCGAAACAATTGTCCTAAACAAGATAATCTAGTAAGTGGAACTAAAGTGTGATCATCCTACTCATAAATTGAGCCGGTCGACGTAAAAAGGGCAGAGAGGTAAAAAACTTAGTTTCGAGAAAAAAGCAAATGAAATATTTGTCTTTCTGTTTCTTTGGTATTTTTTCTCCTTTATTCTATAGTCTTTGCTATTATTTAGAATAATTAATTCTGATATGAATAATTCATGTGAGAAATGGCTTATATAGTACATAAATTAAATAAATAATAACTTATACATCATGATTATGAGCCCTTTTTACACAGATAACATATTCGATGATACATTTCACTAAACTAGACTTAAATACATAGTTTCATATTTAATTTACTCCACTGTTAATACATAACATTGAATTTGTGGACAAATTAAGTGGCTGCAATCCATCAGCATTGTCAGAGATTAATATTTTCTGCTCAGTCTTGGTTCATTAACATTGAGAATCATAACAAACAGCCCTTCATTTCTGTTTAGTCTTGGTTTATCGTCCTCTCAATAAACTCAACATCTTCTTCAGACAAAAATTTGTATTGGGTTCTTACATCCTTCACTTTCATTTGATGATGCCCGGGGTAGTGGTCTTCTCAATGGTGAAGTTCTCATGTCTTTATGGAGATTTCCAAATCCAAAAAAGGTTGAAATTTTCGGTGAAGGTGCGAGAACACGAAACAGCACCACCTCTTCTTGTCTTTATGACCACATATTTCATTACTGTGAATGGGACTTTGGTTTTGGATTCTGACTTGCTAAAAAGAGTGAAGATAAAAACTTATCCCAGTCTCGCAGTAGGTACACATCCATTGTAACTTCCTGCGGCACAATACCATGCTACCAAGATAAGGTTTGGCATTCCCAATCACTTCTTTGTGTTTAAGGCACTGTCGGATAAGTCCAAAGTTCCTATCACACTGTCAGAAGCTGTGGCCTCGAACTGGGAAAAGTTGCACAATATCCACATTATGTGCCATTGCATACCGTTGCATGCACAGCCAAGTTGAAACAGATGTACCAAGACCACCGTTCAAGATATCCTGCTGAAATTTTCATCATCAACACAAGACACAATGGCAGACAAAGTAGTGCATTCTGCTTAAAATGGCACTTTTTTACGTCGACCGCCTCAATTGTAACTAGTGACAAAGTTTCACTGCTTTAAGGGGATACGGGATACCTTATCCTCACAACATTAAAATGTGTCTTATACAAGAACATCTTATAAGCAACTATACAACCTAGAGCGCTATTTTTACAGGTTATGTTTAATATCCGCACAGTAGCTGAAATAACAGCTTTTCAAAAAGTTGATTTTTTTTTTTCTTTTGACATTTTCCCACACATTTCAAGAGCACATATTCTACCAAATGTTAATTATTTTCAAAGCCCTTATTTCAATGTATGTAAAACAGAAACAACTCCTAAAAGTTTCAGATCAAAATATTAATTAACGACTGAGAGAATGTCCTTTATGGAGGAAAACTTGAACTTAGAGGAAATGAACTCCACAGCTGAACCATATGGTCCCTACATATAGGTTTTATTTCTGCCATTAGGGCAAGTGGAAAACTTTGAGGATGGTTATATTTATCTCCTGTGACCAACCCTCTGCTGTATTTGCACCAACTGTCTGCACCAGCTGGACACAAACTGTGATTGGGGTTGTCATTTGTCGACAATGTATGAAAGTAAACTGCCCATACTGAGTATCACATTTGTCTCTACATTTTGTCTTACTGCAAGACCATAATATATCTACAGTTCCTCAATGACATCATCTGTAAGTCTATGCCTTCCGCCAACTTTCTTTCCACCATTAAGAACTTTTCCCCTCAAAGAAACCTACAGCTTTCTTAGTTGACAACCCATCCTTTTCTGGATATGAGCCACACATTCCAGTTTTTCAATTCGTACATTTTATCCACACGGCCGGAGTGCCACGACTTCATTATGTGATTTAGTGTCACCATATGTTTAGTAATTAGTGTAGCGATCTTCTTGATACTTTTCAGACCACTGAAATATTTGTTTCACTCCCGATATTTACATTCCTCCACTAGTGCTACTCTAATTGGCTATAGGAAATTGTGTGTAGCCACCCCCTGTTTCAAGTAATATAATAAAGAAAAGACGCCATACTTTTGTATAAGACAATAATCCAACAATTAAATGTTTTGACCGAAAACCCATTTCGTATCCCCTTAAATACCTGCATAAATCATATACAAAACTCAAGTTGTTTTTTATGTTCTTAATATTCCAAGGATACAACACAAATATTTTCAACAAACTCCTACACCCCAAATAATCATTTACTTGGAAGATTTTTCGAAGTTTAGGATTTTCCCCAAAATGTCACTTAACAGTTTTGATTAACATGCTGCATGTTTAAGATATTTACATGACAAATTTGTGTATCAAAATAACTTTACAAAACATGTTGGTCTCTTTAAAACACATTTCATCCCAAATAACATATTTGTGGAATCGTGCACTTGCAAGATATCTATTGCTATTGGTTTGAATTTTCAATATGTTTGTCATTCCTTTAAAAGTACTGTCACTTTTCATTTTTTTTTCGTGGGGTCATAAAAAGAGCATTGAATTTCTGTGTCAGCATAAAGGACTTGATTCTAAACATTTGACTGTCGATTTGATTTCCTCTATCCCCATGTACCTTCAACGAAATAGCCGAAAACTTTGATGTTTACTTTTTGCAGTGTTTATTATGTTCATACTTTGTATGTTAACGGCACATTTTCGTTTTCTCAATATTGGCCATTTTTAAAACTCCAGGAAGGCATTTAAATGTCTCAGTGCGGGTGTGCGTTCCTCGCTAAACTTCATCGCTACAGGTTTCAAATGCAGGGTTTGTTTACATTGGCTTTGATTTTAGTCTCTTGCAGGGAATTTTGCTTCAGAGAGGTTACGAATTGACTGTGCCGAAATGAATTCGATATATCGAGCTGAAATACCACGAATCTGACAGGTGTTTTGCTTGTAGACAGAGAAGTACAGTCAGTGTTCTGTAATTCTGTAATCTTGCTAACTTATTTCAGTGATTCAGCTATATACTACCCATTGTTTGCTTTTTAATAGGCTTTAAATTATTCGTTACTTTATAGTAAAACAGTAATAACCAAATATTTTATGACTTTGTGTACAAATTAGCGAAAGTGCATAGTGTAGTGTAGAGATTAGGTAAGAGCAATACATTTCTAAATTTTGTGAACAATGGGAAGGCGAAAGGAAAGTTTTCGTATTAAGAAACGATCAAGCAATCTTAAAATTCTCAAAAACTGCTACTCAGTTCAAGAAGAAAGCAGCAGAGGGTCTCACATATGATGCTGGGGAATTTTTAGTTTCATTAGATTTAGGTAAAGTAAAAAAGTATATTGTTAAACTATAAAATCCATTTTTCTCGATTCTTTCTACCCCCAGCTTTTTTCATTATTCAAAATGCTGTTGGAACGTAGTTAGTAACTTATTAGCTTGAAATTTTCAGGAGAGCTTCAGAGATTAAAGTATTAATAGTTGTCATGCACTAGTTAAGAATATTAAATACTTGAGCTGAAATAAGATGTTTGTCGTAACTCATACTGAAAAAATTCAAAATACCAATACATTTTATGCAAAACATTTATTTTCTCTTGAAGCAATTAAATCTAAGCAATGGCCGTATGACAATTTCTTTATATCTGTATACTGAGCTCAAATTAAAAATTTAGGAGAGATGCAATAAACAGCAGGGTCCAAGGGTAATATTCATATTAGCACATCAAAACGTGATTTAGTATTAACAAATATGTTAATAATGTAAAAATGGTTTGACACAGGACATAGACATTTTGTGCATACTAAATACTTTATGTTCTCAGTGTGTGGAAAAAATTCAACGTAATCAGAAGAAAACTGTGGATTTCTTAATTTTCATAGATACATTGCCTTAATGAAGCAATTTCTGCAAATGCTTATCTCGAGTAACGTAAAGTAGATAGAAAAATAAGCCTTTGTAAAAATAGATCGTATAAGCTATAAAAAATAAACAGTGGTAGGTAGAAAATTTGAGAACACTACTACTACTAATGAACTAACTCAAGTAGGAACTACAACGCAGAAATACGCTATCACACAGGTGCAAAGTGTCTGCTAATTAAGTGAGCACAAGTTGGAAAGCCATTGATTATATATTTGTAACTTATACCGGTAATGAACTATTTTCTTGGAAAACGCTATTAGCAGTAGCGTATCACTTAGTTGATATGTAGTTCAAGGCAATTTATAATTGCCAATTAAAACTGAATTACTACTTGACTTCATGTGAAAACTAAATTCAAAGTAGCGATAATTTTATGTAGCAATGACGTAAAATATCTGCCTAAACGCACCAAAGAATATGGTTATCCACTGTATGGCTAGGAAATACTAAGCTAACGTAAAACTACCTAAGTAACATATAAGGTAAGAAATTCTTGTTCCCATAATGATGGCAAGCATAGTTAAGGATATGGAATTTCGTAAAGGAATAAAAGGTACAATAATTTTTAATGAGACAATAAATTCGATCGGTATGAAACAGTAATCTTAACGTTGTATGTTCAGCTCTGACATAAGAGAAAGAATGTTTGGTTCCAGCAAAAGTCTGTAACTGCACATATAGCTCCAGAATTATTAAAGAACTTTAATTGGATTACAAAGTAATTAATGTGGTTTTGCGGTGTAACCGGTTTAACCAGCTGTGGATTTAATTCAGAGAATGGTTTGAAAGGCAAAATGTTTCCAATGATCTGTCCAACATCAGAGTTCAGAAGTAATTTGGAGCACGAAATAAAAGGCATTTCAATTAATGAACCTAGACGAATACTTACGATATAATAAACCGAGCGCCGTGGTAAAGCAGGGGACTCGCATTTAGGAGGTCGTGGGTTCAATCCCAGCGGACCGCGCACTTTGAGTTGTTTTCCGTGGTTTCCCCCTTGTCACTTAGGCGAATGCTGGGATAATCAGCCTTATACAATGGTTCTTCTGTCCACCATTTCGCGCTCCCATCATTCTCCTGTCATACGTTTCAGGGTTGTGGGACCAGGCGACGGTGTTCGGCGGTTTACGGTTGATCGGTGGCTTGCTTATGTAAATATTTCATCTCCAGCTTCGTGCGTGTTCTAACTGGAAACGTTAGGGCCCCCGTCCCAGCTTGCGGCTGTCGTTCATCTGGATCTGGTTGTCCTTCGGCTCTTTCTTCTCATCCTTCCCAGCCAGGGCTCACGATAGAAGCAAAAAGGATCCTAAGGGCCTACGTGTGGTGCTATACACCAATTGCGTGACCCCTCCGTTGTACCTACCCTTAGCTTAACGATATAATAAGCTCGTATAAAAGAAGGAAGAACACATTTTCAGCATTTGTTTTAAGATAAGTTTCATAATTCGTTTTATCATGGTTGTAAAGAGCATTTTACCCACTGATAGTCAACCTGCCCGGGAGCTGGACCCTTGTGCGACGGCAGCTATAATTTATTAATCCTGTACAATCCAATTACTCGTTGCTTTCCGTTACTCTAAGTACTAGTATACTACTAGTATCTTTAATCTGATTTGTCTGTACAACTAGGCAAATTACGGAAATATGGATGATCAAAATTATTTTTCAGTAATAAAGCAAATTATATTCTTTCATTTTCCACCACAAGGTAAATATACCAAAACAAGGAGAATTCAGAAGACCGGTTATGTATGTGCTATCATAGAAACTTACTTAAACGAGACATTTCCATTTAAACCGTGTCAAAATAATCTAATATGCCTTAACGTCAGCAATAATGAGATACTTTAGAAATGCACTAAATGATTCAACAGAAGGAAAAGCGCCCAACAAAAATGAAATCTTCCTTTATTGATGGTATAAATGTTTGGGATTGTTTATCGCCCTAGAATTTCCTGAAATAATTGCACTCCAAATAACGATTTGTAAGAAACTTATTCTTGTGTCAGATTCAGAGCAATATGTTGAAATACCAAATGTTGAGAGACAGTACTTATGGTGGCACCGTGGCCAAGCGGTTAGACCGTTCGCCTATCACATAGGTGCCCTGGGTTCGATCTCAGGTACCCCCATGTGGTATTCGTGATGGACGAAACAGCGTCTGGGCGGGGTTTCTCCGAGTTCTCCGGTTTCCCCCACCCCTATTTTTACTTTCTCTACTGGTAAGTAGGGAAAGTTTTTGTATTCCACCCAAAAATTCGATGACGAGATTTCACCGGAAATATGTTTTGGGACCCTCTGAATTAAAAAAAAGCATTTTTAGAAACAGGTTCGCGCGCGCGCGCGTGTGTGTGTGTGTCAGTGTCAGTTTGTGTGTCGGTCTGTGTGTCTGTCAGTCTGTGGACAGCATAACTGAAAAACGAAAAGTCCGTTAAAAACCAAACTTAGTATTTAAGTTTAATGTGTTTCAAGGACGCGGCACGAAGATTTTGAAGAAAATAGCCCACCCTAAACTACCCTTTACGTGGAAAATGTTTCGAAAAGTTTGATTATCTTGAAAGTGGCTCTAATAATTTTGATTAAAATGACATGTTTAAGATATTTTTATCACAAATGAAACATATTTTGAATTTTCTGTCTATAGCCTATATAGTCCTGTTTACTCTGGATGACTTTTGTAAAACTTGTAAACCGTAAGAGATAGGCAAGGTCTTACTACACAAAAATGTAGATATTGCTAAAACACAATTTATGCCTGAATACATTTTTTGTAGAGTGAAGCATTTCGGAGATATTCCATATTATTTGTGTTAGTTTCGGAAAGCTTAAAACTTTCGTGAAATGGAACATCGTTGTCCAGTTTTTATATTTTAAGCGTGCAAAGAAAACGGGATCTCATAGCTTTAAAAGATTTGACTATCGCTCACAGCCTACTGTATTCTAATATTCTCCCTGTACCTACAAGGAAATAAGTAATAAGATAAGTTGTATAAACGTTTATCTCAACTAACACGAAGAAGATACAGAAATAAGAGTTTGCAGGAATGTACAAAGAGTACAAGAGTAGAAAAAGTCATGTGAGTGCAACACATCAATTTTTTTTACTTCAGATAATGAAGGCTGTGAATAAGCACAGTATTTTAGTAAGCGTTTCATTTAAACATAATTTAAATAATTCGTTTATACGTATCGGTATTCCTACCTGTTTACTGGGGCGAAGCTACAGTTGTGCCAATCGGTATGGTTTATGTCGAAATTATGTGTGCGTTGGTGAGCAATTTAATTAGAAGTAGAAGTGACAAACCTCTTAAAAGTTTGGATAAAACAACAGCTTTGAATGCATTCAACTTTGGGAATTATTAAGGATGCCATTAAGTTAACATCAGAAGCAACTGGTGTGCCTGTGAGTGTGGTTTGAAATAAGGAAGAAAAAGTGAAAACCCAGAAGAATAAGAAAAAAATCGACGTGCAGTGTTCTAGGCAAACTGGAATTACTTTTTGAAAAGTCTTAAACTTAAAGTTACGCAACTTTTCTTTAAAAAATTAGTCGTCTACCATAGATAAGCTCATCTCTGCAGTAAACAGAACTAAAACTTACATGTATTCATTCTTGATTACATTAGTACATTTAGTTTCTTTATCACGTGCTTCTTTAACACTTAGTGCTAGTACGGAAAAGGATAGCACGTAGTTGTTAAAAAAATTTGGAAGGTATTGATGGCAGTTTATGCTCCCGAAAGTAAACACGGCGGGGGGAGGTGGGGGGAAGCTCCACCATGTGTTCACGAGATGCCAAGTGCGGATTAATACTTTGTGCAATGTTTATGTGCGGACTCATTCCGAAATGACTATAGAAGGGATTATACCAATCCAATTGAGTGGCAATTGAACTCCTTAGGTATACAGTAAGTTTGGAGACTAATCTACTAAGAAAGAAAAATCAAACATAGTTTTAGCATATGAGAATAAATCCTTCAGCATCTCGCAACCCTGAACTTAAGTGGCTGTGCTGAGTTTAGCAATTGAATAGTGATCTCTTTCTCCTTCGCCAAGACAGAGAGGTAATACCTTGGCAGCGTTGTGATATACAGGGTGGAAGGTACTGCTTCGGCCATACGTTAACCAGATGTTCTACATGATGAGTGTAACAAATATGTTCAGTTTTATTATTGTCAATAAAGAACCGTTTCGGCGAAAAAAAAATAATAATTTGGGTAAAATATTTGAAGCGATCTAGCTTCTTGACGAATGGTCATAAATGTTTTACTATTTCACTAAAAGTCGCGCAAACATTATTTAAACAACGCTGTAATGCATTTGTACCTTGATTGAGTGAATTTAGTCATAATTTTAGGTTAAAATGTCATGCCAAGTTTAATTTCTAAGAGGGAATTGGGAATGTCACGTTAACATTAAATTGTGACTACATTCATTCGAATTAAAATGAAAAGGCATTACAGCATTTTTTACTCAATGTTTGTGTGACAGTGAAATAATAAACCATTTATGTCCATTTATCTAAAAGCAAGGTGGCTCCAAATATTACACATGTTTGACACAAATTATTATTATTTTTTCGGCGAAACGGCTCTTTATTGACAATAATTGTTTTGGAAATATTTGTTACACTCATCATGTAGAATCCTTGGTTAGCGTATGGACGAAGTAGTACCTTCTGCCCTGTATTTGGAGATAAAATATAGCGGTCGTTTTGTGGGCTGGCCACAATCCTGTGTATGGTGATTCGCTTGTACTACAGTGAATTCGCTAGCAGTGAATGACCCGTTTAAGACTGCACTTATTGACTGAATATTAAACCTCTGTTATACTGCCTTTTATTCGTGCTGTAAAGGCTAATTTGTTCGTTGTGCATCTCAAAAGTGAAAGCTTATTCAAATATGTGTTGTCTGTGAATTAATTTGGAGTATTTTTATTGTTGTTTCTGTTCTTGCTTTATTAGGCCACTGAAATGTCCAACATAGAAAAAAAAAAAAAAAAAAAAAAAAAAAAAAAAAAAAAAAAAAAATCACAGGAATGATCACGCTTGAACAAAAAATTTTTATCTACAGTAAACACGTAACAAACCGAATCACGTAGACAGGTATGTAGACAAGTTCAGGAAATCTCTCTTGGTTATCCGGTTTCAAATAGAGATACTATAAGACGTCTGACTGATAAGTTGAATACAACGGGAACGCTAAACACGAGACCTAAGGAACGAAACTACATCTTCTAACGGAGGAAGAATGTGAGGAAATAGCATCATTTGACTGCTCTCCAAAGAAGTCTCAAAGACATCTAGCAAATGTGCGTTCCAAACGCCTCTTCATAGAGCTGCTAAGCTTTTAAAATTGAAGTCATACAAAGTGACCATTCCTGAATTACAACATAGTGACGTGCTACGAATGCCTCATTGCAGATAGACACCACTGTAACAAGGTCAGTGCTCATCACAGTGCATGTTAACATTACTTTTTTTTTTTTTTTTTTTTTTTTTTTTTTTATTTTTTTTTTTTTTTTTTTTATTTATTAAATTAACGTCCTCCAACATTGTGTCATATTGGATGGTATGTTAACATTACTCATGAGTAGATAACGCGCGAGTTATGATCCGGACCGGGCCAAAGATTGACTGCTCTGTATTTCTTTCTTCAATGAATGTATTCACGCCCCCCCCCCCCCACCCCCCCCTTATAGTATACTTTTACCACGTACGGCATCTAGGCCTCTCTGATCTGTAGCTCCATAGTAAACATGCCGAGTCCTGGGCGGCGCCGGGGCCGAGCGGTTAGCGCGCTTGCCTACCACCTAGGCGGCCCGGGTTCGATCCCAGGAACCCGCATGTGGTATTCGTGGTGGACGAAGCGGCGTCAGGCGGGTTTTCTCCGGGTGCTCCGGTTTCCCCCGCCATCTCATTCCACCGGTGCTCCATCTTCATTCCATGTGTCATCAGTGTCACCGCCTGCGGTACCGTAGTAGTAAAAGCGGGCGCTAAACACTACAACAATAACATACCGAGTCCTACTAAGCTGCAATCATAAGCTGTTAGTTATTTTAAGAATAAAACTTTGGACGTTTTATCTATTAGATAAAACTCTGTAAATAAACGGGTGACGATGTAACAAATGTACAAACGTTTGTTAAAACATGTTGAGTTCCACATACCTAGTGCCGACACTAGTGTATGAACATTAGACCCTGATAAGTGACGGAATCCTTTAAAATACTGCCATAGTTTCTGTTCATTCCCTGGTTGCATAAATTGCTAGGGTTTAAGGATTTCTGGGACCCGAAAGACTCCTTTCCAAAAGAGGCCGTCGCTGCACAGTAAGTTAGGTGGGAAGTTTCTGAAGTAGTAAGACTCGAACTGTTAAAATATCGCCCGCAAGAAGGGACTCTGACGGCAGTTGCAAAACTGTTCGTTAGGAAAATGGTGACCCTTACGAGCTGTCACGGTAACATTTTGTATGTTACTGCCTCTGTCATATTTCGCCCCTTCATTGGATAGGAAGGGAGCTATAATAAAAGTTGATGTTGGGTGAACATATGGTACTTTAGATAAGCGATCTGAGTTCCCCACCCATCCCTTGCCGATCTTGTTTAGGTATACTGCAAGCTGCTTGGACAAAGTTTTTAAGATATGCAACATTTATACCAATGAAGCAGATGTGTATCAGAAAATCAAGTATTTTCATTCATTGAATTACAAAACATATTTATCGAGATACAGCAGAAAACCTTACCAGTTAATTAAAACCGTATTCCACACAGAAAACCAAAACGTATTTTATGTCAACAATGACGTTAACATTTTCCTTATCGGGAGTTGCTATTAAGAAAGGTGCTTCATGATGTTTGAAAAGGTATAGTTCAGAAATAAGGGTTGTCACGCTGTTTCCAAAGTTCCTAAATACTTGTAGTCGAAGCAAAGGGAGCAGAACGTCTTGTTGGAGCGTGGTATTTTAATTTCGTATTGAAATATGAAAATGCACACTGATAACAGATAGAAGTGATAGCGAGATAAGTAAATACTTGCAATAAACAATTGCCGTATGTCAAAACTAATACAGAGGCACGTGGTGACATTTTGCCATGTGAAAGAGTTATCAGCTAGGGCAATTAAAGGGTTGTGGTAAAATCGATCGGTATATGGTGATGTAGCTCAGGTAATTAGGCTTTTAGTGATTTCAGTCGATCAGAAAACCATTAGAATAAAGGTCAGATCCATGGAACTCAGTTGTGTTCAGTTATCGCAGGCACTACTAAGGCACACAAGGGAAACTTCTGAAAATTAAAAGGGAAATAAAATTCTTAGGATTGAGCAATTTCGCAATGTAAAGAATAGTATTTCAGACATGAATTAGCAGCCTTAGAGTTGGACCACATAAATAGGGGCATTGGCGGGGAGTGAGGATTTAATAAAACAACGTATATGTCTAAAATACATGTCTTTTACCTTCGTGGTTTACAGTGTTACAAAAGTGTTCACTCTGATCGATTTCATCGGCAGCAGCACATACAGACCGCGCACGGGTTTTATAGCCACCGGGCACTTTCCACTTAGTATTTCTGGTATTCATGCAACATATACTTAGCAATATTATTACGGGGACATTTATTCTTAAACCTTGACGTCTAGATATCAGAAAGTATAAAATATAACTCAGCAATTACAATCTCGACTGATACGATTCAGAAACAGTTTAATTCCTCATTCAGCAGTCGGCGACTCTCTTCTAACAAATCATTAATAGCCTCCATTAAATTTAGGCCAACTTACGCGGTATAAGATTTTCTACTCCAGTACTGGTGCAGCTGGCAGCATATTCATTGGAGAATATATTGGAGACGTAGTGACGTCAAGGGTCACACGCACATCGCATCAACATCAACACTCTTCTTTCATTGCCAACATTCCCATGTTCCCAAATATAAATGTAGTTGTACTGCTTTTGTGATTTAGTTTTAGAAGATAAATAAAGTGACTCATTTCTCACTCACATCTCTGGAAGATAACACCACTGAAATTTCAATTTAAGACAGTACTCATTCATCATACACAATTGCACAAGTGGTAATTTCGACACCTTGTCAAATTTACGTCGTCTTATTTGAGCGAATTAAGAACATTTTCCATCTGTAACTGATGATAAAATATAGGTACGCGTCTCAGTTCCCATATATAATTTCATGTAGCTCCTGGTATTTGCCAAAGAAAAATCATTTTAAGATATTGGAAAAGTAGAGTACTACTGAAAAAAGTAAAATTGAGTGCCATAGCCGGAATTTGAATCACTAAACTTGGTTTTTGATACAGTTACTTTAACCAACTGAGCTACCTTGGTAACGTATCGATGGGTTATTTAATTCCCCGCTGACACGCATTTTTTCGGTAAACCACAGGGTGTCCTTTAATTCATTTTGAGATAAGGTAACACAATGTCGACTTAGAATCTCGCAAGTCCCGGGCTTCATTGTTACTACGTCGATCTATGATGATACAACCATTCCACCTGTGGTGGCCCGTGCAGTAAGAACGAATGTTGAACTGTACAAAAGTAATAATAAATTTTACTAGAGTAATGGTATGGAAAATTGGAGATCCATTGTTAAAATTCCGACTATGGCATGAAATTTTTCAGTGAGATTCTACTTTTCCAACCTTAGGCTACACAAAGATTTTGTGAACGAAAAATTAATTATCATTCAGGGTACCTTTTGCCATATTTGAAACACCTGAGTGAAAATGGGATTTAGGTGACCATCCAATACTTTTTACTGCTGTATAATCAAAGCATATTTTTAGTATTCTTTAGATCGACCAGAAAAAGGTTTCTATAAAGGAAGGGAAAAGAAAGAAAGGGGGGGTGTTAGAATGTTTTGAGACAAGTTCAGTTTCTCTTCACCTTGTCCCAGTTGTTACTTATTACAAGCACGATTTTGTAACATTATGTACTGAGTGTCTGCTCTGTATACAAGTTGAAAAAGAAATGCATTCATAGTTATAGCTTATACAAGCAAGGGGGACACCTAGCATATTGCGATACATATAGATTGTAGCTACTGTGCTCCAGGACGAAGGGATGAGATGTAGGAACTGGGCTACAGGCGGCAGGAACGGGCTGGAAGCGCTTACCTGTCTTAATGACCAGTCTTCCAGCAGGACAATAGAGCCTACGGAAACAACAGTTATTGTGTAGTGGTCCAGTGTCTGGACTACTCGCTCACAGTCACTCTCGACAGTTCTACTTCCAGAACGTTTCCATTGGCTACAGACCTAAAGAGCTGTCGTGAGCCGAAAAGTGTCCTGTCGTTCTTGTGGTGAGGCGCTGGAGTTAAGCGTTTACGAAGCGTTCAGTAGACAGCGCCTGTGAATCGTGCCGAGTAGCAGTTCAGTGCGAGTTGTAATCTGACAGTTCCTTATTGGTGATTCGATTCGGCTGTTGTTCTGTTGCTCTGAGTTTGTACAAAAGTGATCTAAATGTAACGTTAGCACTACGCTAACTGGCTAGAATGCAACAAAGAGTGATTAGCAGCAACTTGTGTTTTCTCATTTGTTACAACATGTAAAAGGTTAGATGGAAATGGGATGAAAGGGAAGTTACGGAAAGGAATTCGTGGTAAACGAGAAGCCAATCCAGCATTCACCTACCTACCGGGGAAAACCACGAACAAACAAGGTCAGTGGGGGTCAACGGTAGTCAAACCCGAGATCTGCCGAATGCGAGCATCACACGTTACCACGGTATCGTCTTGCTGACTGCTTTCATGTGGACTTTTCTTCTGCCTCACCATATCAGTGAGACACAAACGATTTTAGCAGATTTATTCAATAAGTAGCTGCTTTAGCTATTATCTATGGCAAGCAATCTTAAAAAAGTTAGCTATTGGTGAATACTTTACAACATCCATCACAAGCACAAAATTTACAAGATTTGCTTATTTACCGCTAAAATAAACATTTGCTTTCACCCTTACTAGAACTGTGAAGTATGTATCGAAGCACCTGTCTCGTACTTTCAAGCCAAAGACAAATGTGTGTTTGGCTGCACATATAAACGAGTGCACACATTTTGTGTACTGCGATGCAAATGGATTATATCCGAAGAGAAGCAAAAGATCGGCGTAAATCATAATATATGTATACTTCCACTTTCTTGAAAGTGATGTTGTGTAAATAAATCGACTCAAAATACTATTATTAAATAAGAAACTCTTTTCCTAATCTTTTGTCACATATGTGATAAAACAAAAAGAAACAAAGGACTCGAGTAAGATGATCTCTTTTGTGTACTCCATTGCACAAAAATAAGCAAAATTCATGTACTTTAGTTGCAGCCCAGATTACAAGGTGCTCCCATATTGGAGGATATTCAGTGTGACCTTGAGCCTTAAAATAAATGAATTACATGTTCATATTTTAGGGACATGAACAGATGAAATTAACAAATCCTTCAGTTTTTAACAATTTAATATTTTGTCACATTTTGTAAAAACAGAGTTATTCGTGTTTTAAGTTTGCTCCAGATATCTTTATGCCTATAGAATAAAACCTTAGTTTTATTGTACTAATTAAACAAATGTTGCACACGGTGCAGAAATTACAATTTAAAAAGTTATAAAAGTATTACCACTGTGCTTAAATGCTAATAAACGAAACTGGCATATGAAAATTAAAGGGCTCTTCTAGTTGTTTTTGAAAAAGTGTTAAAATCCTTTATTATAGTTTTCGTTACAATTTACCCCGAGTGTTCGAATTATATTGAGCAATTTAAAAGCGCAACAAAAACCACTTGTCAGTATGTTATATTTATTATCCCAGTTTCTGCTGAAAATTGAAGAAGACTGGCTAACATTATTCCGTATGTGACTCTTTTAATGCGCAAGATACAATTAAACAAAACTTGAGTAAGAGGTATTGGAAATACAGAGGCCATTATACTGTGTGCTCTTCGGCATTTAAACCTAACATACTGAAGCGTCAAAGGGCTTTGAAAGTAATAGCCGCAGTATTCAATTGAATCTAACGGTTCTAGGTATTCTGGGGCATGAAAACACGTTTTGAACTTTTTCTTTCGCAAATGTTGACTAAATTTTAGCTGTGGGTACCTTTAATGAGTGTTATGATATCTAAACGAACTGAAATGTGTAGTATTTTGTGTGCGATATAATACAGTCAACTAACATATATTTAAATTAGTTCCTTGAAGAAGGTACTCTCGAAGCACTCACTTATTTAATATCCACACGGACTGAAATTTATAGTACTTTGTGTCCAATGTAAGACATTACAGTCGGCTATACAAGCTGGTTCACCTGTTCTTTTTATTTCTGGACATAGGCAACACTTCATACTCTGAAAGCAACAAGGTCGAAATTACCGTGCTTGTTGACCATTTGGTATCCATGTAAATCTAGCCTACTCTTCATGGGAAAATAGGCTTTAGCAGCGTCTGCTTTTGGACTGGACTGTTGCTAAGATCTAAGGTCCATTTTCCCATGAAAAGTAGGCTAGGTGGCTACCAAATGGTCGACAAGCACGGTAATTCCGACCTTGTTTTCAAAGTATGAAGTGTTGCCTATCTCATAAGTAATAAGAAAGAGGTGAACCACATGGTGTACCAGGTGAGTCAGCCGCGCCTTATTTTTTTGGAAGGTAGGCCACCCATCTAACGGCATGTGCACCTTAGTCCAGTTTTGCGCTTACTAAAATGTATTGCTTGACGTTCTTAAAGAGAGGAATGCGCAAAATTGAGAGCAACAGTGCTTTAAGGGACAAAACGTACTCCTCGCAAAAAATACACCTCAAAAACATACGACTCGTTTACTGAGAGCGAATTCCGGTTTCCAGCCGATTTTACAAACCTTTATAAGAGTATACATGGCAACGTAATTCAGTAAACGGTTCGGAAAAATTGGACCTATCGTATGAGTACACTAACAACGTCAGCTAAAAAGAAAATGGTGGATTCTTGTACTTAGAGCAGGGATTGGCTGCCAAAAATTAGAAAAAATTTAGACACGCCTCATCCATCATGGACCCGTACAGTCAAAACAGACATATTATTAAATAACAGTTTATTTGCATTTTTGCGTGAACTACGCCTCGTCCATCTCAATTAATATGCATAACAGCCTTTGCTATTTAAGTAATAATATTAAAACGCCCAGTAAGTGATTAAAACTGTCTTAAAAGGCTAAATCGAGCCCGAAAACTTGCGAGGTGGCAATGGCATAGCGCCAGACATACAAGCCCTACTATTGGACGTGGTACGTGCTTTCAGCTAAGTCTCGAAATAGCTGAATAGGCTTGTGACCGGTCCTCTGCGCTTAACCCCGAATGACACAGGTTCGAGTCTGAGCATTGTCAATATTTTTTTTTTTTTTTTATGTTCATCAAAACTTGGAAACCGAACTCACAATAATCTAATTATGAAGTCTCTGAGGGTTTAGGACATAATTTAAATCGTTTTTGGTTGTCTGCATTTTTAATAGCACAATAATTCACTGTGTGCAAAATTGAGTTTAACTTCCATATTAAACTCTGACAATGTAATTTCCTTGCTTTCTGTGTTCAAATGTGTATGAATGATCCTTATTTCAATTGCACCTACCTATAGGTGTGTTTAAACAACTACATAATTCTAGTTCACCGATAAAGAAACGTCAAACAATGTCATAAAACAAATTAAACAATAAAAATGAATATAACAGTTTTCAGAATAATAATTTGTAAATTGTGAGGATTGCACGGTTAAAAAAAAATAGTACACAGCAGGTGATTCGAACCACCTTCACAGCAGACAGATTTCTTCGGAGTCTTGCGCCCGTTCCAACTGAGCTGCCTGGTAACGTGTGAGCTAAACATTCCGTTTAAGATGTAATATTCGCTGGTTCCAGTGCACATTTGCAGAAGTGCAAACGTCAGCTGTCTAATTACGAATATATTAAAAAGCGATGTGATAACATCCATATTAGTACTAATTTCATCGAGTGTTTAACATCCATGTTAAATACGCGGGTAGAACCTGGTAATGGGGTCGATGTTTTCATGTTGGAATATAAAATGCGGATTGTATAAAACTCGAGTATAAGGGGCAGCTGACTCACCTGGTATATGAATTAGCTCCCTGAAGAAAGTACTCTTGAAGCACTCACTTATTTAAAAATAAAAATAATACGAAACGTTTACGTCCTACTGATTCTTAAATACATTTTTTGTTTAGTTTGTCGAAAGTTTTAGTTTGTTTCCTCTTAAGTAATTGATATTTATCATGGTTTAATAAAATAATGTTAAAAATCCGTCTTTGATACTAGAGGCCTCGTATACATGACCTTCTTTACTCTTGGTACTCAACACACACAAAATACAAGAAAGAAAATAAAACGAAGATCATATTTGACTCCATGACCCATATCAGACAGAAGAGAAACGAATATTATATTAAGTCACTGTTTCTTCTATATTTTGTGAGGTGGTCAAAAGGTAAGTAATTATTCTTATATTAGCAATGCCCGAGTTGCTAGGATTATCGTTAATAAAATTAGGATGATGTGAGTTTTTGTAGGCAGTGCATGAAACTAAATAATTGTGTGAAATGAAGTGGAATTTTGAATTCTAAGCCAGACAGTAATACTTGCCTTTATCAAAGATTTTGTGTGCCATGTTTGGTCAAAATAGGTGCAATACGTACATACACTGACTATGGGGATTAGCTACTAAAGAATTTAAACAAAAGTTTTTTTTTACAACTTGTACGAATGATGTGGAAAATATGGGCAGTAAGCTCACAACGGCGATTGTGTTTAAGGAAATGATTCAAATGAGAATTTGTATTTGTAGTAGCAAGGGTTAATTCTGACTAGTCCAGTAATTGGAAACATTAAACCAAAGGTGACACTTGGGTCAGTTATGGCCGTAAGACGTCTGTGGGAACGAAGCTAATGAACCAACAACGGTAACCTTGCCCATTTGATTGAGCATTATGACACTGGAGTACACAGACCAACAACCACGTGGACTATGTGTTGAACAATAACACATCTCCACTATGTTAGTAGATGTCCTGTGTCCTTGCCATCACAATGACACCACCGACTAGCCTTGTGTGGCTATGTACGAGATCGCCAATATTGGACCGCTGATGTGTGGAAATCGGTTTCGTGATGTGATTAATCAGTTTCAATCAATCTGATGTGAACTTAAACATGAGGCTAGGCATCCTAGTTTCAGAATTGGACGTCAGCAGTCTTTGGTCACTATTAATCAATGCGGGAATGCAGACGCGTCTATTGTAACTGACAAGTACATCCGTTCATGGCAATATGCCACTCACCTTATTTAGCTTTATGTCTCAACTGTTTGAAGATCAACAGATCATCAAACATCTTCAAGAAAAACAATCTACTCAGCTTCCTTGCTATACACGTTACGTCGTCTAGATATAATTTAATGATTTGTTGAAAATAAATGTCATTAAAGTTTCATTAAAAATAAATTAAATACATACAAATAGCTCTAAAATTCTACACTGACTTGAGAAATACGAAAGTAAACCTTTTCGTATTTGCGAGTATGTATACAAATGCGAGTGGTGACTCAAGACAACTAATTTGAGTGTCCAATAGACGATAACACGTGATAATGCTATAAATAAACTCAGCTGCATTTTGAATATCTACTTGTGTAAACCGCACTGCCACACGACGTGGAACGTAAAACATTTCGCACTCCAAATGTCCTCAATCATTTTTCCATGGTTGTACCTATGGCCCTTGTGGGGCACCTCCGAGAAGGATGAAGCGACAGTGCGGCCGACGCAAGGGCCGGCACAGCAGAGGGCAGGGTCCTACCATATACATATTGAAACACCACGGCGGCGTCTAGTACAGCGGGCGTCCCGCCCATTCGTGGTATTTGACATCCGGCAGGGGAATTGGGAGACCGGAGACCACCCCACCGAAGGGCAAAGGTTTACCTAGGGTATATCCCCTGTCATTCAAGGTGTCATGTGACAAGGTGACGAGGAAGCAAGAAGTGAAGTGAAATGGAGGGACAGGAATTCTGGGGATGTAATGAACCTCCCCAGCATTTGCTTGTGACCCGGGAAAAACCATGAAGAAACTCATGGGTAAGGTAGGCCGGATTGAACCCTTAACCTCCCGAATGCGGACCACAGGCGACACCACCTGAGCCATCCCGCTTGGTATCACATTCTTAAATTACAATACTACCTATTACGGCAAGCATCAAACGTTTGAAATAAAGCTAAAGTAAATGTTTGCAATTGTATCCATTTGCGTTTATTACACCTTCAATGTCACTAGTCATGAAACATTTCCATAGCATGTTTCTGAGTTAAACAATGGACGAAGTAAAAATAACTGTCCTCTCACATTTCAATTTTAATCCAATGTGGACTGTGTGACGAACCCCAGAAATGCCTCCGCTGCCATCCGATAGAGCAGACAACCCGGACGGTTGGGGGGAAAAAAAAAAATCTACTGTGCTATGCTATCTCACCTCCTTGGTTTTTGTGCATAAAGCACTTCCCCTTCGCTCATCCAGGTAACCAAGTATTAGAGAGGTTTGTTTTAGAATCCCATGCATGCTAAAAGTACATAGAAGCAAATCCGCGCTCCCCTCTTCGGCATAAGTTTGAGCTTGGAAGGTTTGAAAGGAGTTTTCACAGTAATTTAACAAGAAAAGCTTAGAATTACATTTTGCCATATTTCATAACGTAACGCTCCCATACGTATGGGGTACATACACATATTGCTGCATTTCTTTTGCTTTGATTTGCAGGGGTCACCACTATTCCGCTTATTTTTATGTAAATCGACTTTATGTGAAATAGCCCCTTATTTGTCCTATCCTGTACTTACAGGAATTCAGTAGGGCTATACACTTATTCAGCAGTTAGAAAACTTTGCGGCAAATGTGAAGTAAATGAGTAATATACGATATATAAGAAATACATTATTGTTGCAGTACGTTTGCTACTACAGTTTTTATAACTAAGTTATGACCACAGCCTCATATGTGGGATACACTGATTTCTATAAGAATCTAGCTCGTTTATCATCTTGCTTTTCGATATTTGTACTCCTCAGTATGTGTAATTGTTTTCGTTCCTTCTTCCAATATCAAATCTTACCTTGTTGCTCCTGTTATGTATTTTGTTTTATTCATATTGATCTGAAGCCACTGTTTTTATACTATACTAATTTCCTGCTGATGTATTAATGTCTTTATCTTATACAAAATTTAACCGGTCATCCGTCAATAGTGGCAAATACACAGGATGTCCCTAAAGTGAGTCCCACATTTGTATCCTTTTTATTCAAATACTACTTAACGTTAGACAAAGCTTAGTGGTTCATATGATGCACAAAGTTCCCCGGTTTTATTGTTTCATTACAGAGGTTCAGTATAACGTCCACGCGATATTCTAACACCTGCCAGACTGTGATAACATACCAGGTGTCACCTTAGCTTGGGGCTTCTATCCGCATACGTAGGTCAATGCACTGCAACCTTCGTGGTAGAGGTGGCACGTAGACCTTGTAGTTTGATTAGCTCCACAGGAAATAGTGCACTGGTTTAAATCAGGAGATCGCGTAGGCCATTTCATGCAAATGTTATCCACATCTTTTACTCGACCTATCAAACGTCTTGGAAGTGGGAAATTGAGGTAGTCATGAACTTCACACTGATAGTGAGGGGGTGCGCCATTCTGCTGGTACAGACAATCATTCGAACTTTCACTGGGTTGTTGCACTAACCACCATTCAAGTACAACCATTTCTATCAAACTGCAAGATGCAATGATTTGTCAGCACGACTAAACGCCATTTCTGGATTGTTGCCACAGCGCTGCTTGTAGTCAACCAGAGGACTATACAATCAAACAACAATAAGCCAAGAAAACTTATGAATTTCTCTTGTATATATTATGTTGTTTACCATTGTACGCTTGGTTACACGCTACAAATTATTCAAGATGGTATTTACATTGGGGGCACCTGTATGGTAGTAGCATTTATTGGGGTTCTCGTGTTCTTATATTTTTTCTTCCAATATTACAGTACTTTCCTGTATTATATAAAGCTGCAGCGACAGGGTGCATCCCTGACGTGTTTACACTTCATACAGATATATTTAACATTTATAGAGCAAAATATGCTAATGTTACATTTTATGCTCATTAATCAGGTAATCTGTGCGATGCACAAATCGTAATTTTGAAGAAAAAGAATAAATAAATAAAAATGATAGCATATCATTTAAATCAGGGGAAGACATCTTCGGGCCGTGTGACGTATTTAAACGAAGAGCCAGCTTGTACGTTCATGTGACGTCAGGCAAGAGCGGTGTATTGCTATGCAGCCTAGATCAGCGGCGCTACTTGCACGAAACTGATTGAATATGAAAAATGTTATTTGGGCATGTTTACAACTTACCCGGTCTGTTTAGGGAGAACTCTCTTCAGCCTAGTCTGAGGGTTTTTATTTGTTGTGTGAGGGATCTTAACGGCGTTAGGCGAATTTTGTTTTGTATTTTGTGTTTACGTTGTGTAGTGTTGTGTGTAGTGGTTTTGTGTTTGTGTTCAGTTCCCCGTGTTTCACACTAGTTTGAGACCAGGCTTCAAAATGCAGAAACATTGTAAACTACGTTTCAGATCTTTGCGACCCCGTATTCATTGGATGTTAACAATGTTTCTAGCAGGTAGCAAATTGAATTGATAAATTTACAGTGCTACGATTTGCTGAAGGAAAACTATAAACACAAGGAAGACTTGGCTTATTTCTATAAGATTTCTGAGATTATATGTCCTTGTTGCACGGATATTATGTATGTTTGGTTCCACGTATGTGTGCGAACAATTCTTTTCTGTTATGAACCTTTCTAAGTCAAAATCCCGAAGCATATTGTCAGATCACAATCTAACATGCAGTCCTCGGTTACAAATGTGCCGTACATTACGCCCTAACATTGACAAACTAGTTAAAGAAAGTGAAACGGCAAATGTTGGAAACTGTCCACCTAATTATTCTGTATAGCTCTCCTCTAGCTCAGGCAAAATAGTTATAATTTCTGTTCTATTTGCGTTATAACATGACTATTCACATAAACTAGAATATATATGGCATAAAGCCGAAATGTAATTATTTATAATCTGTGAGTATTTCGTAATTGAAACAGTCAGCATTAAAATTGCGATGTCCCGCACGCCTTTCCTCTTGCCCGCTGTGACGTCACACGTTCAACTGGCTGTCTTTGCGAGCATGTGAGCTGAGTGGGCTGACGTCACAGCAGCGATACCTGTCTTCCCCTGATTTAAATGCTAATACACAAAACCGGGATAAAGTAATTTTGACTCATTTATTTGTTTTACAAAAAACGTTTTCAGCGTCTAAATATAATGCATGTCCAGTGATCGAATTAACCACGTTATCTCTTGAGCAATCTAGAAGTGTGTTAAGAACCGTAAGCCGTTTCTATTTTATTTTTGTATTCTTGAGTTTGAACTGCACATTTGAAGAAGATTGGTTATTGAATAAATTTTATAGAACATTATTTTATAGTGCACAAGTGTGAGAAAAGGTCCAATTCTAGTGACATTGGAAGTAAGTACAGGCTATTAGGTCGTGTACTCTTATGCATTTAAATGGTCATAGATCCTGAGATACAAAACCATAGTATGTAATTTTTTGTGCATAAGAATTAATTTTTGAATTACTGAAATATGCCTGAGCAAATTTAATATATGGGCATCTTTAATGTATAAAAAATACTTTTTTCCAATGAATATGCAGTCTTCTGACTTAAGTAATATACTTCAGAATAATGCAGATTATTAAGGATAATGAGCTTTTCTCAGTTACATCCTACGTTTTAATAAAACTTACCAGTAATTAATTTTCAAAGCATGATCACCCAATTTATAGACAACGTTATGGTGTTATTACTATATTGATATTTAATTTTGCAATCTTCATTAATGCTTAGAAAACGGGTCGTTTATATCAGTAAATGATATTCACAGAAATATAATTCTCAAGTAAAAATCTGATGTGTTGCACACAAATGACTTTTTCTACTCTTGTACTAACTATTCTTACAAATCCCTATACCTGTATCCTCGTTGTGTTAGTTGAGGTAAATATTTTCAGAAATTATCTTAGTTTATTTTCCTGTAGATACAAGGGGAATATGGGAATATCGTACGTTTTGAGCGATAGTAAAATCTTTTAAAACTTTGATTGGTTTGGTTTGGTGTGGTTTAAGGGCGCTCAACTTCTAGGTCATCAGCGCCCTTAAAAGATTCATGGCAATAGCCAGATATAAATTTCACTCAAAAAATAAAAATACTAGCAACAAGAAAAATATACAAAGGTAAAAAGCAGTGGCAATAGCCAGATGTGAAACAAGGTGATAAATATGTCCAAAAGTAGAAACAGATAATTAAAAAATTTTAAATCCTCAAATTGATATTAAAACTTTGAGATTCTGTTCTCTTTGTACGGCTAAGGTATAAAAAATGAATCACGATCATGCATTTCACGAAAGTTAGTTTACCACAATTCACATAAACAACAAGGAATATCTCCGAAATGGTTCATTCTAGAAAAAATAATTATTTGGACATAAAGTGTGTGTTTTAGCTAGATCTACATTATAGTATGATTTGGTATATCTCTTACGGCTTACCAGTTATGCAAAAGTCATCCAGAGTAAACAGGACCACATAGGCTATAGCCAGAAAATTTAAAATCTACATTTCATTTGCCATAAAAATATGTTGAACATATGGCATTTATACAAAATCGTTAGTCATTTTCGAGAAAGTCAAAATTCTAGAAAAATTGTCCATGTAAAGGGTAGTTTAGGATGATGGAATTTTCTGCAAAATTTTCTTGTCGTATCCTTAAAAGACATTAAACTTAATACCAACTTTGGTTTTTAACCAACTTTTCGTCTTTGAGATACGCTGTCCACAGACTACAGGCAGGCAGACATATGGACAGACAGATGGACGGACGGACAAACATACAGACAGACAGACACACACACACACACACACACACACACACACACACACACACACACACACACACACACACACACACACGCACACACACACCTTCTAAAAATGCTTTTCTTTTGGATTCAGGTGCCTCAAACATATATTTCTGGTGAAATCTCCACATCGAACTTTCGGGTGGAATACAATACTTCCTCTACTTACTATACAGAATGGAAGTGAAATGATCCACCAGACTTTAACAGCGAATTTCTTATGTTGTGAATAACAAGAAAGTCCTATACCATAGTATTGAAAAGTTATTAGTTTTCTAGAAAAAAAAATATTTTTATCAACAAAATTTATATCACCTGGATGAAAAATTATTCATCAAAGGTTCTTGATTTATGGGTATATTCATAGAACATTGAATAAACAACAACTTTTCCCTTTGGCGTGTTTTAATATATTCATTGGTTTTTGTGTAAATTAAATTAAAAAGAAACTCCACAATTTATTGCAACAAAAAGGCAACAAATTGTTGGTTCTTTTAAATTTAATTTACAGAAAAACAGTTGAACATATCAAAATACGCCAAAGGAAACAGTTGTTTATTCAATTTTCTATGAATATACTCATAAATCAAGAACCTTCAGTGAATAATAATTCAGCCAGGCCATGATACATTTTTTTGATAAAAATATTTTTTTCTAGAAAACTATAAACTTTTAAAAATTTTGGTATTAGACTTTCTTGTTATTCAAAACATGAGAAATTTACTGTTAAAGTCTGGCGGATCATTTCACTTCCACTCTGTACATAGTAGCGAAAATAAAAATGGAGGAAAACACTCAATTATTTACATAGAAATACTTACTTGCTTGGATATACGGAACCTGGTGCATCAATAATTTAGAGTAATTCTTTCCTAAAAGATGAACTAAAATGTACCTCTCCACTCTAAAGAGTACAAGAGTTGTTTTTCTTTGAAGTGGTACACAATTCAAAGTATAAAATCGCAAATACAGGTCATTATTAAAAATGTATTTAAAATGTAAGAATTTTCCCTAAAATGACACCGTATATATCACATTAAAAATAGAATGCCAATTTGTGACTACACAAAAAATCAAGGTTGTAATTTTCTTCTGGCAACTTTCGCTTAAAACAGCTATTTCCCGGTTGGTTTATGTTTTACTGTGTTAATTTTTTACCATCTAGGAGTTTTGCGTTTAATGCAACATGGTATAAAAATCGCAGGTTAATGTCCATATTGCAATCAATTTAGTGCCAGATCATAGACATAAATTCTCAATTAACTTGCTGATGCTTCATTTATGAACTCATGTTTATTGGATGCTTTTACTTCCACTGTAGTAAATATTTCAGTGATCGCGTTTATACCATCACTTCTGTTTAATGTATAGGCCTTTAATGGTGATATGTAATCTTCAACATACAGGTAATAAAACCGTAATGAGGTTCTTAATATGCAGCACTATGATACAGTGAAGCACAAAATTAATAACTTGAGTAAAACTATACTAATAATAATACTAATATGGATAGTAAATGGATTATGGCGTATAAGTTTGACTCAAATTATATTGCTCTAATACGATATTTGCAATAATTTATTTTGGATGAATAATTGATAGGTACCAACATGATGATGAGCTATACTAAAGTTGGAGATCTTGTTTTAAAATCTGTTTATATGCATATACGTATGCGGGTGTTGTATTTTCATGCAAGAATGACCTAAGAATTTGTTTATAAAGCACGATATACAACGCACTGTAGGTCCAAAATCTAACACATTGCGCTTAGTTATGTATGTACTTTAGCTATTGTGGTTCCCAGCGTCTCATTCTATATTGGGTGTGTAGAATAGCTTACTTTTGCTCAGAGGCCTCTCTGTCAGGCCTGGGGTTCTTTCTCGTACCCTATATCCTCGACTTGAGACCACGGGCTATACTTCCCTTCCGAAGGAAGCCCTGCCCGAAGAACTCCAACGTCTTCCGCCAGGTTTAAACTCGTGACCTTGGGAAGCAGCGGCTGGCATGTTACACCTAGATCATGGAGAACGACTGTTGTAGGTCTGTCTTAAACCATAGGACATATGAGTTCTTGTTTATTTTGTCCAAACGGGGCACAAATTTGGACGCAACATCAAGAAATCAAAATATCTGGTTTATTATTAATTTAATAAGTGATATGTAACAGACCTTTACAAGCCTAACATTTCTGGAAGGTTTATTTATGATCTTTCGATACTAGGACTACTTAAAACGTATACCAATTTTTCATTGCTATCATATCTTTACATACATCGGTTACTAAAACAGTTTTTTATCAGTCATATTGCAAGCATAAGTAAAACGCAAAAGTTTGTGCTTTGTCATGCCCTTAATTTATGTTCATTTTTTAACGAACCGCTCCAAAATATTGTACCAAAGACGCCAGATGTCCAGTTTAAATACCTTTTCTTACTTTATTCTCTTCTAAAACTTTTGTACAAAAACACACCGACGTCAACACACTGTCTCTCTTCACTTTCGCTGTATTTTAAATACTAACTCCAACGATACAATCACTCAACACTCGTTAAAACGTCTTCACTTGGACGCAATGTATCATTCACGATGACAGTACCACACACATACAGCTGTTTAGCACTCACTGACATACTGACCAACTCACTGACCTTTCCTTACGCGCTCCGCAAGCTTTTATACCGGCGATGACGTAGCCAGATCTTTCTCGAACTTCTTCAAACAAGCCCGCCACCGGACACTCCTCGAATCATCTGGAAAAGACCCTTTTGGCTCTGCCACTCTGTTGTCACGTGTTTGCTTGCGTAAGCGGCGTGGGGAAGCTTGATATTGAGCGCCTTTGATACCACCGCGCCTAGTATGTGGTGTGAAGTAACTTCACCCCAGCAGTTCTTTGTTGTGCGCCACGGCCGGGTCACAGTAGTTTATTAGGGTTTTCAAAACCTACAGTAAACTGTAAGTTCTGCAGCTAAGAGAAGGCGTGAGGTCAATGGAAGAGAGAGAGAGAGAGAGAGAGAGAGAGAGAGAGAGAGAGAGAGTAGAAAGAAAGCTTTAGTAAGTGAAAGAGGGATTGAGAGATGCAACGAAAGCCAGTGAGTGTGAGGAAGGGATGGGGGAGATTCTCAGTATATTACAGGTAATAATGTGAGCGAAGCTGCGGGCTGTGCCAGTTAAAAAATACAAGTTGTTCATTCTTTCACTAGTTGCTTATCTGGCCCTGTTACACACATGCGTATTATGATCTGTGCTTTCTATAACAGTTCTAACACTTAGAAATCGTCATAAAACAATTATAAGCATAAAAATAGTAAAATCAAGCTTCAGTCGATAAACAGCTGCATGTTGGATGCAATATCGAAACCACGAGTATGACCTCAACAGCGAGTATGTCCGTCCAAATAAATGTGTATGGAATTGTAAATGCGCTGCATTTGATTCGGACATAATTTTAAAGCCGCTTGACATGAATTAACCCTCGCATTACGGGTGGGGGGGGGGAAGGGGGGGGGGAAGGGGGGGGGAGAAGAGCTACTTGATGCTTACTTTCTGTTTTTTAAATATTCTCTTTTAATTTCTTGATTAATGGCATACATTAATAGTTATCGTGAACCAGTTTCCATTACTGGATTGCGTATTTCTTTCACATTTTCATTCTTGATCTTTTTGGGAAATAATGGAATGTCAAAGTGGTCATAAATTACTACTCCGTCTGTATAATGTGATTTATGTAGAAAAGTAAAAAAGAAATAGTTAAACAATGTTAAATATTACGTTTATAAACATGACAAAATATAATACCCAATTTTAAAGTACATTTGTTTTAAAAATTGCTGAGATATCTTGTTACTACCTCCGTTGGTAGTATAAGCTCTGTAATAAGGATTGGCATAATATCTAATGTGATTCATGTAAAAAGTAAAAAAGTAATGGCTAAACAGTGTTAAACATTACCTATATAAACATGGGAAGATATAATATCCAATTTGCTTTAAATTTGTTTTAAAAAATGCCCAAGCATATTGTTACTAGTGGTGGTCATAAAGTAACCGCCCCCCCCCCCCCCCGTTGGTAATCTAAGTTATGTAATAAGGCTAGAGTTAACAAATTTTATACGAGTTTCTCTACTCTTGTACAAACATCGCTTATTAACGCTTATCTATTATCTAATTCATGTTAATCGAGACAAACGTTTGTAGAAATTACCGTATTGTCAATTTTATTCTAGTTGCAAGGGGTATATGGGAAGCTGTAGGCTTGAAGCAATAGCCAAATGTTTCAAGAGCTGGTTGCTATGTGATGGCTTTGAATTTCCGTTCGCTTCGCAGAACCAAGAGGCTAAACAAATAAATAATAAGAATGGGTAATGTATTCCGGTTTGAGAAAGGTATAAATAGTGAAAACTTCAAACAAATAAGTAATATGCTGGAAACGGTACAAACCACAAAAAATTTTATGGGTCATAAACTGTGTGTTTTAAAGGGATCAGCATTTTTATGTGGCAAGACCTTACGGCTTACCAGTTATGCAAAAGACATTCATTATAAAGAGAGCTTCTGAAGAAAATTCTCAGGATGTTCAAGATACACATTTCATTTCTCCTGATATCTCATCTAAATATAAAGTGTTCTAATAATAATTTTCGAAAACTATTCAATGAAAAGCGCAGTCTGGGATGGCAGAGACGGTTGTTGAAAAGCTTCGTGTCGCTTCCTGGAAGATGCTGATCTTAAATTATAATTTCGTCATTTAGCCGGCTTTTCGTTTCTAATCAAGCTGCTCAACACACACAGAAGAACGCACGCAGGCAGGCCGCACATGCACTCACAAACACAAACACACACACACACACACACACACACACACACACACACACACACACACACAAGGACCTTTTTCTTAATTTTATTTTTTAAATTCAGGGGACTTCCCCCTTATTTTTTTTTCTTTAGTTAACGCCCTCCAACATTGTGTCATATCGGACGAATGAACGAAATGAAATGGGTGAAATGATGCTCAAATGAGCCCAAGGTCTATGGAGCTTTAAGTTACCCGACATTCGTCTTCTCAGGGTAGGGAAAACCTCGGATAAAAACCTTACTCGAATAACTTACCCTGAGCGAGATTCGAACTCGCGACCTCTTGAACGTGAGGCAGACGCGCTAACCATCACGCTACCGAGGCGGGCTGAGGGGGTGGGGTGGGTTCCACTGAAACCTTGGTATGGATTTTTGGTTGAAATGCTTCTCTACCGCTTCTCTGTGGTAACGTGCGAGGCTCGCATTTAGAAGGTCATAGGTTCTATTCCCGTGGACGAGCTTCCTGACCCAAGGGCTTTTTTTGCGGTTTCCCGGTGGCCAGGCGAATGCTGGGGAAGATAATTGCATAATCCGAATTTCAGGTCCCTCCATCACGTTTCATTCACCCTTCATCCTGTTGGTTATTTAAGGGCCGCAAGTGTTGGTGCAGCTTGGCATGGATGATATGCGCACAGGAACTCTTTCCATCCGTCGTCCATGGGATTCAAGTTGGGGGCGGCATCTGGTTGCATTGGATCCCTCGTCGAGGTCCCCCTGAGTTGGCACTGGAAGTCCTGAAGACTTGGAGTTGTCAAACTTGGCAAATCTTAGGGACCTCTGTCGATGCCATTGCCCTTAGTCTGGCTCTGGCCGCCCGGTGTCTCCTCTAAGCTCATCCTTCCTCCCTTGGGGGCATAGGTACAATAAGCCTGACTTCCGTACCGAATTCCCTCCGTCTTTCTCCTATTCCTATTCGTATAGCTCCTCTGCCTATTAGGTATGTGGTAGAGAAATAAAAAAAAACATAATAACTACACTAAGATATTTAAGATGTAGCGTTGCCGGACCTTTTCATTAGGACGACATAGTTTGATAAACCGTGGTTCTGCTACAACATGGACAACTTGATGAAGGAAGATTGCAAAAATCAGGTTATTGCTCTACCAAAGTGAGCCGACAATTTAAACTAATCAGTAAGCCGTACAGGGCTTGGACGATTTATTAGCCTAACATTGTGTACAGCCGAGCGCACAGAATTGTGCTATACAATGCGCAGTAAAAATAAATATTTTGTTGTTTAACGGCACTGTCAATTGCCAGGATCACATCAGTGTCGCCGGTGAGCCGGAATTTCGTCCCGCAGGAGTTCTTTTACATGCCCATAAATCTACTGACATAGAACTGTCCTTTTTAAGCACACTTAAAAACCATTGATCCAGGCCGGATTTGATCTTGGGATGAGTAGGCTAGTGTCTAGTCAACTGAGTCACCCAGACCGACATAATGTGCAGTGGTTTGTGGTGGTAAGCAAATACTAAGCCGCCTCTGCCAGGCCTAGTCTCCTCTTCTCCCCTTGCCTGGTTGTAGCACTTCGGTACTCCCAGTTTTCCTTCACTCCTGCTCGTAGGTTAATGTTTGAGTGCCAGTCTGCTACAATCAAACCAATAAGAGGGGCTCCGTCAGGAGCTGGTGTGAACTGTCGCTTCAAATCATTCCCCCTAGAGTTGCGCTCTACCAAAGCTACAGTTCAGTAGTTTTGGTACAGTACATAAATTACGTACTAAATGGTAGGCTTACCGGTAGTATTGCTAGCATTGCTAGAGAAAGAAGCGTTATGTAAAATACAACCAATTAAGAAATGTAATGAGAAATTCAAACATTCACCGAAAGTTGTAACCATTTCTTTGGTCACTGTGATCAAAATAAAATTGTACTATTCGGTTCAAAATAACATTACTCGTGATCACTATCATTGTCACCTATCTGAACTGTAGTGTACTTAGAGGAACTTCCAAGTGTGTTTGACGACACTAATGATCCGTAGGTTAAGCGGCTCTTTATATACCCTCTCTCAGTTTCATAAGGTTGAAACTTCAACGCTTCCGGTTTCTGGGGGAATCCAGTAAAACAAGATCACATAGCGCAAACAACGTGATCGATATGAAGTAAGGCCCGATAGGTATACAACGTGCTAACGTACAAATAACACGGATAGCTTCTTAACTGAACAATTCTACTAGGAAATCTACCATAGTCCACACTTACTTATGATAGCCTAGGGCAGTTTCACTATTCCAATCCCTCCAGCTGAAAGGTTAGTAAAATTTTCCCATTTTATCTTAAGACGCTCACCCAGTACTGACTCAAACGGGGATGGTGTGGGACTCCTGATAAGGCGTTTCTGACTGATTGGCTTGTTCTGTTTACCCACTTCGTATGGAGTCCTTACGCCCTGCAAGTTAGCGTCTGGAATCAGATACGTGTCAAGTACCAGACTGAAACTGCATCAGAGAGGATTACCCAGAATTGGGTGAGTGGGCAGGGAAATGATATGAAATAATGGTGAAATAAATGGTGGGGTGAAGCAGAGAACTCTGGGATCAAACCCAGGCTGTTTTGGTGAGAGACGAGTGGTCTCACCACTCGGTGACTGCAACGCCAAGTTGTTTCCGTCAACATTAAACCAGAATGGTTTCGTGTACTTGATTATACGTGATAATAGATTATCGACAGGAAGAGTAGGAATAAGACAACTACGGAGGAGATTCGGTACGGAAGTCAGGCTTGTTGTACCTATGCCCCCAAGGGAGTATACCGGGAGGAAGGATGAGGTCAGAGGAGACACCGGGTGGCCAAATCCAAACTAACGGCACAGACATTGATAGAGGTCCCTAAGTTTGACGACACCTCGAAGTCTTTAGGTCTTTCGGGGCAAACTCAGGTGGGCTTCAGTGAGGGGGTCCAACTTCCCTATACGCCGCCCCCTAACCTCCGCGCAGCGAGGGACGGAAAGAGTTCCTGTGCGCATATCCTTGCCAATCGGCACCGCCTTCGCTGACACTTGCGACCCTGAAAGAACTAACGGGATGAAGAATGAATGAAATGATTAATGAAACGAAATGGAAGGACTGTTAATTCAGGGGATGTAATTATCCTTCCCAGAATTCGCCTGGCGACTCGGGAAAACCCCTGAAAAAACCCATAGGTCAGGAAGTTTAGCCACGGGAACACACTGGAGATTACTTTTTACTGAAATGAACTGTTATATAAAGAAAATGGATAGATCATCTTTACATGGTAGCCATTTTAAGTCAGCACAACATAGAGTTGACCTGAAACATAGGCTCTATACAAAACAATACCTCCTGTTTGTAAACACCATTAACACTTAGAGATTAACTCAGCAACAAAATCACCTAAATGCACCAAGGTGGAAAATCTTAGGAAAATTAACCAAAGCAAAAGCTTTTATTACTCACTGTGTTCTGGTTAAGTGGCACTATGATCGGCCTTCTAAGTTGGAGATTGGAAAGGTACGCTCGTCCTCAGTTTATGTGTACAACACGATGAATTTATCAGCATGCTTGTTGTGAACAATCCTAATGAATATCCGAACAGCACTTCCTCCATATGATGAGGATTATTGGGAGCTCACTGGAATAAGGCAAAATTATTCATAACGGCATCAAAAAGTAAATAGGCACGCTGCAAAGCTACGGCAGTACCACCGGATAAAAAAAGAACAGGCTCGATTTTCATTTGCGCCTGGAAGCCTTTCGGGTCTTACTGTGAAACTTAAATGCGTATCTTCAACACTTACAATGGGATATATTTACGTAGCTACCATGAAAGGGGAATGTGCTGTGCCCTGCACCTGGTTTAGGGGACACGCTAAAACTCGAAATAAAAGACAGTGAATGCTAAAATAACTTTCCAAAGTATTGGGAATTGCTCTTTTAAATAATAGAGATATACAAAAGATTTCTTCACGCAGATTAGACTTCAAAGTTACTGTCCTTCTTCATGGAGTAGATAGAATAGCAAGGTCCTCTAAGAATAGTGTGTTGAAGAATGGTTAGAGAAGGTCATGTGAATGTAACTCGTCAGACTGTAATATTACCTACTAGCTGTACCCGGAATGTGTTACAATGCTACGTAAAGTAAAAAATCTGATGTTGCACTCATATGACTTTCTCTACTCTTGTACTACCCATTTTTACAAACTCTTATTCCTATATCTTCTTCGTGTTACTTGAGATAAAAACTTACAGGAACTATCCTATTGCTTGCTTCCTTGTAGGTGCAAGGGAAATATGGGAATACAGTAGGCTTTGAGCGATAGTCAAATCTTTTAAAGCTTTCAAATTCCGTTCTCATTGCACAGTTAACTTATTAGAAAATGAATAACAATGTTCCATTTGACGGAAGTATGTTTTCCAAAACTCACACAAGTAACAGGAATATCTCCGAACTGTTCTACTCTACAAAAAGTTTATTTGGACATACATTGGGTGTTTTAGCATTATCTACATTTTTTGTATAGTAGGATTCGGTCTATCTCTTACGGTTTACCAGTTATGCAAATGTCATCCAGAGTAAACCGGACTATTATAGTCAGAAAATTCAAGATATACATTTCATTTGTCATTAAAATATCTCAAACATATGGCATTTAATCAAACTTGTTAGAGCCATGTTCAAGAAAATCAAAATTTTCGAAACATTTTCCATGTAAAGGGTAGTTTAGAGGGGAGGAATTGTCTTCAAAATATTTATCTCGCATCCTGAAAGACTTTAAGCTTAAGTACCAACTTTGGTTTTCAAACCCGACCTTTCGCTTTTGAATTATGCCGTCCACAGACTGACAGACACACGGACGCACACACACACAACACACCACACACACACACACACACACACACACACACGCGCGCGCGCGCGCGGACCTTTTTCTAAAAATGCTCTCTTTTGATTCAGGGGTCTCAAAACATATATTTCCGGTGAAATATCGACATCGATTTTTTGAGTGGAATACAATACTTCCTACTTGCTATCCGTAGTAGGGAAGGTAAAAGTGTTTGATTGTATACTCTTTTTAATGAAGTGCACTTTCAATTTGATTATTACGTTCTAAATGTCTTGTCTGCAATCCGCAAATATCACGGTGACTAAAATTGGATTATTATTTATATAGATAGATTTTTTGGGTAAAGAACTTTAGCGGGCGCACACAGAACAACACATCAAGGGTTCATCACAATTGGATCAATGGATTAGTAATGCATAGAGGACAAACATACAAACATTCATTCTTATTTATATAGATTGTGTGAATTGTTTGTAGAAGAGGAAGTAGAGAAAACCATGTGAATGTAATAAGTTGCATAATAAAATGGATAGCATAAAAACCTCTATGGAAAAAAAATCAGATGCACCAATTTTCATGGTGAACGATCAACCAGTATTCTCATCCTGCGGATTGGTAACCAGGCAAACCTGTATTTTATAGACGATGCGAAATGCAGGTGCTGACACCGCATTTACCAGCCCGCTGATTATGACTATGGTGGTGCAATGGCTAACATGCTGGAATGTCGTGGTCAAGGTTGGAAGTTCAAATCACGCATGTGAATAAATGAGCTTTTTATTTATTTCTGTTAATGTTTCGAGAACGTTCTAGGAAATCATATGTTCTTTCCGAATTCACCAGAAAGTGGATTTGCCTACAAATACAAGACTTCAGCTACTCGTGCTCACTGTGGACTACTTTGGGAACGAGGGCAATCATAATATGGGCTGGCAAAAATTATAGTGTAGTTTTATATAATTACTGCATTTTGTAAACTCTCAGAACAATTTATTGGCTTTCTTTTGTATGAAAGAATACCTTCAAATGGTTAAATATTATGTAATGGTGCCTTATGTTTCTAAGTTATAACTGTAATGTTATTAAGCATTTATTAATGATATTCGTTAAAGCGTATTCCAACAAATACCACTTTGTTGTCATGAAATTCACATAATTGAACTATTTAAGTGAAACGACACTTTCATGGCAACCTATCAGTTCTCGTTAAAGCTAAACCGGGCATCTTCACAACAAACACCCATTTTTGTATATACAAATTCTATGTCGAAGAGCGAGTAGAGAAAGACATGTAATACACAAAAGTGAGCAGAAAAAACCACGTGAAGGTAACACATAGCATTTCAATTTAAAACACAGAAAATTCCATGAATTATTTGTGTTAAGAGGTAATAGGGAAAGAAATGTGATTGTGTCTCGTAAAAGAAAAGTGAGTAGAGAAAAGCGTGTGAATGAAATGCGTTGCATTTGTATCTCAACCGTATAGAAAAATGTATGAATTGGTTGTAGAAGAGGGAATAGGGAAACAAATGTGACTGTGTTTCGTAAAAAAATTGGGTGGATTAAACCACGTGAATGTAATATTTACTGTGCCTATAACCTTTGCACAAGTGCAAGGAATGAGTTGACAAAGTTTTATCGCAATCCGATAAACGGTCCGGCAAGCACATAAAATACGAACAAAAATTTATTTTTATACACCAGGCGAGTCAGCAGCCCCTTATATTTTTGGAAGGTAGGCCACCCATCAAACGCCATGTGAGCTTTAGTCCAGTTCTGCGCTTACTAAGCCGCACTGCTTGACGTTCTTGGAGAAACGAATACGCAAAATTGAGAGGAATAAGGGACAGAACGTACTCCTCGGTAAAGTACACCTCAAAAACATACGATTCATTTCCTGAGAGCGAATTCCTGGTTTCCAGCCGATTTTACAAACCTTTTATTAGAGCATACATAGCAACGCAATTCGGTAAACGCATCTGAAAGAACGGATCTGTCATAAGGGTACGTTGAAAACATCAGGTAAAAAGGAAGTGGCGGATTCTTGTACTTTAGAGCCGAGTTGGCTGCAAAAAAGAAAATGACAGACATGCCTTATTCACCACTGACCCGTACAGTCAAAACGCACAAATTATTAAATAACGGCTTATATAACTTTTGTATGTAAACTACGTGTCGTACAACTCAAATAACATGCATAATAGCTTTTGCCATTTAAGCAGTAATATTAAAACGCCCAGCAAAGGTTTAAAACTCTCTTAAAACGCTAAATGCGCTCGAAAAGTCGCGAGGTGGTAATAGCATAGCACCTGGCGTACTGGCTAAAGGGTGAAATCGAAGTGTGCTTTCTGTCAATATATATAGCTAAACGGTATATAGTCAACACATAGCTAAATAGAATTATGACCGTATTCTGTGCGCTACACATCGGGACACGGGTTCGCGTCTCGGCATTGTAAAACTTCTTTTTTTTCTCTTCAGCAAAACTTTGAAACGGAACTCACAATAATCTAAATCTCTGGGGGTTTAGGATATAATTTAAAACTTTTTTGACTGTCTGCATTTTATAATAGAATAGATATAATGACTTCTGCTCCATTGGAGTGGCATGATGTGTGCTATTATTAATTGTCGGAGGGATGTGCGCTCGCAAGGGATACAGGTTAGCTGGACGCAGAGTATGAATGACGTCAGAAGTACAGTACGGCCATCATATGTGCAAACAACTGCCGCTAGAAGTAAGAGTTGAAAACAACGTATCGTAGTACTCTGCGAACTAGTGAAGCATTACCTTGCAAGTGTATGCAGATCCAAGGTGAAGGTATAGTATAACGCGCCTGTTTTATTTGCTCTTGCAGTGAGCTGCAGATGTGGAGTGATAGTGTCTTTTGGTGTTCATATGATGCTTGTAGGTTGTCTGCAGTGAGGCGGTTTTCATGGGTAGGCTATACCTACCTGCAGTTGTTTACATGCGCGAGCGATAACAGTGAAGTCCACGTGCAGTACACCTGTAAGAAAACACACACGTCTACAGCCTTTAGTTATTATGAATTCCGACTCCCCTTATTCTCTATGTGTATGCTGTCGCACGATATTTTGTGCAATTCCTTCACGATGTATTCGACCGACATATTTTTGATCTATGGAGAAGCAACAGCCAAAGTGCAAGTAACTCAAAATCTATACCGGGAGATATATCCTATGCAACAATACCATAAAGTAGAACTAAAAAAATTACGAATTCAAATATTAACAGCCTTACACATAATAACAGTTCAACTAACGTTATGTGTAAATGTTACTAGGTAAAAAAAGAAACTACATGCACGGGATTCGAACCACCTCTATAGCACATGGATTACTCACGAATCGCGCGCGCGTTCCAACTGAGCTACCTATCAACTTCGAATGTAAACAAAGATAAATACATCCATGTTTAACACGTGGGTGAAAACTAGCATAGGGGCCGATGTTTTCATGATAGAATATAAAATGAGGATTGCAAAAAACTGGAAAATAAGGGGCAGCTGACTCACCTGGTGTATTAGATACATTGAATACAGAGCCTTTATTAAGCACTAGTAATTCCTAATCATGTAACAGGGAAGATTAAATATTAACCCTGCATTTAAGAATAAAACATATTTTAGAGTGTATACATTTTCCTGTGGAATATGCACTTATATTGCTCAATTGTTAGTGAGACAGTGACTTACAAAGGATATCATTTTTGCACAGTTTTAAATACCTTTAATAAGCAAACACCAGATGATTATTATTGCATTACTCTTGTGCATTATCCTATAAATATCACTAGAAAACAGAATTGTGCTGCTGCTGTGAGTTTTCACTGCTTTTGCGAGGACAGAACTTTCTACATAAAGGTAATATCACCGCTTACGTTCTTAAAAAACAAATTATTTCACTTAAAATGCATAATAAGAACACACGTTTAATTTAATAACTTAGGGAATACCTAAGAATCTATTTGAAACGAAGGCTTTCCAATGAGACAGAATCTTGTAAGGGTTACAGTTTTTTTTTTTTTTTTTTTTTTTTTTTTTTTTTTTTCCTTTCTTTCCAGCAAGCTTTTCTCAAGCAGAAATGTGTATTCAGTGTTTACGAATGTAAGGTTGCGATTTGAGGCAACCCAAACTTAAAAATAGATACTATACTCTAATATCAATGTAATGCTGTCGAAATGTAATGGGGATCCGGAATATACAAATAATAAAACGAGCCAAAGTATGCTATGGCTATTAGTAAATGGGCCAGCAGAAGCAAAGATGCATTTCGGGCTGGAAATCAGTTTGCATCTCCTCACTCCAACGAAACTCATCCTTACGCATGGTTCAACGCATATATACTCGATTCGGTTCTCCAACGTCTCACTGCATTTATTCAAATATGCTCGTGACGGTACCAGTACATCTGAAAGATTACATTTGGAGAGATGCAAGGAGACGGTGCCGGCATGCCAACGTTGCGTCGAGTGAAAGATGTCTGTCAAGGAGTAGGTAGATATCCCACAAGAAGTAAACTACATGGAGTTCTGATCGTAAAGGCGTTATAGGTCATGTCTTAAGATATCTGCTGGTGCGTGCTTCACCTTTACTGTGGTAAAGGAAGACGGGGTGGCTTACCTGTAACGAGCGGGATGGCTCAGGCGGTAACGTCTGTGGCCCACATTCGGGAGGTCACGTGTTTGATTCCTGCGGCTGACCTTGAGTTTTCTTCGGTTTTTCCCCCGAGTCACTCAGGCGAACTCTGGGAAGGATATCTATGTTACATCCCCCGAATCACCCCCTTTCATTTCATTCTCTGTATTCGATCTTGCCAGGTTGTATCATTAGGGTCACCGGTAAGATGCGCTGTGGTGGAGCTTGCGCTTTGGAAATAGTGTTCGGCTGAGGGGAGGCGCTGTGCTAGGTTGACCGTCCACCAGGGGGGACTGATTGATCAGCCGGACCTGGCTCTGAGGTGCGCTCTTGCTGGTGACCTGGAACTCCGTCGGGCTCAAGAAATGCCTGTACCTGTTAAGCACACACCGTAGTTGCAGATCCGCCTGTGATGCCTGTAGGGTACTCTCATATCATCCTTCCTCCCGGGGTCTGACGCACAATAAGCCATCGGCTGACGTGCTGGAACCCCCACCGTGCCAGATATGCCAAGATAAGATAGAATACGAGTTACTTACTTGCTATTAGAACACGTGATTCCATGCTTCTTTCTACCAATATCTTAAACAGAAAAATTATGTTGCTCATAAAATGTATCTCAACCGACTTGCCTTCAATAATGTCTACTTTCTCACGCTCTTATAACAGTACCTTATGAGAAATACAAAAGATACTCTTAGTTAGCTTCAGAATATAGGGAAGAAAACAAAGAAAGGGTGAATATGGGAGTCTATTTTAAGAAAAGGAGGAGTAGGAAAAGGATGGCTTAAAAAAAGAAAAAGAAAGAAAGATAAGAAAACAAGGCACGAATCAGGGAGCCTATTGTCATACGAGCGTCTTTTTTTAAATTAACGTCCTCCAACATTGTGTCGTATCAGACGAATGAATGAAATGAAATGGGTAAAATGATGCTTAAATGAGCCCGAGGTCCACTGAGCTTTAAGTTACCTGACATTCGTGTTCTCAGGGTAGGGAAAACCTCGGAAAAAAGCCTTTTTTTTTTTTTTAATTAACGTCCTCCAACATTGTGTCATATCGGACGAAAAAAAAAAAGCCTTACCCGGATAACTTACCCTAAGCGAGATTCGAACTCGCGACCTCTTGCACGTGGGGCAGACACGTGCGACTCGCGACCTCTTACGAGCGTCTTGACCACTAAGCTAGGAAACGCTAATTTATGAGAAACTATAATTGATGTTTGAAGACTAAAATGATAACATTTAAAAAAACTGACTCACATTAAAGGGCATTTCCAAACAGGCATTTACTATATTTTCGCGATCAACCTCATGGAACATCGACAAAATCGTTCTCCATCATATTAAAAGGAGACACAAATTACCTTTCTTTTCTAGCTGGGAGAGATGGTCACAACTAGCTAATACGTTGACATAACTGACATAGGTATGGATCCGACACACAGCAAAAGGCGTGACAGCACCTACAAGGTGACATCACCAGCCGATAAAATGAAGTTATGACGTCATGAAGTAGCCTAGAAACGGTGGGAAACGCGGCCTGGCCGGGGAAGCCCCAACGGCACCATCCCGCTTGGTAAATGAACGCTTGAGGGAGACGTACTTCATAGAGGACATCAGATCGCAGAGCGAGCTGCCATCCACAAGACTATATCAGGAAGTGGTAAACATCAGAACTCAAACAAGAGGGAAATAGATCTCAATTTCTATGCTACATCAACCATGCTTGAAGACAGCTGGACTAGAGTGCACTCCCCAGAGACATGTCAAAACAAAACTCGACGCAAAATATGTAAAAACAAGAAATGTTACGAGCCAACCGAAGTGTGTGCGTTATGTGAACAAATGTGCGGGAAATACCACATTGTAGAGTGCAAGAAGAAGACAAAAACAAAAACTGACTATATAAAGATCAAGCTAACATTAATACTCAAATTGAGAGCACACTTCCCCTCGTATTTCCTTCTTTCCCTCGTTTCTGTACCTGCTACTTTTCCAATGCAGGCCCTGGATTGTGATGTCATTTTTAATTGTTGCACCATAGCCATTGCTAACGTTTACATAAAACCTTATCGTACTTCCCAGATGATGAAAATGCATTTGTGCCATCTTTCCTATTTTACGTTATTATTTGATCATTTCTTGCATTTGCTTTGAGCAGGGACTTGTATATTGTTGAAAATTTACATTACAATAACTTTTCAACAAATATACTTTTGGCGAGCGAGATGGCTCCGTGGTGTAAGTCACACCTTCGAATGGTCCTGCGTTCGATTTCCGTCGACCATCACTTCTGACCTTACGTTTGTTGTGTTTTTCCCTAGTCTGTAGGCGAATGATGGGGTGGTTTTTAATCTACCACGATTTACTTTCCATCATTACCCTTGCAGTTCCTTTCTTTGTGACCTTTCAAGTGTGCGTTTAGGTTTCGTGGTGTATGGCGGTGCCGAGCAGGCGGCACGGATATTTGTTCAAAGAAAAGGACACTCCGTGTGGACGCGTGGGCTGTTTGGTCGACGGGACGTTCACCACCCTCTCTAGGCAGCTCCAACAATGGGACGGGTCTTGGAGCCTGGAACTGCTAGGAAATTCTGCGCGCCTCTGTGGCCTGTAACCACCTGTGGTTCCTTCATTTTATCATTTCCTCCTGTGAGGCAAAAGGTGTACGTAAGTTGCAGTGCACAAGAGGTTCCATCCGTTGTATTACCCGTAACTTATAACCTACCTATATTATATAAACATTACTCGCATTCTTAAAAAAATCCTAATTAATGATTAGTTAAAAAGGGCTGCTTCTGAGTGGAGAACGAAATAGTTTGTTACAGTTATGTATAGGTTGCGCGTTCGTTCTTGACGAATGACCTTGAGCAGAAATCCAATGAGTGAGCCTACCCTTAATAAACAGGTCAGCAAATGTTTATGCTACGATAACAGACACCTCTGTTTTCCTCTGTCACGTTTGTGTATACAGTCGACTGCAAAAGTTTTGTATGCATGCAACGAAAATAGCAATTCAGACGAGGGAGAGATGTCGGGAATAGAATAAATGCAAGAAAGTTGAGTGGAAACAGTTATAGAGGTATAGTGTATAATACGTGTGGCTGATATTACTGCAAGTGTCATAAATTGATTTGTAGTGTTGTACTACTTCAGCTCAGAAGCATGCGCGTCATCTCACTGCAGACTGTACCTCCTCTCTCTCGTTCCCGCAAAAGCTGAGTAGAGACTCGCATTCAACCTTTCATATAAAATTTTCATTCGTCAAGAAGTAACGCGCGACCTATATTTATATTCCAAACTAGGGGTATAACAAATACCGATAGGTTGTTGTTGTTGTCCTTCCTCTGTGAAATGCACTTCACTAACAATGAACTTTGTATAATCTCAGAGCTCCTAAAAGCATTTTCTTAATTTTGATCCTTTAAACAAGAATGGAATAAATATACATTTGTAATTACTTTCCTGCTTATCTCTAACTTATGTCTACTTCTATCTATAAGTCCACCTCCGTGGTGTGGGGGTAGCGTGTCTGCACATTCAAGAGGATCAGAGGATCAGAGTTCGAATCTCGGTTAGAACGAGTTAACCGGGTTAAGGTTTTTTTCGTGTATTCATTTAGCATGAAAGGATGAAAGTGAGTTAAGTAAGTTTTATGGGCCCCGGAATCATTGGAGCATCGTTTAACTCATTTCATTCATTCATCGTCCCATATGCCCGCCTCGATAGCGAGATGGTTAGCGTGTCTGCCTCACGTTCAAGAGGTCGCGAGTTCGAATCTCGCTTAGGGTAAGTTATCCGGGTAAGATTTTTTCCGAGGTTTCCCCTACCCTGAGAAGACGAATGTTGGGTAACTTAAAGCTCCATGGACCTCGGGCTCATTTGAGCATCATTTCGCCAATTTCATTTCATTCATTCGTCCGATGTGACACAATGTTGGAGGACGTTAACTTAAAAAAAAAAATTTGGAGCAATTTTATAGCATTTTTTCAAATATTTTTAGAGCATCAAAATTGGGGCCTAGCTAAAAAAATATACTCAAGCTGCAATGATTTTGATGGAGCCAGAGCAATTGATTATTCTCTACAAATCCCTATTGTTCAATTTTGTGTTTTCGCTTGTCTTTGGACAACTACGATAAATTTTGAGATCATTTCCATTGGGTTGTTTAAATGCCACGTGAAGCAAACAGGTAGTGAACAGACCAAACGCGTTCGTTTTATTTGCATATTGCTTCTCCTTCTGATCTTGATAACATTAACATTTTACCATGGCGGTCACAAAATTTAACAGTCGGCGGTTCAACATAACATCCAATCGAATGCATGTCACGCCTTGCGGTGTTATGTAAACATGGGGTGAAATTACACCATAAAACCGGTGATATAAATATCATTTGCAACCATACAATTTATTTACACATCGGGATATAGAACAGTAATGGTCAGGTATGAGCCGCCATTAAATGTTGTGTCTGGCATGGCTTTGAATTTCTGGTATGTTACTTGTATCTCTTCTAGTCAAAGATTGTACTACTATCTTAGGAACGATGAATATTCACTATGCAAATAATTGCTAAGGCACACTGGAATAAACTGACCAATTTCTATGTTTACTTTCTAGAAACGCTGTGGAAATTGTTTCAGTTTAATAAAGTCATTACCTTTATAGTTATCTAGAAATACTTTACATAACACATCGTTGACACGTTCTAGACTACCTGCAACATAAAATCCGAAGTAACGATAAATAGTTTTCCCTTATTTTTAAATTGAAAGAACCAGATAAGTGATCGGTTTTATATGAGAGCTAGACTTATTTAGATATAATTTTATTTTCCTATTTTGAAGAGCAAAGTGCGTTAATGTTCCGTAATTAATTTCTTTTCACCAAACCAGTACCATTAAATAAATCAGTTTTGTTACTATATTTGTGAAAATTAAGCTTGGATTCTTTAACAATAACTATCTGAGAACAAGTAGCTGCCCAAGGAACAATTTAAGCTTCCGACAGAACATTTGGTGTAAGTATTTAAGGTCATACATGCACCTGTGAGGAACCTAAAAATCCACAATTTCCACTTAACATACCTCAACTTATTACTGTATGGTAATGTAATATAACGACACTTATACAATTTCAATCATATCAACATATATGCATTTCTTTCGTAGATAATAATGTTTCCGTTCTTAATTTCTTTAATTCAACTGTGTTAATTAAAAGATGTCCCATGTATGAAAACATTTTTTAAAATTACAACCTACTAACACCATTAGCAAACCATTATGAAGAACTACACATTGGATTTCTTCTAACATTTAGTTAAGTTTTGCTAGAAGATATGCACGTGTTTCGTCATTTTTCGATTTTATGAACACCCATCCATGAAAATATTGTAACAAAATGACAAAATCAGTCCAGTTGCTTTTCTATCACTTACTGTCTTCTAAAATTTTATCACAAATACACAGTTTTCTTCTTGTTAACACAGTCTACAGCAGACATGGGGAAGAGGGGTGACAGCAGTGCAATCGAGTATTTACCCTCTCTACTTACACAATTTCAAGGGCTGGCCGGTTCTCTGAGGTAGACAGACAATAGTGAGAGGCGCAGTCTGATAGCCAACCGCTGTGAGGCAGTAAAAGGGGTTAAAAATGCGATGTAGGGGAAGTAACACAGTGAGTCAGTTCACCCCATTTATGTTCTGCAGTCTTTCCTGCTATCACAACTAACAACTTTTACTTCTCGTAACCTTGACTTAGTCCTTTTAGTGCCTTTCTTCACTTTCTCTGTCTCTCATACATAAAGGCAATACAATCACTGGACGCTCGTTAAACCCTCTTTACAACGCACTGGCACAGCTGTCTTACACTCACTGACACTGACCGACTTGTGTCTATAACTAACTCTGCTCTGCTGTTTCCTCGCCTCCTTATATAGAGGGATGACGTCACAAGGACCTTTCTCACCTTCCAAAAACTCGCTGGCGATGACGCAGCCAGATCTTTCTTGAAAGCACTGGAAAGGCTTTGTGTTGGCGCTTCATTGTTGTTAGTCACGTGTTCGCTCACGTGAGTGATGTGAGGAAGGTTGACCTTGCGGATTTGTTTGCTCGCTGGTCTGGTATATGTTGTGAAATAACTTGGCCCCGTCCGCCCTTCATTGTGCGCCAAGACCGGCGTCACAATATTTCAGAAGGTAACGTAGCTGTAAAATTTAAAACATTACAATGTGAGGCCTCTTAAGTAATTGTTCATGAAGCTTTTCTGAAAAGTATAAATTAATCAAACACTTTGACACGTGCGGCATTTTAAGGAATGCTAAATGCTGGAAAAGAAGTTCGGAGAAAAAGATTTGAGATTGGAATGTGCACTAGAGCAATGAGTTCAAGAGTGTTTAAAAGGCTACACATAGTGATAAACATCAGTTAATCAAATCCGTCAAATGAAGGCATGGAGCATAAATACAGTAAAAAGCAAACAATTCAATTTTTGCATCTTTTGTTGATTTTCGTGCTTTTTCTTCTTAAGTTGCACTGCGAGGCGGCGCCATGGCCGAATGATTAGAGCGTTCGCCCACCACCTAGGTGGCCGGGGTTCGATCTCATGGATCCGCATTTGGTATTCGTGTTGGACGAAGCGGCGTCAGGGAGGGTTTTCTCCGGGTTCTCCAGTTTCACCCACCACTCATTCCACCAATTGCTCCATTACCACCTTTCCAATCATCGATTTTGCCTGCATTTCATACCATCCCCTTCCTCACTATCATACCTGATGCTTGGCTGACCACCCGCTTCCAGGTCTTCACCCTGTCCGGTCCATAGGTTCTGTGCTCTCCGACAGGCGTCTGACCCTAGGCACTGGCTTGTAAGTCCTGGGGCGTGTAAGTTCTTCATAAGGGGAGGGTAATCAGATAAAGAAGAAGAACAAGAAGAAGAAGAATTTGCATTGCCTTAGAGGTCTATAGTCACCGTCAGTTTCAGCACTGTAATAGACCTTTAAGACAGCAAACTGTAAATAATGATAAGCTAACATGATGTGCGTTGGTCCTAACTCTATTTAGATGTGTAAAAAGTCTTTACTTCCGCAATGTCTCACTTTGGCTATAAGTGCACTCCCCGCGTTCCTAACTCAGTCCATTAACTTGGCCTCTAAGCTCAAGTTAAGCTTATGGTTAGTAACTATTTTCAGATTAAAGTATACCTACACATTGAATGGGCCCAGATTGGTTGTTATGCATGACGAGTACATTCTGAAGGTGGCTGAGAGGCAAAAGACGCTGGATATCCCAGAACATCAATGGAATCTTCAGTGGCCCGGCCAAAGCAGGATGACAAAGGAATAACGGCTTTACCTCCTTTTCAGAGCAACGCAAACTTTCCAACTTTCTCTTTTTGCACGTTGAGAAGCTTGTCGACACGAAAGTCGATTGAACGGCGATCTTGTGGATTCAGAGGCAAGGCAAGGCTACTGGAAGAGGAGTATGAACCTCTCCAATTAAATGTGGCTCACCTAGACTTCATAAACCTGTGAAAACTAAAAAGTGACTACCACATGTAACTAAATCAGTCTTAAATGTCTTACTTTCTAATATGTAGCCTAAGGGAATAAGCATCTCAATGCAATATTTTATATTTTTTATTAATGCACATTCAAAACAATGGGACAAGAGTAGACATAGTTTGAAGGCTACGTATATGCTATTAAATGTATGAATGCACAGATTTCACTTGCTTGTAGATTCAAATACGACGAATAAAAGCACAGTAGCAATTACATATATCGTGAAAGATAAAGGAGACAACTGAATATTATTATATAAGCTATCTGCAAGGTCTGACAGCAGAACAGAACTGAAGAAGTGAATGTTTTGTTTACTAATGCGACTTCCACTACCATGCATGCGTTTGCACCTACGACGGGTGAAAGACTAAACGAGGTTAGTGCTTGAAAACTTGTTTCCCCCCGTGTCTTTATATTCATTAACAGGGAATGAAACTTGGACACCAGTCGTGCCTACATCATCACGAACCCAGCAAACTTCCTACTTTTATGTTTCCAAATCTTAGTTCCTTATCCGTCTCTAAAACAGAACTGTTAGTCTGTAACTTTCTAAATTCTAGGAATCCTTTTTCCCTTTCTAATTCTCAATACTGGAGTACACGTGTATTTACAGACACTTCGGACGTCTAATTCTAATCCTGAACTAGAATTCTAATTAACTAAACCTTCAGCTAATAGATGTTTTGGTGAATGAGTTCACGGGAGCCCGTATTGCCTTAGCTACAGTGACTTAACTAATTAATGTTTCCTCAACTCGAAACTTGGCTATTACCTTCGTAGTTTATGCATTGATTTTCACATATAGATATACTTTATTTATCTACATCCCATCATTTCTTTGTGAAGCTCAATTCTAGTAGAAGTTGACAATCTTTTTCACAACGTGATATGGTTTTCAAACGTTTACACGTCTTTTAAGCAATGATATACGTGACTGACAACAATTGGCGTGACGCTTAATAAAGGGTTGCTGGAACTTTTGAGAGGCATCCGGTGGCTGGCATGTTTGTGGAAGTCGAGAACGTCCATGTTAGGTCATTTTCGCTATATAAGGAGGCGAGGGAACAGGAGAGAGAGTTAGTTACAGATATGAGTAGGTCAGTGTGTCAGTGGGTGCGAGACAGCTATGCGTATGGTACTGTCGTGAATGGTACGTCGAAGTGAAGAAGTTTCAACGAGCGTCGAGTGATTATATCGCCGGAGTTAGTGTATGAGAGACAGGGAAACTGAAGAAAGATAGTAAAAGAATTGAGTTATGGCTGTGAGAAGAAAACAGTTGGGTGTTGTATTATCACGAAAGACTGCAGACTGTGTTAACGGCAGTAGAAGTGAACTGTGTTCTTGTGCAAAAGTTTAGAAAATAAGGTGAGAAAAAAGTAATTGGACTGGATTTTGTGTTTTGTCACTTCCTGTTAATGTGTAAGAATAAAAATAACCCTTGGTATAACAGCCCTTCATGGGCCAAGGCTTACCACCCGACCGCTGTGTCCCCCAACTCTGCCCACTACAGGCGTCATGAGTGGGGTGCAGAACTGGGGCTGGGATGTGGTCAGCGCTCCGAGCCCTCTAGGCTGGTTATGCGGCCATGGCAACCTAGGTCGCTATTTCTCTATCAAGTAGCCATTCAATTGGCCGCTCAGGGACCTAACGAGACTGAATGCACCCCGTGCCAGGCCTCCCAGCGCTGGTACTAGGGATCGAACCCGGGTGCTCCGCCCCAGAGGTAGCCTCACTACCACTGCGTTACGGAGACTGTCAGTTAATATATACCTAGATTTAGATAGTATAATCCCTTTTATTTTGAACAAATTCGCAATATTTCTTAACAACTTGACTAAGGGTGTATAAGTAATCATCAGTCTCAGTGAATTTTCAAAACCTATTGCCCTCTCCCACAAACAACATTTTGCCTACTGGGTGTATTTAATCCTTGTATAGGCTAAATACAGGGAGTGTTAAATCAAATTACAAGAATCTGGGGTCATAGTTTGTAAACAACTAAAAGAACTTCGGTTAACCGAGCCAAAGTAGCGTTATAATATAATGCTTGGATGAACCGAGTGAATGGCTCCGTGTAAATGTGAGGGGCTCACATTCCGGAGGTCTTGGATTTGATTCTCGGCGGGCAGGCCACTCTGACTTTCTGTTTCCACAGGTTGGTAAGTGAATCCGATGGTGATGACTCTTCTATCCGTAATTTTCTATCCCGTCATTTCCTTTCATCTGTTTCGTCCCAATTTCTCAGGATTTTAGAATCAGGTGACGACGCCTGGTGCGTTGTGGCGGGACGGTGGAATTAAATACCTCTTCCTGGTGCTTAGCTAACAGGCTCCTTCAAGATTAGTTTAATTCCGGGACTTCCAGACTGATTCTCACTAGAGCGGATCATGCCGACGTGAAGATTGGTGTAATTCTGGTGGCGTTAGGGACCCCGATCTTGTTAGCGCGCATTGTCGTTCGGATCTGATCGTCCTTGGAGTATTCACTTCATCACTTCCTCCCAGGAGAAGTACAAATGGCCCACTATAGCGTACAGTCCGGTGTACGAAAACGTGCCGATATGCGGAATAGCTGTTTAAGTTGGTAGGTGAACGGAACCACTCCTCTACCACGCCCCCATTCAGTTATAGTACGGCTTGATTGGTAACATGTGCTTATCGTTCATTTCACAATGACGGAGACAAACCACGGACCCAGATAGCTTTAGATGCATTGAAAAGCATAATTCAGAATGAGCCTCGTTTTAATTTGATTAAACTAACAGTGGTTGGTCACGAAAGGAGCAAAAGCCAGATTGCCAAACCTTTTCGAAAAATGCGCCAAACCTATACACATGTTTTGGCCGATATAGGTGCACAGTACCTGAACTGGTATTTGAAACTATCTTTTCGTTTGAAAATACATAATATTGCTTTTACATTCAGTTTTGTGGATCTGAAAGGACAAGAGGGGCTAACACAAACCAAAAAGACTATTCTGCCAGTAATAATCAGCCAATTATAAGCAAAAAGCAACGCAATCCATCCTCTCTGCATCATATAGTATTTATCTTGAAGGTGTCTTTCTGCTCAATAAGTCATTTTTAAGTGTCAGTGGAGCCCGCAATGGTGACATCAAATCAATTAGGTGCAGACACAACCAGGAGGTCGTGCTGAGAATCGTTCCTCTCCTCCTTGTGTTCTTATCCCTCACCTTGGACACGACCTTTGTTCATAGGTTGTGTGTTGGACGTGTATACAAACCAATAGGATTTTGACCCAACCAGGACTGGTGTGGAACATAAACGGTGAAAATGTTTCGCCAATATTAAGTAAAGAAACGTAATAAAAGACACTAACAGCATCGGCACATTTCTGTGCACAGGACTGAACATGCAGTGGTGTACTCCAGTGGCTGCAGGTCCCTCCGTGTGAGTAAACCAGGCATGGGTAAAATCGGCCCAAAATGGCCACTCTACTGAAACGCGTTCTTGCCTTACTCCACCGGCCATCCCTCCCCTTCACTGATATTAAACATCCGACAGACCTCATTCAGTGGCGAGTATGGCCTCGTTGGAAAGTCTGTCTCATGAACAATGTTAGAGAGAATTATTTGTAACAAAAACAAGAATGTTTGTATTTTAATATGCGAATTTCAATTTGCAAATATAAAGCGTTACACTATCAAACTCCACTTTGATTACAAGCATGAATCAAACTTTGGTGATCATACAGGTATTTATTTACAATTACAAATGATACTTCCTGAATTCTCGTATTTGTAAACATATAAAACGGACGATATAATACTAGTTTTTCGGGGGTTTAATTTCTTATTAATTTATTTAAAATAAGCTATTGCATCTTGTGTTTCAAAGTTTGAACATAATATTGAGCTTAGAACAAATTTATTATGCTGATAAAATAGTTTTATAATAATTTTAAGGCTAAATATCAATACAACTTTACCACTTTATTTATTGTGAAAGATAAGCAATTCATTGTGTTAATCATAAGGCAGCGTAAGAATATTACGTGCGTAAGATAAAGGAAGTTTCTACATTTGAAAATTATTTAACTTGCCTAACCACAGTAGGGGCTGTAATAATTATTGAATGCAAAATATGTTTAATATAAGCGAAATTCTTAATAACAGCGTAGAAATTAACACCGCGGAGGTAGAACGAAGCCACCACTGCACTTGTATCAAAACAGTTTTCGTCACTCGGCGAGAGAATGTGGAGTGAGTAAAGCAAGTTCAAACGCTACCTCTCCTCTCGTACTCATGCCTGGACTAAAGTTAATCTTACCCTCGAGTTCAATTTATCTTCATTTTACTTTACTTACCTTGGTGGAACTTCAAAATATGAGTGACTGTTTCCTCGGAATACTGTGTAAGTTGGAATGAATTGCATTTCCCTTGAAGAGGCCCTGTTGAGGTATTGGCGACTTCAGTGTACTCAGCTCGTGCTTTTGTGAGCCGAAACGGTATGCGGTACGAGTAAAATGCTGTTTTGCGCTGTTTTTACAGCACAGTGATAAGAGCGGGACAAGCTCATTAGAAGCACAACAGTGTCTGCCTCCTTTTCACGTTTGTTTCTCTCCTGTGCAATATGGGTAATTACTGACCTTTTATTGGACTGCGCTGAAGAGAAACGATATAATTATCTTGCATGGCTTTCATATCCCAGCTGCTTAAAGGAGCACGTAGAAAACTGCGCACAGACTGCCTCAGATACAATTTCTCCATTCCAAATAGACAATAACGCATTTACAGCTTGATTGAAAACAGGAAGGTGCCGTAATTGAGAATCGTTTTCCCTACCCCGCTTTAGGACTAGTGGATTCGATTTCAAAGGAGTCGATATCATCTACATGAAAGGAAGCAAGCCATAGAGTAAATGTTAAAGTGGAACCACTCTGAGCGGACATTATCCCAGATGTGATTAATCAGATACGTGTCGCGGAATGAGGAATATTAGTCCTCTGATCTTGCCGTATCTGTTTGGAGTTGCTCGCTATTACCTCTTTGTCTTCCCCGAAGAGAAATGACTAATTCGCATTGGCATATATGGTACTAAGGTACCATTTATACTTTATAGTTCCAATAGCATATTGTGACAAAATTGCAACACCCGTCTGGTTACTTTTCTATCACTTTATTGTCTTCTAAAATGTTATCACAAACACACAGTTTTCTTCTCGTTGTCAACGCAGTCTACAGTTTTTCGTGTTGCTACAACTCACACATTTTACTTCCCGCAACCTTACCTAGTCCTTTCAGTGTTCTTGACTTTCTCTGTCTCTCACACACTAGCAGTGACGATGCAATCACTCGACGCTCGTGAAATCTGTGCAACGGACACGCACAGCTGACACACTGGCTAACTCGTATCTGTAACTGTGGGTCTAAAACTCACTGCTCTGCTCATTTCTGGCCTCCTTATATATTGGGAATGACGTCATTTCGGGCCGCGCCATAGCCATGTGGTTATACTGTTCGCTTCTCACCAAAGTGGCCAGGGTTCGATCCCAGACAACCGAATGTGGGATTTGTGGCAGACGAAGCGGTGCTGGAGCGGGTTTCCTCCGGGTTCTCCAGTTTCTCCCATCATGTCAGTCCACCGGTGCTCAATCTTCATTCCATGTATCATCAGTGTCACCGCCTGCGGTGCCGTATATAGTAAAACGTGCGTTAAACACTACAAAAGAGACCTTTCTCGTGTTACACTCACAAACGGATTGGAAATGACGAAGCTAGAAGCCTCGCGAACGTTCTCGAAACCCATTTTGTTCCTGTCGCTTCGATTGCTAACCCTCACGCACACAGAGCAGCCGCGCGAGGCAGCCTAGCCTTGAGCGTCTTTGCCCGCTCGCTGGCATGGCACGGCACGGCATGTGCTGTGACCTAGCTTGGCCACGTCCGTCATTCATTGTGCGCCGAGCCCGACGTCACAATATTTTTCCCTTCTTTATTTTTTGCCCATAGTTCAGAAGTATCAGAGGTTTCACATTTAAACAAAAAATTCTATATCTTCCGCTGAGACTTTTGGAATAAAGGAGTAAGGAATTTTATTAAAATATTAGATGAGTATATACATTTCTGAGGTTTGAACATTACCACGCAAAAGAAGAAAGAAGTAAATAAAGAAAAGAGAAACAGGGAAAAATACAACAGAAGGAGCTGAAATGAGATTTCTAAGAGCTGAAGGGCAATATAGTAAAATAGATAAAAAGAAACATAAAAATTAGGGAACAGTTAAACATTTTTAAATTACAGGGCAAAATTGTAGAAGAGAGGAACAACTGGAAAGAGCATTTACAACAGATGCAACACTCTAGAACACCACCTACCACCACAAAAAAGGAAATAGAATGAAATCCGCGACGGAAACGAAGAATAGGTCGCGCATACCTGAGACCAGGATTTTCCACTACTCCAGTGATGGAGTAAATCATGCAGATGATCTGCACTTCAACAGGACGGAACAATCCAGTGATGGAGTAAATCATGCAGATGATCTCCACTTCAACTATAATTTAATTGAAAACTACCAACATCAGTAGCGGAAATCATTTAGACAGGAATGTCCGACAGTAAAGTCTCGCCAGGACCTCATACCCCGACTTGAGGTTTCTTCCAGGTTTTACTCCGTTCTCAAAACTGGCACCTAGGCCTGGAACGCTTCCTTCTCAAAAATTATTTCCCCAAATTTCATTTCATTGCATGTGTCGTCAGACTTGTCCACCGCCTGTGGTGCCCCGTATAGTATGAGCGGGATTAAAAGCTAGTAAAAACGGAAAATATACTTTGCTGTAGTTTTATACTTTCTCAACGATAAGCCTAATTATTGCTGATTGAATCCTCACAAACTTAAAGTATGACGTGAGTTCTAAGACAATCCCCTCATAATACGATAGTGCTGCTTCCTGGAACGGGGTTCAAGATTTGGTCCAAGTATCCACTTAACTTTCCGTTAGGCGCGTGTTTGGAAGAACACGGTTAGTCGCGCGGGGCCCAGTAGGCCCTCGCTATGTTTTTGTGGTTATATGCTTGTATTTAATTGCTTTTCTTTTGTTCTACTTTTTTCTGTGTTTAGCATTATTTAAGTTAAATATACAGTTATTTATCAGTATTATCTTACTACATAGTCTAGCTAAAATATACGAATTCAGCACACAGAACTTGTAATACATGTAAAGAAAATAAATTACAACTTTCAGTTACACAACTTGTAATTTGCATTCTTCAGTTATTCAGAATCCTCTACTACCTCTTCTGTGTTTTCCGTGGGTAAGCAACTATCACAAATAATTTTTAAGTGTTTGTTCAAACAGAAGGGAGTGTTGAATTTAGCACATGCATGTTTAGTTTTGCAGTTTTGTTTTTCTTTGTTGCAGGGTTCACAACGTTTGCTTTTCATTAAGGTTGGTGGTGTATTTCAGAAGTGATCTGTGGGTTATTCAGGCTTTTATTTTGTCTGAAGACCTTTGATAGCATTGCTCTTCTTTGTAGCTTTTCTGACAGTAAACTTAGAGATGGTGCTTTCAAGTACTCCTGCCTTGTGAAATATTTATTTTGACTTCTAAGGAAGGTATCCCTAGAATTAATACTTGTAATGCTCAGTGAATGGTAAAAACTGACAATAATAATAATGACGATGACAATGACGACGACGACGACGATGATGACGATGACGATGGTGATAATAATAACTTTGAATGGGCATATGATGTTACCTATAAAATACACATCATCACAAAGGCTGTTCTCATCGTCTTCCTCTTCTTTATGATCAGTTTCTGAATCTAATCTCGTTTCCAGTTTATATTTAGAATCAGAATCACCTGACCCATACAAATAGTCATCTACAGTGAAGGCATTATCATCGCTAAGTAGACGATGGGATTTTCTAGCTCATATCTTTTACTCGTGTCCAACACAAGAATGTAGCGAGAACGACAGAGAATGTAGCGGTTGTGCAGGGGCACTTGGTGTATCTTGGTTTGTGTCATAATGAGGAGGCAAGACTAATAAAATTAATTTTTGAGCAACATTGATGCGAAGTAATAAACAAGAGCTTATAAGTGATACAGTCACAGATGTCCTATACCGAACAGTAGCCATATATTATATGTTTAAAATGTTCGTGCAATGGGAACCAAAGGTGCAATATATGTTTAGAGTAAAGGGGGTGGGTGTAGCTTTTGGTAAGTAACTTGATTAACAGCATCTGGCTTCAAGAAATAATTAGCGTGAGAATAAGGATGTGGGTTATATAGGTGAAGGAAGGAAGACATATTTTAAAATGAAGTATCTTTAAGAAGAAAAACCTCAAATACCATAGTCAGCCTTTAATGAATGAATGAATGAATGAATGAATGAATGAATTTTATTTGTACCAATTCTTTTACATAACTTTTACAATTATCCTACTCTAACCTAAACTACATACAAATTTTACATAACCTTATTGCTACCTTGGTTTGCCTGGCACCCAGACCATTTGCCTCCCAGGTAGTTCTGATCAATCTATTCCATCTTATATTAATTAATTGTCCCTCTCCCCCACTCTGCCTTCTTCATTTACACTCTTTACTTTTCTTGCCCATTTTTCTCTTACTTTCTTCAAAAACTCACCTACACTTCTAACCTTCCTTTCCTCTTTCACTGTTAACATTTTTATGGCTACCATTTTCCCCTCTATTTTTTCCCATTTTTTCTCCCAAACCTTTTTCCTCCATAATGCTAATTCCTTACATTCTGTCAAATAATGTTCTATACTTTCTTTCTCACCGCACATTTCACATATTCCTATTTTACCGCTTCTTGTCCCTCTTAAAAATATTGCTCCTGTTCTCATCCACGCTAGTCCTTCTTTTTCCTGTCTGTTACAATAATCCACATATGGTTCTCGCCCCCATCCTCTTTTTATTTGCTTGTAGAATTGTAATGATTTCTTGTTTTCTAAACTTCCCCATATCTCTTGCCTTTCTATGTCTTCTACCCTACACTTTACTAGTTTATCTACATTACTTTCATTTCTTTCTTCAAGTTTCCATATATCTCCCATTCCTATTTTCTCCATAATTTTTCCAACCCCTGCCCACCAACTGTTTTCATTCTCTAGATTTTTTTGTTGCTTCATACACAATTTTAAAATTTCTCCATCTTCTTTAACCAAACATTTATACCAAAATTTTATTATTCTCTCCATTATTATTCCTTTCCTTCTTGTTTTCCCAAGCTCTACCAAGGCCACTTCTCTTGGCGTCGATCTCGGTAGTCCCAATAATTCTTTGCAGAACATTCTATACATATGATCTACCTTCTTGTTTATATCTGTGGCCCCCCAGATCTCTACTGCAAAAAGCATTTTTGATTCCACTACTGCCTCATACATCCTTTCCAGCCACTTGGTTGTCATCTCTAACTTGTATTTGCAAATTCTGACTCCTGACATTGCAGCTCTCCCTTTTGCTTCTATCTTTCTTCCATGTGCCTCCCACTCTCCTCTGTTATTTAGCCTCACTCCCAAGTATTCAAAATCTTTGACCACTTCTAATCTTTTCCCATTTAATACCCACCTCTCCTCTTTTCTCAATTTAAATCCCTTTTTGAAAACCATGACCTTGGACTTGTTTATATTTATCTTTATTCCCCATTCCTCACAAAATTTTTGCACCTCATTTATTGCCCTTTGTAATCCTACAATTGTTATAGATCCTACCATTAAATCATCAGCATATAGCAATCCTGGTATTTCCTTATTCGCTATTACAGGGCAGTGTTTGTTCACTTTTTGGATTTTATCTATTATATCGTCTATGAATAAATTAAATAATATTGGGCTAAGTTTACATCCTTGCCTCAAACCAATTGCTTGTTCCGTCATTTCTGTGATTTCATTCTTTCCCCATCTTATACAAAACTTTATCCCATTATATATTTTTTCTACTTCCTTTATAAAATTTTTGCTCACCCCCTTTCTTCTTAATTTCCATGAAAGAGCTCTCCTGTTTATTGTATCAAATGCCTTCTCAAAATCTGCAAAAAACATGTATACTCTTCCTCTCTTTTTACTAAGGTATTTATCTATTATTGTTTTTATTATAAACACATTATCTACTGTTTGCCTTCCTTTTCTAAAGCCTGCTTGAAATTCTGTCAGCTTCCTTTCCTGTTCTGCCCAGTTTTTTAATCTTTCTGCCAGTATCCCGGTGTAAATTTTTCCTAAAATAGATAGCAGACTTATTCCTCTGTAGTTTTCTGGCTTGTTTGGTCCCCCCTTCCCTTTATCAGCCTTTAATAGTGTTTATTATTGTTCTTGCACATAACTACAAAATGTTTGTTCAGATTATCAACTCAAAAATATTGGCTTCTTTTCAGTTAATATATTTTTCAAAACAGAATATCAACTGTGGCAATCGTAGTATGCTTCAAATAAGCAATGGTCAGCGCGTCCAACCTACAAGAATTTTGCCACACAGCTTCTGTTGTTTCTAGGGCTGGATTGCTTAGCATTATTCTTCAATTTCCACCTCAGAGCACTTCCTATGTTGCCTAGAACTGCCTGGATATACTCCACTACCTCTGTCACGATTGTCTAAGATGTTACCAGAATAGTCCTCTTATACAGGGCTGGCAATACTTCCAGCTACATTGGCATAATGTGCAGCAACAAAAACAAGGTCGGTGTTAATTTCTGCTACGCCGAAAAGTTCTTTTCCCTTACCACGAACTGAAGCAGTCAACTTTAGAAAATGCATTGATAACTTCAGCTTGAAGTCCATTGCGTAATACAAAAGAGCATCCAACCAAGTTTCCCATTTCGTTAGGATTGGTTGTGAAGGTAAGGCAAGATTAGGTGCTCTTTGAATGTCGGAGTGGAGCTTTAAGGAAAAATCCTTTTTGGTATTGGAGTTCAAACGATCGATATTGGTGAAGAAGCCGCGCACCTCCTCAGCAACACGAGGAAAACAATGTGCAAGTCAAATTATATGAACCATTGCAAGAAAAAGGCTTTCTGTTCCTAGCAGCAGTTTTTCACACATGGTGCGTCGTCTGCAAGAAATAGAGCGTCATGATGCCGAATTTTCCTCCGGCCACAGCTTCTTCAGCACTGTGGTAAATAACTGACAAGTTGTTAAGTTATTGCTCCTTTTATGTTCCCAAATGCCTCAAGAGTTAGAAGAAATTGGGAACACTTCTCTTCATCATTTGTATAGTTTATGGCTCCAATGATTACATTGGCTATATGCCAACATCTAGTATACCACCGATGGAAGTCTATACTGTTTAGCCCCTAATCCAATGCCGAATAATTTTCCTCCCATCTCCATATCAGTTGTCCACTTATATCTAAGTACAGACAATTTATTTGCACAATGTCTTCAATGACTCTAACTCATGACAACTTACGGAGGGGCGACGACCGAAAGGCGATCTTTTGTGCCTATGCTCCTGATGGGGCACTACTTGGAGGATGAATGAGGCGAATGGATCAGAAGGTCGGCCGGAACGTTGCCGCGACAGAGTAGACGGCAGGGTTCCTAAATTTTCCCAGTTAGAAGCATTCCGGCGGAGGCTGGTTCAGCCCGGTTCCTCTGCCACCGTTTCGGGTTTGTTTTCTCAAGGAGGCGGCAAGACTCCCCTCCACCCTTTGGGTTGTAACATCCCATGGGGGGCCCACAAAGCAGTAGGCTCCCCTTCCAATCCGATGAACGAGGTTTCTAGAGCGCTTTTTTCCTCTGCCGTGCTGCTGCCGCGACGCTCGCCGACGCTGTCAAGTCTGAAAGAAACCTAACAGGATGAAGGATGAAGTGATTAATTTAACAAAATGAAAGTACAGGGAATTTGAAGGATATGGAAATCCTTCCCAGCATTCGCCTGACAACTTGGGAAAACCTCTGGGAAGGAGGTCAGCCTCGGAGAAATGTCTTCAAATATTTATTTTCAGATATCTACAAGGGAATGCTTTACTCAAATACATCGAATAAATCTCGTTCTTTGTTTGTTAAAGTCGACGATAGAGTACACACTTTCTTTTAACAAGCCGACACAGCGGAAACGTCTTTAGTCCTTCCAATATCTTGTGTTACAAAAATGCACTTCAAAAAGCAAGATGGTTACATCTGTTGGAAAAGTATGGGCCCCAAACTTTTCCATAAATTTGTTCAGTTTTGTACTTAAATGCTCACTCGTCTTTGGTATGTTGTCAAATTGTGTAATGAAGCGTCACGATAAAGACATTCACAAAAACCTGACTTTTCTTTTAAATATTTTTGTATTAACAAGAGTATGTCGTGAAATGTGTGCACATTCCTTAAAAAATATATCAAAGATGCCGCCAGAAATTAGAATCAGTTAGCTAATTAAACCTAAAGGCAATGTTGTAGTATTTGCTTTCCGAAGTGAAATTCACCACAAGACAGTAGGTGCGTTAAAACAAAACAAAATTGTATTATTATTGTCAAACATTAAAGTAACAGATAAACTGGAACCATAAATACCTATTTTTTTCTGGTGGTCACCAATAAAAAGGCAAATATTCCAATTTCGGTACAAAAAAAAGCAGATTAGGACAAAATAAAGGCAAAGTACAAAGCATAATAAAAGCTTCTGTATGATGTTTGACAGATTACGAATATAATGTATTAACGCTTAATTTTCTTTCTAACGGTCACTTAGAAAATGTAATTCTGTCGTACATCCGAGTTATATCTATAACTATTGAAATAATTTAAGTAATACTTCTCTGTTCATTGCCACAATAGTGTGATGTAGTGGCTATAGCGCAAGGTTATTTTCAGGTTGGCGCCGGGCAGTGGAAATCTGAAAAAAGATAAGCTGCGCACTCAGCTTAAACACGATAAGCGCTATCGCTAGAGTTAGGAGCTAGTAGTCATACGGAGGAGCCTCCAGGAATGGTGTGCGGTAAGGCACATAGACCATAGTGGGGCTCTTCCTGCTAAGCGGCTACTTCTGAACGGAAGGAATGAAGGAGAGACCCGAAGGTCAACCGCAACTATGTGCAGCAAGGAAGGGGTCCCTAACGATTCCATATGACATCAATCCTGAAACTGAGTAGCCCTGCCTTAGCCACCAGCAACCTGAGGGCACCGAGAGTGGACGGGCACACTCCCAGGAAGGAAAGAATGAATCTCAGCAGTCCTGCCAAGCTCTAGTGAGAAATATTTCCACACCAAAAGTTCCACCATCCTACGACAACACACTAACCACCGTCGCCTAGTCCTAAACCGCTGAAACGATGTGAATAAAAGGATATTAGTGACAGGAAAAGCGAGGTAGGAAAGGAACCACCCGACCCGGGCAGACACGGAAGAAATTAAGTTGAGTGGCCGATCCAACGGGAATCGAAACTGGGACCTTCCGAATGCAAGCATCATAGGTTACTTCAGAGCCACCTCGCTTGGTTCGGATTCCTTTTACTCTGGCTCCGAAAGTCGTCCTTATTTCTTTAACCCCTATACACAGCCTTGTAACGGTGCCCTCCTCTCCGAGTCAGAATCGCCTGGGACACTCAAAGTAGAACAAGCGACTGCTGTCTTTTCTAGACTTACTCTTAAAATTGCCTGCAGTTTTGATGCCACGAAAAATATTCCTGCAAAAAATCTGGTAATCAAGATGATGAGTGAAGATCCTTAGGGGTCTTCAAACACTTTGAACCGAAATACACTATATTGAAGTTGGTGGTGGCGGGGAAAATGAGCAGGAAAAAATTACTCGTTCGAACTTTCAGCTTACCATAATATCACTATATCTGCTGAATCCCCTTCGTAATTAATTAAAAACTCCAGATTTATTTCACTCCTATTGACTGTCGGCAGTTGTTTCCTCAACGATGTCGTAAATAACAGTAGGTAACACTGGCGATATGCGGTGTGACTGTTACACTTTTATGCTCCCCCTTAGTATCCGGTACGTCCAGGAGGGATTACCAAAATGTGGGCTCTCAAAACCTAACCTGCAGTAGTGTCCTTCAAATGATGTGTGAACCACTTCTGAGTTGACCGCTACTACACTGAACAAACAAGACAACAAAACACCCAGAGGCCATTAAGGATTGATTACAACAGGTTTAGAGCGCTTATATTTAACGCTTGTTTCAAGTATCATATACATCTTTTACTTAACCTCTTTCTCAAAATTTCTCCCTTTAAAGAGCGATATAACCACTTTAGGATCAGGGTGATGACAATATCAGTGAAGAATAAGCAGAAATTTGTCATACTGATTTGTTATAACATATGTATATTGTGACATTTTTCTACATCTGAGTCCAAAATATTCATTTGAAAGTAATAATTAATACTTAGTAATTAATACTTCAGTATATGCTTTAAAGTTCTTGTTTTGGTCTCATTATTTCTCAACTAAAGTAACACAAGTGTTATGATAAAGTAACTAAGCGTTGTCCATCAATAGTCCATCTCTTACGGCTAGAACTAGTTTTTCATGCGGGGATCCATGTCCCAAACTAAATGATTTGGACAGCTTTAGAACATGGTGATGGCGTTCCTAATTTTATCGAAGTCCCACAGATAATCCAGCAAGAACACCCATAATTCATTAAATTCAAAAGAGTTTGAATTTGTCGACCACCAAATTGCCTAATGAGCCCAAGATGGGTATGCAGATCATAAATGTGTGATTACGCCCTCAAGATTTTCCTCAGCCTTTATAAAAGGGCCCGACATACCGTATGCTTATTAGTATGCTAATTAATGTTTATGTGCAACATTTGTTTATAAACTTGCCCAATTAGAACGAAGATGTGACCCGTGGACTGTAGGGTGATGCGCCCATGCACAGGAACACTTGAGACGTAGTAATACCTAGTGATGATTGCACTACTCGCAGGTACCAAAAACACGAGCAATCTTGCCTTTCAGTTTCCCAAACCATGGGGCTTGTGTTTTGTAGTGAGTTGTGTTTTATTCTAGGACACTTAATTTTACGGGTTTAGAATTTGAATTCCCATTTGCATTGTTTTACAGTTTGTTTTTAGCGTTTTAACCCTTTACTGTTTTAACATTCAGTTTTTAACATTTTGACTATTTTACCGCTTTAATTGTGTTTTAACTTTTACCTTTTAACCACAAGTTTATGTTTTAGGCTTTAAAATTTGACTTCGGGCTCAAATAACTTAGCTGTCAACGGGCCCTTAAAGTCCACTCACTCACTCACTCACCACTCACTCACTCACTCACTCACTCACCCACCCACCCACTCACTCACTCACTCACTCACTCACTCACTCACTCACTCACTCACTCACTCACCCACCCACCCACCCACTCACTCACTCACTCACTTTATGATAAGCTGACTCCTAAACTGCACACAAATATTCTGGGCTTTTGAGATATGCGAGATAAGAAATAGTCTTAAATATCAGAAGTAATTTTGCGCCACAAACAATAACTTACGATTCAGCGTTCACCTCGGGACCTATTTTGTTCCGAGAGAGACCTGTCGTACACTAATACAACTTACACATGTTTGATTATAATAAAAGTTACGCTGCATGTCATTTAACAATAATTTGTTAATGGTATATAACTGCACCGATCCTCTGTTTGATTATGTCTCTTTTGTAAACATTCCTAGTAGAGTTCACTAGCCTGTTACATGTATATCTGTGTTGCATATGCAGGATACAGAGAAACTACTCTAAACATTTGTAGACTCCTCTCCACGAAATTAATTCACACTTGGCAGTGATTAGAAAACTACTTACTGTATGTACTTCTTAGAGGCAGTTATTGTGCGATTAAAAGTATTAGAAAACACTCATGAACCTCTCTCTATCAATCAGTGGTCCAAGACGTCCTGTTCCAGTGTCTATGTCTCTCTTTCTCTCCTCCGTGTTATTACAACTGGGTCGTTCTTGTCTGAGACGGATTAAAGACATTAACAATCACATTAGACCATTCTTGTTAACCCTGTCACTGCTACATACTTCCTGCAAACAGTGACCGCGTGGAGTTTTCTCGTCCGCTCCCAATTTGTTTCACGCTTTCCGCGCGATTTGAGACAGCATGCTGTTATATTGTCACGTCTTAGCTGTTTCGATGCGGTTTTGTGCCATGCACTTTAGACGCACTTCAGCCTGTAGTACTGCACTTACCTGTATCGTTTTAATACCAGTTCATTATACCTATATCCTTTGCCAAATGATCCGGTCTCGTGATGTATACTGATTCAAAAACTTCTGGTATCAAAGGCATTTGCCCCAAAAGTAGTGTACATTCTGTGAGGCAAGGCCTCACAGGAGCATGTAATGTAGATATTTCTTACATAACCTGAAAGCTGAGCTAGTTCAAAGCAGTCACATGACATTAAGGTGCTTCTTCACAGAGCTTGAGCTGTGAAGAAAGCAGTAATTTATCTCAGCTGATATCTATTGCTCTTAAGCAAGTTTTCAGCTCTATTTGAATGAGTTTCTAATAGGTTACTATGCTTATTTCCTGGAGATTTTAAGCCTGGTTTCACAATGCGATGCCCTGAATCAGTTCTTAGTAGCCTCTCTTGCCAAACCCAAATGTTCTTGGAGCTGGCTTTTGTCCAATAAGTCCCTACCCCTTGCCATGTTAATTCACCAGCTACTTAATTTTTTTCAATGCCACACTGACCTCACACATAGATGAACTCGACTTCATTCTGTTCTGCTAATCTTGTAAACATATTTGGGAAATTTAAGACCAGCTCTAATGTTATGACTACTGGGAGCGTTAAGTGCGGTCTCACTATCTGAGAAAATAAGGGTCGCTTTACCAACATATTTCCATGCATATATTGAATGATAGTAGAAACTTATATTTAACCCTTTAGTGGTCGCGTGGGTTGTTTAGAGCACCCCTGTCATTCTTATTGATCCGTTATTACATAATGGATAGAAGTGTACCTTCATGATTTTTGGTACCTTTCTAGGAAGTAATGTGCGAGCCTCGAGTAAAAATAGAGTCAATAATAGAAGCCCGAGTTCCGAGAAACTACGCAACAATATGCCTTGGGGTGTTGGCAACACCCCGCACGACTCTTTACGTTATTGTGTACTGAATTGTATTCCGTAGCAGCTACTTGTCTGTTGTCACTCTGTGAGGTTAATTAAGCAATGCATTCTTACGAAGTCGAACAAGAAAGAATTTGGGAGCTTCTACAGTAGGTATTAGATGAGTAAACACAAATTTAAATCCCACTATGCCTGATGATTAAAAGCCATGTGTCTAAAATCATGAAAAAGTGTTATGATAGTGCACCCATTGCAGCCAGTATGAGTTGGCAGGATAAATATTTAGTGGTACATTGTATGTGCTTCAAGAAAAACTAATTTTCTACTTTATTAATATAAAATGTACCTATACTCATATAAGCTGAGGTAGCATTCTGAGGAGTAATTTATTCAGTAAATATATTTATATTAATGATATGCTGAACAAATATGAAATTAGAGCTGGTTTTGTTTGGGGTGTCAGGAACACCCTGCGTGACTAGTAACGACTAGTAGCCCAAGGGTAGAAGGATTTTTAGGCATTGGTCTTGCGTTATACACACTAATATCACTTGTCCAATTTGAGTTTGTCGTTAGCTCTGCCAAATGCTGGCATGATTCTTACCAACTATCTGTTATTTCAGATGGGAATGTTTCAGAATAACTTAGCAGATTACCCAAGAGAGAAACTGAAAAAGCCCATCACATTTTATGCTCGTGCTAGGCCTTAGCATACAAGAACCGGGCTAAGTGACTTAGGCGGTGACGCGCGTGTCACTTTCGGTAGGCTGTGGGTTCAATCAATGGGCTGACCTACCTGAACCTTGGCTTTCTTCAGGGTTTTCCCGGGTCACCATGCAGAATAGGATACTTTCATCCCCCGAATTTCCTCTACCTCTATTTCACTTCACTAATTATTTCATTCATCCATTCATCTGCGTGGTCAATTTCAGGGTAGAAATCATCAGCGGTAGTTCGGTGTAGCATGGTGTGGAAAATGCTTTGAGTAACTCCACCCCCTGTCACGAAAGCTGGGTTCGAGCCGTGCCTCCGATGATGAGGACCTTGAGCCTCTGAGGACCCCCTGCAGGCGGCGCTCTGCACGAACCGGCGGGGGATTGGTGTACTGCTGGTGTCGAGGAGTTTATACCTGAGAAAATACAGGGACCCTACTCTCTGCTTTGCCTACGCTCCTGTGGCTTAGCTGTCCTCCGTCTCCTCTCAACTCACCCCTCCTTCTCGTGGACACCCCTTTGGGGCTTAGGTAAAAACGATCTCTGAGGTCCAAGTGCGGAAGTTCCCCCTCCGTGTTTGTCCTACTCCTACTAGCTTAAAATAAATATATTGCTCTTGAGAAAATGTTTGTAGAACTAGAACAATTTAAAAGGATATCTGCTAGTAGCACTGTATAGCTTGGTAAAGGGTACGGGAAAAATGATTTGGTTTTAAGCGACACAGGCTGAAATACGTACATAGCAAAGACTAGATATGAATTGAACAAGACAATGTCTGTGCTTGAAGGGCGAAGCAAACATGAAATGACTTCGCGGTTTGTTCCGAATCAGTCAGCCTTTAAGTTAACATTTAGAGGCAAGCAATGCCTTATAAAATGCACGTAAGTACGGATACTTCATTGTGTAAGTATCAAAATCAAAAGTTGCATCCGTATCGAAAATGAAGGCCCTAATCTGCAGAAAAAGCCATACAAATAATTCAGAGGGTAGACAATACATTCCAGAGCGCACAAGGTAAGATGAGTTAATCGCAGATGACTACTATGAAATAAAACGGCAGTCCCAGGGATATATACCCCTGTAACACAGGAAAGTAAGAGTCAAGCTTTACATAGCAGCCTGTACAGTGCATATGTTGAGTTTGAGGAGACCCAAGCTTGTCCATCTTTATAACTATAAACGCATCACACCATTTACGGAAACGCTATCTCCAACTGGAAAACGTTTCTGTGACCAGAATGCCTCACAAATTTATGTTAGCCGAGAAAGGCGAGGGAATTTGCTGTATAAGGACCTATAAAATGATATTGGTATCCGGGTCTAAGAGGCAATTCTCTTGGGACCGCCTTCTTATTGGTATATATAGTCGGCGTGGAATTGCAGTTTCAGCTTTGCATAGTAAGAAGCACCTCAGAAGGTGAGAGCTTTTCGGTTTTCTGCACGTTCTTTCTCCCTTCGCATTCGAAAACAGAACAAATAAAGCTCTGCTAAGGACATTTTATAGGATTTCGATATCATTTATTCTGAAACATCTCGGTTTAAAACGTGAAAATCTCTTTAACGCTTTCACAGATGTTGCGCCTAGTAAAGCATATCGTTAGTACACATGGAGATCCAGCTAAAGTTAAGCAATACCACATCAAACAGCAGACACGTAAACTCTCATACCATGAAATAGTTCTAGAAGTTTAGTCAACTAACATATAAGGAAGCTCTTAACTTACAATGCTAATCTAAGTGCTATCGAATATTTCACACTGCACATATCAGCGAAATACACCATATTCCTAAACTATTTTGTCAAAAAATCATCTTATTAAAGGGTACATTTAAAGAAATAATTATGTCGATGCCATTATCTGTCAAGGAGTTATTTGTTTCCAGTTTTAGAAAAACCGAAAGGAAAATGTAATTTTTAAATCTTTTGGAGATGTGACCATGAAAATATATGGAATGTCAATTTCATTTTTCTCTCAAGGGGAAGGCACACATAGGAGGAATATTTATAAATACGGCATTGTTATGCTATACTGTTTATCAACTGTTGACATGTTGTTTATAACTTTAAAACAAATTAGAAAAAAAAGTTTAAATTATAATTATTTGGCGATGGATTCAATCCCGTGATGAACGAGCCAGCCAAGTCGGAGCGGTGTCTGTTTATACTGCAAATCGTAACACTGAATGCTGCTATGTTGACGTTGCTATGATGTCATGACATTATGTTGTGAATTAGCTTCCATTTTGTTCTGGCACGAAAATACGTTGTTAAGTAAAAATCTGATGTGTTGCACTCGCATGACTTTCTCTACTCTTCTACTAACCATTCTTACAAACTCTTATTCCTGTATCTCCTTCGAGCTAGGTGAGATAAACATTTGTAGAAATTATCTTATTGCTTATTTCCTTGTAGGTGCAAGGGGAATATGGGAATACAATAGGCTTTAAGCGCTAGCCAAATTTTTTAAAGCTTTGAGATTCCGTTCTCTTTGCATGATTAACATATAAAAAAATGAACAACGATGTTGCATTTAACAAAGTTTGTTTTCTGAAACTGACACAAATAACAAGGAATATCTCCGAAATGGTTCACTCTATAAAAAAAATTATTTGGACATAAATTGTATGTTTTAGCGAGATCTACATGTTTCATACAGTAAGATTTTATCTATGTCTTACGGTTTACGAGTTATTCAAATGCCATCTAGAGTAAACAGGACTACATAGGCTATAGCCAGAAAATTCAAAATATACATTTCATTTGTCATAAAAATATCTTAAACATACGTAATTTTAATCAAAATCGCTAGAACCATTTTCAAGAAAATAACAATTTTCAAAACATTTTCCATGAAAAGGGTAGTTTAGGGTGGAGTAATTTTCTTCGAAATCTTCGTATCGCATCCTGGAAAGACATCAAACTTAAATACCATCTTTAGCTTTTAGCCGCCTTTGCGTTTTTGAGTTACGCCGTCCACACACTAAGACACACACACACACACACACACACACACACACACACACACACACACACACACACACACACACACACACACACACACACACACAGATGGACCTTTTCCTAAAAATGATTTTTTCTGTATTCAGGGGGCCTCAAAACATATATTTCCGGTGAAATATCGACATCGAATGATTGGATGGAATACAGTACTTCCTCTACTTACTAGTAGAGAAAGTAAAAATGGGTAAAAAGCGCGAAGAAGGATATTTAAGGGCTAGCGATTGCTTTCCATTAGTGCGGCAAGTTACACAGACATATTTCAATTCAAATAGGGATAAGCAATACGTGTGTGACACAGACAATAAAAATATAGGAAAAGTGGCAAATTTTCAGACCTGGAGCGAGGTGATAGACCAAGGGTTACATACTCCCGGGAGAGTAGAACTATGGCAGTTATATCTATGAGAGCGGAAGGTAGAGGAATAGCTGTCCCCAGGCCGAAAAACCGCCGAGAACTTCGAGAGGCATTATCCGAATCTTGGAATACATTGCCGTGTAAGAGCGTAGGTATCTTGTGAACAGTATCGCAAAAGAGTAAATTTACTGCGTTTGAAAGCCAAAGGAGGCATAATAAGGGATAAAATCATCTACAATGTATGTTTTAAGCAACATGATATGAATTTATAATAATTTATAATGTGATGTGTTCTTCGAAGAGAAAATTTCAAAATATCAATGGGTGTTCTTAAAGTTTTGATAGAACCTGTACTTGGGAGTTTGTAGAGGTATGGTGAAGCTTCAAGAAAACGAAGACCAGTACTTATGAATGTTAGTTTTCACAGTTTGTCTCTGGGTATGTTTGAAATTCTTCACTTAGGTTAGGATGAACCCCTAAGTAATCGCCAAATGTTTCTGTTCACTAATATTAGAATGTTTGTAAAATATATTTAATTACGTTTATTAATGGGAGAACCTTATAAGTAGATTTAAATTCAAATAAACTGCCGTAAACGATCTGTTCATCCAAGATGTTTAGCGACGTATTTTTAGAACAAATTTATATTGGTCACTTCAATTGATATTTTTGTCGGAATATGTAATATATTGTATTGTGACGCTGACCACGGCGATCAACAAAGGACGGTCGGTGTCGGGCTGCCCCACACCATTGGCGGTGCGTTTATCAAAGGCAGTCAGGGCCAGGCTGCCTCACACGACTGTTGTGAACACGTGACAAGAATCAGAACGGCAGTACCAAAAGGAGTTTTCCAGATTATTTGATAAGTGCCGGCAGCCGGCGTATTTGTAGAAGTTCGAGAAACGTCCATTTTACGTCATCATGGCTATACAAGGAGGCGAAGCAACGATCAGGGCGAGTGAGTTTCAGAAAGGTGTCCGTCAGTTCTTAGTTTGAGTGTGTGTGTGCGTATGTGTGCGTCAACTGCGTGTGTCATCACGTGCGAAGCAGTTATGAGTGTTGAGTGATTGTATCGTCAGAGTTACTGTTTGAGAGACAGAGAAAGCGAAGAAACACATAAAGAAGTGAGTCAAGGTTGCGAGAAGAAAACAGTTGTGAATTGAAATGTCATGAAAAGCTATTGACTATGTTAACGTCAGTAAGAGAGAACTGTGTTGTTGTGCATTCAGTTAGAAGAAAATAAAGTGATAGGAAAGTAACTGGACTAGAGTTTTGTAATTTTGTCACACTGGTGTCAGAAGTGGGCTTCGCCGATTTGTCGTTTATGTTACAGTATGTAAACTAACATTATAAAGGGACCGTTGCTAGTTTCAATTCCTTGTATAACTGATCCATTATGACACTGCAAATAACAGCAATGTTGCATTTTCTATAACAATGACGTAGTATTGCAAGCTACCTTGGGTTATAAAGATACATTGTGGTCTTCTTTCCCCTATGTAAGGCAGAAGCAAGAACAACTGCATTATTAAATAGAGTAATATAGGTCTGAATTTATAATTACTATCCTGTGCTGATAAGCAACCACTTCATGGTCTGTAACATCTGCTCACTTCCCTCACAGGAAGGAAATGCATGTAATTGGGTGTGCTGCTTATGGGTTCAACAGTTGGATAATAACAAATGTCATGCAGGAAGAGAAACTGACCTCTCACTTACTAACATAGTGTCACCGCGCCCGCCGCATCTAATTGCCGACAACCGCAGTGTCACCCATCGCATTATTGTCGGCACTACCGCAAAGGAGCCGAAGGAAAGAGACAGAGAATGGCCGAATTGTTGGGGCGCTTGCCGAAAGAGAGAAAAGGATAGATTCTTCTGGAGTCTTCTACTTTGTATCTCGCCGCAATAAGTGAACGTTCCTGAAGCTTCCAGAATAGTGCCTGGGAGATATAAATAGCGGTAAAGTGTGAGAAGAGGGGTCAGACGTATGTGAAGGTTGAGTAGTCGTGCCGACGGAAAGAAGAGACGTATGCGAAGCGTCGAGGAGTCACACCAGAGAGAAGGAACAGTTCTTTGTGTTACGAATTCGGAGTCGTGCTGTTGGAGAATCGGAAAAGACTTTCTTGCTGTTGCAACGAGTGTACAAGTTACTGTTTACGGAAATAAAAGTGTTTCTTTATCTCGACTACATCTGTCTACTTTACTTCACAACCAAAAAAAAGTCACACTGGTGTCAGGAGTGGGATTCGTCGAATTGCTTCTAGTTTCGTTACATCGTCGTTAGAAGTTGCAACGTTAGAACCAAGATGGAGGGAGATTCGGAAACCAGGATGATGGCAATGATGGAAGAATTATTCGCCGAAATGAAGACAGAAATGTCCAAGATGAAGACGACAAACGACAACCTCGTTGCCGAAATGAAGAGGAGGAACAACCTCGCTGCCAAAATGGAAACATTAAACGACAACCTCGCTGCCAAAATCGAAACGATAAACGACAACCTCGTTGCCGAGCTGAAAGAGATGAAGACGGCAAACGACAACCTCGCTGCCAAAATGGAAACGTCAAACAACAACCTCGCTGCCGAGCTGAAAGAGATGAAGACGGAGCTATCGGCGAAAATTGATGGCGAACTGATTGGCGTGACGGAAGACGTGGAAGAACTCGGCGAAAAGGTGGTAGACCTCTGCCAGCACGTGGACGTCATGGAGGACGACGGGGAACGTCTTGGCGCCCTGGTAGTAAGAGTTGACGAGAGCGTCAAAGTACTGGATGCCAGGGGCAGACGGAATAGCGCGGAGCCGGGGAGGGAGCACCTAGTGGCCGAGGCGACAGTTGCGCCCGTTTCGGATGATATGAGGGAAGACGTGGAACAACTCGGCGAACTGATTGGCGTGAGGGAAGACGTGGAACAACTCGGCGAACTGATTGGCATGACGGAAGACGTGGAACAACTCGGTGAACTGACTGGCGTGACGGAAGACGTGGAAGAACTCGGCGAAACGGTGGAAGACCTCTGCCAGCATGTGGACGTCGTGGAGGACGACGAGGAACGTCTTGGCGCCCTGGTAGTAAGAGTTGACGAGAACGTCAAAGTACTGGATGCCAGGGGCAGACGGAATAGCGCGGACCCGGGGAGGGAGTACCTAGTGGCCGAGGCGACAGTTGCGCCCGTTGCAGATAACGAAAGTGTACGTCTCGGGGAAGACAAAGGGGCAGTTCAGGGACGTCGTCGAGGATCCTCTAGAGGAGTGTGTCGGGTACGTAACCAACCAGGATATGACGTGGAGGACGATCAGCAGGGAAGCGCACAAGCAAACGAGCAACACGCGAAAACCGACTTGGCGTGGGACATGGGGGGACCGTCGGAGCCATCCAATCACCTGACGCAGAGTGCCGTGAACGGAAGAATGGTGGACATCATCGTGGACGGCAGGATACAGGAGAGGCCGTGCCGAGCACGAGTGAACACGAGTACAGCGGTGGACGCGACTCGCGCGGATGTGGTGGGGTTTGTTGCCGGACCCATCGGAAGCAAGGTGGCTGCGAAGGTGCGCCAGAGAGGTCGGCGGACACGGTACCCAATGAGCCGTTTCCAAGTGCGCAGGATGGCCCGTCAACACACCAGGAAGAAGGGCAACTGGACGAGGGACCGTCAAGACCGGCGGTACTGTTGCAGAATTTCGAAGCAGGATGGCATACGTCGTCCTACCCAGACCAAGGGACACTATCCAACAGCGATAGCTAGGATCGTGCCTCCTGGAGAAGAGGTTCGATGGGATAGTCCACCGGGGCGCAAGGGAGATGCCGCAGTGATAGTGCTGGTCGGGACGACCAGCTCTGAGGAGGGAGCAGTGTCACCGCGCCCGCCGCATCTAATTGCCGACAACCGCAGTGTCACCCATCGCATTATTGTCGGCACTACCGCAAAGGAGCCGAAGGAAAGAGACAGAGAATGGCCGCATTGTTGGGGCGCTTGCCGAAAGAGAGAAAAGGAAGATTCTTCTGGAGTCTTCTACTTTGTATCTCGCCGCAATAAGTGAACGTTCCTGAAGCTTCCAGAATAGTGCCTGGGAGATATAAATAGCGGTAAAGTGTGAGAAGAGGGGTCAGACGTATGTGAAGGTTGAGTAGTCGTGCCGACGGAAAGAAGAGACGTATGCGAAGCGTCGAGGAGTCACACCAGAGAGAAGGAACAGTTCTTTGTGTTACGAATTCGGAGTCGTGCTGTTGGAGAATCGGAAAAGACTTTCTTGCTGTTGCAACGAGTGTACAAGTTACTGTTTACGGAAATAAAAGTGTTTCTTTATCTCGACTACATCTGTGTACTTTACTTACACCCACACCAACCAAAGTCACAATATGAAGGTTCTCTCACTTGTATCAGTTATGGCAGCTGATATGTTTTGTGTTTTATTTCATGCTGTTTATGATGTTAGATAAAATGTATCCAACCCGTGGATAACCTTAATGATATAATTATTTACCGGTTGCATAAGCTACTATTAAAATTTGTCCCCCAAGAAGTGTGTGCATCATATGAGTGGAATTACCAAGCGGATGGCTCAGATGGTAACGTCTGTGGCCCGCGTTCGGGAGGTCGCGGGTTTGATCCTCTTAGTCGACCTTCCTGACTCGTGGGTGTTTTGCTCCGTCAGAGGCATACACGATCGCCTTTCGGTCGAGGTGCTAAGTCTCCCTCCACAAGTTGCCATTGAGTCATTGAATCATGAGTGAAATTTGAAAGGTTTCATGCTGAAACCCATTTGAAGTTGTTGCCAGGTAAGCAAATTTGAAGGTTTAGTATTTAAATCACTTGGTTAAAATATCTGCACTCGCCATTACTTCTAAGAGCTAATGGGGGTATTAGTGTTGAGAAATTTCTTGACGTGGTTCAAAAGGTGAATGGAATCCATTCATACCTTCCAGAGCCACTTCGGACTGCTTGAAATGAGAAATAATGGAACTTTTTAAAAGCAAGTGGAAATCAACGTTATTGAAGCAATACCTCGTCCATCAAATGATACTTCCGTACACCCTTTTAGAAGTAGATTAGCTCAATTCCCCCAAAGTGCATTACATTATGCATCATAACCACCGTTATCGATCGTCCAGGCCAGAATATATTATGTTCTTATTAGCTTATGTCATTTTAATGTGTTTTAGCTAGTAATGTTCCATGAAAGCTAAATGAGTCAGTGGGGTAGCCTGTAACTATGATTCAAGAGAGAACCTGCATTTATATCAGAACTTAAAACTGCAAAACAAATAAACCTCTCTTCAGCATTTCCATCATCATTACGGTAACGAGAGGTAGAGTTGTTCTTCACAATTAATGTCCGGAATTCTATCTATTATCAATGAAAAAATAAGATGTAAATCGGCACTCACAGCTGAAATTAATTTATTCAGTTGAAGTTGCACGAAAAACAGTCCACTTTTTCAAGTGCTCTTTCCGAGTAATGTCACATATTGCTAATTCATTGTAATATTCAAAATAGTTGCCTTTCTTTGGAAATCCTTCACTGTCATTGTAACAATGAAAAGCAAGTGCCTGTTTTTCTAGAAAACACAGTCTGTACAAATGTGAAATTAAAACTGTGTTGCACATCACTTCATTGTTATACTGTTCAACTGAGGTCTCATGCTGAATAATTTATGAAAATTCTTTTCCTGGAGTTATCCCTAAGGTGTTCAGTTGTTTTTCACAAATTACGATTATAAGCATCTCTTTTCTGCTTTATAAATGTTATTTAAATCTTCATAACTGCTGGAATTCCAGGCGCACTTTCCATATGGGGAAAAAAAAAAAAGTTCACAAAAGAGTTTGTTTAACGTTTTGCAACCACATACTAAGGATACACTTTAATATAGTTTGATGTTTAAAACATAAGTAAGGCATTTAATGTTCGTCGTAGTACTGAGTGCCGGCTTCGGTGGATCTACTTTAATTATATATTGCGTTTTAGAGAAATGTTAATGTTTGGAAGCTTCTTTCGTTGAGTTTGTCGATCACACAACAGATGAGTTCGACGTTCGTTGCAAGAACGGCATGGAAACGAAGTTTTGTTTACTACTGTAGCTCTGATTCCTTTCGTGACGTCATGGATGAACCACTGCCTGTAAACATCCTTCGTCCCAGAATCCACGCAAATCTTAACCTACGTTTGCTTTAATAGTAAATAACCAAGTGTCCAAATCATGCTTAAATATTCACAATTGAAGAACACACTTACAGGAAACAAAAGAAGTTGCAAATTACTCCCTGTTCACGACTATATATGCAAAAAAAGGTGAGCATTATTCTTAAAACTAGATGTGGTCTAGTTCGGTACACACCTTGGGCCAACCGCACAGCACTAGTTTCCTCCAGCAAACAATAGATGCCGTTGACCCAATCTTTGTTCGGAATCGTACTGCAGCAGTGTGGCGCGAATTCAAATCATAATATTTAGGAAAGCTTAATTTTTAATAACATTAAAACGATTATGTACAATAAATTCATAATGGACAACAATTTTGGAATTAGTTTATGGAAAATTGCAGGGTATATAACATCTCTCACATCCATTGAAGCCACGCCCCTGAAATGAATTACCTTTGCTATGACTATTTCATGCACAAGTTCACTTTGATAAATATGATTGTAATGGCTTAGGTTTAACGGAGGAATGCAGTTAAAATCTAAACGTGTCTTTGCGACGCTTCGGGTATAACTGAATTTGGATAAACTTGCCTGATATCACGGTATGGTTTCTTCTTGTCAAAAGTTCACTTATAAATGAATGTAAAAAGAAGCATCCCTTTTTATCATTATTTGGTGGTTTCCACATTTTTCCATCACGTGGGCTAAAAGATAGGCCGCTCGAATTTCGCAGTGTTACAAAAGTCATTTAAGGGGCCAGGTGCAGCTTCAGGAGTATAAAAAGCAGTAATATTTAATAATTAATTCCTCTTTATGACTCTACCATACACAGTTGCTATGTTAGTCATAAAACAAGCTAATTTTCCAAGCAAGAGAACCTCATTTCAATTTCGCAAAGGTAATTTACATGCCTAATTTAATTATTCAAACTAGCAGCACATAGCTATTTTGGATTCAAGATTTTCCTAATATAATGTTTATTTTTTAATATAATTACATTTATTTCAATGTTAAGCCTTGTTTTGGGGAAATGACCAGAATTATACTACGCCTGCATAAACAATAATGCACATTTGTTTTCAAATTAGCAAAGTAACGTTTCTAGGATATTTAATGATCTTGTTTTCAGAAATAAAAGTCATTATAATAATTCTCATCAATTCCCCAGATTATTTATACAGTAACACGCACTAAAAGCTAAGTTTAAATTCTTTCAGTGCTTTTTGAGTTATCAAGGAACAAATTTAGAAAAATTTGCTTGGTGGGAAATGAGTTTTGAAACTTTGATATCAAATTTTGAAAATCTTTTTATTTACAACATACCGAAGGAGATGGCTCCGCGGTAATATTTTTGTCTTGCACTTGGGAGTTCGCGGGTTCGATTCCCGTGACCGAGCTTGCTGAACCATGTCTTTTTTATTTGGGGGGGGGGTATACGCTGGTCTCTAGGCGAATACTGGGAAGGTTAATTAGCTAATTACATTCCCCGAATTTCCTCACCCTCCATTACACCCCATGTTTCATTTCACTTCACCCCTAACCTGTTTGGTTGTTCAGGGTTTACGTGTCGGCGGGAGTTTTGGCGTGCATTGCAGATGCTTGCTCTCTGTAAACCCTCGTCTTACGGATCAGGGAGGCCTCAGAGTTCCAGGCCCCCTAGGGTACCTAGAGCAGGGGCCGGAGTGCGAACCATCACCGGGAGTTCACCCCTGTGGCTATTATGAACCCTGCCCTCTGCCGTCGTCCCTCCGACCTACCTTCATATCCTCTCATCTCACCCCTTCCACCCCGGGGACACCCAGTCAGGGGTACAGACACCAAAGATCATCTTTGGGTCGAGGTGCTGTTCCCCCTCCAAACCTTCTCATACATCATATCCCATATCTACAACATAGTGTATCAAATCATCACCCTGAAACTAATGCAGGTATTTAAATGTGTTTCCGCAAAATACAGTTACACGTTTGTTGCATTCAATAGCATATATTTCTATAAAAAGAGCTTTTGGACATTTTAAGCTGTACCTACACCCTTAAAACGTTGCAGAGCTGATAGAGGGAGTAAAAGCAGGCCTACTTTTCACCATATGTGGTAAGAACTCTCATATTTTATTTAGTCGTTTTACGTTCGTAATGGTTGTTAGGAGTTGGTTTCGGACTCTCGTTACTTAAATCCACATGGCGTCTAAATAAATGTTTTCACGGCATACTGGAGCACACACACCCAGCTAGCCGCAGCCAAAAACAAACTGGAACAGCAACTCAGAATATTCCTCAAATGGACTCGCAAGTGGAGAATCACCATCAACACCAAAAAAACTCGTCATTGTATTTAGGAAAAAAAGAAGAGAGAAAGACAGACAACTAAGTATTAAAATTAACAATCAGAGCATACAGAGCCAAAAGACCGTAAAATACCTCGGTATCAAAATCCACGCCAGCCTCTCCATCAAGCCACACTATGAGGAGCTCCTAAAAAAAACCCGCCCAATTCATGGTACTCTCAAGTACCTTGGAAAACTAAACCGACAAGGACTTTCATCTACAATCCTCAGACAACTATACATTACACTAATTCGACCACATCTCACGTACGCTGCTGTAGCCACCATGCCGCTCATCCACACAACTACAATAAACAGAATAAGAGCCTTTGAGAGAAAGTGCCTGCGCACAGCCCTTAAACTACTCCCGAACTACAAGAATAGCAACCTCCACCAATATGCCAGAATGCCCCCAATAGATGTACACGTGGCCGGTACATCCACAACGCACACACACGACCATACCGAAGAGCCCTCATCAACACAGTACAGCACATGAAAACCATCACACCAACAGATAGAGACAAAAACCCTCCACTAATCACCCTCATCCAAGTGTATGACAAAAAGCAAGCAGCCGAGCAAGAAGAACTACAACAACACTTACAATACTTCCAGAACATTTAAAACAGCACCCCCACACCTTCAAAAAAGAAAAAAAACACAAAACACAAACAAAAAACTTTACGAGCCGTAGCAACTACAAACAAAAACCTTCCCAAACAACTAAAATCAGTCTTCTTGGGTCCCTAGAATAAGACTAAATACCAAGCGCCCACAGGGAACAATATACAAATATATTGTTCCTAAATAAACTCAATTGACCAGCCGGGACGCAACCGCCGCCAGCCGTGACGCAACCGCCGAAACCTCAGCCCACAAAAATTTAAGAACCACATCTCGGCTGAAGAGGAATAACCTCCTAAGCAGCCTGGGTATGTTTTAACATACCCGAATTCCTTATTTTATTTATTTATTTATAAATGTTTTCAGATATTGTTTAAACTGCCTTCCATTTCATTAAGCCTAAGAGTGAATTTTGCTTACTTTAGGCGGTCGGATACGCTAAAAAAAAATAAATAGCTAAATAAAATAAAAATAAAAATAAAATGCAGAGAATGTTTTGAATAGTCTCTTCAGCTTCAACAACGTCTTATTGGAAGAGTTAATTATTAGTCTTCGTCCAATTATCTTCAAATCTGCTGTCACCTGCTACAATAAACAAGCAATTTCTCCTTGGTTCTTGCTGTTTTGTTAACATACAACAATAACTAACCTCACTGAGTGTAACAACCCAAGTGGAAGTTTCATAAATACATATGTAATGCCCTGGGCTCTTCCTTACTAATTTTTTCCATATAAATAATTTTATATTTGAATATATGAAGCAGCTTTACCCCAAATTGCTATTCAGCCAAAATTTTTTTCAGGAGGCACAGCTGTATAGTACAGGGACACTGATATACAGGGTTTTTGAGATGTCCGTGAAACGTTTTAAAAATATATTACTACTGAACTATGTAACGTATAACAAAACATTTTACACTAAAAGAAAGAGAAAATTTCCAAGTTTTGTTGCTTACATATTCTTCTTCTTGGCGAAACAGTTCTTACAGTCTAGCTAACGCCTCCTTCAGCATGATAGCCCATTCAGCCTTCTTCCTCCATCTCCTTGCCTCCAAAACTCACAAATCCTGCTCGACACAATCCAATCATCTCAACTTTGGCCGACCTCTAGCTCTTCTCACTTCTAGTTTTCCAGTGAAAATCCTCTTAACACTTCTGGTGTCTTCCATCTTTATCAGATGGCCAGCCCATTCTATGTTTTATACACGTTACAATATTGGGTTTCTGATAGAGTCTTTACATTTCTAGGTTACTGCGAATTCTCTAACCATTTTGGTCCTTATCTTTAATGCTTACTTATCACACTTTGCAAATGCTCAATGTGTCTATCCTTGCTTGTACGGCAAATATTGATGTGGTAATCCATCTCCTTCCATACACGCTCCAGCCTGTAACGACTCACCATAGACAAGGCAGCTGTACTCCGCGGTGAAGTTCCTGAAGATTAGCGGGTAGCGGAGGCACATAGACAATGTCCTTCACAAAACCCCACAGTTAAAAGTCACACATAGGTTAAATCCGATGATCATGGTGGCCACGTCATTAATGCAGCATTTTCTTCATATCCAAAGCGTCCAATCCAATAATGGGGCACTATTGACAACTGCTGCCACTAGAGATAAAGTGTGTCAAATCAGTGCAGGTTTTCATTTAAAAAAAAAAAAAAAACTTGGAAAGTTTATCTATTTCTACAACAATTACCTTGATCTGTCGCGTACGTATGAATATGATGGTATGTGACGAAATTTTGCGGTGGCAATATTTTTTCATTTGGGTATTCCTGCTGATACATGCAAATAAATAAACATTGAATAAAAATATGATTCTAACTTTCACTCCAATTTATCTTCCACAAACGTGAAAATATCTGCTATAGCTCTATTTTCAAAGCTGTGTATGAGCTTTGCTTTATCTAAAAAACATCTCTTTCAGAAACGGCCAGTGCACCACTGATACCTTCACTTTTACATGGAGAATCCTACGTATCACCAACACAACCAAGTTAACTGTAACGTTATTAGTGTACTGGACTACCAATCTGGTCCCATTGGATTCAAACCCTGTACAACTGGTTTCTTTTTACTTCCAAACAGGTGGATGACGTAGTCTCCAATGAACCCACTTTTCATTTCTCGCGATTATTTCAAAATTTAAGTTAATATTACGGAGATATTCAAATGGAATGTTTGAATATGGCATGTTCGGGAATACCAGCAAATAGCAGCATATCGGGGAAGCATTATCAGTAATGTACTGGCTCTTTATTTGGTTCTATTGCAAACAGTTATGACCTCATAGACCAAAAGTACCCTTTATTGAAGTGCTCGCCCTACACTTCTCTGTTAACCCTGAAAGTCAGTTGCTTGAATTCTGTAACACCGGTGTATAGACACATACACAGCTATCCAGAGATTTTTCAAATTCTGTCAGTTGGGAAACTGGCTTAGACAAAAGTTCTGAATGTTAGACAGGAAATGAAATTCTTATAATTCAGCAAGTAACTATATGGAAAGCTTGGATTTTAGCTAAGTAGGAAACTTGGTAGGATTTAGGTATTGCTTAGTAGGCGGGAATAAAATAACGTGTATTTATAAAATTCGCTTTTTTTCTTCACTGTTTCTTCAGAAACAGTTTAATTCTTCAATCTCAAACAGTTGTCAACTCATATTTTCTAACATATCATTAGTAGCCTCTGTTTAATCTACCAACCAACTCAACCGGTGTTGTTTATCCTCGTATCCGTCAATGCATTCTCTGAGAAAAGGATCTCGTAATTCAATACTGTAGCACCCGGTAGGAGATTTAACGGGATTGGAGACGGTGTCAGAGGTGGCGCACACAGGGAGTCTGCATTATTACACAGGGCACAAATATCAATAGACCCCAGATTTCGATGGTCTATGGGGGCATTTATAGGGCGTGTCTTCTGATATCGGTCTCCACCAGTTTGAATGAGGACACGTTACCTCCCCTCCCTTTCAGTTGAGGGAGGTGGCTATACCTATTCGTAAGTGGCCAATGAGTTGACAATACCAGCATAGGTATACCCTATTGGTTCGATACAGAGCACAAGGTGTGATGCGGTGACAGTATCAGCCAAGAAAATGAAAGCATGACGTAATAAGGTACCCTACAAACGGTATGGAATAAGGTGTCCGGAAGAAGACAGTACTGGTTTATTTCCGCGCTGTCTGTACAAATGTTATATATGCATGCAAACTCTTTCCAAGTGTGGCACCAAATGAACCCTAATGTTGATTGCTTAGGTTTGTTTTGTTTCACTTCAACCTAGGAATTAAACAAACATACAGCTATGTTCACATTCTGTTTAATACGCGGTGCTTTTAAAAAAATAACCATATTGCAGCGGGCAATATACAGCAAGATAACATACAGCTGCCACTTTGAGCATTCTATCAGTTAAGCGAGTTATACAAGCAAAGAGAATATACTGCCGTTACCAAAGATGAAGAGCATGTAATACTCCCTTAGAAGACTGATACTGTCACACCAAGTGGTCCAAACACCGAAACTCCCTGTATTTAATACAATTAAAGCAAGCATCTGCAAGGATGAACCCCTTGACACGTTCACATGATTGCCATGGCTGGTCATGACAGATAATGATGAAGGCGTTGAAATTCCCAGTGCTGCTCAGAAAGGTACCTCTGGGAAACCTCGTCCTCAGTGACTGTCTGCCAGCCTGTCAACAGCAGTTGCTTGAAGCTCCCTACAGGGAATCGACCTCACGGAGCTTTGCCAAATCTAATTCTGCATAGCAAGCCGATCATACAACGGTTCGTATTCTCTTATACGCTTTTTACCACTCGAAAGGTTCAGTTATGTAGTTATACAAACGCTTACATTAAGTTAACTTTCAGAAATATAACAATTTAATTAATGGAATGGGAGAACGTTTATTAACAAATAAAAGAAAAAAATACTTTAGTTTTTATACACGTTTCTTTTCTCCATTTTCAGCTTTTGTGGTGTAGTTAATTATGTGCCTTGTCTGAATTAAATACAAGTTAATAGCTAAAATATCAATGTCACATCTTTTTATACTTAGCAAAAATCTAAAGCTCGAACTACACTTTACTGTTTTCAGCATTTTCTGATAGATAAGTACTTGCTTGCATTAGAAAGGTTTACCGTAAGGAGCTAAATAGATAGGAAATTGGGATTACATATAAAACGAAGTGGAATCATTTAGTGAATACTGTAGAAGGAGAGTGATGGCAGATTTATCAGATTTCCCTTAGGAAAATGTAAGTAATGTATGACATCCCTCGTAATGCTACTTGTACGATGGTAGACATGGGTTGAATTCCCAGCACCAAGTGAAGACTGCATGCTGATCATGTCACCCTCACTACTGTCCTCTGTGGATGGAGGTAGATAATGCAGTGGTTATGCGTTTGTCCTCAGCCCTCCTCTAGAATATATAAAATATTTTAAAAGTACAAATAGATAAACATAAACTATAAAAGTAAATGGCTAAATTTATGTTTTCTTTTGATTTGCAATGCTAAGGGCTTCTATATTTGTTTATGGAGGTTAGATACACTCTGCTTCTTCTTAATAGGCAGAAATTGAGGTAAACCACTGGTAAAGCGTTCAGAAACTGATTTGTAAAGTATTTTATGCAGTAGCTGTTGAGTTTCTCTGTATCGTCTGTCATCAACTTAACAGTCTTTTCCCTATTAGTGATCCTTATCATTCGAACTGAAGAATGGAACCTGGAGAGATCAAAATTAGTAATTGATTGTCATTTAGTGCCGAAACGAATGTAATCCATAAAATGTTTCAAATGGGATTTTGATGCCATTCAATTGATTTAGTTAAAATGCAACTACAGGGCCAAAACTTCGTTAATCAGTCTTGTTATTCACCGTGAAAATAGAAATAGTTTATTATCCTATAAACATTAAGAGTAGGTGTAGGACAGACGCGGACGGGGAACTACGGCACTTCGACCTGTGAGATCCTTTGTGCCTGTGCCCCGGTAGGGAGGGGTGAGGTGAGAGGAGACAGAGGTCGGCCAGACCACAGGAGAGTTCGCTGACGCTTTCTCTGAAAGAGACCAAGCAGATGAATGGATGAATAAAATGAGTAGTGAAGTGAAATGGAGGGAGCGAAAATTCGGAGGATTAAAGGAATCTACCCAGCATTTGTCTGGTAATCTGTAAAAACCCACGGCCGGTGGATCGAACCCGCGGCCTCCCGAATGCGGGCCACAGATGAAACCGCCTTACCCATCCCGCTCGGTCTATAAACATCAAATCCTGCTTAAACATCATAGGTAGGACCTTATTAAGAATGTCAATAATCCTCATTTCTAAAATTTCCTAAATTGGTATATGTATGTAGTTGTAAAGGATATATGAATGACATCCTCTTAGCAAGTGGTTCTAATTACAGACTAAGGAAAAATGGTAAAACCGTTTTAGCTTGTGGTGGTATACTGAGAAAAAGTAAGCTTTATGTGTAAGCTTGTTCAGTTGGTCGTTTTGTTTACTGAAAACTTAAAAATACTGGTTTCCATTGTTTTATATATTCAATATAACTGTAAAGTAAGCATCTTACTCGATTAAGTCTCACTGATTGCTCTGTTAAGCTCCTGAACTCTTTTTGTATCTGTCAAGATGGCCTCGGAATCTGAGGCACGAAAAATGTTTGGAAAATAATCTATAAAGTGACTAACTCTTTAAAAACTGATATAATAAAGCGATATACCTAAAACTGAGAGTGAGAGTTAATTTATTCTAGTTAGTGTGTAGAAAGTTAATAAAGTAGTTTACGATATATTCATATAAGTGCTATGCAAGTAGGAAAAGTATATTATAATGATATTGGTTACACAATTTAGATCATTAATTACAATGTACATCTATTCCGTGTTGTATAACGAAGCTGAGAAGAAAATAAGCAAAATTTATTTAAAGCAAATGGTTTAAAACTGCAGCACTACTAACTTTGGGTTCTCAGTTTGTACATAATTCATTTCAAATTAGGAATTCAGTTTATGACACGACACAAGATTAAGTACAAGAACAATAGGAACCTGGCGTATACACTTATTAAGGCGAAAAGAGAAAACTAACATGTCTTATCCATAGTTCTGGACATGAGTTCACCACTGTAATTACGCCTGCTCCCCTGACAATTGCTATCCTTCCACCCAAGAGCAATCGTTACCAAACCTACCTTTCAATAGGATTTTTCAAAAAAGATCAAAGTTATTCCTATTTCTCATCTGAGTGGTGAAATTTCTGATTTTTTGCAAAAAGTTACCCTTATATAAACTATAAACAATATAAAATCACTGTATATTCAATCTAAATGCAAGAAAATCACAACACAAATAAGCAAAGGGCAGAAAATGGTATAATAATGACATAAAATCGTAAAATGAATTCAAAGTAGAAAATGACGTGAAATTTACCTAATTAATATGAATCTTCATAATCCAGAATCCTTGTTAGGGATTTATGTACACGTCAGCAAGGTCAATAATACAACGATTGAAAGATTTCAGCTCATAAGTTTAAAGAAATGTTACCTAGTTAATTGTTACAATAAATATATGGTAAGTAAACATTTATTTTATTTTTCACTCAGATTAAAGTAGGCATTTTTCTGTTCTATTTTCATTTTAAATGTTAAACATTTTGCAGAAAATACAGGAAAGAACTGAAAATCAAGTCCACTAGCGATGCCAATATCGTTGCCATAATGCAGCTACAATTCGTTGAAGTACAGTTTTCAGGCGAGGGCGCTTCTGAGTCCTGGCCAGGTAAATATTGGATCTGTCGATGGTGCACAATGGGAATGATGACGTAATACGGCTTACCTGCTATATTTCTGCACTAGTTTCCCCTGCCTACTGTATACACTCATTAGACAGGTAGTACACAGAGCACAAATAGTAATAGACATCAAACTTCTAACTGTCTGTAGGGACATTTATAGGGCGTGTGTTCTGATATCCGCTGGCAACTCCTTTACCCTTATTGCGGGTAAGGAGGGGAGGGGATTGTGGCTTCCCTGTTGTAGTAACACGTGGGAGAGGTGGGTACACCTAATCGTAATTAGCCAATAAGATGAAAGCATGACGTAATAAACTACCCTACAAACGGTAAGGAATGCGATGTACGCAAGAAGGCGACAGCCATCACTGAGTCAACATGAGGAAGAGCAGTAAGAAGAAACAGACGCCAAGCCTCCTAGGGAGAAATCCCTGGACGCTAAACGCGCTGTCTCTGCCTCTGCGACGGTAAGCGCCGTGGAAAAAGAGAGGACACCAGAGAAATCGCCAGCACCTACACCAAACAAAGTGACACCACCTTCACCAGCGTCACAGCCAACACCAGCCGTCTTATTGCCAGTCACCACCCCCACGAACCCACACACTCTTCTCGTCAGTTGCAACAACTTACACAACCAGAACAACACAGACGCACTCTACAGCGCTCTAGTGCAGTAGTCCGGGGAGTTCATCGACTTATCCCGGACTCACTGTCGCTCAGCGCCGCCCAACAGCATTGGCCGTCTGTAATCCGTGTGGAAGGAATACCACAGCTAGGAGGCTGTTGCCGCTGGACAGGCTGGTAATGCTGGACGAGGTACACTGGCCAACGGGCTACCTGTTCCAGGACAGGTGCTCAAAGTAGAGCAAAGCTCGGACGCCCGTGGCCTCCTAACAGCCACGTGCACTGCCGCCGCCTGTGGCGCTGGCACACTGATCATCAACTGCAACAGACACAAACAACCTGGCACACTCGGTGGGCTGTGTGACATGCGACTGCACCGGGCAATCAGTGTGGCCAAAGAGCCAGAGAGGACCACACATCACTGAACAGCCGCTCCGCTCTCAGGGCTCTCAGCCTAAGTCCACAAAACTAGCCGTATATCCACTCCAACAGGACAGCCGTCAGAACATCACACCGATCACAGCTCTGAAGGAAACCAACAAAACTCTACAAGACCTTGCTGGACGGACAGCAAGGCTGGAGGAGGTCCTTCACCACACCATAGAAGAGGCTCAGCGAGCAGCAGAAACGGACACAAAGCCATACTTCAAGACGAAGTTCGAGAAGATAGTCAAATACATTAACAACGCCAAGATTTCCACCAGCCACAAGTAACTCAACAATATGCTTAGTGGACTCACCAACACTATCATCGAAACCATCAACAACCTGGAGGAGCGTCTGGATCCACACTCCCGATCTGGCGCAACATCCCCTTCCACACCTGCTCACAGCCGATCAAGCTCACCCTCCCCGCTTTCCCCCTTCATTTCCCTAAACAAAGGTTCCCCTCATCACAGCTTCCCAATCCAAGGATTACCAAGATCTAAGTCGGGGTCTCGTGGCAATGGCTTATACCTCTTCTTATAGCCTAGGCGGTAACGGACACAACAAACACCTCCTCAATAAAACTATAAATTAGCATCCCTGTGAAAACAAGTAAAGAGAAGAAGAAAGCAAGAAGGCAGTGCTGATTTCTTTCTGTGCTGTCTATACCTGCAGCGTAGTTGACCGTATCGATCAAGTGTTATATTCCTATCCATCTGAATAGGAAAGCGCAAAACCTCTCTGCATTTTAAACTATTTTCTACACATCTATGAAAGATGGAATGGGAATGCCCATTAACTTCTTTAATGTTGGTACTGGGATTATTGACCTGATAAGATTAATTATTTTATAAGTAGAGCTAGGACAAATATCCTTTTAATTGCAATATGTCGCGCTGCGAGTATGTATGGATAGTGCTGCGAGGGGAAGAGGTGACAGGGTAACCTGGAACTGTAAACACCACAGTCAAGGGTGTAACAACGACTCCAGTTTAAAGAATAAGACGTTACAGATAGGTACATACAGGTGCATTGACTTCGTCTGTTTGTTTGTAAAACATTTAGTATATTTCCTATCGAAGATTATAAATTTAGGATAGATAATGTAGTTTGTAAAATTGTATATTGGTATGCATGATCATTTTACACTGGTCCTCAAAGAACTCTGATTTTAATGGTGAAATCCCTTGTTCTTGTGCCCACATATACCAGATGATGCAACATGATATTTGTGTTTTTGTTGTTGTTTTCTTTTTTATTAGTATTTTAATAATATTCGGTTCTTTTGCAGTTTTTGCTTCTTTTACAATGTTGTATTCCTGAATGACACAACCTGTGTCGTATGCTTTCTCCATTCACTGTGAATATTCCAAATTCTTCCATTAACGGTTTCAATGTGGCAGCACGTGATGATTCTGACATATTGAACTTCGTTTAGTGCAGAATGGAACATAAACACAGAGCGCACAGCGGCCAAATCTACACCACCAGTACTACACTCGAACTACTGACCGTCAAAAGTACATTCCTGGATCCGTGTGTTTAGTGTGACGCCACTTGTACTAGATAGAGTGGTAGTTATGTTGGTTAACCACTCAGTAGATATTTGTCCTAGTTCAGTTTATAAGGAAATGATAGTCGGTCATATAAAAATCTTTGCAACAAGTAGCTTCCATGTTATAAAATGAATGCGTAATATAGGAAGCTCGAGTTGCAATTTTGTCAGGGGATAAAAGGTCATTAGACAGGCAGTTTGTGTTTTGCTAAAACAGTTAATTATATCTAGGGTCCGAAACTTCTTACACTTATCACGAAATGAAGCGGTCACAAGTTACCTCCATAGGGGCAGAGCGTGACGTCATTGCCCCAGTACAGTGCCAGCACGGAACACACTGCCTACAGCGCATAGTGACTCTCGAACATGTTCACTAGTTCCACACAGTAAAATACCTGCAGCACGAAAATCGAAACATTCACGTATTTCTGAACTTGTACAAGAATTTGGAAGTAAATAATTCTCTGCAAATGGCGACAACGTTGAATGTATGCAAAAACTTTACCTACAACGTTCATACGTCGATTGTACCTTGCCTCCTCTATGTTGTGATCACGTGACAAACTTACCCCTCCCACTTGCTATAGTCCAAACCCCGCAAACTTTCGTTTCCTTTGTGAAGGTTTGAACTCGAGATACATCAGCGTAGTTAAGGTGCTTAGGCATTTCGATAAGCTCAACCGACAAGAAATCTATTGGTTCAAATTTCGGATATTTAGAACTGAGAAATCAGTATTGCCTGTAAATACATACGCATGCCAATTCTAAAAATTAGAAAAGGAGAAAATGCTTAGAATTTGGCAAGTCGTGGAGTAAAAAGTTGTTTTAGATGCGAATAAGAAACTTAAAATTTGGCAACACATAATGTAGGAACGTTGGTGAATAGTCATAAAACAGGTGAGACTTATGTTGCTAAAAGAGCGTGTATTTCTAAAGTTCGTGTTTTACAGCTTTACAATCATTTATATTACATAAGGGATTTACTATGTTGGATTATCGGCAGTTCGTAGCGGACAAAGGCCACGCAAGGTTTAGCACAAGGGAATTTCCCAATTAACATTTTAGCGACTCGCGACATTATACGCTTCTCATTGTTATTACGGTAGGCGTAAACTGGTTGAGTGAGTGAGTGAGTGGTGTTTAAGGGCCCGTCGACAGCTAGGTCATTTGGGCCCCGTAAACTGGTTGATACTTCAGGGGTTAGCAGATACAATACTTCCATAGTTCAGCTCTCTTTCAGCAACAGTTTATTCCTTCATCCTCAAACAGCTGTTAACTCGCTTGAACTGTCTCGTTTATTAGACCCGATGAAGTTTATCAGCAAACTCAACTACGTTGTCTATTCCCGCACCCACGCTTACCATAGGTTTTATAGTTCACACTAGCAGGCAGATGCAAATTCATCAAAGGCGAAGATGTTGGAGATCTCATAAAAGATTGCACACCATGGCAATAACGTTATTAATGTACTCGAAAACTAACTCTGGTTTGAAGGTTACATGTATACCACTTCCATAAAACCAGAGAAAAGTCTAAAAAATAAAGCAAGGCAAATTTTGAGTCAGGAGGTGACGACATGACAGTTTTTATTTTTTCTTCCTCTTTTTCTTTCCTTCTAAACCTTTTTCTTAATGCATACAGACATTTGCAAATTAGTGGACAGATTCCATATTTGATACTGGTTAAAAACAATGCATGACACAAGTTATATTCTTTTTCACCCTCTCTTGTTTAGATAATTACATCCCATTTTATACTTTAAAGTCCTTGTACTGAGAACCTCTATCATCGTCATCGTCATCGTCATCATCAACTATTTATTGTACATATACAGGTGTTAATGAACTACACTGAAATATTTTCAGAGCAAGTGAAGATCTCTGAAACAAGTAATTTGGGATAGGAGACTTATGACCTGTTGACTCAAATATGGAAGTTACGGCTATAAGTTTCTAAAGTGCCAGTACGCCACTGCTAATGATGATACCACTTGAGTGCACAACACACGAAAATGAAGAGACGGTCAGAGCACTCCCTCTGGCGCAATGGTTATGATATTAGTTTTCAAGTGAAAGGGTAAACGAGTTCGCGTCTCCTTCACTTTATTTCTCTTTCTTTCTTTCTTTCTTTCTTTCTTTCTTTCTTTCTTTCTTTCTTCCTTCCTTCCTTCCTTCCTTCCTTCCTTCCTTCCTTCCTTCCTTCCTTCCTTCCTTCCTTCCTTCCTTCCTTCCTTCCTTCCTTCCTTCCTTCCTTCCTTCCTTCCTTCCTTCCTTCCTTCCTTCCTTCCTTCCTTCCTTCCTTCCTTCCTTCCTTCCTTCCTTCCTTCCTTCCTTCCTTCCTTCCTTCCTTCCTTCCTTCCTTCCTTCCTTCCTTCCTTCCTTCCTTCCTTCCTTCCTTCCTTCCTTCCTTCTTCCTTCCTTCCTTCCTTCCTTCCTTCTTCCTTCCTTCCTTCCATCCTTCCTTCCTTCCTTCCTTCCTTCCTTCCTTCCTTCCTTCCTTCCTTCCTTCCTTCCTTCCTTCCTTCCTTCCTTCCTTCCTTCCTTCCTTCCTTCCTTCCTTCCTTCCTTCCTTCCTTCCTTCCTTCCTTCCTTCCTTCCTTCCTTCCTTCCTTCCTTCCTTCCTTCCTTCCTTCCTTCCTTCCTTCCTTCCTTCCTTCCTTCCTTCCTTCCTTCCTTCCTTCCTTCCTTCCTTCCTTCCTTCCTTCCTTCCTTCCTTCCTTCTTCCTTCCTTCCTTCCTTCCTTCCTTCCTTCCTTCCTTCCTTCCTTCCTTCCTTCCTTCCTTCCTTCCTTCCTTCCTTCCTTCCTTCCTTCCTTCCTTCCTTCCTTCCTTCCTTCCTTCCTTCCTTCCTTCCTTCCTTCCTTCCTTCCTTCCTTCCTTCCTTCCTTCCTTCCTTCCTTCCTTCCTTCCTTCCTTCCTTCCTTCCTTCCTTCCTTCCTTCCTTCCTTCCTTCCTTCCTTCCTTCCTTCCTTCCTTCCTTCCTTCCTTCCTTCCTTCCTTCCTTCCTTCCTTCCTTCCTTCCTTCCTTCCTTCCTTCCTTCCTTCCTTCCTTCCTTCCTTCCTTCCTTCCTTCCTTCCTTCCTTCCTTCCTTCCTTCCTTCCTTCCTTCCTTCCTTCCTTCCTTCCTTCCTTCCTTCCTTCCTTCCTTCCTTCCTTCCTTCCTTCCTTCCTTCCTTCCTTCCTTCCTTCCTTCCTTCCTTCCTTCCTTCCTTCCTTCCTTCCTTCCTTCCTTCCTTCCTTCCTTCCTTCCTTCCTTCCTTCCTTCCTTCCTTCCTTCCTTCCTTCCTTCCTTCCTTCCTTCCTTCCTTCCTTCCTTCCTTCCTTCCTTCCTTCCTTCCTTCCTTCCTTCCTTCCTTCCTTCCTTCCTTCCTTCCTTCCTTCCTTCCTTCCTTCCTTCCTTCCTTCCTTCCTTCCTTCCTTCCTTCCTTCCTTCCTTCCTTCCTTCCTTCCTTCCTTCCTTCCTTCCTTCCTTCCTTCCTTCCTTCCTTCCTTCCTTCCTTCCTTCCTTCCTTCCTTCCTTCCTTCCTTCCTTCCTTCCTTCCTTCCTTCCTTCCTTCCTTCCTTCCTTCCTTCCTTCCTTCCTTCCTTCCTTCCTTCCTTCCTTCCTTCCTTCCCTCCCTCCCTCCCTCCCTCCCTCCCTCCCTCCCTCCCTCCCTCCCTCCCTCCCTCCCTCCCTCCCTCCCTCCCTCCCTCCCTCCCTCCCTCCCTCCCTCCCTCCCTCCCTCCCTCCCTCCCTCCCTCCCTCCCTCCCTCCCTCCCTCCCTCCCTCCCTCCCTCCCTCCCTCCCTCCTTCCTCCTTTCCTCCTTTCCTCCTTTCCTCCTTTCCTCCTTTCCTCCTTTCCTCCTTTCCTCCTTTCCTCCTTTCCTCCTTTCCTCCTTTCCTCCTTTCCTCCTTTCCTCCTTTCCTCCTTTCCTCCTTTCCTCCTTTCCTCCTTTCTTTCTTTCTTTCTTTCATTTTTGTTTTAATGTTTTGTCTAAGGTTTTAATTCCTGTACAATCCATTTTACAGAGTGATTTCACCTTGTGAGTGCAATTAATTACAATTACAATTCCTTGTAACAAAGGTTGAATCTCCTGCTTTATACTCTCACATGCTCTACGTCTAAATGGGAGGAGGTTTAAACGGTGAAGGAAGTTACATACAATGAAAAGTAAATGCAACTCTTTACGTCAGGTTTAAAGTAAGTGCCTTTTGTAATTTATGACGAAGAAAAACAAATTAACCACATGACAGTAACCGAACCAATGACCTCTGGAACAACAGCTTTCGGCGCTACGGGTTGGGCCACCAGAACAGTTACACAAACTACTAGAGTAGGCAATTGATGCAAGAAGGCAGTTAATCCCTGTTCAGTGTCGCACTGGCAGGTGATTAGTTCGAGATTTGAGATATCTTTGAGGCATTAAATCTTGAGAACGCCAATAACGAGCCGTTAAGTTTCGATATTTCTATACTTGGGAAGCAGTTTTAAAGATATTCTTATCCAATAATCTCACCCACCTTGTTTAAACACCAACTTATCAGCTTCTGATGCCAATTAGGTTTAACACAATTTACTGCGTTATGTTAAGCCGCAGGCCATGCATTGCCTATCTCAACTTGCTTATATTAGTCAAGTCTACAATCGCTGAAATTATTTGGTGTAGTTCATTAACACCCGGTAACAACATGCTCCATTACAAACTAACTTTACATGTTTTAGTTTTCTTAAAGTTTTCAGCTTCTCTGATATCAGGTGAGGTTCTTAGAATGCATAATGCTGGTACTATGAACTAGAATCTGTGTAGTTCATCGTATCATCATGATTATTATTCTTATTCTTACTACTATTCGTACTATTATTATTATTATTATTATTATTATTATTATTATTATTATTATTATTATTATTATTATTATTATTATTATTATTATTATTATTATTATTATTATTATCATTATCATTATCATTATCATTATCATTATCATTATCATTATCATTATCATTATCATTATCATTATCATTATCATTATCATTATCATTATCATTATCATTATCATTATCATTATCATTATCATTATCATTATCATTATCATTATCATTATCATTATCATTATCATTATCATTATCATTATCATTATCATTATCATTATCATTATCATTATCATTATCATTATCATTATCATTATCATTATCATTATCATTATCATTATCATTATCATTATCATTATCATTATCATTATCATTATCATTATCATTATCATTATCATTATCATTATCATTATCATTATCATTATCATTATCATTATCATTATCATTATCATTATCATTATCATTATCATTATCATTATCATTATCATTATCATTATCATTATCATTATCATTATCATTATCATTATCATTATTACTATTACTATTATTATTACTATTATTATTACTATTATTATTACTATTATTATTACTATTATTACTATTAATATTATTGTTGTTGTTGTTGTTATTGTTATTTTTATTCTTATGATTGTTATTCTTGTTGTCATTGTTATTCTTATTATTGTTATTCTTGTTATTGTTATTATTAAAGTACTAAGTAATTACATGTATTGTCCTGCCTACTGAAATTGGCTATTAATTTTTTGACTTCCGCACACCTTTTCTCCAAAAGTAAGATTTTCTGCATTCAGGTTCTGTGTTATAGGTATTTTCCCCATATAACGGGCATTGACTTTGTGGATAGCCATTTCTTTGACCTCTTAAAATCCACACTTCCAGTCCTTTCCATCTTTCTTCTTTATTGGCGTTGTCTATTTACCTCTCCCTTTCCCAACTGCTAGTGACCTCATCTGTTTATTGACTGAATCATTTTTATTTATCAATATCTTCAGCTCTTTTGCTCCTTTCCAGAAAGCTCCATATGCTTCTTTTTCTTGAAATATTCCCCAAACTGTAATTTGCTACGCTGAAATGGGGTATCGTATGTCCAATACTGCTTTTGATTTAATGTCTTTATCATGAATAGTGCTATGGTGATTATGAATACTGCAACCTCCACTCCAATTCCTACTTATTTCATTGTTTTCCTCGTTACTGGGCTCCCCTAGGACCAAACCTTCTTCTCTTCCCCCCACTGCTCTTTTAGCACTCAACAGCTCAGAGAATACACCAATCCCTTAACTCTCAAGTAAACTTTTACTTCAAACTTCTTTCTAAATAAATGTAAATTCAAGCATGGGGAGTGGTGCTAATATAATAAAGTGTTTTAAATTGGAAACTAAATGCTGAAACCTTTTTAACCTACTCAATGGCAACCCTTCAACTGTTTAAAGCAATATCCTTGTCTTGATTGGCAGTCTTTGTTTCCGGTTCACGGAGGCAACTTGCATTGAGTTAATAACCAAGCTAAAATCCCCTAATATTGCGAAATGTGTTTTTAATGTGCTTCTAAATACGTTCAAACAGATTTAATAAAACCTTTTACATTTAAACAACTGCATTAGGTACATTATTTTAAATGGGTTTATTGCTTTATAAAACTACTGTTTTTCTGCTTTACTCTCACATTAATAGTTTTCTCCGTTTTTATGTGTAAATTAAATATAATATTCCAATTTAGTGTATAAACAAACATTTTTCGGCTTAGTGTAGGTATTCTGGAGTTGTTTTCCATACTTTCAAAAGCAGGGATTTAGGAATCCTAGCTTTTCATCTGCAGGTTAAATCTTCTTTAAGCGATGTCCAACCTTTTCTCTTTGGAGACGCTTGCGTAAGTAGATGCTACTTCACCACCTCCGACCTTCAGTCGGAGGGTGCGTTAGCTGGTACCTGTGACGTGTAAAATCACAAGCAGACAGTCAGTATCCAGTGACGGACACAAACAGGCCATCCCATGGCAGTTTCCAAGTCATACCTTGAATTTTCTGGGAATGTCTTCAGAAGGCCTCTTCATTCTGGATGATTTTTGTGTACATGGTAAACAGTAAGAGAGAGAGAGAGAGAGAGAGAGAGAGAGAGGGAGGGAGAGAGAGACAAAGGCTTACTGCATAAAAATGTGGATCTCGTTAAAACACACGATTTATGTTGAAAACTTATTTTTTCTTCTGACTGAACCATGACCGAGATATTCTTTCTTATTTGTTTGAATTTGCCAAAGCTTATACTTTTCTCAAATAGGAATATGTTGCTCGTCTTTCTTATGCCCTGACCTTGCAAAGAGAGCGGAATTTCTAAGGCATCGCAGAGCCACCAGCTCTTGAAACATCTCACTGTCGCTTGAAGCACACTGTATTCCCATATTCCACTTGTATCTACAGGAATATTAGCAATTAGATATTTTTTGAAAATGTTTATGTTGATATATATTTCATATACCGGGTAAAATGGAACTCACTGCGTTCCTTTCAATATGTGCTTAATAAGAGCATTCAAGCATAAAAGTAAAAAGCCATATTTTCTAAGATGAGCTGTTTGTGAAAAAGAAAACAAACTAAAATTGTATAATTCAGCAAACGTGCCTGAAGCAAAGGATTTATTTGTTAGTTGTGTAACGGAAACTTGTTCTGACATAGCTTCGTTAGTAACTGATATATCACATAGGGTTTTTTAAAACAATCACAATGGTATTCAGAACACAACTTTGCAGACGTAATGTAGTTGTGCATGTCAACGATATTGCAAACAGTTCAGGCTAGATCACGGTTCTGAACCGGCTTCCGGACATAAACAAAACCTAGCCTACACTATTCCATTCATCTTAAGGGTGACCTGCACTTTTTTCCGCACGTCCCTCAATTTAAATAAACACGGCGAAAAGTTTTGGCAAAACAACAAGTAGGACTGGCTAGTTACTTTGTTTTGCAGTGTTTAACGCCCGCTTTCATTACATACGGCACCACAGGCGGTGGCACTGATGATACATGGAATGAAGATAGAGCATCGGTGGAATGAGATTGCGGGGGAAACCGGAGAACACGGAGGAAGCCCGCCCCAGTGCCGCTTCGTCCACCACAAATCCCACATGCGGTTGCCTGGGATCGAACCCGGGCCGCTTTGGTGAGAAGCGAGGCTAGTTACCCTGGAACAGTGTAAATTGAAAGGTTTGCCTTCGGTGTCCAATAAGGGCTCAACAATGTGATTTTGTGTTTACATATAGGAAATATGGTTTGGTCGATTACATTCCAGCAGCATCAACTACTAAACTAATATAAGTTTAATGTTGAAGGAGCTGATATAAATATACGTCGATTGTGAGGTTAGGTTAGAAAACGGGTCATTGAAAGATTCAAATGGAATTATTAATAGGTAGTTGACATGAAGCGTTTGATTATGCTGAGTGGCGTTGAATCTTTTCCCTTATGAGCTAATGACGTCACCTTGTCGCTGAGGTGCAAGGGTAATATGGAAATACCGTAGGTTTTAAGCGATAGTGAAATGTTTTAAGAACCGTTTGCAATGTGATGCCTTTAAAATTCCGTTCTCTTTGCAACATATTCCTATTTGAGAAAAGTATAAGTATTGATAAAATTCAAATAAGTAATTAATGATGTCTCGGAAATTGTTTACTTCAAACAAAAAATAAGTATGTTTTAACACCTTTTTTTTATTTAGCAAGTTTGCCCCTTACAAAAATCTTCCATAATGAAGAGGTTTTTTGAGGACATCTCAGAAAATTGAAGGTATGACTTAAGAAAATGCGATGGGGTCGCCTGTTTGTGTCCGTCACTGGATACTGACTGCTTGCTTGTGATTTTACACGTCACAGGCACCAGCTAAGCCACCCTCTGACTGAAGGTAGGTGGTGGGGAAGCAGCATTTAATCACGTAAGCGTCTCCAAAGAGACAAGGTTGGACATCACTGATTTACAGCATATCTACTTTATATTTTCGAGAATCCGAAAATATCTCCGCAGAAAATATTCATAGAAAAAAGTGGAAGTGGGAGTTTAAAGGTGTTTATCAAATAATGTCAGCTATAACGGTTTGAATTAGTGTAATAACTTCGCTTACACCCGGTATTTCTGAAAACTCGAGCATAATGGCCGTATTAAATGCTTTATATTCTACTTGGAGGTAATTTCATTACATAAACATATTGCGCGGGAGCACTTGGAGCTGGTTTTCTTCTCGCGCGGTGGAATTATTTAGTATGCGTGAGGGCATTGTGCAACTAATAATATAAACACTGGAGGTTATGTGATGGTTTATGCCGAATAGAACGTGCTGTTTGTTCCAACGTCCCCGTCCTAAACACAGTTGGAAGTGTGCAAGATAAGACTTCTCTCCTTTACTCTGCAATCTAAAACTGCTATTCTCAATGAATTATGGTTAGACCACTGTGCATCGTGTATTTTCTCTGTAACATAACATTTTGCTCTACTCCTACGAGGGCAGGACTGAACAATTTTAGAATGGCGTGTTTTCAAATACAAATGTAGGTTAAGGGGACCTAAGACAGATTTTTTAGCCGAAGCGGCCAACTTGTTCGATTTTTGGATTTCTGCAAAATGTTCTCTCTATGATGTGAGTAAAACATTTAAATGCGTTTGATAGTGTTCCAAATCTTTTTTATATTTTAACCCTTTACACTAGGTACAGCCATGGAAAAAATGATTGAGTGCATTACGATAACAGAATGCTTCTTAATTGCAGGTGATGGTGCAGCGCGGTTTACATAAGTCGATATTTCAACATGTTGCTGGGTGTATTTATAGGCTCTGTTCGATATATTATTGTCTGTCGGATATAGGCTGTACTTTGAATCACTAGTATGCATACAAATGCGCTTGGTGATTGACGACATACCTTATTTGTTTGTCCGACAGATAATATTTGCAACAGGGACTATCAATAAACTCAGCAAAATGTTCGAATATCGACTTGTGTAAACCACGCTGCAACACGACTCGTAATGCGCTCAATCGTTTTTTCCGTGGCTGTACATTAGTCTATATTGACCCTAGCATTACCAAGGAGGGGGAGGGGGGTTACCTTATTCCCACATTCAGTAATTTTTTAAACTGCATTTTTATTTTTGGATTAAAGTCATGCAGCTAATGGTCATTGTCAGTAATTGTTTCTACTACTGAATTGCGCAATTGTTTGAAGGTTTTCATTTTTGGTTTTACTGAGAAGCAATAAAATGTAAAGGTGGTCATAAGGCACTGCCCCGTCGGTATACTGTAATTCATGTAAAAAAGTAAAAATGTTACATTTATAGACCTGACAAGATATAATACCCAATTGCAAAGTAAATTGGTTTTAAAAATTGCTCAGAGATTTTGTTAATAGTGGTGGTCACAAAGTGCCCACCCCTGGTAATCTAAGTTTTGGAATAAGGCTTGGTAATGCCAGAGTTAATTTTTTCAATATAAAATTGAATTTTTCTCAGAACGACATTTTTGGATATAACAAATACCTACCCATGCAGTATAATTTTCTATATACATTTCCATGAAACTTGGCACAATTGCTCTACAGTTCAATATAAAGAACTTGTAGAATCCTTTCTGGGCTAAAATGTAACATTTGGGCACAGTAGTGCAATTAATCCAAACATTTTTACTTTTTAGGCTGCAATGTCTGCATTATTGATTGCAATTAATACTTAATTACTCAAGCCACAAAATGAGAAAAGCATTCTAAAATAACTTCTTAGGAGTTCAAATATTAATATAACAAACCCGAGGGGGAAGAGGAGCCGGTTTATTATTCCCGCGCCTCCCTTGGGAGTACGAAACGGAAGGGGTGGGGGAGGAACCGGGCTGAGCCAGCCTCCACCGGGGTGCCTCTAACTGGGAAAATATAGGGAAAACGATATTCAAAACTCTGGAGCAAAAATAAAAAGACAGGAAAAAGAAAAAAGGATGAAGAATCAAAAGAAAAAACTAATGGAAAAAACCTCTAAAATTGTTAGTCCTTTCTCTCCAGGAGAGATTCAGTTGTGTAATAACGCCTTAAACAGGCAAGGGACATGGGTAATACATTTTGAGACCATGGACTAAACAAGTCGCTCATAAAACTATTTGGAATGAAATAAATGTATTTTCTGAATATACCACTTCAAATTAAGGGAATAGGAGAAAAAAGTAGGAGCACTCCTTCAAGTACAGTTTCGAGCACATACATCATGTTACAAGCAAGCTTGGAGGAAAACTAAACTGATAATAAACTTCTACATACACTATTGAAAAAAGCTAAGCGTTGCGCCACCTGTAAATGCATGGAATGCTGAAGTATGACGACACTCGATGAGAAACAAACCGCAGAACGTTACCTTTACGATAGCTGAAGCATACCAGTCCGTATTAATTCCAACAGATTTGACGGATGTAATATTTCGCTATTCTGATAATACTCAGACAGATAGGATATGCAAACCCGTGTAACAGCCTCAATTATCTGCCACAATATCGCCTGAGGATTTCTAATGATGCAGATACAACAGATAGCCAGCAATTCTGAAGCTCCTGAGCATGACGAAAGGTCACAACGAGTACCTAACTTAATTTAAAACAAGACGAGTCAACGATTTAAAAACTCGCGGAATCAACACAGATAAAAAGTGGTCCCTGGAGTCAGTAGAGTTCCCGCCTCACCCTCCTCCGCATTACTGGTGGAGCAATTGGCGAAAGTGCTCTATATTGACAATAATTGTATTGGTCATGTTTGTTACACTCATCATGTAGAATACTTCGTTAACGTATGGCCAAAGTAGGAGCTTCACACCCGATATACATTAACTGCCAATTGGTGGTGAAAATTTAGTAATCAGATGGAGGGGCCACCAGTAACTACAGCACATCGGCTATAGTGGGACCTTTGTGCTTCCAGCGTGACATCTTGAAGAACTGAAGGCATACAGAAAGGCGACCAAAGCAGGACGGCGATGTGCGCTAGCAAGGGCGACTACCTTAATGATTCCAATATGACAGCAGTCCTGATGCTGGATAGACCGGCCTTCGTCGCCCTAACCTGGGTTACCCACCTTTCTCACACACACGCACACCCTGAGGAAAAAAATCTGATGTGTTGCACTCATACGAGTTTCTCTACTCTTATACTAACCATTCTTCCTAATCTCCTTCGTGTTAGTTGACATAATTATTGCTATTATTGCTTATTTCCTTGTTGGTGCAAGAGGAATATTAGAATACCGTAGGCTGTGAGTGATAGTCAAATCTTCTAAAGCTTTGAGATTCCGTTCTCTTTGCACGCTTAACATATAAAATAAAAAAATTAACAACGATGTTCTATCTCATGAAAGTTTTAAGTTTTTCGAAACTGACACATATAACAAGGAATATCTCCGAAACACTCTACAAAACATTTATTAAGACATAAATTGTGTGTTTTAGCAAGATCTAAATTTTTTGTAGGGTAAGATTTTCTCTCTCTCTTACTGTTTACGAGTTATTCAGAGGTCGTCCAGAGTAAACAGGGCTACATAGGCTATAGCCAGAAAATTAAAAATATTCATTTCATTTGTCATCAAAATGTCTCAAACATACGGCATTTTAATCAAAATCATTGCGCCATTTTCAAGAAAATCAAAATTTTCGAAAAATTTTCCATGTAAAGGGTAGTTTAGGATGGGGATATTTTCTTCAAAATCTTCGTGTCGCACCCTTGAAAGATATTAAACTTAAATACAAACTTTGGTTTTTAACCAACCTTTTATTAGTTATGCTGTCCACAGAGTGACACACACACACTCACACACACTCACACACACTCACTCACACTCACACACACATACACACATACACACATACACACATACACACATACACACATACACATACACACGGAACTTTTTCTAAAAATACTTTGTTTGGATTCAGGGATCTCAAAACATATTTCCAGTGAAATCTGGACATCGAATACAATACTTCCTTCTACTTACCAGTAGAGAAAGTAATGACCCGTAGTTCATAACTAGAACAGCCGGTAGCAGGTTCATGGAAGAGCGAGAGATTACGGACGACGTTAAAGGTGTCGCACATAAGGAAGATTGTATCACTGCATTTTTATAAGATCTCCTTAAAAATAGGTAAATAAAAATAAAAACATTAAAAATCTTGACATGCTCTCCAGATTCAACAAGAGCATGTACCAATAATATGGCTCTCTGAGCACTAATTTTAATACGTTAAACCAATCTCTTGTGTGATATTTATGTGACGTTTTAAACGTTAATCATTTTATATGTACTTTTAAACATGTTTATCTCATCTATGTTAGAGACTTGTTAATTAATGTTAGTCTAATTCTTCTTTGCAACCCAAAGCCTTTACACGGCTACAGTGAAAGAACAGTTAACAATCAAAGCAACACTAATAATGTTTTACTTGAAAGCCCGGAGGTTAGAAGCCCCTTACTCACGAATTTGAGATCGTTTCACTGTTTACTGGAAAATTTTAATGGGATGCAATGCACAAACGAGCATCTCCTCACGGTAGTACCATAGTAAGAATTTTGGCACACAAGGTTAAAGATCCGCAATTCGAGTCCTGTCACTACATTCAATGTTTCAAGTCTGATTCAAAGTTCCATTGAAGTTCAATCCAATTCAAATTGTCAATTAGATTTAATGTGTTAACCGAGCGGGATGGCTCAGGCCGTAACGTCTGTGGCCCGCATTCGGGAGGTCGTGGGCTTGATCCCCGTGCCCACGCACTCTGATATGGGGTTTTCCGTGGTTTCCCAATGTCACTTAGGCGAATGCTGAGGTGCATATTTCATACCACGGTTTCCTTTCCATCATTTCCCTTCATTTCATTTCCTGCTCATCTTTCAGGTGCACTTCCAGGCGTGTGGTGTTGGCAGTGCCGGGCAGATGGAGTGGTTGAGTGAGAATGGTAACTTGTTCACGGCGCTAGGCGGCGTTTGGCGGCCCTTGTCCTCCGTAAGGGGGGGGGGACGCTCAGTACGACACCGGATCTGCGGTGTGAAGGCTGCTCGGCGGGGCCAGGCGTCCTGATGAAAAGATCTCAGCACTTGTTAGGGACTTCCACGCGTCTCTGTGGCCTGTCTAGTTGCGAACCTGATGGCACCTTCGGTTCCCTCATTTCATCCTTGCCTCCTGGGGAGTGGCAGCTACAGTAGACCTGTACAGGTCGACGTGAGCGAGGCTTCACCTTTTGTAGAACAGATTGTTCTTTTTCATAGCTGAAACATATTTTACAGATGCATTAGTGTAAAGATCACAACTCTTATTCTCCAAAGCACCAATTAATTAAAGCAACAAAAGTGCGCTGTGCACACTATACACACATACATGCATTGTGTACACATACCTGCATATACCTGCATAAAGATGATGAACAAATAAATATAAAAAATATGCAATATCATACTAACCCCGCGGCGCAACAGCCCTTTCCGTGTCAAGACCTACCGTCCGGCCGCTGCATCCCCCCACCTCTGCCAATCACAGACGCAGTAGATACCATACTTCGGTACTAATTTCTAAATCCGGGGCATATAGTCTTTTTTCTTTAGCTGATTGCCCTCCCCGTAAGGAGGACTGACACCCCCGGGGACCAAGACTGTGCCTAGGGTCAGATGTCTGTCGCGGAGCAGACGAACCTATCGACCGGTCAGCCCAGCACCAGGTATGTGAGTGAGGAACAGGATTATATGAAACGCAGCTGAAATGGATGAATGGAAAGGCGATGATGGAGCATTTGGTGGAATGAATGGCGGGGGAAGCCGGAGAACCCGAAGGAAACCCGCCCGCCCAGACACCTCTTCGCCCACCGCGAATACCACATGCGGTCCCTGGGATCGAACCCGGGCCACCTTGGTGATAGGCGACGGTCTCGCCACTTGGTCACGGCGCCCCCGGCATAGGTATATTCCAAATTTTCGTAATTTATTTCAAAATAAAGCTTTAAAATGCTACATTCTTTATTTTACAGATCAATACTAAACTAAACAGAACCAACAAATTCAACTTCAACAAACATTTAAATTGTTTTAAAGCTAGTTCTAACTTATTACTTAAAATGTAATTAAATTTTCTATTTTTTGTTTTTTTCTTAAAGTTTTTATTTAATTGATAATAAATAATGCACAAATGTATCAACTATAACATTTTAATGTTTACTTAATATAATTATTACATAATTTATCGTTAACTACTTGAAAACATTGAACATTTCTACAAGTATACGTTTAAAGTTTATTTCTTAGGAAAATGTTTATTTTAACTGAACTATATACATTTAACCTTTAGACCGATATTTTCTTAATCCCGGTTTATAAATTTAATATATTAATATATATTTAATAAATTATATTTTAGTAAATTTTATACTATTCTTATCCAATTTCATTCCACGAAACAACTTTAATTCTCACTAAATTTCACCATATTATTCTTTATTATAGATTATATTATTTAAACTAATATATTTATATATCAGGTGAGTCAGCTGCCCCTTATTCTCGAGTTTTATGCAATCCGCATTTAATAGTCCAACATGAAAACATCGACCCCATTACCAGGTTCTACCCGCGTGTTTAACATGGATGTTAAACACTCGATGAAATTAGTGCTAATATGGATGTTATCACATCGCTTTTTAATATATTCGTAATTAGACAGCTGACGTTTGCACTTCTGCAAATGTTCACTGGAACAAGCAAGTATTACATCTTAAACGGAATGTTTAGCTCATACGTTACTAGGTAGCTCAGTTGGAACGGGCGCAAGACTCCGAAGTAATCTGTCTGCTGTGAAGGTGGTTCGAATCACCTGCATATACTAATTTCTTTTTAACCGTGCAATCCTCACAATTTACAAACTATTATTCTGAAAACTGTTATATTCATTTTTATTGTTTTCTTTATGTTTTATGACATTGTTTGATGTTTCTTTATTGGTGAACTACAATTATGTAGTTGTTTGAACACACTTATAGGTAGGTGCAATTGAAATAAGGATCATTCATACACATTTGAACACAGAAAGCAAGGGAATTACATTGTCAGAGTTTAACATGGAAGTTAAACTCAATTTTGTACACAATGAATTATTGTGCTATTAAAAATGCAGACAACCAAGAACGATTTAAATTATAATGTCCTCAACCCTCAGGGACTTCATAATTAGATTATTGTGAATTCGGTTTCCAAGTTTTGATGCACATAAAAAAAAAAAAATATATATTTACAATGCTGAGACTCGAACCTGTGTCACTGGGGGTTAAGCGCAGAGGACCCGTCACAATCCTATTCAGCTATTTCCAGTCTTCCTGAAAGCACGTACCACGTCCAATAGAAGGACTTGTATGCCTGACGCTATGCCATTGCCACCTCGCGAGTTTGCCTGCTTGATTTAGCCTTTTAAGACAGTTTTAATCATTTACTGGGCGTTTTAATATTATTACTTAAATGGCAAAAGCTGTTATGCATATTAATTGAGATGCACGAGGCGTTGTTCACGCCAAAATGCAAATAAACTGTTATTTAATAACATGTCCGTTTTGACTGTACGCATCCATGATGGATGAGGCGTCTCTAAATTTTTCCTAATTTTTGGCAGCCAATCCCTGCTCTAAGTACAAGAATGCACCATTTTCTTTTTAGCTGACGTTGTTAGTGTACTCCTATGATAGGTCCATTTTTTCCGAGGCGTTTACTGAATTACGTTGCTATGTATACTCTAATAAAAAGTTTGTAAAATCGGCTGGAAACCGGAATTCGCTCTCAGTAAACGCGTCGTTTGTTTTTGAGGTGTACCTTAGCGAGGAGTACGTTCTGTCCCTTAAAGCACTGTTGCTCTCAATTTTGCGCATTCCTCTCTTCAAGAACGTCAAGCATGACATTTTAGTAAGCGCAAAACTGTGCTAAGGCGCAGATGCCGTTAGATGGGTGGCCTACCTTCCAAAAAAATAAGGCGCGGCTGACTCACCTGGTATAAATGCTACATTGTACGGTTAAGTGTAGTGTGCGGCAGCATACATGAGCTTTCCTTCTTAACCATACTTTTGGTGGTGTTTGACGCCTCTTCCTACTACGAGGGTGGTTTAAAAAGTTCTCGGAATAACCGCGACAGCGCGAGTTGTTCATGCGATGTTCATTCGACTGTTGTCTGTAAACACGTGTCACGTCAGTGCTCCTGGAAGACGTGTGTGGTGGTCACGTGGTTCTATTGTTGTTTGCATGTAGTGATTTGCGAAGGTGGAAAAAATTGAGATTCGAGCAGTGATTAAGTACTTCGTAAAGAAAGGAATGAAAGCAAAGGATATTCATGCCGATTTCCAAAATACACTGGGGGACTCTCCTCCTTCATATTCAGCAGTTATCAGGTGGGCAAAGGAATTCAAATTTGGTCGGGAGAGCTTAGATGATTATCGCGCAGTGGTCGGCCAAGATGTGTCACCACGCAAGACATCATTGCAAAAGTGCACAAAACGGTCACGGAGGATCGCCGACTGAAAGTGCGGGAAATTGCTCAAGGTTACCAGATATCATTTGAATATTACATTTCCACTGAAGAATTACATATGAAGAACTTATCTGAAAGATAGGTGTCGCGACTCTTGACGCTGGATCAAAAGTGCACAAGAATGGAAATATCGGAACAATGTTTGGCCCATTTTAGGAGAAACGAACAAGATCTTTTACCACTGGTTTGTGACCGCAGATGAACCTTGGATCCACTACTACACCCCAGAGACAAAACAACAGTCAGAGAAATGGAAGCATGCTGATTCTCCACCGCCAAAGAAAGCAAAGGCAATGCTTTCAGCCGGAAAGGCCATGGCATCAATGTTCTGGGAGGTGTAGGGGATTCTGTTTGTAGGTTATCTTCCCACTGGCCAAACAATTACCGGAGAGTACTATGCTAACCTCCTGGGCTAATTACAGCAAACTATACGTGAAAAAACGCTAAGAGAGCGTAGGCTTTCACGGCCGGAGTCAATATAACTAGAAAATATTTCCGGTTACCATCCTGTGAAACGCCTGAAGGTTTATATAGAGAATGCACTTGTTATGAAGCAGGATGTTGCGGGTGTCTTCTTCGAGCTGGAGAAGGCCTACAACACCTCATGATGCTATGGTATCATCCGTACTCTGCACGCATACGGTTTACGCGGTCGCTTAGCGAATTTCGTTTTTAATTGTTTACAATTTCGCCGCTTTCGTGACTGCATTGGCATCGCTAGTGTTGTTAATAGCGAAATACCCATGTCACTGTATCTTGACGACTTCGCGATTTATTAGCGCTCTTATAATCTTGAGCACATCGAGGGTCAACTGCAGCTGACCATATAATTCATCACCGGGTGGACGCTTCGTACCGGTTTTCAGTTCTCCCCTACGAAAACACAATGTATGTAATTTCATCAACTTTGCGGCGTAGACCCTCCTCCTGATCTTCATTTGCGTAGCCCACGTCTACCGTTTGTTCTGCACCTTAAGTTCTTCACAACAAACTCACATGGGAGCGTCATATTCGTCACCTCCTTTCATCCTGCGATCGCTAGCTTCAGGTCCTCAAGGGTTTATCTGGGGCATCTTGGGGCGGCGATCGCACAGTCATGTTGAGGTTGTACCGCTCACTGGTCCGGTCCATACTAGACTATGTCAGTTTTATATATGCCACGGCGTTGGCCTCTAAACTCCGCCTTTTAGACACCGTACATCATACTGGTATCCGTCTTGCCACTGGAGCTTTTCACGCTAGTCGAGTCGAGTGTCTGCATGCTGATTCTGGAGAACCTCCACTGTCTGTCCGACGCTCGTCGCTGCTCTGTTCCCATTTGGCCCGCTTGGCAGCTCCCCGAGGCCATCCTTCATTCCAACCTGTATTGCGTCCAGATATCGCGCACCGTTACTTGCGAAATACCACTATATCCCGCCCAAGCAGCATAAGGCTTCGAGAGCTCTCTCCGCACATGCCCTCCGACTGCCTGTGGTGGTACGGTGTTCCCTAGGTCACTATCCACCATGGCAGCTCCAGCGTGCCCACTTTGACCTGGAGCTTACGAGCTGTGCGAAGGTAGCTACCCTCATTTAGTGTTTCACCAAGTTTTCACCCAACTTATGGGCCTGTTACCGGACTTATACCCCGGTATTTACCTATGGTTCCCAGGTGGGTAATGCTGCAGGTTGCGCTTTTGTGTACAACGGCAATCCTCACAAATACCGCCTTCCAGACAGCAGTTCATTTTTTAAACCCCGTGCCAGACCTACAAAGAATCCCCACGCCGGTACCAGGGATCGAACCCGGGTCCTCCGCGCCAAAGGCAGGCGTGCTACCACTGCACTACGGAGGCGGTCACTTAGGACAGCTTGCATACAAACATTATGTTTAATCCTTTACAATGCTTTTCTGAGACCACCAGAAAAACAGAGTCCTAAAAACGTTTTGTGAATTGATATTTCAGTAATGTGATGCTGAATTTTAACTTTTTTCGAAATAAAGATTTCTGTATCTTGTGCCATATCTGATTATTTAGCATAACAAATGTAAAACAAAGTATGCTTCTTAAAAACCAATAGTAATGTATTCATGGAATTTTAAAAACACGTATCTATAAAGTGATAAAACTTTGAAAAGGTTTAGATAAAAAATACAAATTTTGAGTACCGTTAAAGCCAAAAAGAAAGGAAATAAATTTGAACTGTTACTAGAAGTCGCAGATAACAAACCACTTGCCATCTCTCGTACAGTCTATTGGCGTTTGCAGAGAGCACTGAACAGACCTGCCCATAAGTGACCTGTGGCCGCTGTTTACATTCTTTCTATTGACATATAAAATTACTTTGCTAATTGGAAAATAAGTTTATAATATCCTTTATGCCAGTGGAATTCTAATGTAGTTCTGATCATTTCTTCAAAAGAAAGATGAGCTTTAAAATAAAAAGTATAGAATTGGAATATGTTTAAAAGTAGTCAGTATATTAGCGAAAAACTTGGTTCCACTATAACATGCTGCCACCATTTTAAACAATAAAATTAGGTATGTAAATTAATTTTGTGAAATTGAAATTAGATTTATCTAGCATACAAAAAGTAACAAGCTTTATGTCTTCAATAGCAACTTTGTATGGTTAATCCATACCGAGGAATTAGTTGTTCAATGTCACTAATTTTTATACCCCTTTTATACCTGCCGCAAGATCGAAGTTAATTATATTAAAGGTGCATTTCCAACTTCCCACCGAAGATATGTGTTTACATACGAGGTGTGTACAAACGAAATGGTATCCGATATGCCGCGGTGACAATAGATAACGAGAGACGTTTATCTAAGATCTTGGTAGCATGCAAGGACGGGGTTGTAATTGAAACGAAGCCGTGATTAAAGCGCTTTGTGCGTGCACGCGCGCACACACATACACACATACACACACGTTTGCTCTTTCCCTAGTATAGGGGTTGTGGAATCCTAGTGCTGCGGGAAATGCAAATCAGAGCGTTAACAACACATCATTATCTGAGCTGTTGTCTCTGCGGATCTCCCGCTGGGCAGCAGGACGGATGGGCTCCACAGACTAGAAGCTAATTGAGCTTCGTCATGTGATGACAAGCAGTAGTTAATTCTATTCCCTCCAGACGGCAGGTGTGACGCACGGCTGCGGCTCCTCTATCACGTCCATTTCAAAATGGTCACCCACCTTCAATTTTTACTCTTCGAGAAGCGACATATTTCGGTAACTGTTTGTACACCGGTATTAAATCAGGTGTTCAGGTAATAAGGCTCTGTTTTACACAGAAAAATAAAAACTCAAATAAAGTATGTTACTGAAATCCTCGAAGACATTCTTGGTTGGTTCGTTAAAACTCTCATAGTATAATAGTACTACAACAAAGGGTTATAGTAAGATATTAGGAATGCACATAGATGAATGCTTAAAATGGAATATCCATATTGAACACATAACCAAAAAATTGAATTCGGCCTGCTACAACATGTTATGCCTGACAAATATAATGAATATAGAAACAAAAAAAAAAAAAAAAAAAAAAAAAAAAAAAATGTATATTACAGCTATTTTTATTCGATGTTGGCCTATGGTATAATATTGTGGGGAAACGCATCGGGATGGGAGACTGTTTTTAAAATTCAAAAAAAGATAATACGTATAATGTCACATGCTAGCTTTAAAGATTCATGCAAACCATTATTCAAAAAATTAAAAATTCTAACAATGCCCTCTGTATATATTTTAGAGTTATCCACCTATGTGTATAAAAATTATGAGAAATTCATCCAAAAACAAAATCGTCATCAATACGGCACTCGGAAAGAGTCCAGCTTAAAATACCCCATGCATAGATTAACATTATATGAAAAAACACCCTATTACATGGGTATAAAAATATACAATAAATTACCTCAACGACTCAAAGAAATAAAAACTTTAAAACTATTTAATAAAAGTGTAAAAGAGCTGTTATTACACAAGACATATTACTCCACACAAGAATTCATGGATGACACAATATTATAGGTACTGTATTACTTGTAATTGATAATTAATCTTGTATACCATATATATTAGAATTAGTTTTTTTCGTTTAAATTTGTTTTATGTATAACTTGACGACTCACCAGTTTACCAGCTAGGCTTACTATGTATAGGTTGCGCGTTCGTTCTTGACGAATGACCTTGAGCAGAAATCCAATGAGTGAGCCGACCCTTAATAAACAGGTCAGCAAATGTTTATGCTACGATAACAGACACCTCTGTTTTCCTCTGTCGCGTTTGTGTATACAGTCGACTGCAGAAGTTTTGTGCGGTACGGATGTATGTATGCATGCAACGAAAATAGCAATTCAGACGAGGGAGAGATGTCGGGAATAGAATAAATGCAAGAAAGTTAAGTGGTAACAGTTATAGAGGTATAGTGTATAATACGTGTGGCTGATATTACTGCAAGTGTCATAAATTGATTTGTAATGTTGTACTACTTCAGCTCAGAAGCATGCGCGTCATCTCACTGCAGACTGTACCTCCTCTCTCTCGTTCCCGCAAAAGCTGAGTAGAGACTCGCATTCAACCTTTCATATAAAATTTTCATTCGTCAAGAAGTAACGCGCGACCTATAAACATTATGTGACAATAAAGATTCTATTCTATTCTACTCTCAGGACACTATGAAGGCAAAAATACACACAATAAAATGCCAAAAGAATGTTATGCAAAATCATTGTTGAAAAATCACACGTTTGTAAGTGCAGATGAGTGACTTCCATGTTCACGCATTCAGACTGTCGTCACTATATATACAAAAATTTTATTGGGAAGAAATTACCGTTTGAGTAATGTGGAATGAATGGAGGAGAAACCCGCAGAACTCCGAGAAAATCCTCCCAGACGGAGTTTCGTCTAGCGTGCTGTTCCCTGGGATCGGAGCCTTGGTGAGAGGCGAGTACAGTTTGTCCATTTCGTCATGACACTCCCCCACTCCTGAAATATAGATGCGCAATAGGGGAGCAGAGATATGCACTTGCATATTAGGACAGGTGGGGATTAGTTTGCCACTTACTCTCACCGTGATAACTACACAATAGCAGTGTTACCAGAGCTGTTGAACATTTCACCCGATTCATTGAATAAATTCGCAAAAGCTTAGCTGGAGTCGCCCAAAATATTAAAATTATACAGCTTACTTTAAAATTGTGACTTTTTTGGCCTCTGGAATAGTTCTAAATAACTAAAGATGTGCATTTGCAAATTATTCTTATAATTTGTCTCCATGTAAGTAAAATCACCGTCGAACTGAAATTCAGCATTGCCGGAGAAGGTACAAATGTATGACAGCAGTGTCGATTCTCCTCTGGAATGATTTTTATTCTAAGAATAGATTCTAGAATATTCAGGCCCATACGATTTCTTAAATTTGTTTTCTTCGAAATCACTCGCGAAAAAACTCCTTCCAATGTGGCGTTACTTTTGAGAACACTGAAAGCAAACTCAAATAAAGAAAGTTCTTTAAAAAAAAATAATCTAACGCTGAGCCGTCTTTGTGTCCCTCAGTAATTCTACAGGAAGTTCGGAGAGTTTAGAACGTGTATGGCTTAAACAAATGCCGGGAGAAAAAAAAGTACATCTTTCACAGAACGAATATGTTGCCAAGAATGTCTCACGTCATGTGAGTGTTTTCTACTCCATATAAAACTACAAAACATTGCCATAAGTTATAATTTGCAGAAATATTTTAGTGGCCCAAAAATTCGCAAATCACCTTCATAAAATATTTGTCGCACAAAGGAGTCTCTAGTAGCCCTACCGCGACTTTTCGCCCAATCTGGCAACACTGCACAATAGTTGCTTATAATAGTAGACATACATTGTGTATGTGACTGCCTGAGTTTTGACATGACTTTCTTGTTCCCCACCTCTCCAGTCACTTCTGTGTTAACGATAAAAGGCAGGACTGTGTTTTGTGACTCAATTTTAAGGGAGATAAAGTGACAGAAAAGTGACTAGACTGTCTAGTATGAATAAATTAGTTAGGTTAGCAGAAAAAATATCAAACTACCTCTTTATTAAATTTAAGGAAATCAAATTGCTCAGTTCAAAACAGTTCTATGTGATATGGGAATTATTAATGGGTATACCCTGTGCGGTTTATCTTGTGTCGAGCCTAAACAAAGAGAAAGAGATATGTTGAAAATAGAAGCAAGTACTCACCCCTCTGGCGTTGCTGTTATGGTGAAGGTGGGAGAGACTCGATCCCCTTCATCCAATCAGTGGTGGATTGTGAACAAGTAGCAATAGCTCCATCATCTGCGCTCACACTGAAGTAGTCCGACACTGAACACAACACCAAGACAAACTGAGAGGCGGACTTAAGGCGTTTGTGACCGCAAAATGTTGTCCACCACCACTCCTAACTTGCTACTGGAAACGACTTCACACTTTTATGATCCTCGAGCCAAGTTAGCCCACAGAAGGTATAAGATTTATAGGTTATAAGGAATATATAGCAAGATAAACAATTAAGATAACTTTCCGTATGTTAAAATCAATGAATGATGTAACAGGTATAGGCTGAAATTTGCGCGCATGGAGTGTCACCACGAACTGGAAAACTGTAAAAGCGCTTTATATATTTGCATAACATTTTTAGGTAAAATAATTGAACTGATTATCATGAAAATACATAGTATATAAGTATAGGGAGAGTATAGGTCATGTACCATTTTAAGTCCTGTCCTGCAAGGGTGTAAATAATCTAGAGATCTCGCTTATTGAGGTACATTGAAATACAGTATCAGCTCAACATGTGTAATGTATTTTGTAATTTATATATCTATGTTCAATTTGAAAACAGCCCGGTGTTTCGTTATCCACTACTGCTTAAACTATTTAATTTGAAACATTCTACTGTCGTTCACAGGTTCTAAATTGAAATTTGTGCCGCTTGAAAGTCTAAAACATATGAAGTTCTAGTGTCCGTTACGAGCAACGGTTTGAATTGGTACTAAGCTAAGCTGTTTCTAGGGCTGCATTCGGTGTTCCTTTTTGGCAATTATACTAATACTAAGCAGCATTAGGCTTTTAAATTCATGTAATATTTTCATTCATTGTGTTGTTTTACCTCTCTAGTTACGGCATACTTAACTTGCATAAGGGAAAGAACAAACTATGCAACTAATACATTAATCTGCGTTAGATAGCATATGGAATTTTTTCTTTGATACTAGTATTTTATTTTTGATTCAATTTTATATCTGGCTATTGCCATGAATTTTAGAAGGGCGCTAATGACCTAGAAGTTGAGCGCCCTTAAACCAATCAATCAATCATATGGAAATAACGTATAAATATTGGACACTTTCTAAGCAAAAATGTGCACAAATATCGGCTCCACATTAGTTGTGAAACTTCTTCCATAATCCATAATATTTTCCCTTGACTGTAAGGAGGTAAGAATTAAAATAGGTGTTTAGTAAAATAATTTTCATCCTGTTTTAGGAATACAAGGTAATACCCACTATTGACTTTTAAACATAGCGTCATCACACACTTCGTGAGCACACAATGAAGGACTAGAAGTGGAATGCCCAATCATATTTGCTTGTTCGTATTCGCGTGGTCTGTTGTGTCAGATGGGCACCAATAAAAATCGTCCTAAGTTAAGCTCGTTGGAAAACTCGCTTTAAATAATATTTTGTTAGAGAGAGAGAGAGAGAGAGAGAGAGAGAGAGAGAGAGAGAGAGAAAGAGAGAAAGAGAAAGAGAGAAAGAGAGAGAGAATCACATACCTTGAGTACACAGAAGTTGCCATATTTAATAACAGCAAAACTTCTAAAACTTCCCCTAAAACAGGTATGAGCATTCTTGAACCACGTGTCAAGCGACCTTCACCTCACCTCTTCTCGTTTGCAGTTTGCAACACGCAAGCAGTTTTCTAGCATTGCCATGCAAAATTGTGAGATTCATTCCACAATAGTCGTTCGGACATTAAATTTAGCGAAGATATTTTATATTGTATATGACATTTATTGCCAAATCCAGTTTTCTCAATTGGAGGATACCATAAACAAAGTATATTGAACAATAAGATGTACTGATTCCAATTACAAACAACATAAATAACCCAGTTGCAACTGTACAAAGCACTACTTGAAAATAATGGCAATGTAAGTACAAATATACATATAAAATAGACTTTAATTAAAAGAAACAAATTTATATATAAGAAGAAATTAGTTTAGGTACCATAAAATCTTTTCTTCTACTCAGCTAATGACCCTTTAGTAACACTTAGCACTGCTTTACGAAATAATTTTAATATTTGTTTTCTGCAAAATGATATAAAAAGCATGCGATTGTTCTCCAGGCTCCAATGGGACTCTGGAAGTGAATTTTTTTACAAAATTGGTCACAAATTGATTTGTTTACTGCAGATGATTCTTTGAATGTTTGGGAATCCACAAAGAGAGCCTCCTCTAATCGGTCGCAAAGGCCATTTAAAGAGCCCCACGCGTGTGGTATTTTATCCCTTTAAAATCTGTCAGCCACACCTCCCGGTATGTTCCTAGATATTACTCCGGTTTTTCCACATTTTCTGTGAATCTCAAAGCAAAGTTTCCACTTATAATGGTTTGTTGCCGCTTTGTGCTAACATCTTTGGAATATTTTGGCGGCTACCAATATGATATGCGTGTGTTGAATGATAATTGAACAGAACATTTATTGTGCTTGTTATTTTGCTGTATTTGTGTTGGATTCATTATGAGGTGATTCTTATAAATAGAGATTTGTTTTATACATGGAAAGTTAGTTCCAAATATTTTGGTTATTCACAGGTAAACAAAAGTTTGACATGTAGGTATATGTCAACGTATTGCATAGACTCCATGACTCTTACAATTGATGTTTCTATAATAAAAGCATAGCTCATAGGGATGCTCCGCAGATTCATTACAAGTTGTCTATTCAGTTAGGTGATAGTATGGTTAGAAGAATCGTTCCTATTGTATCGGAGATTAGCTTGCTCTTAACTAGTATACTGTGCTATTGAGAGATACAAAATACAAGTGAAGGTTTTCACTCATTAGAAAAAACCGTCCCAAATAATTAAAGTTAATTTCTAAGAAGCAGCTAGAAATTGGGGCATTAATTGTCTTTTCTGCTCTTAATACGGACTGTTCAGCTTCTCACGAGCTGATATCTGTGCTAAGGGGCAAGGGATGTTCAGCAAATGCTTCAAAAATCAGTCAGAAATGGGATGCAACTCGACGCCACGAAAGCAGGGGGCCTACTGCTACAAACAGTAAAGGTGGCTGTAGGTGGCTAAAAGGGCACAAGCAAAGCAAAGTAAAACACAGAGGACTGTAAATCTGGAGGGTTTTGATAGCTAAAGAATGTAATTCACCGTTTTCTAGCATACTATTTTATAAACCAGCGTTTTTCCCAAAACTTCATTTTCACACATCCCAAATGTTCCACGTGTCTCAATTTTTGTTTAAATACAACTACACTTTCACAAACTGAGTAGAAGTACCCACTGTAATATTCTGTTGCAAAATACATGCTAACCAGTAACAGTTTTAAAAACAAATTTGTGAAAAATAATTTCAGAGATTAAGATTTTAAACATATTAAAATATATATAATAAACTAGCTGTACCTTGCCACGCTTTGCTGTGGCACATTATGGTTGCGTAGATGAGAAATGAGTAACAAAATAAATCATATGTTTAAAATTGCAATACTTGTGGGTATGCAGTATTTTTTGTTTTTCCATTGTTTGCTTAGATATAAAGGCTATCTGATTTACCGACACGGGAATACGCAACATACAATTGTCCATGTGAGAAGCAATCCGCACCTAAATCTAAACCACACAATTCTAAAGATCGACCTTGAGCTTTATTGATTGTGATTGCAAACGCCAATCGAATTGGGAATTGTAATCTTTTAAATTTAAATGGCGTATCGGGTGGTCGGGATCAGGAATGAGGACATACCTCTTCACCCAGTTAATATTGTTGCTTACACTACGTTGTTCATCAATTTCTTAACTGCGAGCCTCGTGCCGTTCATATATAATTTCCTCACTTTGAATGCTTGATTGTATAAAATTATTAAGTTGATAGACAGCTTTATTCTTCGCGGCAAGGACAGCTCGTTCACTGATCCAGTCGTAATTCCTATAATTAATTTGAATATTAGGAAATACCTTCTCGATAAGTTTTTTCGATGTTACTAAATTACAAAAATTATTATGAAATGATATTCGTCTTGTCTCATCTGTTGGCAGCATGTCTAGTAACTGTCGTGAGAATACCTCGGCTGATTTATCGTTTTGAAGCTCGACACGCATATTCATATGTACGTACGTAATTGTCGTCACAATATTGCAAGCATTTATTTGGTCCGCTAGTGTCGATCGAGGCAATGTTTGTCTAAAATCTCCTTCGAGCAATATCAATGCATTGCCGAATGGTTGATCGTTTCCACGCAAATCTTGTAACGATCAATCGATCCATAGCTTATATACCATCGTGCATTCATTCCAAACAACGACTTTACATTTTTGTAATACTTTTCCCATATCAGATGCTTTGGAAATATTGCACGTGGGAGTCGCGATGGCAACTTCAGAGCTAATGAGCAGTCCTTCCACTTGGTAACAATGTCGCAGCTATTCCAGACGAAGAGAGAGCTAAGGCTATGTCATTCTTTGATCGAACCGTTGCCAGAATCATCCTGATAAGGAATGTTTTGCCGATTCTTCCTGGCACATCAGGTATGTTACTCACGCAAGAAATAAGTAAAACCAATCTTTGAAGCGGGTTGTATATCGTGTCAAAAATTGAGTTAAATCGATGTAGAACTTTTTGATTTTCTGAAACGTACACAAACCAACATAACATGTACATAAATTGTGTGTTTTAGTAAGAGCTACAATTTTTGTACAGTAAGATTTGGTCTATGTCTTACGGTTTACCAGTTATGCAAAAGTCGTCTAGAGTAATCAGGATTATATAGGCTATAACCAGAGAATCCCAAATATACATTTCGTTTGCCATAAAAATACCTTAAACATTTGGCATTTTAATCAAAATCGTTAGAGAAATTTTCGAGAAAATCAAATTTTCCATGTAAAGGGTAGTTTAGGGTAGAACAACTTTTCAAAATCTTCGTGTCGCATCCTTGAAAGATATTGATTTGGTCTTTAATCGACTTTTTGTTTTTAAGTTATGCTGTCCACAAACACACACACACACACACACACACACACACACACACACGCGCGCGCGCGCGCGCGCGCGCACACACACACACACACACACGCACACACACATACACACATACACACATTTTTCCAAAAATGCTTTTTTTTAACTCAGGGAGCCTCAAAACAGATTTACGGTGAAATCTCCACGTCGAATTTTTCGGTGGAGTACAATACTTACTCTACTTACTATTCGTAGTAAAAAGTAAAAACCAACCGGATGATCTGTCATAAACTTACATAAAGTAATATTTTATTTTTAAGGGCTTTCTGAGTGTTTTAGGTTATAAATGCTTGCACATTTCGCTGACATTGAGGTCATGAAATTCCAGGCTCTGATAAATATGCTATAAAGTTAAGTTTGTGACATTAAGGCATAAGTATGATATTATAGTCAGTAAATCACAATATAATCACCAGATATTTATATGCCTTTCTTTGAAACGTTTATGCGTAAAACATTACTTTACTGTTTAATTTTGCTTAAATAATCTAATCTAATCTTTTGGAAACGTTAACGATTTCCAAACGCAAGATCATGTACAGCTGAGTGCACGGTGAAATGCTGAAAATTTGCTGTCCAAACTGGCTTTCTTCCTTTAATGTTGACAGAAAGTCTTTTTCAGCTGTGTTTTATACCAGCACTAGCTGAACCAATCTTGTTGAATTAATCTTGCACAGCACACCCATTAGCCTATAAATAAACCACGAACCTAGGTGAGAGGTGAATGGAGAAGAGTACGGAAACATTTCTCGTGAGTGGCTAGAAGGCAAGCTTCACAACGACAATCCAGAGCAGCCCCTAGATGTATGCCTATCGTATTGGTGTGATGTAAAAAGCCTGGTACCTAAATATTAACCTATGAACACAGATCCTTTCAAGCTCAGGAGCGAAGGAAAATGGACGAAGTAAGTCAAACTTTACGGGGTGTACTAAAGCTATGTAAAGTTTGGGGACTGGGCGTGATAGAGGCGGTTCACTTAGTATTTACTTGCCAACATAAACTGCTGCACGATTCCAAGTACCGTGCTGTACAGAATGGGGTCAGTAGATTGTGTAACACGGGAAGCATGGGGAGAGGCTTAAGACTGATACAATTAGCTGCAGCTTCCTTTCCAAATTTAGAACACATACATGGAAAATCTTCACTCACATCAAACAAGAAAGGATGCAAAACTACTGTGAGAGACCATACTAATATAATTATCTAAGAGATTATAGTAATTGTGCCTTCCCAGAATAGAGGAAATTAGTTTCACATAGTGTATACGAGGAGCGTGACATCGTCGTACCATTAGTGGGATTGCATTGACAGGATTTCGCAGTAATCCAAGTAATGACTTGACTAAGTCTGTACCCTTCCTTAACGGGCTTGACTTCGACACATGAAAATGTTAACTGGAATGAAGTGCACTTTCCTCGAGAGTAAACTTGTGTTTCAACGACGATAATCAATTAGGGTATAACTTTAAGTTGAGGATAAACATGTCGGAGGTTTAGGGTTAATACTTCTTTGCTATTTCACTTCTGGTATACTTTTATCATTCATTCTAAGGTCTCACATATACGAAACTACATAAAGATGGTAAAATTTTGCATTTTCGATTCTTTTACACCGTAATCAGCTTTAAACCCTTCGGGCCCTTTCTATATGCGGCAAAGGCAAGTTTTCTTCCAGGAGTTTACTACGGACACTTTCTAATTTAAACTAATTTGCTATAGAATTGTTAATTTTCAACTTTACTTCTCTTTGCTCGAGTTACTCTGGCACGTAAAGTTATTCAGTCTTCGTTAGAATATCATTTTGGACATTTATGTCAAAAAGTTCTACAGGGATCCAAAGGTATTTCTTCCTGTGGAAAACGTGTATTTTGCTGCCAAAGTTCAAATATCTCTGACAAAATCATCCTTGTCCGAAAAAAATATGTACAAGTTGTCAAATTACGCTGTGTTGATCCTTACTTGAGTCAGTTTGTGACATATTAAGTCTCTTTTCATTAAGTGGTCCTCTTCTTAGAATGTTGGAAGCTTTAGATTAGTATTGTTATTGTTATTACTATTATTATTACTATTATTATTATTATTATTATTATTATTATTATTATTATTATTATTATTATTATTATTATTATTATTGTTATTGTTATTGTTATTGTTATTGTTATTGTTATTGTTATTGTTATTGTTATTGTTATTGTTATTGTTATTGTTATTGTTATTGTTATTGTTATTGTTATTGTTATTGTTATTGTTATTGTTATTGTTATTGTTATTGTTGTTATTATTATTGTTGTTGTTGTTGTTGTTGTTGTTGTTGTTGTTATTATTATTATTGTTGTTGTTGTTGTTATTATTATTATTATTGTTGTTGTTGTTGTTGTTGTCGTCATAAATATGTATATACCAAGCAAAATTGCCGGTTAAGAAACCTGCTGTTTTCTCGTGCTTTTTTCAAATCAAATCTTCTGCTTTTACTTCGGCAGACATGGCAACATTGAGTATGGCTCATAAGCACACTAAAACATTCTAAAATTTCTAGTTAAAATATGTGATGCAACATCTTCCTTTAGGCTACTTACAAAGCCAACATTTATTTAACAGCTAGATTTACTTCAGGGTAAACTTTTAGGCTCTAACTATGCATTAACTTCATACAGTAGGCTAAAAGTGGATAGAATCATGAAATTTTCAAACTCCATTGATCCATTATCTTAAAAGCACAGAAAAAGAATACGATATAAGCAGTTAGCTAGAAACGTATAACAGTTGGAAATAATGAGGAACAAAGATAGAAACTTGGCATTGGAAATGCATGATTTGAGGTCACTGAAAAAATCAATAAATGTTGGTGTTTCATTCTGCGTTTGCCCATGAACAGCATGAGTCGCAAACGAAATCTCAGATAAATACCAAGGTTGGTATTAAGGTTCACTGGGACTGAAAAATAACCCAAAAGTTATCAAATTGCCAATATTTAAATTTATGCATATAAATAGAGCGAGGATAAATATCCCATCGCCTACAATGTTTGCGCGCTCGTACTATACACGCTCCGTGGTGACTGGCAGACGGCGAAGCTCAGGAGTTCAGAACATGTAAACAAAAGGGCAGGGCTGTGCAAGAAGCTCTAGTCCATTTACATCAGTTCATATCGTCATCTATTCGTTCCTCAAAAACATTGTAGTGAACAATAATACATTTTTAAATTGTTCAAAAGTAAAACTTGACATCTAAACAATGTTTATACAGCGAGAAACTTCTCTCAACGTCACATGATGTAACGGGAGCAAACGTAAGATATTTTGCATTGTGTTCGTCATACGTAGATCTCATTTTGTCTAGCTGTTGTAAACCAATTTTTATATGAACCATCGTAGCGTAGCGAGGATCATTACATGAGTTTACATGATCTATTTTGCACATGTCTTAAAAAAACTCCGATTGAAGTGACAAATGGTCGTGTTCTTTATTCTTTGATGCTGCAACAAGTGCTTTATGTTTTTTGGTATTACAATGTTGCTTCAACAATTTCCGTTTCTCCTTGGAATCTATAATTTGTGAATAACATAACTTACAGTGTATGGTATCGCCATTCAATACGAAACTATTTCTTCCAAATTCTTCCAATAACTTATTTAATTCACCATCACCTAAAGCTGAAGACATTATTCACCTCGTATGTAAACACGGATCGCACAGAATATAACACTCCCTATCTGTACGGTACAGCCGTCATACTGAAGCAGAGCACGCTGTTCACCCCTCAGTCCGAGGTAGCAGCGATGACGTCAAGCAAGCAATTCGCCGTGCAGTCAACCTGATTTCTTCTTCAGTGGATATATGTCCTCGCTCTACATATAAATTTTCCCAAATCTTTAGTCATCAGTTGGCAGTAATTTTCTTTTTCGATTCCGCCATTTTTAAGGGCCTAGCACAAGTTTCAAGTGCCCCTTTTCTTTTTATATTTTCGGCAACATCTGACAAAATATATGGGGTCGAAAAGGCTCAAAATCAACCAAATTCAGCGGAAAGAAGTGGTTAGGCTATCAATTTGAGGAGAGAGACTAATTGACAAAAGAGGGAAGGTGTGACAAACAGGTGATCGCGATACATGTGTGTAGAGAAATTGGTTTTTCTCGACCTTTCATTCTTTAGTGCTCCATGCGCATTAAATTTTGTGCTATGCTTCTAGAATTTTTCCAGCATGTGCTCCATTTCTGTGACTTCAACTTCAGTCTTTGGTTTCCAAACCTGACAATTTATTTCGCTCGAAAAAAATCAAATACACAAAAAAGGTTTAGAAAAAATATTTTCAATTTCCATAAAAGCAAAGAAATTCATTACTTTAAACATAATTATTTTTCTTCCTGCCAGAGATTGATGGCATTTGTTGGACAATTAGAGTTTATAAAAGTAATAAAACTGTTGTGATGTTTTACTTACTGATGCGCATGGAATATTTTGAATATTAAGGTATTTTCGCACTGAGAATAAATTAAATAATTAACTCTCTCAAAACCATAGAACAGATTCTACTGGTGCTTTGTGTGGTGGTTTATAACATAAACACCCTTAAGTGTGCAAAATATTTATTTCATACCTATAAAAATATATAAAATTCAAATTTCAGTCCCTGGGTCCCTTAAAGTTCAGTACCCTCCCCGCAACACAAGCTATCCTTTACATGGAATATTTATCGAACTTTTTTATTTTGTCAAAGGTGGCTTAAAGAGTTTTGATTAAAATTGACCATATTAGACATTAACATGGCAAAAAGTGTATATATTGTTTTATCTGACTTGTGAAGACCGCCTCATTTGAAAGGAAACTTATGATCTCACAGAGTTGGTAAACGTTGCGCGTGCACACGCACACGCACACACACACACACACACACACACACACACACACACACACGCACACACACGCACACACACGCACACACACACACATCGATATCTTTAAAACAACACAATTTATTTCAACTAATTTTTATGGCGTTAATCATTCCAAGATATCCATTATTAGTGGCTCAAATTGTCAAATCTTTTGTCGTTCTTTGAAAGTTCTGTCGATTTTCATTTGTTTCTAGTGATTGCATGGAAAGAATACAGAATTTTAATCCAGCGTATGTAGTCCAGCTTTAAAACAGCTGACTATCGCTATTCCGTAAGTATCTTTTCTATTTAAACGAGCAATTCTTGTATATGAATATACCTATTCCGCGCAACTTGAAAACGACTCTAACAATTTGGATCAAATTTTGTATTAAGACAGGGTTTTGCTTATTAAGTTTAGCTATATAGGTGTCATTCATGAAAAAAACGCAATTTTACGCGTAACAGTCGCAATTACTTTAAGACTTATTTTAGCCATAATTCCTCTGTTAATAGGCCAATTTCAACAAACAAGCCAGGATATTAAAGGTCTCGTCAAGAGCTTTCAGAAAACTTAAAGAAAGGTGACTGAGCTATCTTAACCTACGCGTAACAGTCACAATTAATCGAAACATTTTGGCCATAATTTCTTTGTTAATGGGCCAATTTAAACAAACAAGGCAGGCCTCGTCACCGAAACAGCTCCAACATTTAGGATGAAAATTTGTATTTAGTGAATAGTTTGCTTTTCAAGTTTATCTAAATAAGTATCTTCTCAAAAAAAAATTAAAAAAGGGAAAAGAAAAGAAAACTAATGCGTAATGTAGCTATTTCCAAAAAGATTCACCCGATTAAAATGAGGTAAAATGGAAAACAGATTTTCGTTAGAATAATTTGTATACCCACTAATAATGCAATAATAATGACGTTAGAGTTCTACCATATTTACTGTGACTTGAGAAATTATTTGTCTTCGATTGAAAATATTATACCAACAGAATCAACAGAAAAAGTGCTGCTTTTTATTTGCAGAAGCGACAAACAGCAAGTTTACGTTTTCTTCAAAGGTTTTTATACATGTAGTTTTATAACTTTGTTTTAATATTGATCGGTTTTTCGACCTTTTCATGGTGTTGTGTACAACATGTTGCATGCATTCAGTAGAGAAAATTTGCTGGCATAATAAGTGAAATTATGATGAAAATAAGCTTCAGTCTCGTGCAAGTAAATAGTCAGTCCAAAACTATCTACATTTTTACTGGAGTACCTCAACTCAAACAAGTGTGTCTGGGTGGCCCAGTCGGCTAGGCGCTGGCCCGCTGATCTCCAGGTTGCGGGTTCAATACCCGCTCAAATCGATCGTTTCAAGCATGTTTAAAAGCGACAGGCCCATGTCAGATTTAATAACAGGTAAAAGAACACTTGTGAACGCAACTCAGGCGCACCGGCGGCGATCATATGATCCTGGTAATTGGCAACTTTGTTAGAAAACAAAATATCGACACAGACTCAGCTTTTAGATCACAGATTCATTTCACCGTCAGTTCGAATCATTTTTCTACACTATTTACGGTATTACAAAACAATTTGCTCTACTAAAGTCAGGTTAGGTAATTTTGTAAATATCATACATAAAAACGTTGAATTTGTAAATCGTTTTATTAATTTTTAAACTAATAGCCGCTAAAGTCTTGGGGAAAACCCCAAATGATGTAAACTCTAATATTTAAAATCACTGCTTTCTATCCGTAAATTTGGGTGCTAGAAGTTTCTAATGTGTGTCCTTGATGGTCACGAAAGTCATGCGAACTAACGAGATTTGAGATTCAATCCGGTACTATAAATATGGAGATCCGGACTTCTATTTCAATCAGTTAATACCCAAGACAGAAATGAACGCAATCGAAATGTCTGTTTGAAATTATTTACCTGGCCGTTAGTCCAGAACATTTTTGAGTTATGTACGAAGAAATTTTATTCCTAGTTTAGTAATTTCTTACATACAATACCGTAAAAAGCGATGTCATTTTTCAACTCGAGAATTTCAGCGTTACGAGCATTCTGACAGCACTGATGTGATTTAGTTGAACTGCATAATTTATGTGCACATGATTTTGTTTTCATTAATTGCAACAGACACCAAAGGTTCGCAGAAATTTGCTCTTGAATGTTGTTCCCATCCTGTATCTTGGGATTTTATGTATAAAACACTTCATGAACCTTAATTAGTGTATGTAGCTAATGAATTAATTCCGTTTCTACTTGCAAATTTTCAATCACTTTCAATTTTGAAACAGGTTGTCCAAACAAGTAGGAACAATTTGCTTTCTTATGAATTTTAAGAAAATTCAATAACTTAATAATAATTAATAAACCTACAAGAGTTAGCCCATCACTTAACTATTTCATCCTCTTGAAAAGAAGCCTAATCCACACATCACTTGTATGGACGTACGGTTCCTTTTCTGTTTTCCCTATCTTGGCGTATAATCTAATGTATTACCAGCGTACGGTGGTAACCCATCGAACTGCAGGCTACGTAGACATAATGTGGCTACCGTCCCTGCCAGGGGGAAGGGATGAAGTGAAGGAACCACAGGAGAATACAGGGCGCAGGTCACAGAGACGCGCAGAAGACCCTAAATCTTGTAGGCTCGAAGACCTACGCCACTATTGCAGCTGCCTAGAGAGGACAGTGAATGACCCGTCCAAAGGAGTACCCTTTCCTTTAAGCAAACATACGCGCCATCTGCCCGGGACCGTCATATGCCACGAAACCTAGAAGCCTATCTGAAAGATGGGAAGGGAGCTGGAGTGAAAGTGAAATGATGAAAAAGAAATCGTGGTAGACGAGAAACAACCCAAGCATTTGCCTACCGACCAGGAGAACCTAGGAAACCCTAGGGTCCGAGTGGTCGATCGACCGGAAACGGACCTGGTATCTCCCGAATAGCCCCACAAGCTACAGTGGAGACATCTGTCTATGTTTTCCTGAGTCTTCTATTTGCAGTAAATGTTCTTTCTAATCATATTTTATACCACTCTTACTTACTCTACCACGTACATACAGTAAAGAAGGTACTACATTCCACCCAAAAATTCTATACCGATATTTCATTGAACGTACACGTTTTGATATACCCTGACTTCAAAGGAAAACACTTTTAGAAAAAAAATCCTTGTGTGTGCGTGTGCGTAGCCCAAATAAACTGAAATACTAAATTTAGTATTTTAGTTCTGAATCTTTCAGGGGTACGGCACAAAGATTTCTAAGAGAATCCCTCCATCCCAAAATAACTTTTACACAGAAAAATTTTCGAACATTTTCATTTCATCAAACTCGGCTCTAACGATTTTGGCTAAAATACCACACTGTAAGATACTTTCGTGACAAATAAAATGAAAGTATATGATAAGTTTTCTACGAATAGGCTCTTCATGAAGAACGACCACCGCATGACCTTTCAAAGTCTCCTTTTCTCAAATAGGAAGCCGTTATTTCTTTTTGTTTTGTGTGCTGTCCATGCAAAGAGGACGGAATGACAAAGGCGTTACATAGTGACTAGCTCTTAATGTTTTTAACAAGTGCCAAAATCTATTCTATTGCTATTGTACCTACAAGGAAATATGCAATAAAACCATTCTACAAAATTCTATCTCGATTAAAATGTATTGCATAGAAGATTAAGATTCTTTTTAAATAGTTACGTAGGAAAAGTCACATGGGTGTAACACACATAAGATATTTTCTTCTAAACTGTATATACTGAGCTCTTCTGTAGGTTTTATGTTTCTCATTTCACCTATTCTGCTACATTATTCAAATTCTCTCTCTCTTTTTTAGGGGTCAGATCAATGTCCAAAGGTCAGCGTCACATAGAAACTTTGGTGCACCATTACTTTATGGAACTTCATCCGAGTCCCTTTTTGTGTTTTTATTTCGGTTTCTTATTTTGGAGCACATCTGTTTACTATTGGCAAATCCTCACTTCTTCCGAGTGCAGTGTGATATGTCACAAATAATTTAATGATGACGAGGATAACAATAATAATAATAATAATAATAATAATAATAATAATAATAATAATAATAATAATAATAATAATGATGATGATGAGGATGAGGATGATGATGATGATGATGATGATGATGGTGGTGATAATGATGATGATGATGATAATAATGATGATAATAATGATAATGATGATAATAATGATGATGGTATTAATAATGATAATGATGATAATGATAATAATGATCATGATAACAATGATAACAATAATAACAATAACACAAATAAAAATAACAGTAACAACAATAATAATAATAATAATAATAATAATAATAATAATAATAATAATAATAATAATAACAACAATAGTAATAGCAATAGCAGCAATAGTGATAATGATAATATTAATGACAGTAATAATGATGTTAATAACAATATGCAAGGCGATTTAATATATTGCTATCTGTATTACTTGACTACCTGTGTATCCCTACTAACATGAAAAACAAAGAGCTCGTCCTCAAGACTGTGTATTAGGTTGCGAGTCTCATAGGTCCAGGACATACGGTCTGCCTAACCCGTAAGTGGCGGCGTGCGGTTTGGACCACAAGTCCTTTATGTCCCGTCCAGCTCTCACATCTTGTTGGTACAAGTAAAGGTTAGGGGGCCAGAGACCGTGCAAATTACCATGTTCCCTAGTTAAACGTGCTACAGAACAAACTTGCTGTACGTTGTCAACTCAACTGCTCTCTTGTGCATACAAAAATCCTGCATTGTCCTACGGCTGCGGTGCGAAATCGGCAATCCAGAGCATAATTACGGCTTAATATTGACAGTAGGGCCACGGAGGGCCTAAACTACCGTTGGCGATGACAGCGCTTTGTATTGGAGGCATCCGAAGTTGCAAGGAGTAAAGAGGATTGCAGAATTATAAGCAGAGGATCATAGATTCACAGAGGCGCAAACATCGTAATAGAACTGAACTCGCCCTGATGCTCCAAGTGTATTCTGCATGGATATGAAATCTCTGGACATAACGGTTGTGAATTTCTGCTGTCATGGATATGAAATCTCTGGACATAACGGTTGTGAATTTCTGCTGTTCACTTCACAACCATATTCTTAGAATGTTGATGATAAACCTTGAGTCCAAACACTAAAATCTTCGAGAACCTTTCCATTTACCCCAATCTACATATTTTCACCTACATAACCCAAGAGGGGACTTGAAATGGTTCAACTCCACATAAAATGAACGCATAATCCGAAGCTTTTAATTTCTTACATGTACACATTTTATGGTGATGATACCTTCTTAGCGACTTCAGTATTATTTTCATGACAAGTCGATCTATTCCACTCCAGACACCAGTGTGACAAAAACGACAGAATCAGTTCCATTACCCTTTTTGTCACTTTATTGTCCTCGAAACTTTTGCACAAATACTTACAAAGTTCTCTTCTACTGACGTGAACACAGTCTACAGTCTTTCATGATATTGCTACTTACAACTGTGAGTAATCTTGATTCAGTCCTTTCACTGTCTTTCTTCACTTTCTCTGTCTCTCATACACTAACTCTAACGATACAATTATATATTCTTCACTTCGATGCGACGTACCTCTCACGACAGTACCACCAGTATGATACCACCAGTATCATTATTGTTCTTCACCCCACAGGTCATGACATACTTGAGTATCATACCACCAAAATCGTTCTTCACTGGTGCTGCTGGCAGCTGATTCTTCGGATAATGGGGCCAAGGATGATGCACATAGCATTGCCGTCATATGATAAACATCAATCGAAATATGTTAAACGTTAATGAGTTCAGATTTAACCTTTTAGGGCCTTGGAAACTGTAAAACAGATAATTAAGGATCATTTATTACACTGCGGAGTAGACACCTTCTAAAGTTACCACAAGGAGTAATTTAATTATCAAATAAGCACAGAGTAAAGAAAACATTGATAAATTGATTGTGGATGGCCAAACATGACAAAGTGTTACTCTTTTCTAGTAGTTACCTATGCTGATACTGCTGTTCTGTTTACGGATTACTTCGCTAGGGGATGGCGGTACTTAACATAGAGCTTTCTACATAGTATGTGCGATTTAGAAACAGCGTTTAAACATTTTAATGTCGCCAAAAAGAATTAAGCACCTTATATTCAGCCTAGTTGCAACTATAAGGATATTCTGTTTAATATATAAAATGCCGAAATCCTTGAGATTAGGTGGATTTATGTGCGTAAATCTACGACATGGGACCACCTGCTACACTTCCGTTCCGAAGGAAGGCATTCTAAGGATGTTTACGCCCGACAAAGATTCATCGGCGTCCGCCGGGTTTGGGTGTGCGACCTCAGGAACCAGAGGCAAACATGTTTTCTGTAATCCACGGAGGACCACTATAGCAGCGCTAGATGGTTAGATGCCTTGACACCACGAAACTCACATAACTTATTCGATTGTAAGATAATTCTCAATTAATATGTGAAAGAAGAAACTTCAAAAAGACATTGTTGTATTATTAGCAAATTCAGCACAATTCTTTCATGTTTATTTTTAGTTTACAAAGTTCCAATGCCCTTTTACCACAACTTAAGTTGGAAAAATCAGGTCTTACTTCTGTTGTAGATTTCTATAATACCAGCTTTGGCTTGAATTTGATCTGGATTATTACCTACTAGGTATTATTTATAGTTATTCATTATTATTCATTATGTATTCTTTATTATTCTTATTATTAGTGGCAGTGGTAGTAGTGCAACACGGATTTACTCGTCAAAACAATTGTTTCCTTCCCTTATTTCTAGTAAAAGTCTAGTGATACAAAATCGCCTACATGCTGCGACGTCGGGCTCGGGCGCACAATGGACGGACGGGGCCAAGCAAAGCTCATGCCGCGCCCTAGAGCGGGCAAGACGCTCAAGGTCAGGTGGCCTCGCATGACTGCTGTATGTACGTGGCTAGTAACAAAAGAGGCTTTTCTAGAGCCTTCGAGAAAAATCTGGTTGCGCTTGTGTGTGTGGAATCCAGAAGGTCCTTGTGTCGTCATCTCCAGTATATAAGGAGGCCTGAGAAGTATCGCCGAGTGAGTGTTAGAGTTAAGTTATGGCATGAGTCGGTCAGTCTCTGTGTGTGTGTGTGTGTGTGTGTGTGTGTGTGTGTGTGTGTGTGTGTGTGTGTGTGTGTGTGTGTGTGTGTGTGTGTGTGTGTGTGTGTGTGTGTGTGTGTGTGTGTGTGTGTGTGTGTGTGTGTGTGTGTGTGTGTGTGTGTGTGTGTGTGTGTGTGTGTGTGTGTGTGTGTGTGTGTGTGTGTGTGTGTGTGTGTGTGTGTGTGTGTGTGTGTGTGTGTGTGTGTGTGTGTGTGTGTGTGTGTGTGTGTGTGTGTGTGTGTGTGTGTGTGTGTGTGTGTGTGTGTGTGTGTGTGTGTGTGTGTGTGTGTGTGTGTGTGTGTGTGTGTGTGTGTGTGTGTGTGTGTGTGTGTGTGTGTGTGTGTGTGTGTGTGTGTGTGTGTGTGTGTGTGTGTGTGTGTGTGTGTGTGTGTGTGTGTGTGTGTGTGTGTGTGTGTGTGTGTGTGTGTGTGTGTGTGTGTGTGTGTGTGTGTGTGTGTGTGTGTGTGTGTGTGTGTGTGTGTGTGTGTGTGTGTGTGTGTGTGTGTGTGTGTGTGTGTGTGTGTGTGTGTGTGTGTGTGTGTGTGTGTGTGTGTGTGTGTGTGTGTGTGTGTGTGTGTGTGTGTGTGTGTGTGTGTGTGTGTGTGTGTGTGTGTGTGTGTGTGTGTGTGTGTGTGTGTGTGTGTGTGTGTGTGTGTGTGTGTGTGTGTGTGTGTGTGTGTGTGTGTGTGTGTGTGTGTGTGTGTGTGTGTGTGTGTGTGTGTGTGTGTGTGTGTGTGTGTGTGTGTGTGTGTGTGTGTGTGTGTGTGTGTGTGTGTGTGTGTGTGTGTGTGTGTGTGTGTGTGTGTGTGTGTGTGTGTGTGTGTGTGTGTGTGTGTGTGTGTGTGTGTGTGTGTGTGTGTGTGTGTGTGTGTGTGTGTGTGTGTGTGTGTGTGTGTGTGTGTGTGTGTGTGTGTGTGTGTGTGTGTGTGTGTGTGTGTGTGTGTGTGTGTGTGTGTGTGTGTGTGTGTGTGTGTGTGTGTGTGTGTGTGTGTGTGTGTGTGTGTGTGTGTGTGTGTGTGTGTGTGTGTGTGTGTGTGTGTGTGTGTGTGTGTGTGTGTGTGTGTGTGTGTGTGTGTGTGTGTGTGTGTGTGTGTGTGTGTGTGTGTGTGTGTGTGTGTGTGTGTGTGTGTGTGTGTGTGTGTGTGTGTGTGTGTGTGTGTGTGTGTGTGTGTGTGTGTGTGTGTGTGTGTGTGTGTGTGTGTGTGTGTGTGTGTGTGTGTGTGTGTGTGTGTGTGTGTGTGTGTGTGTGTGTGTGTGTGTGTGTGTGTGTGTGTGTGTGTGTGTGTGTGTGTGTGTGTGTGTGTGTGTGTGTGTGTGTGTGTGTGTGTGTGTGTGTGTGTGTGTGTGTGTGTGTGTGTGTGTGTGTGTGTGTGTGTGTGTGTGTGTGTGTGTGTGTGTGTGTGTGTGTGTGTGTGTGTGTGTGTGTGTGTGTGTGTGTGTGTGTGTGTGTGTGTGTGTGTGTTACGTTGTAAGAAGATTCACCCAGCGTCGCGAGTAATTGTAAAGTCGTAATTAGGGTATGGAAGACAGAAGAAGTGAAGAAAGACACTAATAAAACTGAGCAAGGTTAGGAGAAGTAAAAGTTGTGAGTTGTGATAACTCGAAGGATTGTAGACTGTGTTAACGACATGAGGAAAAATGTGTATTTGTGGGGTAAAATTTTAGAAGACAATAAAATAATAGAAAGGTAACCGGACTGATTTTTGTCACTTTCTAATAATATTCATGACTAAGGTTAGGTCTTGAATATGGATAAAAAAGTCGATTACAATAAGATGACTACACCCCTTTAGGGTACCTTATGTTTATTCCGCCAAGAGGTTAGGAATATTCAGACTGAGTGGCCTTCAGTAAACGGAGCACAGCACCGCACGTACGCCATAATGGCTTTCAGCAACTGATTATTGCAAAATTTAAAATTCTTAGGTTTGCATAATTAAATTACATTTTTTTGTATCACTGATGCTATTTTTGTTTCATATATTAAACCTAATGTTTTGTTTTCGTTTTAAGTTGTAAGTGCAGTACTGCGGTGTTCCCTATCACATGATATTTCCCATTCAATTGCTTTGCCTCCATTGCATGTGAACGAACAACACGCAAATTCATTTTTTGTTCCTCATCTAGAATTATAATTAAAACCGCAACTAATAATTTTATGGAAACACGACAAATTCGAAAAGCATTGGCTTTTATTTTCTTAATTCTATTTTGGAATTCCAATACTGCAGAACGCCTGATATTTTGGACAAAGCTCACCGCAATAAATATGTCATCACCTATAGAATTCCTGAAACCACAGACATTTGATATACCGCATTCTTTTTTTGGAGTGTTGAATTATCGAGAGAACGGTTTTCCACTCTGATTCTATTGTGTCAATGAATCACTGGCCAAAATAGCCACAGCCAAAACCAATGCGTACTTCTAGTTAATTATTGAGTGACTAGTAGAACAGCTATGTTGCTTTAACTCCCCCTCCCCAAACCCTCCCTCTAATAATAATTATACTGCGACTAGCTTTAAAAGATTACATTTTAAGCTCCTCTCCTTACTGGTGACTAATATCCCAATAAATTAATTATGAACCATCCATCTTAAGCAGCGATCTCCAAAGTTTGCGAAAAAAGGGGAGGTTGGATTTACCTCCTTCCACTATGCGTCGACTTTGCCACTCTTCGACACACAGATGTATACTGTGTTACAGTGGCGGTTTTGTTATATCTACGTTGTATTTGATTTACGAAAGTATTCTCAAGTCTTATGCGATGAGCGTCTGTTCATTAGTGACTTTTTTGGTACCGCTTACATTTAAGAAGTATATCAATATTTAGCGACAAAGTCGCAAGCCTTAGAACATCCATCAAGTGATCGTCGCGTAACATATTGCGCTACAGACCTTTAGTATAGCTTTAATTTGGAGAAACTCTGTTCACAAATATATGTAGAGCTATACTCACTCTTACACCAATTATTCTTACAAATGCTTATTTCTCTATCTACTCCATTTTAATCGACATAACCATTTTCAGAAAGTATCTAATTGCTAATTTTCTTGTGAGTGCAAGGGGAATATGGGAATACAGTAGGATTTAAGCAATATTGAAATGTTTTAAGAGCTGGATTCTATGCGATCCCTTTGAAATTCCGTTCTCTTTGCAAGGTCAAGAGGTAAAAAGCGAATAACATATTCCCATTGGAGAACAGTATAGGTATTGGCAAATTCACACAAATAATAAAGTGTATCTCTGAAATGACTCATAAAACAAGTATTTCACATATATTTTGTGTTTTAACAAGATCCACATTTTTAATTTAGTAAGACTTTGTCTCTTACTGTTTACCATTTATGTTGTTGTTGTAGTGTTTAACGCCCACTTTTACTTCTACGGCACCGCAGGCGGTGGCACTGATGATACATGAAGATGGAGCACCGGTGGAATGAGATGGCGGGGGAAACCGGAGTACCCGGAGAAAACCCGCCCTGACACCGCTTCGTCCACCACGAATACCACATGCGGGTCCCTGGGATCGAACCCGGGCCGCCTAGGTGGTAGGCGAGCGCGCTAACCGCTCGGCCACGGCGCCGCCACTTACCATTTATGCAGGAGTCATCCTGAATAAAGAAGTATTCTGCGGATATTCCCAGAAAACTCAAGTTATAACTTAGAAACTGCCATGGAATCGCCTGTTTGTGTCTGCTACTGGATACTCACCGTCTGGTTGTGCTTGTACATGCAAACATACAAGAGCTGAGTCACCCTCCGACTGAAAAAGTGGAGTGGGGAACAGGCGCTAATTACGTAAGCGTCTCCAAAGAGACAAGTTTGAGCATCTGCGGGAACGTGAGTGACTCTTCGGCAGGTCATGGGTTCGATCTCCTCCCACTACCGGCTCTGACCATGTCTTTTTCTTTGCTTTTGCCTAGCCAGTAGGCGAAGACTAGGATACTGTCTCATTTACCACCATTCCTTTTCTTGCATTTCACTTTTTCTCTGTTTTCTTCTCAGTTTTCAAATGTCCTAAGTTTCGTGTTGACAGATGGTGCGGATGCTTGCTCCTAGGAAAGAGCATTCCCCGTGAAGGAGACTACCTGGTTGCATGGGTCGTTTATCGCACTCTACGGGCAGCTCCAGTAGTGATACGGCTTCTTGGGGCAGGATCAGTTAAAGACTTGTCCGCGTCTTTGTGGCCTGAGATCTGTACCTCCTGCATTCCATCCCTTTGTCCCATGCAATGGTAGCGGCAATAGGTTTTCCTGTAGGTTGCACTGCGCGAGGTATCCCGCTCCGTCATTGTAAAGTTTAATTTCTAAGAGAGACTTGGCAACGTCCCGTTAACATTAAATTGTGAAGAAATTTATTTATTGTAAACCCCGCGCGACAGCCCATGAAGGGCCAAGGCCTACCGCCCAGCCGCTGCATCCCCCACCTCTGCCCACTACAGGCGTCATTGGTGAGGTGCAGTACTGGAGGGTGGGACGTGGTCAGCGCCTCGAGCCCTCCCGGCCAGTTATGCGGTCTTCTCGACCTGGGGCCGCTACTTCTCCATCAAGTAGCTCCTCAATTGGTCCCCCCGGGACCTAACGAGGCTGAGTGCACCCCGTGCCAGACCTCCCAGAGGGGATAAAATCCCCATGCTGGTACCGGGGATCGAACCCGGGTCCTCCGCGCCACAGGCAAGCGCGCTGCTAGCTGCGCTACGGAGGCGGCAATTTATTTATTAGTATTATTTAATAATGTAATGTTGACCTTAGTATTGCAATTAATATTTCGTGTTCTAAGGCAATGAGCAATAAAATTGTTAAAAAAGTATCTGAGGAAATTTATGTTATTGGCATTTCTTTCCTAAGGCCAGCAGTTGCATTGTTACACGTATTAAAATTGGGGCTACATGGCACAAAAATCCAGATGGTACACCATAATGTATCTTTGTATATGATTTGTTAACATTGTTTTATCACATCAATATGATGGAATCGGATTATGTAGGAAGGATATGCCGTGAACCTGTCACAGGACGTACGGATTGCCCCCCCCCCTCCCACCCGGTATAATAATTACAGTGGGAATTCTTTAATTTGATTTATTCATGCAATAAGGTAATCTCGACGGTCATGGTCTGGCCACATTGCATTGAAAATTATACAAATAATACCAGTTAAGCAGTACCTATTTAAACATTAACAGAACTGTTTATTTAAGCGGTCAACGTGGTTTCCCACGACACCTTTGCTTTCTGTGTACTCTGCGGAACACAAATGAACCAGAATCCTTGTTTCAAAACTGAATTATATAGAAATATAAAACACATTACAGCATACACACACACACACACACACACACACACACACACACACACACACACACACACACACACACACACACACACATAGAAGAGTTGCCTAATTTACAAATTTACAGATTTTATTTTTTTCTAATTCTGACAACTTTTCAATTATTTCAATAACGACATCCTAATTCCAAATATGTTAGAGTGATTTGTCTAGAAAGGAATGTTTATTTCAATTAAATATAAAGTCATGCGATGGCATAAGGGTAAGTGGGCATTAGTGGTGTCTCAACTCTTGCAAAAGAAGTACCGGTTGCCAATGTGACAATGAAGAAGGATCACCTTCCACTGGTGTGTCTACCCCACCTGGTTCGCCATAAGAGAGGGACGGTTTAGAAAGAGATGGTGAGAGTTTCTTTCTTTTCTAATAAGCAAGTGCCAAGCTACACTTCGTCCAGTATAATACGATGGTGTTACTGTTTTCTACTTGTTACATAAGTAAAACTCAGATCTCACCTAAAAACACTACACTTGTTTCATTCCAATTGAAATAATAGTCTGTTTAACACTACTATATACTACAATAATAGCTAAAACCCAGCATGGGAGTGCAAAACATTACTGTTCAAGAGATAACTTACTTAAAAGCTGTTAGGTGCTGGCAATAAAGACACCCATAGCAATTGAACAGTGCAAGTTTAATGAAATAATGTTTAATCTCCATTAAGAGAAAAGTGGAATTCTGAAATATTAATGTAGCACATGCATATTTGATATACACTGTTTTGTCACGTCAAAAGTGACTTTAAGTGGTAAATGGATGAATGATTGTCCCTACTTCAGTGCTTATCATTACTGATAGTGCCTATATTACTGCCTATTTTAAACATGTTTAGTGCCTATTTTCCTGATTATTTTAAACCCTTAGGTGCTTATATGTGCAAAGACCCCTTTACTGGATCATCGAGTGGGAGGATGAGGCGAAAAAGGGGATTTTGTTCATCACTAATGGATGTGGAGATTACATAAAGATCTTATACAACAGCCATTTCAATGTACATCGAAAACCTATGTCTCAGCATAGCAAAATATATATTTGCAGCAGGATGTAAATATGTTTTAAGTTTCTGGATTTAAGTTATATAGCATGAGAGGATTTCATTATTCTATAGAGCGTAGGAAACAGCATTCCCTTTGTCAGCATATTGCAGGGTATACTATCAAATAGAAGGAGTAGGAGGACAGACGCGGAAGGGGGACTTCGGCACTTCGATCTCTCAGTGATCTTTCGTGCCCGTGCCCCGAAGGGGTGAGACGAGAAGAAACAGAGGGCAATCAGATCACGGGAGAGGAGGCACAGCAGAGGTCCATACACTTTCCCAGGTGCAAATTCCCCGGCAGCAGCTAGTACGCCGGTCCCCCGCCGGTTCGCGCAAGGCGCCGTCTGAAGGTGTCCCTCCGTGGCTCAAGAGACACCATGTCGCACCCGAACTAGAGGGAGAGGAAATTCGGAGGACGAAAGCAAACTACCCAGCATTCGCTTGGCGACCCGGGAAAGCCCCAAAAGAAACAATGGGTCAGATAGGTCTGTCGCAGGGATCGAGCTCACGAACTCCCGATTTTGAGCCTTGCACATTATCACGGAGTCCTCTCGCTCGTCCGCCTCGGTAGCGTGATGATTAGCGTGCTTGCCTCACGTTCGCGAGTTCAAATCTCGCTTTGGGTAAGTTATCCGGGTAAGGTTTTTTTTTTTTCCGAGGTTTTCCCTACCCTGAGAAGACGAATGTCGGGTAACTTCAAGCTCCATGGACTTCGGGCTCATTTGAGCATCATTTCATCTATTTCATTTCATTCATTCGTCCGATATGACACAATGTTGGAGGACGTTAATTAAAAAGAAAGAAAAAGTCATCTCGCTCGGTTACTACCAAATAATCAAACTTTCGTTACTTTCACTTGTCAGTTGAGAAAAAGAAGGTAGTTCCACGTGAGGGTTTCCACTTCTATATTGCTGTGTTTATAGGTATACTTCAAATACAAAATATCGGTCCTATATAACAGACAAATAATAAACTATTCCATCCACTCCTTCTTGCATGACCTGCAAGTCAGTTTGCTTGCAAGAAGGAAATGCGTTCTCTTATTGGAGTATACAGTGGAGGAGCGCATGCAAAGAACGTTTGGAATACTTCTATTACAAGACTAGAGGTGAAGTGCGGAGTAGTGAGTAAAACCTAGAAATCTACCAATGTTTGAAGTAACCGTCACTGAAAATGAAGCCAGAATGTCAATATCAATACGTTTAATTGTTTCCAAAATGAAATATCCGGGACCTTGAGAGATTGTTTCTAGGAAGATCCTTTTAAAGTTAAATATATTCAGTCGGGCGATAAAGGTCAAGTGCACTTAAGACAGGTTACCAAACAAGTGCCAAGATTATGATAAAGGTAGCAATGTGAAGCTTAACCGCACAACGATCGATTATCGCCTTGTTATAATGAGCTTGCCGCTTTGAAGACACGCCCTTCTAGAGGATGTTTACTTTGTATTTACACTCCCTTTCCAAGCTCCACCTTCATTTCATGTATGATTTGCGTGTAGTCCTGCCTTTGTTTAATCCTGCGATTTTATTGACAACATTACGAAAGCTTCCTAGTGGATGTTACACTGCTTTAGTGGTAAAGTAGAATTAGAATCCATACACAACCTTCCTGCTGAAAAGAATAGGATCTTTGAGAACTGCTGTTATTTTTTTCGGATTATGATGTCATATTCATGCACGGCTCACCTTTTTTTGGAAACGTTATGAATTGCTGTTGAATGCAAGTAACTGTTGCAGTTACTCTACAATAAGGCTGCATCAACAGTCTTACCTGTAACTTATGGCTAGAGGGCGGTTTAGAGTTAACTGGTTCGTGATTTCAAGTTATAATGCAGAGGGCATATTGTCTTGGTACGTGTCCCTTGGGTACAGACTGTGGCTAGATAAACATACCGTGGAAGTGAACAACGTTTAGACTCCAAAGAGTCATATGCAATTCAAATTGCAAAATTCCGAATTTCAGTGGACCTTTGAGTAGTTTAAATTTCATAGAAAATAGCTTTCGTTGGTTAACCAATGCTATAATCTTCTTAGAAACAGCCGTGTTATACGTACCAAAGGCTATATGTATGAAATGTGTGTAAAAATTTAGGAAATCAAAGCCGGAAAAGTTAGGAAAACTGTGAACAATTAAGTTCAGAATGTGTTAGAAAAAGAAAACATTGACTTTTGAATAATATGTGCTGTAGCAGATGTCTTGCTGCAAAAACGTATCCGAGTCCTCGATTTCGAAGGATGTAAGAAGTATATTAGACAGTTATGCCTATAGTTTATTATTCACATTGCCTCTTGCAATGTCCGAAGGCGTTTCTCACGATATAACTTTTGTTTAAGCGAGAGGTGGAGAGCGTTCACGATCGACAACCTCCGCATGTGCATTATTGTCCACTGCAATGAACAGGCTGTGTTGTATTCGCTTTACATATTCGTAAAGGGCAGTGCTTCTCTAACGGAATAAAAACATTAAGCTGCCATAATATACGCATTCTTTTGATACAACCTGTACCAGTATTGCAGGCACGCTCCCATTGTTTACATCTGACTCACCCTCTCTCCTTCAATGTAAACAGTCTACAATATAAGGTAAGGCAACCTCACAGGAACCGGTCACGCTGATCGGCCCCTTGCTTATGACAGTAATGGCGAAAAGTTGACTCGCTGCATTTTGCTGCCGCTCCTTTTCTGATGGCAACTGGCAAGCTTTCTAGAGAGCGCTAAGGAGCATTATCCGCAGCAACCACATGCTGGGGAGTATACTAGGAATATGGGTAACATTGGCAGCACGAGCTGCTACTTATGTCATAAGTAGGGCTCGGATTTTTAGGTGCTAAAGATTTGGGAAATATTTATTTTTACGTGCGGAAAATGCCAAATATATGTGCCAAAAGAAATAAAATATTTATTTGAGATCTGAATGGCTGAGCTAATATAAATTTACGTGGTACTCACTACACATTATTCTTGGAAGGGATCACCAGGTACTGAATTACAGTAAACTACACATATTTCCTTAAATTTTCCATCTCAAAGGATTGAAATTGTCACAAAGAATTGATATTAAACTTCGAATGCTTGTTATAACTTAAATGTTGTTTTAGTGAACGGTGGTCTGCCGTTATAGCTTAACCACATGGCTGACAATACAGGATTTTACCATCACAACTGAAGATACCCTTAAGTTCCCCACCATATTGTTGCCCATGGTAACCTGCACTACTTTTAGCTATGGGGTGAAATCAAGAGGCCGTGGAGGCTACAGACAGTTACTTATTCTCTCCTTCCAAATATTGGTTAGAAGTTGAAGCGACTTGCATTACTATTGCTGTTGTAATGTCCTGTGGAAAAAATCAGCGCTAATTTTGTATTCACTCTGCTGAGCAATAAAGGTGTACATTACTTCAGTGCAGTAGACATCAGAATTAATTGTAGTATTAGAGAAGATTGGCTCTATAGCTCACTTTCTGATATGGTACATACGCTTGCTTATTGCATTGGGATTACTTTTAGACCAAAGTGGTTAATTTTTAAAGTTTATATAGCAGTATAAATAAAACCATGCTTCACTTTAATACCGAAATTATTGACCTGTAAGTTCAATACTTCTATTCTGAAATGGTAAGGAGATCAATAAACAATTGCAATAGACAGCTTCCATATATTAAAATCAATGCATAATGTAAGAATTACAGGTTACAATTCTGCCAGTGGATAAGAAGTCATTGAGCCAGGCAAGTTACGTGTTGAGGTAAAGCAAAGTAGAACTTAGATTAGCTAAGTTAGTGAGCCGTTATGGCCAAACCAGTCTACAAGAAACAAGGTTGAAGTAACAATTAGAACTGTGCTCCAGTAATCTGGATTGCATATAAAAGCACGCATACCAGATGTAAAAATTAGAAAAGGAAAGGACTCTTGGAGTTTAGCAAGTCAAAAAATAAAAGTTATGCTTCGGACGCGAAGAAGAAGCTTAAGGTTTAGCCATGTACAACATAGCAGCTTTGGTAAGATGGTCGTGACTTAGAAGGGACTTAGGCTGATAAAAGGGCATGCAGTTCTAAAAGTCGAGCCTTACGGTATTTTAAATTTTACAGAAGTGCCTTACTGTAATTGATTATTGGCAGTCGGTAGCGCCTAAAGACCGCGCTCAGGTTATCACATACTTGGTAATAGTCCCAAGGGCAATCGCCATTTAAAATTTCAGCGATTCCCGGAAACTTAGGCTTCGCATTGTTATTGCAGAAATTCTTAACTTAAACCGTAAATTTGTGGACAGTTCAGAATTTAGCAGATATAACACTTGAACAGTTACAGTTTCATGTGCTAGTATTTAGAAGCAGTTTAATTCTTCATCCTTAAACAGTCGGCAACTCGCTTCCTATAGCTCATGTATTAGCATCCAGTCAAATTGGTTGCGGTTGCCTATCCTCACACCCACCAACGCTTGCCCTCAAAGAAAGATTTCATAAAGCTCATCATTGCAGCAGCCGGCAGCAGATTCATTAACGATGGAGATATTGGAGACGCCTTCCAGTGTCACAAATCGTGGGAACTACATTCTAAGCTTATAAAGAACGTTTAATAGAGAGCTTCAAGTCCATATTGATTCATGAATCTCCAGAACCATTCACTACTACATTCACTCTCTACATAAAATCTTGGCCAGTATTAGTATTTGAACACTTGAAGTTAGGAAAATGTACACGAGATTTTAGCTTTACATTTTTGTAAATATCTTTGAAAAAGAAAAGTGTTCTCTCTTCATTATAACGGCCCCAAAACAAACCACCACACATTGTCCTTCAATTTAGTGTTGCACATTTTACATATTCCAATGTCCTTTGTTCATGTACCTTCTTCTGCAACTTTAACATGCTATTTAAAAGGAGGCGGAATCATGGCTTGGTGCGGAGAGAGCTCGCTGGCACAATGTATGCGAGTTTTACTTGGGCTACCTGAAGTACGCTTTGTATAGTTTAGTGATCCGGACACAGAAAGTCTTTTGGCATGGCATGAGTTGGTTATTCGGAAAAATTGGAAGGTGGTTTGGACAGATATTATGTTCATAATATCCAGCTAGCTTTGGTGACTGTCACTTCCGGGTACAAAGGACACCTTAAAATTAACATTTTGCATATTTAGATGGAAGATATAAGGGAATTAGGCTCTTAAGACGATGACAAATGATATTCGAAACCCCAGTAACGTTTTGTTTATTGAACTCCCCATAATTATTACTGGTTTGGTGCTATTTAGTGGCTTGCGTAGTTAAGGAAAATAATAGACGAAAGTACATAATATTCCAATGTGAAAAACGCAATTTCCTACAAATACATGCCGTATTTTATGTATAACTAGGGTAGATCCAGGTTATTACATGATACTAAGGTACTTTAGTTAACATAATTATATAACTGATCAAGACTGAAAGCGAAAGAGAAAACACCTTTCTATAGGTAGTATATCACAAAACAAATTACAAGAATTAAACTGAAATACTTCTTCATAAAAATGTGGCATGAAATTCAGGTAATTCTGTGACATCCTGGTAAGTCCGTGACAGTGTACAACTAACCAGAAAAATAGATTTTCTACTTTTTAAGTGATTAATATTGTAACTCATAACTTGCCAATGATATATCAGAAGACAGGTGTCTCCAAATAGTTCGTATCCACAGAGTAAACTGAAACTGTAAAGCGTGTACACAGCACAACCAAAACCACTTGTTACCGAAGCTGCAATGCTGCGTAAAGTGAATCCCAACCATAACTGCAATGCCAGAGCACAGAGGAAGTCGTCAAGCTAAATGTTTGTTTGTAGTGTTTAACGCCCACTTTTACTACTACGGCACCGCAGGCGGTGACACTGATGATACATGGAATGAAGATGGAGCACCGGTGGAATGAGATGGCGGGGGAAACCGGAGTACCCGGAGAAAACCCGCCCTGACGCCGCTTCGTCCACCACGAATACCACATGCGGGTCCCTGGGGTCGAACCTGGGCTGCCTTGTTTATAGGTGTACGGTCTAACCGTCAAGCTAAAGCAGTATACATTTGCCATCCATCGTCAAAATTATGGAAGTGCTAAAATATTAGATTCTCCGTAACAGAAGACATATATTGTATCACGGGCTAACTTAACAACATGGAGATAAATGAATTTACGCAATATCCTTCATAGAAAGCTAAGAATAAAATAATTTTATTGTGCGCATAATATTTTCTATTGCATTATCACTCGCATTCTGCTTGAATTTAGTGCTGTACACTAAATCCACATAAGTAGGGCTAGGATTCTGATCTGATCTTGTATCTTTATTTTGGTAAGTATAATTCATTAATGAGCTGTATGAAAATCGGTTTCAGAGTAAAATAAGTTAAACTAACTACATTTGTTAGGGCATTTTTTTTTCGCTAATCTTGTGGTATAGTGCATTTTGAAGGTTTCCATTGCGTTAGTGTGCGTTTTGATATACTTCAGGCAGTTTCATTGCATGTTTATGCATTTTGAATACATCTTAAGCAAATTCTGCCTTTTTTGCTTTTGAAGAACAAAGGAAAATTTCTGTTCTGTACATTTCATTTCTTAGTACATTACTTTGCTCGGTTCTTAGCCGTACCAGATTAAAATTACACCTAATTTTCAGACTAGACAAAGACACTTTCTTACCCATCTATGGATTGATGGCGAGAAAGTTTTCTCCACGGTTGGGAATATAATTTTTTGTAAGAATTGCTAAATAAAAGTGGTAGCTGAAAGGAAATTTACTATACACCAAGTCGTGAAGAGAGAAAAACATATTCGTCTACAACTGCTTGAAGGTAAAAGCGCAACATACCAAACGTTACTTGTGAAGCAGGCTCTTCTTCAGGTTCACTTTTCTTTGAAGAACGCTGTCAAGGATTCATTTGTGGAGATATTCCATTGAACAAAGGGAATAATCTCAAGCTACACGTGTTACTAGAAAAACTTACTGGAAAACGTTTACCACATTGTTCAACTTTGAGAGAAAACTAGGTTAGTAGATACTACCAAGAACAATGCAGGAAATTAGGCAAAATTGTCAGGAAAAAACGTTGATTATGTATTGATGAACGTACGGACTCACTGGACCCTTATGTGACAAATGTGGTAGACACAATGGAAGAAGACGATTCTAGAGAACAATTTCTACTCAATTGTGAGCAGTTAGAAAAAATGCATTTTTCAGCAATCAGCAAAATGTTTGACAGGTCGGTATGTTTTCAATATTCCAATGGAATTCCACATGACAACATATTCTTGTTTACCGACGCTGCACCATGAAGGTAAAAGCTGCTAACTGTCTTCAAACTCTTTACTCGAGGATGGTGCACATAAAGTGCCTAGCGTATTTTCCTGCAAAATTAATCGATTGCTTGTAGAATATCCTTTCTAATTTGTGTAATTGCATTAACTAAACCTGTTCATTGCTTAATTGCTTTATTTTATGTTGTGTAAATTTGAATTTCTCTTAAACTGATTCATATTGAAATAAAAACTTTCAGTTTTAAGGACATTTTTTAAATTCTATAGGGCATTGTTTGATATTTTTAGGTCATAGTTACATTTTTAAAGTGCATTTTTAATATTTTATAGGCCATCAAAGTCCTAGCCCTGCACATTAGTTAAGAGTACCTACAATAATAACATATTAAACATAGCTTAATTATTCTATCTAACGGGTCACATATTAGCACTTCTACAATACGGTGGAGCTAGCGAGTTTAAGCAAGTAAATACATATCGTAGGCATTATGAACAAGTGGTGGTGGTGGTGATGGTGACGGTAGTGGTATTGGTGAGGTGGTAGTGGTGGTGGCGGCGGTGGCGGTGGCGGTGGCGGTGGCGGTGGCGGGGGCGGTGGCGGTGGCGGTGGCGGTGGCGGTGGCGGTGGCGGTGGCGGTGATGGTGGCTACAGTGTTGGTCAGGCTGGTGGTACTGACGACGGTACAGAGTTTTATTCGTCCAACGTTCAAAAACTATAATGGCCCTGAATATCTTTTTATTCGCTGGATAGTATGTAGCTAACATAAACATAGCTACTAAGGAAAAGTCCACGGCTAGATGTCAATTTTGTGTGCAATAGTCGTATACTTGTGCCTTCTAAAGGAAAGACTGTACTACATTTATGTAAATTTGGACGCGGTTTGCTTTGCAATTCCCCACGACCAGCTTCTTCAATCAGTTCCATGATTTCACTAATTTACTTCAAGCTTCCTAGATTCGCCCCTTGCGTTTTATATACAGCTATTTGAATGTGTGGGAGCAGAGATCATAATATGTTGATATTGCAAAGACTTTCTAGTTTGAAATTCTTTCCCACAAAGTGTTGTGCAGGATTTCTCCTTCTTATGGACGTTTCAGATATCTTCTGTTTTACTACACTAGCGTTTGAAAGGTCTAAATATTTGTACCAATGCTAAATCAAACGAGAAAACCCAGTTTCTTCAGGTTTCTTATAAACAGACGTCTAAAGATTGTGATACTGCTTCTTTACGTTACATAGTCTGTGAAAATGTTGGCTTGGATATGTAATATAGGATACCAAAGAACAATAAGTAAATAAAATTCCTTCATTTTATTTTCGAAATAAAATCCTCATAGCAACTTTTCTTAGAAGCAACCAAACTTTTCCGATTGAAAGGCCGACCGTATAGGTCATTCTATCATTTTAACGTTCTGCACCATTGGCTTATAATTCCGAGTGTAGCGTTTGAACCATACATCTCCTCCATTTCATAACAAATCTCTACAGAACTTTTGTGACGGAAACAAATAACCACATACGTTGTACTGTCAGTATTGATGAATTTAGCTTAGTTCTTTCGTACATATACGCCTTTTATCTAAGAGCTAGACAGAAAAAGTGACATCCATTAAATAGGTACCCTAATTTTGTGTATTACAAAAATTTTAATAGCGTAAACAATGGAATGCATTTTTAGTCTGTGTCTACACCCAATTGTCACTCTGTGTATCTTTAGACGGCATAACGTAAACCGAAAATCTGGATAAATACAAAATTGCTATTTAAGCCCACGATGTTTTAATAATAAAAGGCGACGATTTTCATTGTATTATCCCAACACAAATAACATGCAAGTGTTATCGTTATTCTTTTAATTTTTAAGTACAGTTGTATTGTTTTTTATTAATACTATGTTTCAGATATTGACATGACGTATAACATATCTTAATTTAGGGGGAGGTTACACAATTTGAAACTTTGATAGACATAAACTTACTGCACAAGAAATGCTGAATTCATAAAACCTGTGATTACATTTATACCAAATAACTTTCTTGCAGGATCAATATTTTCCAAAACATACTATGACGCCGGGAATGGCGCAAAACAAAGGACGGAAGAGGCTAAGCTGCTTCACGCCATGTGCCGGACCGGCGAGCAAACAAAGGCACAAGGTCAAGCTTCGTCGCACCACTCACGCGAGCGAACACGTGACTAACAACAATCGAAGCGGCTACAGTAAAGAGGTTTTCTCCGGTGCCTTCAAGAAAACTCAGGTTACGTCACCGCCGGTGTGTTTGAAGGGATTCGCGAAATGTCCCTGTGACGTCTACACACACTCACTCACCCACACACACACACAAGCACACACACACACACACGCCGCTTCTCACCAAAGCGACCCTGGTTCGATCCCAGGCAGCCGCATGTGGGATTTGTGGTGGACGAAGTGGCGCTGGGACGGGTTTCTTCTGGGTCCTCCGGTTTCCCCCGCCATCTCATATCATTCCACCGGTGCTCCATCTCCATTCCATGTATCATCAGTGTCACCGCCTGCGATGCTTTATGTAGTAAAAGCGGGCGTTAAACACTAGAAAGGGAAGGAAAACACATACACAGACATACACACAAAATATTAACAGGGTCTCCTGCTGTCATAAATTACCCACAAGGTATAATACAGCGAATAGGTGCTTGAATATCTCTGGTAGTTACTGGAATGACGACGGGTTATTTTTTTCTTCTCCATTTTGTGATGCAACACTTAACACACTACTAATATCGCAAGTAGTAATAATAGTGATTGAAAGGGCTAATTCACTCGGATTGCAGTAAATCCCAGCAATAAAATGTGCTTCACCAAACAAAAGAGCGGGATTAATTAGAATTCAAAAGCACTTGCACTATTGCAAGTCGTAATTAAGGCATGAGATATCGGGTAACTGAAATAGACTAGGAAGTCCAACGGAAACATCAATCATGTGTGAGAAGTTTAATGAGCTTTAACGCATATTTTCACGGCAATTACGGTGCAGAACATCGGATGGAGGGTGGAAAAATCGGATTCTAGTCCCGGCATTGGTAATGTATTTTTCAAGTGTTATTCAACGTTCCAACATTAGAATACACACGTACAGCATAAAATAACTTTTATCAGACGTATACAAATATTTGTTCAACAGTTCTACAGCGCATAGGACTGGAACAGTAGGTGGAAACCTGCCAAAGTCGTTAGTTTCTTTATGTGTATTTTCTTTGTATGAAGTTGGTGCAAACTCTCATCTGTAGTCCACACCAGCCCTAAGTGAGCCAATCTCTTATTAGTTTGAATTCAAGTCTGACAGATGCACATTAACCTATGTACAAAGGTCAGACCTAGGTGAGCGGCGAAAGGACAGAGCCATGGAAAGAATCAACAGAGTAGCTAGGAGGCTTGCTTAACAACGACGGTCCACAACTCCTGGATGAGCCCGTGTCGTATTGGTTTGAAGTCACAAGTCTGACAAACAAGCATACATTTATGAACACAGGTTAGTTGAAGGAAAAGTAGGAACGAAGAAAAACATTAAGAGAAATGCTAAAATCAGGTAAGGGAGCTTGAAGTGGCACGGACGATGTAGTATTTCTCCACCCATAAACTGCTGCAAACTATATCGGCACCATTTCATACACTTGATATTATGTGTTGATATAAATAAGTCATTTATGTTGGTAATGCAAAGTTAAAATAGCATTACATTGCCCATTTTTGGTTCCAACAACTCCTTATCTCTACTGGTAACCAACAATTTCCGTTGCTTCACATTTGGTAGTATAACGCGTTTCATATGGGAAAATCAGTTCAAGATGTTTTTTACACATGAGTAGTGTTTCTGGTTGTACGTGTTTAACTTACAAACCTCTATTTGGCTGCTGTTTGTAATATATTGCAAAGTCAAAGGATCAAAGGACAGAGTTTCGTTTATAAGTGTCGTGTGAAAATGGGTTAGAAAAAAGTACTATACATGGTATAGTAAGTTGAGTGGAAATAAACCTAGTAAACAAGCAGATGTGGGGTATGACCTGGTGGAATGGGAGGATAGAGAAACAGGCATTACATATGTGGGTAGAATGGAATGGAAGAAGGGCGAACAGAAAAGACCAAAGATTGGAAAGATAACAATTCACAAAATTGGGTATCAGATAGTGAAAATGTGTTAATATATAGGAAACGTTGAAAAAAAAAGAAGAGGAAAATAGTGCTCCACGTCGTGTGACAAGGAAAAACAAGTAATTAAGTTAACTGTGTTCAGGGTTGGCAGGAGTGAATGAAATAAACGTTTAGGGATAAGGCCAAGTAGGTATTATAAAAAAGGGAAAGGTAAGTGAGGAAAGGAAGTGGTAGTGATAAACAGATAAGAAGAAAGTGAATCAGCGGCTTGTAGGAAATTATTAGCAAATGACCATGAAACATTAGAAAAAGTGAGGGAGAACGGCATGGGTGACTTAAAATGACAATGAACCATGAGAAATGGAAAGTATAAGAGAATTTAGTGAAAATAAGTGATTCCAAAGACGAAAGTTAAAAAGGACAAATTTGAATAAGGTTAATTAACAGTAGTTAAAGAATAAGCAGCTCACGTAGAGAGGGGCTAGGGCCCAAGTTATGGGTAGCCTTATATGTATATACTTCTGTATTCAATAAATTCATATTCATACATGGTATGATATTTATATTCTAAGTTTGGTTCCACAGTAATGCATCCTTTTGGAATAGACGTAGTAAATATGTACTCTGCTCTGGAAACCTAATTTCAACATATCGGAGTCTAACTTATTTTATAAAACTACAAATTCTGATATTTCTTTTACTCAAATTTTGTTATTTGAAAACCAAAGAAAAGAGGAAGGAAATAAATTACGAGCTAGAAAAACAGTCGCGTTAGTGACAGTTGTAATCTACAAGAAATATGAGCAATGCAGGAACAGTCTAGAAAAGCAAATTCTTCTATTCGAGAGCTAATCTTGTAATGGCCGGGCAAAATTGATTGCCCGATTCTGTTGCATACCTATATTCGTCTTAGAAGCAAGAAAAACTCATCAAAGTATGTCGTAGACTAATTTTCTCAGAAAGAGAAGAAATAACTTATATTGACAGCTTAAGGGACACAAAGGAAGGAGTTATCAGGAAGTAAAGTAGGGTTGCTTCTTCTCTCTTTCTTCGTTTTCTTTTCCAATTTCCATTGGTGTTGTTTGTTTTTAGGGTGATTGGTGTAAACATCTGTGCAGTAAGTATACTCCATACAACCTTAGATCCACGCCTTATATCCCTCCGCGATAACCTGCTGCCCATATCACCTGCGACTAACACTAACATACGCCACGTGGACTAATGCCTCGTGCTTATGATGCAACAGAACGATATTTTCTCGGCAGTTTTAGGAATAGTACTGCTATCGCGTTACAATCAAGTAGTCTTTACCAGGGTTATCATACATCTTGAAAACTCAAGCTAATCGCCAATATTTATGGCACTATATTTTATGTTGTGTTTTGGTTTCGGCATATCGCGGGTTAGTTGTTGATGGCTTGTGTTTACATCAAGTGGGGACATAAGAGTGGAGCGATTATAGAAGATTGCATTTCTGACGACACCAAAGAGGCTAGCTTTTTGTAGTGTTTAACGCCCGCTTTTACTATGAAGATGGAACACAGATGGAGTGAGATGGCGGGGGAAACCGGAGAACCCGTAGGAAACCCTCCCCAGTGCCGCTTCTTCCACCACGAATCCCACATGCGGTTGCCCGGGATCGAAACCGCGGCCCGCCATGGTGAAAAGCGAATGGTCTAACCACTCGGCTACGGTGCGGTCGAACAGGCCAGTGCACGAGTTAACTGTGCTGTGGTAAAATGGCGTATTAATCACCTGTTGTTAGTTATTGTGCTACTGCATGGTTAGCATGCGCTTTATCTTTGATCTCAGATAACACACATGCTGCATGCGTTGTTTGTTCTTGGAATTTGCTGATGTTTGGAATTGCACCAACGAGCATGTCACTTCAGCAAATGCAATCAAAGAAATCACAAATGACAGACAGTTATTGACTTCACGTGGAGTGGAAAACAGGACTGCAACATCTCCCCTGTTTTCCCTTCATTCTCGTGACATTGGTCTTCTAAGAGGTAAATGGTGTGGAAGTTGTTAAGGGTCTCACGTTGTGGACACCAATTTGACGAGGTTTTAAGGTCTCACATTGTGGGCACCAAGTTTGAGGATGTTTCCGTGAGGCGATACTACGCCCCACGTTGAAGTCAAGTTTGCAGATGAATCTTCTTCGCTGGAGATGATCTCTGCAGCCTGGTCCTTTAATGTCTTGTAGCTCTGCTCTATAAGTGGTCTATAATCTTGCCCTAGCTAACCATGACACTACGCCCCGCGTTGAAGTCAGGTTTGCAGATGTATCGTCTTCGCTGGAGATGATCTCTGCAGCCTGGTCCTTGAATGTCTTGTAGCTCTGCTCTATAAGTGGTCTATAAACTTGCTCTAGCTAACCATGATACTACGCCCCGCGTTGAAGTCAGGTTTGCAGATGTATCTTCTTCGCTGGAGATGATCTCTGCAGCCTGGTCTTGTAGCTCTCCTCCATAAGTGGTCTATAACCTTGCTCTAGCTAACCATGATACTACGCCCCGCGTTGAAGTCAGGTTTGCAGATGTATCTTCTTTGCTGGAGATGATCTCTGCAGCCTGGTCTTGTAGCTCTGCTCTATAAGTGGTCTATAATCTTGCTCTAGCTAACCATGACACTACGCCCCGCGTTGAAGTCAGGTTTACAGATGTATCTTCTTCGTTGGAGATGATATCTGCAGCCTGGTCCTTGAAGGTCTTGTAGATCTGCTCTATAAGTGGTCTATAATCTTGCCCTAGCTAACCATGAGAGCTGAAACTGCCTTATCTACAGGGTATGCGTGAGTGATTTTGCTGGAATAATAACGCACACAGTTCCTGGTAATTAATTTAAAGCTCGGTAAGTTTTCAGGATCAATATTCACCACGAGTTGTCGCCGTTCGAAAGTAAAGTTACTATTAATTGCTCCTATCGCAGTTAAAATAGGTTGAGTCGTTGAAATTTGCGGTAATAACTGTGATGTCTGGGCGTGAAGTAATGTTCGCGATTATGGCTGGCGATATGCGACTGCCCCGTCGCGGGTTTCAAATCAGAGTGTTGATGTGACTACCTATAGGCGTGTTCTCCAGGAGACTGTTCAGCCAAGCTAGGGACGATAACTATAAAACCGCGGGCTTTAGCCTCGCTTCAGGCTAAATTATCAGAAACCAAGATAGCTAGCAAACCCTTAGCGCCTAGACATTTCCTGGAAACTGGCCTAACGAGTTTAGGGGCGGCCAACCGGTCACTAATTACCTCAGGTAACAACACCCAAAACATTACCAGGCCCCTTTTACAAGTAACATTTTAACCATCTAAACCAGAAACCTCACATTAAATAACCCTGAACTAGAATATTTACTCGTATGTTAGTTATTGAATTTAAATACTGTTGCTTCATATCATAAAATTATCCATTCGTAATGATCATTATATTAAATACGTTTGCATTACTTTTTCATTATAATTTAATTATCATTTAATTCAGTATTAAAATCATATTTAATAATACGTCTAATAATTACGGTATCGATGGTTATGACTGGGAACGCTTACTTGAAGAAAACGTGACAACGCTGTTTTTCGTGACACTGAAGTCCTTCATCCGGGTTTATGGCGCCGCATCTTAACCATTACAGTAGCACAATAAAACTGCACGCTTCCACTTCCTCCAACTTCCTTGAAGTACCTTGTAGCACTTTATCTCGACACAATCGTTTGCTGTTAACTGTTACACTGTAACATAAAGCTTACTTTTAACAGGAACTCAGATTCGACCCCAATTTAAAACATGAATAAGTCTGTTAAATGTCCATTCTGCGGAATCAAAATTGAGTTCGAAATATATGAAAGTAAATCGAATCGTTTCTACTCAAGATATATCCACATTTTATCTACATTTATATACAGGTTTTACGACTATAAATGCGGATATTTTGACTGGTAATTGAGAACAGTGTAATGAACGTTACCAATATCTACTTCAGAGTAGACTAAGACTAACATGTTTTCAGGTTGGTTAGTACCTCTTAGTCGGGATGGCACAGGTGGCATGACGTAGAGTGAGCTGGTCTTGTGATAACGAATGGTGTACCGGAACAGAGTTCCAATGCCTTGTCTAAGACCAATGACCTCACAATACCTAGGCCAGTAGGTCACGCATTAAAGTGTGAAGCAAATCGGGTTGTCCATGCGACAGGCGTTGTTCATTTCAAGGCGCAGTTACGACCGTGCAAAAAGCATTAGATGGTAAACCTAAACCTTGTGATTCGTTTGTGGGAAAACTTAAACGAAGAGGAAAAATCAGTAACTCACCGAAATGACCACTTATTAAGGCGCCAATTACCAAAATATCTGCACTTGTGTCACTAACGGCCTGTGTATATACAGGTGTAATTTAATATCATATTTATTTCTCCTTATATTAAAGGTTCAGATTAAAATTTTAAAAACAGTATAGTGAAATACCCATTGGAATTAAGTACATTTGCATATCAATACCATGTGTGTCTTCCAATAATATTTTGAACTCGTACATACAGGACTGTTGCTCAAGTAAATATCACGCTAACCTTAAAATAAAAGTATGTGTAGAAAACCTGGAACATTGGAAGTCATCCTTCAAAGGCCCACTTAGTTGTAGTAGTTAGACAGCAAAAATTCAATACGTTCTATTAGCTGCGTGAGGTATTAACAAACTAACAACTAATCACATAAAATTAACGCTTTGTGTGTCTTAAATCAATAATTAGAATAAAAATTAATTAAAAACTAGAACGAACGCAATGAATAGCTAAATTAATAAACAATATATTTAAATTACTGATCGTTAGCAACAAAGCCATTAGAAGCTTAAGCGTATGGCAGGATAGCGCAATAGTGGGTTAAAGCACACAGAGCTGAGAGTAAATTTGAGAGTTGTAAATAGAGAAAAATTGTGCCTTATTAACTACTATGAACGGCAAAGCCATGATAAAACAAAAACATAATGTTACGCTATATGTTTATTTTGATTTCTCAACTTGGGAGTAGTGGGTTCCAATGCAATGAGTGAAATAAGAGCAGCTTTAGAAATTGGGTGAAAAATTCGTTATCTTTAAGAGTTATCCAGACTTCTGTTGCTCCTGTAATAGTGTTGGTCAACAAATAAACAGCAACGGGTGCTTCAAAGTATCAAAACGAAACTCATACTATGGAGAAATTTAAACTGACTGTTTCTTACATAGAAGCGTTAATTTATCATATAATCTTTTCTTTTCTTTTCTTTTCTTTTCTTTTCTTTTCTTTTCTTATCTTTTCTTTTCTTTTCTTTTCTTTTCTTTTCTTTTCTTTCTTTCTTTCTTTCTTTCTTTCTTTCTTTCTTTCTTTCTTTCTTTCTTTCTTTCTTTCTTTCTTTCTTTCTTTCTTTCTTTCTTTCTTTCTTTCTTTCTTTCTTTCTTTCTCTCTCTCTCTCTCTCTCTCTCTTTCTTTCTTTCTTTCTTTCTTTCTTTCTTTCTTTCTTTCTTTCTTTCTTACCCTTTCTTTCCCTTTCTCTTACCCTTTCTCTTTCCCTTTCTCTTTCCCTTTCTCTTTCCCTTTCTCTTACCCTTTCTCTTTCCCTTTCTCTTTCCCTTTCTCTTTCCCTTTCTCTTTCCCTTTCTCTTTCCCTTTCTCTTTCTTCCTTTCTCTTTCTTCCTTTCTCTTTCTTCCTTTCTCTTTCTTCCTTTCTCTTTCTTCCTTTCTCTTTCTTCCTTTCTCTTTCTTCCTTTCTCTTTCTTCCTTTCTCTTTCTTCCTTTCTCTTTCTTCCTTTCTCTTTCTTCCTTTCTCTTTCTTCCTTTCTCTTTCTTCCTTTCTCTTTCTTCCTTTCTCTTTCTTCCTTTCTCTTTCTTCCTTTCTCTTTCTTCCTTTCTCTTTCTTCCTTTCTCTTTCTTCCTTTCTCTTTCTTCCTTTCTTTCTCCTTCTCTTTCTTCCTTTCTTTCTCCTTCTCTTTCTTCCTTTCTTTCTCCTTCTCTTTCTTCCTTTCTTTCTCTTTCTCCTTCTTCCTTTCTTTCTCTTTCTCCTTCTTCCTTTCTTTCTCTTTCTCCTTCTTCCTTTCTTGCTCCTTCTTCCTTTCTTTCTCCTTCTTCCTTTCTTTCTCCTTCTTCCTTTCTTTCTCCTTCTTCGTTTCTTTCTCCTTCTTCGTTTCTTTCTCTTTCTTCGTTTCTTTCTCTTTCTTCGTTTCTTTCTCTTTCTTTGTTTCTTTCTCTTTCTTTGTTTCTTTCTCTTTCTTTGTTTCTTTCTCTTTCTTTGTTTCTTTCTCTTTCTTTGTTTCTTTCTCTTTCTTTGTTTCTTTCCTTTCTTTGTTTCTTTCCTTTCTTTGTTTCTTTCCTTTCTTTGTTTCTTTCTTTCCTTTCTTTCTCTTTCCTTTCTTTTCTTTCTCTTTCCTTTCTTTTCTTTCTCTTTCCTTTCTTTTCTTTCTTTCTCTATCTTTCTTTCTCTATCTTTCTTTCTCTATCTTTCTCTTTCCTTCTCTTTCTTTCTCTATCTTTCTCTATCTTTCTCTTTCCTTCTCTTTCTTTCTCTCTTTCTCTTTCTTTCCCTTTCTTTCCCTTTCTTTCTCCTTCTTTCCCTTTCCTTTCCTTTCCTTTCCTTTCCTTTCCTTTCCTTTCCTTTCCTTTCCTTTCCTTTCTTGCTTTCTCTCTTTCCTTTCCTTTCTTGCTTTCTCTCTTTCCTTCCCTTTCTTGCTTTCTCTCTTTCCTTCCCTCTCTTTCTCTCTTTCCTTCCCTCTCTTTCTCTTTTCTTCTCTCTCTTTCTTTCTTTCTTTCTTTCTTTCTCTTTCCTTCCCTTTCTTTCTTTCGTTCTTTCGTTCTTTCGTTCTTTCTTACCTTTCTTTCTTTCGTTCTTTCGTACCTTTCTTTTCTTCCGTTCTTTCTTTCCTTTCTTTTCTTTCCTTTCTTTTCTTTCCTTTCTTTCCTTTCTTTTCTTTCCTTTCTTTCTTTCCTTTCTTTTCTTTCCTTTCTTTCTTTCCTTTCTTTTCTTTCTTTCTTTCCTTTCTTTCTTTCCTTTCTTTTCTTTCCTTTCTTTTCTTTCCTTTCTTTCTTTCCTTTCTTTTCTTTCCTTTCTTTTCTTTCCTTTCTTTTCTTTCCTTTCTTTTCTTTCCTTTCTTTTCTTTCCTTTCTTTTCTTTCCTTTCTTTCTTTCCTTTCTTTTCTTTCCTTTCTTTTCTTTCCTTCCTTTCTTTCCTTTCTTTTCTTTCCTTTCTTTCTTTCCTTTCTTTTCTTTCCTTTCTTTTCTTTCCTTTCTTTCTTTCCTTTCTTTTCTTTCCTTTCTTTCTTTCCTTTCTTTTCTTTCCTTTCTTTTCTTTCCTTTCTTTTCTTTCCTTTCTTTTCTTTCCTTTCTTTTCTTTCCTTTCTTTTCTTTCCTTTCTTTCTTTCCTTTCTTTTCTTTCCTTTCTTTTCTTTCCTTTCTTTTCTTTCCTTCCTTTCTTTCCTTTCTTTTCTTTCCTTTCTTTCTTTCCTTTCTTTTCTTTCCTTTCTTTCTTTCTCTTTCTTTCTTTCTCTTTCTTTCTTTCTCTTTCTTTCTCTTCGTTTCTTTCTTTCTTTCTTTTTCTTTCTCTTTGTTTCTTTCTTTCTTTCTTTCTTTCCTTCTTCCTCTTTGTTTCTCTCTTTGTTTCTCTCTCTTTGTTTCTCTCTCTTTGTTTCTCTCTCTTTGTTTCTCTCTCTTTGTTTCTCTCTCTTTGTTTCTCTCTCTTTGTTTCTCTCTCTTTGTTTCTCTCTCTTTCCATCTCTCTCTCTTTCTATCTCTCTCTTTCTATCTCTCTCTTTCTATCTCTCCCTCTCTTTCTCTCTCGCTCGCTCGCTCTCTTTCTCTCTCGCTCGCTCGCTCTCTTTCTCTCGCTCGCTCTCTTTCTCTCTCGCTCGCTCGCTCTCTTTCTCTCGCTCGCTCTCTTTCTCTCTCGCTCGCTCGCTCTCTTTCTCTCGCTCGCTCTCTTTCTCTCTCGCGCTCTCTTTCTTCCGCTCTCTCTTTCTCTCTCTCTTTCTCTCTCTTTCTCTCTCTTTCTCTCCCTTCCTGAATGAAATGGGTGTAATTTTGCTCAAATGAGCCCGAGGTCCATAGAACTTTAAGTTACCGGACCTTCGTCTTCTCAGGATAAGGGAGGAAAAAACCTTGCCCGGATAACTCACCTTAAGCGAGATTGGAACTCGTGACCTCTAGGACGTGAGGCAGAGGTGCTATCACCACCCTACAGAGGCAGGGTACACAAGGCTGTTCTCGTAATGTTTAGGAACAGGTGTCTCAGAAGCTGTTAAAGCCGAAGCACTCAAATTGTCACGGTCCCCTACATATGCTTGCGAGGCACAGGAGAGGGGAACTGGGGCTGACTATCCCTAATGATGGGAGTATCGGAGGGAGAAGTATTAACTCGATTTGGCTAAGCACATTGACATGATAATGCGAGAAAGTGGCTTAACTTAGCGTTACTTCAATAAAACACGTGTGTTAAGCCGCTCCCAAGGGGTACAATTTTAGTAATGAATAATACTATATGGACATATTTGTTACGGATTACTCACTTGAATGGTGGCGGAATAATTCTGGTGCACTTAGAATCTTAACACTGTATATAAAAATATTGTTCAAACAGACTGACGTGGATTTCTCCAGCAATAGACCAAAGGAAAATCCCGGAGTTCTGAACTATTCAGCCCATACTGTCTAAGCAGTACATTGGAATGATCTGAGCAGTCCTACGCATTTTCAAAAGGCAACACACCAGAAGCCATTAGCTATGGTGTGCAGCTCGCTAAGCTAGCCTTCTGGGTAATGAACTCTGTATTTTAAACCGAAAATCATACGTTCCAATATTCGCGAAATCGTATTAAAGCCTAATACGAAAAATGGTTTGTTAACCATTTCCTCCGCCACAATATTTTCAAAAAAAAAAAAAAAAAAAAAAAAAAAAAAAAAAAAAAAAACAGATTTAAACCAAAATAAACACGAAGTGTGACTAAAATGTTTAAAACAAATGTATGAATAAATAGAGTTTCATCTAATAATTCACTGAATTGAAGAAAATTACAGTGATATATTATCATTTAGCTAGATTTGCTTTAAATGAATCAAGTTACGCTAAAATATATATTTTGGTAGTGAAAACAGCCTTCTGGACAAACATTTAGTCTAATATTCTGTAAAACATCGATTGAATACACGAATTTTACACTGTATCTCAAATTAGAAAGTTAGAAACGTTAGAAATAAAATATGGCATTGAATCGCACAAAAGCAGACGTTTTCATGTAGTCAGATAGATCTTCCTCTACCTAAGCAGAGAGAAAATACAATAGCCTTAGAACGAAACATTCATAATTTAGTCATTAAAGTTAGTAATGCATCATTAACACAAATAAGGCTGGCGTCCTATACCTATATAGGACATTTTGTACCCAAAATATGTTAGCTGCTTTGATCGCTTTCGATAGTTGGTGAACTTGCCTAATGCATACTAAAGTTACTAAACCGTTACTGGCTACTCTACATGCAGCTGCGTTAATTGTGACTGTGAGCAAAGTTTTCGCATTCTTATGTGCAAAGAATGTCACATCAGTATCAGATTCGTTATGAAAGTTAAGCATAATTGGTAAAGAAAAGCATGTAATTGCCAACTATGAAGTGGGGCCGAAATTGAGATATGTGAAGTTGAAAGCCAAGAGCGGGATGGAGGAGAAGAGGAAGGACGAGGAGGAATAAACGAGGAAAAAATCTCTGCTGGCAATAACAATAAACAGGCTACCAAACAAAGAAAAAAGAGGTAGATTTATCACTAGAATAACAGCAAAATGGACGCATGTCGCTCATGAGTATATTAAGCACATGGGTGGTGTATATCGTTGTGATCAAAATCTAAGTCTATATACAATAGGTAAGGAATGATATTTTAGCATAATAGCACATTGTACTGATGTAGCTAAGCAGAACACATGCCAGTTTCGCTTACTTCAGAGAAATGAGAAACTTGACCACTTAGTTTTTCGGAGGCATTTAACTCTGCCAGTCTGGGAATCTAACACTAAAACTTCAAAGTCCCATCATGAAGACTCCCAGCTTGATCATATGGATCATTTTGTGGTGCCTCAAGATAAACACGTTGTAGGCAATGCCACACAAAGGTAACAACCAGATTCCAGAAGTGTGATGTAGGGTTGCATGTAAAATGTTTTGTTGTTTGCCATACCTATGTTTAAACTTAAAACATTTTGTCTTTTTATGTATTTTATTGTAGTTTCTGCATTAGTGGTGCTAATATGCATTTTAAAAATTAAAATCCATGTATACTACATCTATTGTGAGTTGAATTTGTAGTGAAGGTACAGCCATAGAAAAAAAGATTGAGCACTGTAAATTTTCTAAGTGTCGCTTCGGCCTCACGGAAGTACACGAAGTAACCAGAGCATGGTTTACACATGGCGCGTCCACTATGCTCCAAAGCAGGCTTGTACACAGCGAGAAAAGACAGTTTATTACTTTATAACATAAATTGCAACCAGGGTACAATCAGAAGTACTGTTCTTCGTCCACATGCACAGAAACGCTCACGAAATATGTAAGCCAAACCCTGAGGGTTGAACTGTCAGTTCTCTATATACGAGGTTTTCCGCCGTAGAAATGACTCTGTGTCAATATTCTGTGCTTGAAACTCAGTGTGATATGCGGGATGGAGTTTCAAGTCCCCGAATCCCAGTAGTTATATTATCTTATTTTACATTTTTCTTTCACAGTAACACCTTTTATATCGATGTAGATTACGTTCTGTAAATCAATATTCACTACTGTATTTGAAATCTTTATCATCTGTTCTCGCGAACTAGAAAATATAGAAAAATACAGCAACCTGATCTCCAGTTGCTATTAAATATGACATTGAGGACCTCTTTCGGTGCTGAATGGAACTGAACATAAGTGTGTGACTGACACAGAAAGAAACAAAAAGATAAAGAATCGAGCTTCTCACCAGCAGTTGAAAGATTTGGCTATCACATAGATACCTACATACACCTTAAGGAGGGGAAAAAAAAAAAAAAAAATAGCAGACTCTGGAAGCGTATATTTGTCTAAGTCCAACCACTCGGCCATCCACTCACATTGAATAGTTGAGACTCAATATGAGAAATGACAATAGAACGATGCTAAAGACACGCATTCCGTGACACCATTGTAAACCGGCCGCGGAAATGACATGGACTTCGACAAATAACGCTTCCAGAGTCTGCTCTTTTTTTTTTTTTTTTTTTTTTTTTTTTTTCAGTGTACATCTAACACTCAATTCTTGACTAATATTGCATACAATCTATGTTAATTTAAATTAAAAATACGAAGTAGAACATGAAAATAGAGGAAACAAATAAAGGGAGGGATAAGGTACTTTTTATCGCCGAGATTTGAACCTAAGCTCACCAGTTCTCAAAACGCGTGCGTTACCTCTGAGCTGTATTTGCTTGGGGCTCGAAACGTCTACCGGCACATCCATATATACGCTCTAACACCGGCCACGTTTTAATTTATCGTACCCAAGGTACTTCATGTCTTATGAAACATGTCATTGGTTGTTTCGGTTGATTGGATATCGCTGCTGCTCCTATATGTAGAACTACCAATGTGCATAGCATCAGGCAGAAACACGTTTGTGTTTTTGAACAAACTAGCTAAGGAAGAATGGTATGTATGGCGGTAGTTCTCGCACCACCCTTCTTTCTTTATCAGGAATAAATGCAAATGCAGACACGTTTCAAGAGACAGCTTATATATGTATTCGACAGAGGATAACATATGCCGCTGAGACTATTAGCTCGGTTTAGCTGCATATTGCAAATACCGACCAGTGTAATGTGCGCTGCGATACGAAGTGGGACTTTGAAATTTTCTGCCCTCAGAGGGCGCTGAATCATTTTCCATGGCTGTACATGGAATAGTACCATAGGTCACCTTTTTTTTTCAATTGTACTCAAAGAAAAATAATAAAACAACTTTATATAATTCTATACGCATTCTAAATAAACATATTATAAAAGAAATAGGTAGAAATAAATAAAAATATTATTCAGCCTTATCTGGGTTAAACTGCTGAGAATCAAGGTATAACAGTTCCATTTTACGGCTACAAAGTTAACATTTGAGACAGCTTTATTTTCACTCATTTAAATTATTTCTGAAAAAAATATATGTCCGTTTTTAAATACGCCTGTACATTAATCTAGCTGTAAAACCTCCAAAATAGTAGACTTCTAGACAAAACAATATTGTGGTAAATAGTTCAATATGCAGATAAAAGTAGACTCGCTTAGGGTAAAATAAAGTACGGAATTTTGGTATTGGGATAACACAGGAAGTTTTAAAACTTGAACATGACAACTAAAACATTCACATTATCTAGGTCACCTTAGGATAAAAAATTAGGCGCTGGTTAAAATAGTACAGTAAAAAAATTCTAAAATCTACACGAACATAAATTTCTGTATGGTTCATCATTAGCGTATCTTATTATTGCCCTTTAAGGGCTCTTTCTCTAGTCGCGGACGGCTGAATTTCCCCACTTATGGCATACAGGTCATCAGCCTTTTATCAGATCAATCCGTAGACGGTTACAGACTATTAAAGTTCCACTTGCTTTGATACGCCTTCGCTCAATTAACCGAAAACTTCAAGTATCTCGATTGGCATGAAATTTAAACTCCGGTAAAATACCAAAAACGTGGAGGTGGGGTGACTGAAGAATTTATTCTTAGACCGATTGCTCCGCGCTCATTTATTTTGGCACTAATTCTGCAATAAACATGCAAATTATCCTCATAGTTCAGCCTCCTTAGTTCTCAATTGGATCGTTCTTCAATAAATTTAGATTTTGAGGCTTTAAAGTAATTGATGAATGCTTTCTAGCATCGCAAATGGAGCTGTGGAAATCTTGGAAGTACCTTTTACATTTTTATGGGAAGGATGGGTAATACATCTTACCGATAATTAAGTTGAGGTAGAATTTGTTCACAAACACGGGTAACGAGCACCAGAGAGGAGAGCATATGGCTGAACGCCTTGTGAAGTCTTTTCAGCAGGAAACAGGTGTCAGACAAGTTTTCTGTTTCTAATAATGGCGCCACAGGCACCAAGAGAAAATGATTGATGCAACATTTTGTGCGGACTTGGGAGACTCTTAGTTCATATACATGAAAAGCGAGAAAATCCATCAGACACCAGACAACGGTGAAGGTTTCTGAGAGAAATGAACTTGGAAATGCAGAAGATGTGACTTTTCTCAGATAGAACAGTCAACTGTTTACGAGTATATTTTATTTTTGATAAATGTGTCCCAAACACAACAGTACACGTGTTTAGAAAAACCATGAAGCTTATTTATATTTACATGTAGAGAATAATTCATTTCTCTAAAATAGCCTCTTAAAATTGTCCTGAGGTCTCGATGTTGATATTATGTGAAGTTTTACTCTAATTACTTTAATATAAAATATGAAGGACATGGATATGATTCACTAATTCCTGTATACAAAAGCAACAAGTCTGGTAACAAATTTGGTATTCTGGAGGCTCTGGGAGAAAAATCTGAAACGGACAACGCTGGCTGTGCGGTTAGGAATTATTTAGACGGAGGGCGCCTGCATTCACTGGAACTCAGCACCACACGCAGGCCATTATAGGCCCTTTATGACATGTATTTTAACAGTTTTTAACGCCTATCTTACTTTACCTAAGCTTTACCGAAAAAATCATGAGCAGACTTTAGCCATGGAAGTGTGGTTCATAACATGCGACAGGCAGGAAAACGCCGTTGCTGGAAGGTATGTTTACCGTCTTACAGTTGTAACGGGTGAGCCAAAAGACTGTGAACCGGCTGCGCTGTGTTTTATCTGTACGGGTCCTCTGCACCCCTCGCCGATTGCTGCTGACATAGAACAGTGCGGATAAAACCAAACATCATTTTTAAAACTGTTTTTAAACGCTTTACTTACCAATATAATTATAGCACCGTCGTTATCCATACATTTTTGGCACCTCTTTGGGAAATTATCCATCACTCGCCATAGTTCACGTTGAGAAATGCTGGCAATTTCCTGGCGGATATTTTGTTTAACTCTTCCAGGGTGTATGGGTTTGTCTTGTACACTTTATGCTTTAAGTTACCCCAGAGATAGAAATCGCAGGGGGTTAGGTCGGGGAATCGAAGGGTCGCAAAATTTCTACTAATCATTCTGTCCTGAAACACACGTTCAATTGTTCTAATCGAAAGATTGGCTATGGACTGTTGATTGTCTTGTTGAAAAAAAGGCAAAATCACGCTCCCTGTTGGTTAATTCTCTAAAAAAGGGGCACAAAGTTGTATTCTTGTATGTACGGTCGACAACTGTTGACTCGAAAAAAATATCATAATAAATACACGCTGTGCAGTAGAAAACAAATGCTGAGCCATAACACATTTTGTGACTAAGTACAGGACAGAATAATAAAGCACACTGGTAATAATACAGCCACACGATATCGCGTCAACTCAATACTGATTGTGAGTAGAGCAGAGAAAACAAGTGGTGCTCGTGACCTTGTGCACATCAGCTGCTGTTATCGTATTTCCGCGTTCGCAGTGGAAAGACAACGTGTAACGGTTCACATGTATTTGGATCTCTCTGTATATTCACTGCCACTAGGTCTACGGGTACGTGTAACCTAGGCGAATCGTTCTTTTCTTTGGATTTGCTAAAACTGAGTTTCAAACTACTTATCACACTGTAGCTTAATTTGCTCCTTAACACTTCTGTTTACTTATAATTTAATTTTCCATCGCGCTGCCCTAACGCGTCTATTGCTGTCACATTGTCTTAACAAACCTGAAACATATGAAAATGAAATAGATGAAACGAAGTGATAGGGACAGAACATTGTTGGAAGAAGAACTGTCCCAGTATTTCCTATCGATCTGGGTAAACGTTGAAATAACCAGTGGTCAGAGTGGCCAGTCCGACGGAAATAGAACACCGGGGTCTTACAAACGCAAGTCTCACAGGATACTCGCTCTGGAGCTGGCGGTAAAGTTTGACTTATCTTCTCTTGACCGCTAGGTTAATAGTGGAATTGTTCTTACTTTCTCCCCGTTTTCTTTCATTGCCTTCCCATCGTTTCGGAACTTAAGTGCCAGGTAAGTCGTTTATTTAAAACCAGGGTTTGCCGACGGAGTTTACAAAACTGAAAATTTCTTTAGTGGTGTTTGATAGGAAGAGTTTACTAAAACGAAAGGTTCCGTCTTGGGGTTTTAAATGGGCGGGCCTTTCTATCATCTTCGAATCTACAATATTTGTGGAGGCCAGCTTCATCTTCCGAGAATATGTTGTTGGCACCTTCTGGAAACCTCATAGTATAATGACAAAAGCCTACTTCGGCCAAAACTTCTTCGCCTTTTTATTCCTATTCATTTGAAAGAAGAAAAATATAGTATCAGAAGCTCTCACACACATTTCACATTTCCTCATTAAAGACTATGCCGTGTTGATCAGTGAATTGCTATAATAAGCTGAGAGTAACTTTCTATCCTTACTTGTAAATTAGTCTAAAAGAATGTGTGAGACAATATCTATCTGCAATTATTGGAGATGGCGATAGCAGACAATTAGAATCGCACACCTAATATGATCATTTCCACCAACGTGGGTCAATTTTGGCACAACAATGGTTTCTAAATGTGGAATAACACAACACATAGCCCAGCAGGGAAATTGCCTCTGGTAACGCTCCTAATAGTAATGTTTATGCTAAATAAACCAACCCCACGGTACAACAGCTCTTTTCGGGCCATGGCCACATCCGCCCACCACGGGCGTCATGAGTGGGCTGCATTACTGGAGGGTGGGACGTGGTCGGCGCCCCGGTTCCTCCTGGCCAGTTATACAGTCTTCGCAACCAGTGACTGCTTCTTCTCAATCAAGTAGCTCCTCAGTTGGCCTCTCAGGGACCTAACGAGGCTGAGTGCACCCCGGACCAGGTCTCTCAGTGGGAAAAGATCTCCATACCGGTACCGGGAATCGAACCCGAGTCTCCCGCTTGGTAAAGTAGCACTGGGCGAAGGAGACGACCCTTGTTTTATTCTATCTAATAATATCTAATAATATCATGAATATATGATTGCAACATTAGAATAACGGTTTTTGTTAATAATTATTCCGAATCAATTATTTATACTTCTATAATACGATAAATATGCTAAAAGTAAATATAAGCTGTATATAGTTCCCTTGTATAACATAAAATAGCTAACGTGTGGAAATATAAAATACGATATTCCTGTTTTTGTTATTAACGCCCTTAATGGCATATAATTAAAATGTAGAGATGAACTTTTAAAAGTTTTCTAGTTTGAGAAAAGCAAAATGTTGTACGAGAAGTTAATGTTTTGCTTGAAATTACAGTATAAGTAGTATTTATTAAGTACACAACTAAGCAATATGATTTTTAAAATTTTATTAATTCTATATAACGTATTGATACAAAGAATTTATTATAAATTTTGCACTTTTTTCTTTCCGTTTAAAGTTAACTTTAGTTTACGTAAATTTTCCAGTAAATGTTTCTGCTATTGTAAAATCTTTAATCTACTGGAACTTGTGATTCAGCAGGGTGAGATGTTTTGAAATGTCGTTGCTTATATTTTATGTACGTATGTAATACCTCAATGCCTTTTATTAATCGTTAAAATGAAGAAATAAACAAAATAGTTTTTATACATTTATTTAATATGGAATGCTCCACAGGACTAGCAAAAGCAGTTTCCTAAGGATAATATTTGATATTAAACAAGTATTATTTTAAAATAAATATAATAAAATTATTTGATTTGAGAGATAGAATCGGAGCTGAAAAATTCAGTGCCACAGCTGGGCTTTGAACCATAGACCCGCTCCCCACTTACCAAGTGGGTGCTGTAACCATTAAGCTACTGTGACAACCTTCCAGGGTGACATTCAATTCTCCAACCGATTCGTATTTCTCCCGGTAAACCACAAAGGCAGCCTTACATCAGAGACATTTATCCCAATGGTGACTTGCTATCGTAAATACTTTATGTCCCGGGATTAAATAACCTATAGATGGTAATTCTTACAGCTTGTGTGTTTAAAAATACCAACAGTGAGTTTGCTGGCATAAATAAACAATAATAACTTGATTTATCCGTCATGTTACCACCCCCTGTCGCCAGTATGGCAGTACTGCTTTAGGTTCTGATAAGGGCAAATTGATTCAGTCTCTCCCTCTGCTCTGAAACATTGAAATTCAGGTAATGCAAATCGTACCCTTTAATGTTAATAATAGTGAGTGAATATTACTGAAAACGTTAATTAGGTATAGCAAATATGACAGTGATGAAAGAGGTGTCCAGTGACATGGAAAATGTTCATATCGTAACGTGAAATTGAGAAACGTCTAGAGGAAGAAAGACATATGTGACACTCGTATTTGTCAAAATCGATGTATCCTGCAATATGAAACAGCCTGGTGTGGAAGAAAGCGTAAAATTCCAAGTCGTTCTCATGGTAAAGTATGCTGGAAATTGTCCTGTACGAAACGAATTTTCTTTTACGAATCATTCAAAGGAATATTTTGCGAATAGCTTTTCTCTTCAAGAAGTGAAATTGCACGGTTTGACCTGTGCACTTCGGCTTTCCGATGTAGTTGATACCGGAATTATTGACAAGTAGGATTAGTTTTTGTTACAAAGAATGATAGATAGATCAATAAATGCACAAATTTCCGTACGTTGAAAACCATTGCATAATGGAGGAAGCAAATGTAAGATTTTGTCTTAAGGAAAGCCAATAACCAATTTCCATGTTAAGGAAAAGCAGTTAGCATAAGCTACTATTCAGGTATTTAAGCTTCCAGTGAACTCATTCAGTAGGAAATGCATAAGCTCAAGTTTTGCACAGTCAGTTATCAACATAACTAAAATGAATATATCTATATATTATTGTTTAACGACGCTTTCGATTGCCTGGATCACATCAGCGTCGCCGGTGTGCCGGAACATTGTCCCGCAGGAGTTCTGTTACATGCCAGTAAACTTACTGACATGGAGCTGCCGTTTTTAAGCACACTTAAAAACCATCGGTTTGGGCCGGATTTGAACCCGCGACCTTGGGATCAGCAGGCCAGCGTCTAACCAACTGAGCCACCCAGACCAACACCATAAGTCAAATTTACGTTGCTAAGTCACATAGACAAAAGTTCTGACAATTAGAAAGAGAAGTTTTTGAGAATTTAGCAAGTCACCGAGTGGAAAATTGCATTTCTCAGACAAATGGGAAGCTTTCATTTCCACAAAATATAGTAGGAAAGTTAGTGGAGAAGTATAGTATCTGGGACTTTATGAAAGACCATACATTTTTCAAAATTAGTGTATTTTCCCTTGTGTTTTACAGTCGTATGGAAGTGTTTACAGTGACTGAGTATCGGTAGTTCGCAGCTCCTAAAGATCACGCTTGGGGTGTACCTAAACAGATTTGGCGGCGCCGCCATGTTACTTTCCATTTAGAGTTTCAGTTTTTTATAGCTTTTACTACTACGGCACCGCAGGCGGTGACACTGATGATAGATGGAATGAAGATGGAGCAACGGTGGAATGAGATGGCGGGGGAAACCGGAGAACCCGGAGAAAACCCGCCCTGACGCCGCTTCGTCCACCACGAATACCACATGCGGGTCCCTGGGACCGAACCCGGGCCACCTAGGTGGTAGGCGAGCGCGCTAACCGCTCGGCCACGGCGCCGCCGCTAGTGTTTCTGTGACTCTGCATTCTCATTATTATGGAAACAGTTAAACCGTAAATATTCACTCGATCTCTTAAGAAAACAGCCTGAATATTCATCAGACTTAAAGAAATTACAAAATGGATTTGTTTCGCTGTATTATGTACGGAGTTAAAATACTCTGGACGTTATGTAATGATTCTGCCGCATTCTGTATTGCTGTTTATGTATACGTCGATATGCTAACTTATGGTTCTTGCCATGAGGTGTTACAGATGCTGTAACTACTTCATCAGTAGACTTTTTATTCCTGAGTTAAATACAAGGTGGCCAATTAGCGCCAGCTGGAAAACAAATATAAATAACCGTTCAAACAGAAGAGACAACGAAGTTTTCTCTATACTGAAGGGATAATAGCAATATTTTAGAGGGAGACAGAAAAACGGTAACTGTTATGGCTTTAAACTCGCCATCTGATCAACACGTTGTATGCTCGATATTCTTTATCAACAGCTGCTGGTACAGATGGGTAAGCTATTACATAAATGCAATTTTTACTTCCACGGCATCGCCCGATCTTTGCTCGCAAGTAAGTGTGAATATGACCACACATTGCAATCTCGTTGGTGAAATAGAAACATGTTTTAGAAGCATAATCTTATTCCTGGTAGAAGTGTTTGCCTTTCCATGAGAACAAATTACAAACTTGCTGTTACAGCTTCAAAAGGGAAAGAGTGTAGTTCTACATAAGCAATTCACATACTTGACACAACCCGAAGGATTGGATGCTGGAAAATACAAGGAAACACTTAAACTGAACACTAAGCACTTATACCGTTAGACTGGAGCATTGCCTGTACATCCTAAAACCAAAACCACTGCCGTTGCTTTGGCACTGAGATAGACCACTTGGGTTCCGTTCAGTGGAAACATACTCAGAAGTATTGGATACTATCAAGAGCTCTCAGTGATTACCGAAGTCTTTTCTCTGGAAATATCTCACTGGTTGCTAATGGGAATTCTGAGAATTTCTCAATACCTCTGCCTCTTTCACTCATGGGTTCACTCTCTCACTTAAGCTGCCTTTACCAAGTCCACTAGCTAATAGCTTTCACCTGCTAACGCGATTTTCCTGTCCAACGCTTATTCTATAATGTTCCATACTCAAGATTATAATTTTCTATGAATATTATAAGCTATTTACAATATTATTTATATTGTTTCTATCTGTCCTCCCTTCTTATGTATTACCTTTGTAATGTATATTGTCTGCTAGTAGTTTCCCTCTCCTTTATTAACATACTTGTGGCCTACTCTTTATAAGCACTTGTTCATATTAATAATGGAGTATTTGATTCCCTACATCTCATTGCAAATTAACTTAAACGAGTGTAGTAATTGCATTTATATTTTAGCTTTAAGATTATAAAATGCTTAAATAGTTTATAACATAAGCCATTATTTCTGTGCCAAAATAGGTACTGTGAGTACCCCTCTAAACCTGAGTGCTTTCATTGTATTCTTTAGTGAATTGTCTACATTATATACAAATGAATTAATCCTAAGGGAGAATCTTCCTCTAAAGTCTGTTTGAAAATGCTTCAAACTTATTCTACCAATAATTGCATACCACTGGCATCCACTAGCTCTATGTGATTCACTATCTCATCATTAACTAATGATGTTAACACTACTGGAACAATCAGATCTGGTTCAGCTTAGTTTAATTCATATTGATACTGTGACAACACTGTTCTGCGACCTTTGCAGATGTATTCCTTATCTCCAATCTTATTGCCAACATTATAGAAGTCTAACATTTATGACGAACTTAATCTAATTTTGGATCGTCATGTTTCAAAACTCTTCCAATTTTGAAAATTGAGCGCTCGCAAAATATACGGGTAGCTGTCTCATTTTCCTACTTAGGTTATCTGCAGGAAGAACCCATTTGCTGTCCCGCTCTGAACAGGTGCCCTGTGAGGGGATAGTATCCGTTGCACACGAGTACTTTTCCCTGCTTAATTTTGGCAGTTCTAGGTACCTACTTCTGTCCTATCTCTGTATGGGAGGTTTGGAGTGTCCTAAACCTGCAGATGAATCCAGGGAATTTTTATTGTTCATTGAGCAACCAGTCACTGATAGCCGTCTAAAACACATACTACAGACGTGATAAACTCTGGTAAATTACGTTTGTCATTAATTAATATATCTTAAAATAAAACATACCCATTTTTTGCTACCTGTGGGTGCTCAAACATTCAATTTTGACATATTTGGATAACATGATTGTACTAGAGAGAGTAAAGTAGACTTCAGTTGAATACATTGTATTTTTTCAAGTTTTTGGGTGGTTCTTTTATGAGAAACTCTGTGGTCAACCAGGAACTACCACACTGATGTAATTAGGCTATTACGTAATGAAATTCTCGAAGTTTGACATTTATGGAAACACTGCCGTTATAAAAACACTAGAAAGTGTTTAACCAAGATGCAGTGCAGCACAGCAGTCTTGCAAAAGATTCGTCTACAAAATTATATAAAAAAGAAGCTTCTTGCCAGGCTAAGCCCTAAGAATGAGTAGTATTTTCTCGCAGTTAATAATGCTTGTACTATAATACATGATTAACCACATATGTCTCATTAACATATTTTTAAGCATTAGGTCAGGCATGGGCAAAATCGGCTCAAAAAGCCCACTCCACTGAAACGCGTTCTTGCCTTGCTCCAATGGCCATTCCTCCTCTTAACTGCAGTTCAGCTTTAACCTTGCTTGCGAGCGCCTCATTCAGTGGCGAATATAGCTTCGTTGCAACGTCTGTTTCATAAAGAGTGGCTGACATAATTCTTTGTAACTTAAAAAGACAGGAAAGTTTGCTTTTTAACATGTGTATTTCAATTTGCAAACATAAAGAGTTACAATATCAAACGCCACTTTGATCAGAAGCATAAACTTTGGTTACCTTACAGGTGTTTATTTACAATTTCAAAGGGTACTTTCCGAATACTAGTATTTGTAAACATACAAAGTGGACGATATTACTCCACTTTTTAGTTGTTTAGTTTCGTATTAATTCGTCTTGTATATGCTATTGCATTTGGCGTTTAAAAGTTTCAAGATAATATTAAATTTAAAATCACACAATTTATTGAGTTCATCAAATAGTTTTAAAATATTTTAAGGCTAAATAGCTATGTAACTTTTCTGCTTTATTTGCTGTGGAAGAGAAACAATTCAGTATGTTAATCATTAGGCAGCGTAAGAATATTACGAGCGTAAGATAAAGGAAGGCTGTGTAATTTGCCTAACCACAGAAGATGGCTGTAAACTTAATGTATGAAAAGTATGTTTAATATAAACAAAATAGCGTAGAAACTATTGCTACCACCCAGCTGGAACGAAGTCAGCGTAGCGCTTGTATCAAAACAACCTTCGTCACCCGGCAAGAGAATGTGAGGTGAGTTAAGCAAGTTAATCGCAACCTCTCCTCTCGCCCCGATGCCTCTATTGGGCGAATAAAAATATTTACTCCAACAATTTTACCACGTCTGTACATAACCTGAACTACTAAATAACCACACTTACTATATAAACCAGAGAAACATCTTGAATGTAAGAATCGAAGGGAACAAAAGAAACTTCGTTCCCCTTCCATAGTTCAAGCACATACTATATTTTACGTGACGTAAACAAGGTAGAGGTAAATTATAAACACAATAATGATTTTGAAATGTCTATGCACCTTGTTCTGTTCATATATTTTTGCAAATGACCTGAAACGTAATTTAAGGTGAATATTACTACTTTAAACCTTGAAACATTGTTAGAATTTGGCATATTTTTTAAATAACGAGAAAATTGAATTATTTAATAATGAGATTGTATAATGTAGGATGAAACTGCACTTTTATTAAGTCGTCATTGATGATTGAAAATATAAGTGTGCAAACGTTTGAATCATACAAATGTGTTTTGAATGTATAGCCGTGGAAAAATGATTGAGAGCTGTAACCTGCGCTTTTAAATGTGCACATTCTTTTACTATGGTGCTTTTCTTCATTTAATGTTGAGAAACTCCTTATGTGATTCACATCATCCCTGAGTGAGGCAATCTCTCATTGGTTTGAATTCATATGCGACACACATGCAGTATCCTGTGATGAAAGTTCAGTCCTAGATGAGCAGCCAAACAGCACAGTATGCAAACATTTCACCTGAGTGGCTGGAAGGAATGCTTCGCAATGACGGTCCACACGAGCCCCTAGATGAAACCGTTGATATGTTATGAAGTTTGTCACTCAAACATTAACACGGGTATGATTGAGGCTCAGGAGCGAAGCAAAAAGGGCAAGAAAGACAAACATCACCTATGGGGAGAGTTATAACGAGGTAAGGGGCACGGGTTGAGCGTTGCAAGGACAGTATGGTGTTTCCTCGTCAACATAAACCACTGTGCATTATATCCACATGACTCCACACACTTGACTGTTCGTCCGATATGACACAATGTTGGAGGACGTTAATTTAAAAATAAAAAAAAAAAAGAAAAAAGCACTTGACTGTAAATGTTATGTAAATAGAAATCCATCTAATATAAAAATGATTTCTATGATGCTGTCTGTTTACAGACTTGGGAACTGTATATTGCTTTTTTAAACCACTCTCGTTATTTCGATGCATTTTAGAACGTTCAGATTCGCAAAGCTCTAAAAACAAGTGTTAATTGCCAAACGGAGGCTTTTAAAATTAAAGAGTTTAGTTATTGATTCGGAAAGATTGATTGACACAAAACCATTTCACCTGCACGATGTACTAATAAACCCGCTTTGCCTTCCTGAAATGGAGCCACTTCGTTGAAACATTTGTTATTAATTCGCATTGATCATTAGTGCTTAACTGGTTATGTTATTGAGAGGTGTTACTAGGTCAGCTTTACAGGAATAAAATTTCATACAGCATAACGTCGTACATAACTGCATTTCAAAAGCTTTTTAAAATGCTGTAGAGTCAGAGGAAAAGAAAACACTACCTAATTCGGAAAATAGCAGAAATCTATCAGAAAACCAGTTTAGTGAGAAACAAAATCGGGTGTTACATTTATATTTATCTTTATGTGGCCTCTTAAACGTTTCCATCAACAGTTTCGTTGCACATTTTTATAGGCACAAAGGGGAAAGCTATAGTCGAATATAACTTGGGGACTGTTATGCCGTGGTCCGCTGAAGTTTAAGTACCCAGACGTTTCATCTACAACTGTGGCGGACATCCTCAGTGGCGCGGTCGTAGTCTCTTCTGAGAAGTTAACGTGGCGTCTAAGGTGTGGACGACGACGACGCTATCTGGCAGGCTGAGAACAGCCCGAGGTGTGTCATGCGTGTACCTGCCCTTGTAAGGGCTTAACCACTTTATGACGGGATGTGGGGTTTTGCAGGATGGCGGGTGAAGATTGAGGTAGTAGGTTGTAAGGAGGCAGCAAGATTTTGCTCCTCAGCGGCTGCTTAATCAGTGTGCAACTTCCGTTGGGCACTGCTGGTGTAGAGGTCCTAAAATGGAGGTTCATGAAAATTAGAATTTTTAATCCAAGCTTACTTGGAGGACTGTATGGTATTCAGCTTTCGCTGTTGGAGGGGTGTCTCCTTCGTTACCGGGGATGCCCGCAAGCCATGCGGGGAACCCGGTGTCCCACACGCGTGCGTTCTGTGGGGTCATAGTCCCTAAGAGACCTAACCAGGGCACTCCTGTGTTGTGGAATCTGGTCGTACAATTTCTTTGCCCGGCGCCTGATTTCGTCCTCCACATACGGAAGAGACGAGGCTTCGTGCAGTAGTCTCGATGGGAATCTGCGGCATACAGAATAGATTATCCGAAGGCCTCTGTTCTGTATGCGCTGCAGACGCAGGAGATGGGAATCTGCGGCCATGCCCAAGATTTCACAGGCGTATAGGAGGAGAGGGATGATGAGAGCCCGATAAAGGCGTAGCTTCAGGGGAATTGGCATCCCCGACCGCAGCATTGGGTATAGTGAGGCAGTTGCCCCGCCGGCCCGCGCTGACAGGTCGTTGATGTGTTCCCGAAAAGTAAGGCCCTTATCGAGCTTCACTCCCAGGTAGGAGATGGAGTTTACCCATTCAATCCTTCTTCGCAGATAGGTGAATGTGGGGAGATTGGCGGGGAATCGGCGCTTAGTAAAACGTATGGCGCGGCTTTTCTCCGGGTTAATGGACAATCGCCAACGCCTGCACCATTCTTGGATGAGGCGGAGGTGTCGCTGTATTGGGAGGAAGGCTCTGTTAGGGTGTCTGTTTGTTGTATAGAGCAACACGTCGTCAGCATACTGGGCTATGTTGACGTGCTGCTCTGTGGGTAGGTCGGCCACGTAGACGCTGAAGGGTGTGGGGGATAGAACAGAACCTTCGGGGACTCCGCCTCGGATAGGCCTGCGTGTGGATTTATTCTCCGCCACTGAGACCACAAAGGATCTGTGTTTAAGGAAGGAGTGTATTAGATGTATGAGTCGTGTGGGTAGCTCCAGCTGGATGAGTTTCCGGAGGAGACCGGCATGCCAGGTCGTGGAGAAGGCCTTCTCAACGTCCAGCGAGACCGCGGCGGTGTAGGCATTGTCCTGGTATCCCAGGGTGGCAGCCTCCACCACGCGCAGTAGCTCCTGGGGTGTTGAGTGGCCGGCCCGGAACCCAAACTGATGAGGTGGGATGGCTTGAATGTCCCCTAAGGTTGGGGACAAGCGGGCGAGTATTAGCCTCTCGAATACCTTCGAGAGTACGGGTAGGAGGCTAATGGATCGGTAATTGGCAGGATGGACCGGGTCTTTCCCTGGCTTCAGTATGCAAATCACCCGGGCCTCTCTCCACTCACGTGGGAAGTGGCTGAGGGCGAGACACATATTGAAGACCTTGGTCAGGTAGAGCACGGCCTTGACGGGAAGGTGGCGGAGCATGACAGGTGTTATCCCGTCAGGCCCCGCGGCCTTTTTGTGGTTGAGGCGTCGGAGTACGCCCTGGACTTCGCTGGGTTTGACAATAGGGAGCCGATCCGCGTCTTCGAGAGGGCGTCGAAGATATCGACGAACCTCCCTACGTACACGGTCGGAGAAGTCTAGGTCCTGCGGGTCATCTCTCGGCCGCATGGTCCTCTCCAGGTATTCAGCAAACGCATTTGCTTTGGCTTGGGGTTCATAGGCCAGGCCTTGGGTGCCATGGATTGGGGAGGTGTGGGACCAACCTCGGTTTCTGAGTCGTCTGGCAATCCGCCACACGTCGCCGTCACCTAGGTTCAGACGAGACATCGTGTCCTCCCACGCGCGCACTCTGTGCTCGCGCAGTCGGAGACGCACCTCGTGGCGTAAACGCCTGAGAAGCGCTAGGTTGTGCGGTGTGCGGTGCCTCTGACAGAGTCTGCGAGCCGCCCAAGAGCGGCGGATGAGCAAAAGTAGCTCTAGGGGCAAGACGTCGGGGTGAAGAGGAGCTGGGGTGTGGACAGTGAGGTTGTGGACCGTTCGCTTCACCACAGAGGTGAAGGAAGTGAACGCCGCCTCGAGGGTTGGTATGTTGGTGATGTTGGGGTTAGCTGGGATGGAGCCATTCAGGCAACTCTTGACACAGTCCCAGTCGACGTTCCGGTGTTGAACCGGGACCTCTTGGCTGGCGACCCGGGTGTTGGTGGTAGCCAACACTGGGTTATGGTCGGAATGAAGTGCGTTGATGGATGTGAGTGATACGTGATATGGAAAGTGTTTGATGATCGCGAAGTCTATGACGAATGGCCGTCCCAGACCTCGCGGGTAATGGGTGGGTTGCCAGGGGCTCTCAACTCTAAGCTGAGGGTCCGCGTCAACCATGTGGACTATGTCGTTGCCTCTTCTGTCCGCACGGGGGCCGCAATGCCAACGCGGATGCTTGGCATTTAGGTCCCCGGCCAGAATGACATGTGGGTGTAGGGCGAGGATGGAGAGGTAGTCGTTTGCAACGAACTGCCTCTGGGGTGGGTGGTATGCAGACACCATCAGGACTTCAATACCCCCGAGGTGGATACAAGTAGCCGTGGCCTCAAGGGTTTGAAGTGGAGGGAGCTGGATGGGTTTGTGGACCATACTGTTCTTCACGAAGATCGCGGTACCGCCCCCACGGCGGCCGACGCGGTCCGATCGGAGACAGTGATAGCCCTGAAGTCGGGATGTGAGGTTCTGGTGGAGATGCGTTTCTGAAACCAGGATGAGGTCCAGTGCATGCTCGCCAGCAAAGTGGTGGAGCTCATTCTCCCTTCCGGCCAAACCGCACGCGTTCCAGAACGCGAACCCGAACGAGGTATTCACCCTAGTTCGAGCTGCCATTCTGGGTGGCGCAGGTAATGGTGGTGAGGAGAGCGAGACCTTCCATGGCAACAGCCATTTTGCTGGCTTGGTCGGTGGCGGTGAGGAATTTCACCAACAGCTCGCAGAGCTTCTGGCCGTGGTTTTGCAGCAGCTGCTGCAACCACGCCATCACCTCTGGGTACTGTGGTGTGGGAGGGGTAGGGGTTTGTTGTGGAGGTGGGGCGATGGATGGGTTGGTCGGTGCCGGTGTCTCTTCGGCCGCGACCTCCCTCGGCTGACGGGCGGGCGTAGGGTTTCCACGCTCGCTCTGAGCCTCGGAGACGGTAGCAGGCCTCCGAGAGTGACGGCGCTTACCCTCCCTTTGTGGAAGGGGGGCCGCGGGGGGTGCTGGAGCTTGTGTGTTTGCTCGGGGTGTGTGTGTGTGTTCGCCCGTGACTTAGGAGTTTGACCCCGTCTTGTGCTGGCCACTGCAGCGTACGCCTGACCCGCGACTGGTACTGCCGAGGCAGGTCCAGGCTGGGGGTGGCTGTCCGCCACTGGAGGTAGAACCACCTGGGGTGGTCTCCTAGCAGCTATGATGGCTTTCCGTGTTGGGCAGCCACCATAGCAGGCTACATGTGCGCCGGTGCAGTTGGCGCACTTGGGTTCGTCCTCCCTAGTTCTCGGGCAGACCTCCTTGAGATGTTCCTCGCCGCACCTGAGGCAGCGCAGGCGGCGATGACAAAAGTGGCTAGAGTTAAGGTGTGGACTGTCTGAGCTGCTGTGTTTATCCCTCGAGTGGCCTCCGCTGATTGGCCCGGATGGCGGACAGCAAGAGGGAGGGGGCGGGCTTCACCTAAGGTGTTGTTTCCTCATGATTAGTTAGTTCACTTGAATTTCTCCTGTTTTGTGCCGTTTCTTGCCTTCAATGACAGGATGCCAGTTGCTGATAAGTTCCAAAGCTTCTTTCTTATTGAAATTGTGGGGAAGTTTATAAATTTCAATAGCTTCGCGCTGTAGCCGGGCATAGTAGTGTATGGTGGATGATAGAATGCTCGTGTCCTGGAACTTAATTATGTGTTCGCCCTCCGTTTCAATGGCGTATTGGGCAACTGTGGACTTATCCGTTTGGCCCAGGCGGCAGCTTCTTTTGTGTTCGGTGAGTCTGGTGATGGTGCTACGCTGTGTGGTTCCAATGTAAACCGAACCGCAGGATCAGGCAATACGGTATATACCGGCTGATGAAAAGGGCTCCCGAGAATCTTTAGCTGAGTGTAGTAGATTTCACTGTCTAGACTGCGATAAGGTTTACATTGGTAAGACAAAACGACATTTGGAAACCAGAAAAAAAGGACATTTTAGAAACATTAAATATAAACAGAAAAGTCAGCGGTGCCAGATCATTTTTGGTCACTTAATCATGAAATTAACTGCCAGGTTAAATTATTAAAGCAATTAAGTGGACACATTGAATTGATGGCTTGGGAAAAACATTCATTTTGAAAAACATGGACCATGTTATGAATGTTGAAATACCTTTTACAGATTATGTTACAAAATTCGTGTTGAGAGAAGGGGAGGAATGATGTCATCACATGATGTCATGGCGGGTGACGTATACGTGACGTCACTGTGGCGTCATCGCAAACTTGCAACCATTTTTTCGTAGCTATTGCATAAGGTCGATGGATAAGGCCTGAGGATGATACGCAAGCGTATCGAAACGATCGTTGTGAGAAGTATTGAGTTTAACTCAATTTATTGAAGTGATGTGTGAGTCTCTAATTACTTTGTTACTTGTAATATACTCATTTTATTTCTCACGTAAATTTCTTTAATATATTGTTTGAATTAAAATCTTTAGAACTACTTTGGAGAAAATCAAACATTTCGACTAGTATTCCTTGCAAGGGATACTTTGTGATTGTGTTACATCTGTAGAAGAAATTGAACTGAAATACCAAGTTTTCTATTTTTCCGGCACAGTTTTTGAGTTACTTTGTTCATGTGCATGCGGAGCTGTTTATAAAGTTGATTTTTATATATCAGTTTGGTTGTAATGGAATTCTTCTTCTACTCGATACATGTTAGCGAAAGTAAAAATGAAATCGTTGAAGCTTAGTTCTGAATGTTAATGCTGTAATGAAATGTGTTTGGATGTGTGATAAAGTACAGGATTTGGCAGAATAAAGCAAAAGTAAATTTTTGCTTAGTTTTCATTGCATTGGAATTATAATGCTTCATTGTACTCAGTTTAAAGCCTAGCCAATAAAGCTCCCAGATTAACTGGAGTAAGGAATTTTGGTTTCAAGAAAGGCTTAAAGTTATTTTATAAACATTTTATTCACATCCATCAAAAATAAAAACAAACGAGCGCAAATAACAGCTCCAAGTGCAAGAAATACAAAATTTTCCAGTTCAGTGTTTTAAACAACTCTTTAAGGCTCGTTGTGTATTTATCAATTGCTTGTATTAAATACGAGCCCAAAAAGATTGTTATAATTTTGATTGTGCAAAAATATAATCCTGAGGCGCAGTAGGCCCTTCCGGGCCAAGACCTACCGCCTAACCGCTGCGTCCTCCACTTCTGGCCATCACAGGCGTCATGAGTTGGGAGCAGTACTGGAGGTGGGATGTGGGTTGCATCCCGATCCCTCCCGGCCGTTTACGCGGCCTTGGCAATCAGGGATCACTACTTTTCAATCAAGTAGCTCCTCAATGGGTCGCTCAGGGAGCTAACTAGGCTGAGGGCACCCCGGATCAGGTCTTCCAGCGGGAAAAAATCCCCACGCCTGAACCGGGAATCGCACCCGGGTCTCCCGCTTGGTAGGTAGGCACCACGCTAAGGAGACGACCGCTCAAAAATATACATCATGAATTTTTTTATGGCTTGTATCTACATATATGTATCTAAGTAATTTGTCGAACGTGGAGATTTTTTTAATTTCATGAAAATGTTATGAAAAAGATTTCCAGCTGTAAAAAATTCCACTTCAGCCACTACTTGCGTGAATAATTACTATCCACAAGGGCAGTATTAATAAGCAAGTTAGAATTCTATAAAGTTGCAACATGCAGTATAGTGCTTTATATTTGCTTGTCGTTGTCCCGAAATATAGCGCATTTCCTGGACGGAAATTACACCACTAATACTCGCATATGCACTAATCCAATTTTCCAGTTCTTACTTGAATGACATGGATTTGCAGTGAATATGACATTTCATATGGTCTGTTTATTGATGCAGCATTGTAGTTGGTTAGGGTGCCTCTTCACTTTATTTGATGAATAATAAAGGAATATATTTCAGACAATAACGCATGAAGCCATATGCGCCAAATGATTGATGGTATAGTGAGCATTGATTTTCCAGGTAGCGCCTAGTCAGTGGCGTGACGTCTCTTAGAAAGAGCTTTCAAAACCTTTTGTGTTATTAGACGTCAATAATATTAGCTGTCCTCAAAGGCGTAAACTGAGCACCTACAGTTTACAGCTTTCACGTGGGAAGTTAATTAAAATTTTGAACAGGTGCAAAAAGTTCTCAAAATATTTCAAAAATATTCTCTTTGGATTTGTTTTAAATCTAGGACAAAGAAGAACTCAATGCATAGCATTAAGAAAATTTATGTCCGTGAAAATTTCAGGAACATACACATTTCCCATGGGTCCCGCAGAAAACACTCAAGTTTATATTTTTGTAATATATTTTCATTTTTGTAAGTGTGGACTTCATTTTACTAAGGTTAAGGATTTACAATTACATATGTATCTCTTCCACTGCCCGCTGCAAGAAGTGCGTTCTAGGGCCGAGTAGCCAGTTAAACCATTTTGTTCCAATGAGAGGTTAATCATTCAAAGTTTAAGAACCACTGGCTTACCCGATATTGTATAGCCATGGACATAATGAATGAGCGCATTAGGAGGGCAGAGTATTGGAAATATCAACATATGTAAACCGCGCTGTAACACGACGTTGGACTTAGAAATATTCTTCTCTCCTAAGGCACTACATTATGCCTCCCATGACTGTGTGTTTAGCTTTTTAAACCCTAAAGTCGAATTAGTTTCAATTACTTTTTCATTTTATTTACGGACGCTCATTAACTACTTTGGTTTTCAGCGTCCCATTCCATATTTGCCGCAACAGACCACTTAATTTTGCTTGGATACCTCCATATCAGACTTGAGTTATTTTAAAGTGCCGAAAATCTATGACAAGGGATCACCGGCTTCACTTCCCTTCCAAGGAGGCCATGCGCCATTCCCCCCCCCCCCAAAAAAAAATTCTATCCCCTCCACCGGGCATATTACTTTAAATCACGGAGGACCACAATTTCAATAACCTTCCTCTGTTCTTGCACAATTATTGTACAGTGGTCTAGAGGTTTTGTGATGAACTCTACCCATTACCCGTTTAACAGTAATTTTGTATAACTCTGTCCACTAAGCGATCAAAAATCCCCGGATATTCATGCAAAAGAATGGAAATATCGGCGAAAAGTCTAAGTTCCTCAACTTTCTCCCGCCCAGACAGTCCTTCAGGTTCTGAAAATGAACATATTTTTCATAAAAACATGTCACGTTTTTGTAGAAATCGAGTTATCCACGCTCGCTGGTTCCATTAGTGTAGATCTATGCATTTGTGCATATGTCAGTACTAAACCTTATGTTATGGTATATCCGGGGGTGTTCACCATTTGGACAAACTGCACATGTGACACGATACTATGGATATTTGACAATAAGCTTAAATGCATCTTCCACTATAGTCATGTACACAATAGTTTTAGCAACAACTGCTAGGAACATGAACAGGAAGGCATATGCGCAAAAATGGTTAAGCCTTACTTCTTTAAAAGTGAGGGATATAGAATTTTATACATACCCCTTGGCAGCTGAATTTAACTGGCATGAAGCTTTTCTTGAACATTGATGTTCACCAGAACTTAAAATGGTTAAATCTTCCGATATATTAGATTTAATCAAAAAGATTTGGTTCTTTGATCGTGTGGTCAAAAAGGCATGTACGTTATTAATGGTCTAACCTTCAAAACCAGTTTTTGTTTTCTAAAATAAGTAAACCTAAAAAAGATAACACATTTGGTTGCAATAATATCAAAATGCATACATTCAAATTTGTACATTTATATCATTAATAAGTTCAGTAATATACATTGGAGACCAAGGTAGCATTAAATACCGAAAACACTTACTTTGATAGGAAACATAAATTTGAAGTTTGATGAAGCCTTCAAGTAAACTATTTTGTCATTTTAAAATTGTTGGCATTGCCAAAGTATATGATTTGCTGTTTCTTCCGCTAAGCTGCATGAACGCACCTTATCTTCTGAAATGTTGGCCACTACGAATCTCATTGATTGATACTGTCGATTTTGTTTATAACTGAAATTCTTGAAGCACGGTGAAGGGATTTTCTAGTAATATTGTTCAAAGTAAAGCTTATCTCTACTAATCCTTCCAAAGCCCACCATTCTTGAGTCTCAAAATCAAAATGTTTTATTAGTGCTCCCACCTCTTCTGGGATAAATAGTAGTATCTTATGGAGAGTCTAACACCATAAGCTTAATTGTAAGTAAATGTAATGACTTTTATTCCTTGGGACCTATTTGAGATCATCTTCTGAGACGCGTAAATGTAAGTAGAGTAGGAAGGTCCACCTAAACTCAAAGATGTACTGAACGTGCTCAAAGATGTGCTTCCACTTTTTCATGAATATTACATAATTCTTTCTGGTGAAGGTAAGTGTTTATGAAGGAGCGTCACATTCTGACTTACCTCGTTTTGATTGTGTGAAGCAGGTCGAATATGCCCTTAAGTTTTCAGGGCTAGTTTTTATTAATTTCTAATAATCACTAAGGTAACAAATATTGATGCTATTATTTTGTATTCTTTCAGAAGTACAAAAAAAAAAATAGTTGGGACTCTGGATAAAAAAATTATTTTGGGGTGAGTATTTAACCCTAACTCTAATAAAAGATACCCCGTTTAATTAATATTTCTTCTTTTTTGGCATGTATAAAATTCTATATCTCTCACTTTTAAAGAAGTAAGGCTTAACCATTTTTGCGCATATGCCTTTCTGTTCATGTTCCTAGCAGTTGTTGCTAAAACTATTGTGTACATGACTATAGTGGAAGATGCATTTAAGCTTATTGTCAAATATCCAAAATGAAATTAAACTTCTAAAACCGTTATATAATCCCAAAGTAAATATACTTATAAACCACCGCAATCTAAATTACGTTAAATAAGCCTTACCTTACATCTCAGTGGAATACACTCAGCAGTACAATGATGTTAACTATTCTGTTACTGAAGAACATGCTTAACGCCATGTATAAGATTAGGCTAAACACAACATAATAATCATTTAAATCTTGTGCAGTGTCATTTTTAAGGTTCACATGTCAGTAGCACAAAAGGGGCTATTAATGTTTCCATGACGGCTCACTAGAAATGTTATACTATAAAATATACATTTACTAAAACATTTCTGCAACATACGTAATGCGCATTTGATCTTTTCAGATGCTTTTCCTGTTTATCTCAAAATTACGTATTGTTTTACAACATATCCTTTGAAATGCTGTACCCTTTGATGGAGGAGAAATCATATTTCACTTCGTCGAGTGACTTTTCAGATAATTTGAGTAGTTGTAATTTTAAACCTTTGTTAATTCCAGGATAATTGCTTCTTAAGGGTTTGTGCCACGCTCCGCACTTCCTAACATTCCATGAATTTCGAACGAAAAGGCTTCACAGACTGCCGTATTGCTTGTACTTATGGTTCAAGAAATGCAATAAGTCACGAGAAAATCTCACAGCTACTTTGCCATTGAACTTCCGTGCCCGTTATTTAATTTGGTGGTAGTGTGATTAGTAGAGGCGGATTAGAGTGACCTGATCCACGATTTCAAGTTACTGATGTAAGGAGCATATTGTCTTGGCACGTGTCCGCTGGGTACAGACTCAGAGTAAACAAATATACCGAGATATACCGTGAAGGTGAAAAATGCTTTAAATTCCAATGGGGTGTATGCAATTCAAATGCAAAATTCCTAAATTAAGTGGAACCTTTGAGTAGTTTAAATTGCATGAGGAATTACTTTTGTTGCTCATCCAATGCCATAAACTCCTTAGAAACATTTGAGTTATACATGCCAAAGCAGAGTGAAAGAAGTATGTAAGAATTAAGGAAATCAAAGCCGAACAGGTAAGGAAACATTTTAACAATAAACCCCAGAATATGTTAGAAAAAAACAGTGGTTTTTCAATAATGTGTGATGTGCAAGATGTGTGTGTTGCTACAAAAGGTAACCGAGCCCTCTAGATCAAAAGGTGTAAAGAATTTAGCAGAGTAATAGTGTATTATTCGCATGCACCCGATGTCAAAACAGTTTCTCACCAAGTATAGCTTTTGTTTACGCGAGAGGTAGAGAACATTGACTTTCTACAACCTCCGAATGCACATTATTGTCCACTGCAATGAACAGACTACATGTAGTATTCACCTTACATAGACGTAAAAGGTAGTGTTCTGTAACAGAATAAAACAATCACAGTTGTCAGTTACAGCATAATATACACATTATTTTGATAAAATCTGTAGGAGCACTGCAGGCACTCGTCCTGTTTTACATCCGGACCAACCCTCTCTCCTTCAACATAGACAATGAATAGTACAAGGTAAGGCAACATCAGAAAAATCGGTCAGGCTGATCCGCCCTTTAATAATTAGATTCCATAGAAATATAATCCCTAGCGCAACAGCCCTTTACAGACCAAGGCTTACCCCGGCGCCGCTGCGTCCCACACCTCTCCTCACTACGGGCGTCAAGAGTGGGGTGCAGAACTCGAGGGTGGGATGGGGCAATGCCCCGAGCCCTTCCCGGTTAGACGGCCTTTGTGACCTGGGGTCGCTTCAACTTTATCAAGTAGCTCCTCATTTGGCCCCTTAGGGATCTAACGAGGCTGAGCACACCCCGTGCAATAGAAATATAGTGACAATATTAGTAAATATTATGAATGAAATTAACAGAAACGGGTTTAGCGATATCTACGTATATAATTATCTTATTAAACGTCGTGTTTACAAGTTTATAGTCAGGCATAGAAATTCTTAACCAATTCGCCTTCAAGTTATAAATAAATAAAAAAGTAATTTAAATCATAGACTCAAATGGAACTTAAAAGCAGAATACCTCAAACTCATACTGAATAACACTGAAATGCAAACTTGGTTAGAGAAATGAAATACCTATATATAAGTCAGACACTCCAAAATATGGAGCCAAAACCATCAAAAGCCATAGGGTTGTTAGCAAGCTTTGGAATTCCTCAAAGAGAAAATAAGGTGACAAGTTACAATATTTTAATTCCCTACTGCCTCTACTTAAGAGGAATTCTGTCTGCTTACGTCTCTTCCCTACCATAAAGGAGTATTCGCAGTAACATAAACGAGTTTTGTGTGTATTCATAAGAGCAAAAGTCTTCAAAAGGGTTATACTTTACTGGGCGAATAACAGCATAATTATGTTTAAACTAAAGCTATGAATAATCTTCAGAACTTATTGTATACGCCATAGCAATTACCAGGTGTACCATAAGTTGGGGTTTCTCATACAGAAGCTGTTTCGTTCGATGGCAAACAAAGGAATGACTGTTCATTTACACGAAGCAAAACTTGGGCTGGAAAGTTTACATCAACAACTCCCAACACAGCTGCAGCAACACGAAGACCTGTCTTCACTTTCCTTCCTCCTTTTCAGATACGTGCATGGAGCGAGCGGGAGCTGAAATTGCTGCTGTCCTCAATCTACAACTTTAAGGACTAATTATTTTCACCTAGTCAAATTGAACATTGCTGGGTTAGAACAGAGCTTACTGAAAATAACTGTATTCATTTTAGTTTTAAGGGTTTTATTACTCCCTCTATCACGCACCTAAGAGAGGTGGAAAAAGTCTTGCATTCCACAAACAAAGAAGGGCTATAACGAGATTTCTCCAAAATATATATTTTGAGGCTCGCTGACCCTCCAGCAATCCATTTCTGGAAACAAGTATGAGAGAGTGCATAACTGATAAACATAATTTCATATGAATGCCAACTTGGCGGGGTGTATGGGAATATAGTACGTTTTAAGCGATAGAGAAATGTTTTAAGAGCTGGTTGCTATGCGATACCTTTGAAATTCCTTTCTCTTTGCAAGGCCAAGAAATAAAAAAGGAATTACATATTCCTATTTGAAAGAAGGTATAAGTATTGGCAAATTCAAACAAATAAGAAAGAATATCTCCATGGTTTACTCAAAAAGGTATTTGTCATAGACTGTGATGTTTTAACCAGATTCACGTTTTTTATTTAGTAAGCTCGTATCTGCGTACCATTTACGCGAAAATCACCCAGAATGAAGAGATCTTCTGGGAATATCCCCAGAATGTTCAAGGTATGACCTAGAAACGACCATGGAATCGCCTGTTTGTGTCCGTCACTGGATACTGACTGTCCCTTCGACTGAAGGAGTTGAGTGGGATATAGCCACTCATTACGTAAGTTTCTCTAAAGAGACAAGGTTGGACATCTCTGGACAAACTTCAAGTTCTAATCATCACTGACGACGACTGTGGTGCCGTGTACAACGTAATAAGAACTGGCGTTAAACATTACTTTAAACAAGAGAATGAGTTAATAAACTAAGGAATCGAATATTTACAAGGTCAAGTTTCGTCGTATTCTGAATGTAGTAGGAAAGTAAAGTTGTGGTGTAAGTATAAGCTATCAATACATTTCGTATTACCACCAGAAGTGACCCCATTTTGCGTGCTCTACAAAGAACTAACTTATGACTTAAGTACTTTGGAGTTGCAGTTCTTTTGTAGAGTAGAAGGTGGATGAATAAAGAAAAACTATTAGGGAATACCTCGAGGTAGCTTGGTGCCAGCAAGTGGCACAAATTACAGAAAAAAGAAAGAGATATTTAGTCATTAGTCACTGTCAGCCTTATGCTGCTAATATAAAAGCCGTAGCAGTGCGCATAACGGCTTTTCCACTACCGCGACACACTCAAAATGAAGGTAAAATAGCAATTGTATTCCTTCTCCCACACCGCAAAATAATCTTCTTCTTAAGCGTTAAAAAGAAAAGGGCCTCGAGTTTCAATATTCACCTTATTTTAATAACATTCTGAGAGGAAGAGATAGCCGTTCTTATAAAAGGTTTTTCTCGCATTTTTATGCCGTTGTTTCAGCAACCCCTTTATTGGAGTGCCTTGAAAATAGCATTAAGTTTAACAATATCATTCCTGAAGTTCAGCATGTAACAATTGGCATAGAGACGAGGTAATGAAACTGCTTGGATTGCCTCTTTGACAATTTAATTTTCCTTTCTGAAAGACATTTCTGTGTTTTTTTCGTTTCCATATTGTGACAGAAGTTTAGCCCTTGTGTTGCCTTATTAAATATTCAGTAACATTTTAAACTGATGTAACCGCTTTAAGAAAAGTAATAATTGCATTTTCAACACAAGAGCGGTCTTCTTCAGTATAAAATGATTTCTAGAAATTTAAATATAACTACGTTGTTCTTTATTCATATTATCCTTCTACGTGAGATACAAAACTGGAAATAGTATTTGCGGGTTGCTTATAAAGGGAACACCTTCCACAGTTTGCAAAATGTTTTTTCTTCTTTCAAATGGAGAAATTGGTGCACCACATTTTCCTAAAATAACAAAACACTACGTTCTCGAGTTAAAATTGAATTCTCTTATGTTTGTCAATAACAAATGCTTTATGTTTATTTAGTAACTTTTTATTTATCCTCCTAATTTGGAAGTAATATTTTGGGAAATTAAACTAAAAACAATATAGAGCATTTATAGCTTTAATTTAAAGTTTTTGAGAGTATAACCCAAAAAGCTTCAAGAAAAGTTGACGATTAGTTATTTTTTTAACTATACATGGTGTTAGGAGTATAAGTACCAACAGATACTTCTGTTGGTAACTGAGGACAGTGTAATGAAGAATATTGCTTCAGTAGTGGCTTCATTTGTGGACTTATGATTTTCCTTATTAATAGTACATGTCGCCAGACTGGTTAGTACCTCTAAGTGGGCGTGGCATATGTGACGCAGAGGGGGCTGATCTTCCGAAAACCAATGGTTTACTGGGACTGAGTTGCAATGCTTCTCCAAAATCAGTGACTTCCCAATACCTAAGCTAGTAGCTTAGCGCTGAGCTGTGAAGCAGAACGGTAATCTATACGACAGACGTGGTTAATTTTGTGGCGTAGTTGGAGCCTTGTAAAAACGTCAGGTAGTAGGCAACGTGATTGGTTTGTGGGAAAACTGTTAGACGAAGAGAAAAGCAGCTAACATGGATACATATTGAGATACCAATTTTCACCTATACCCCTAACATCCTGTAAGTGTGCATAAACAAGAAGTGTCAGTTATACCGGTTGGAAGCGTTATGGAAATCAGCTCTTAAGGTTAGGATTATACAGTGGAGGGGAACACATCACACATCACACATTTATATCTACATAGATCCATGGTCTCAACCACCCGTAGGAGGAAGAAATGAAATGAAGGAATTGCAGGAGGCTATGAGCCGCAAGTAGACAGGGTACAGAGACGCAAGGAGGTCCCTAACAACTACAGGCTCGAAGACCTGTCTCACTGCTAGAGCTGTCTAAGAGATGGTGATGAATGGCCTGTCGACCAAGCAGCCTCTTCGTGTTCCCTGGGAGTACTTTCCTTCGACCAAACATTTGCGCCATGTGCCCAACACCACCAAACGCCACAAAACCTAGAGGAAGAACTGAAAGATGAGAAGGAAATGAAATTAAAGTGAAGGATGGAAATAAAGTCAAACAATCCCAGCATTCACCTACCGACCAAGCAAAGCAAACAAAAAACCTAAGGACAGTGTGGCCAGTCGAAGGATGTCATCCTTTTAACGAAAGACATACCTCAATGAGCAAATTCAAAAAGTTTGTGGTCACCTTTATTGTACTTTTTTGGAGTTTATGAATAAGGGATTGGAAATTGCAGAAGTGTTTGGCAACAGCGGCCTTAACTTTGCAGCTAGGTGGAGAAATCGCGGTAGAGTACATAATATGCATGCCGTACCTCTAATGCATGTCACTATGAATTACTTATTTAATTGCCGGAAGGAAACTAATTATTGCGCTAGTGCTGAAAGTAAATAAAGCTTTTAACTCTAACGTTTACTTCTTAACTAAAAGCAAACAAGTACAGTCCTTTATGAAGTATGAGATACCAAAAGGTACAGATGATTATCAAAACATTAAAAGAGAACAAGTGAATTTGGTACCGTGCCGATGAATATGCTGCTCCAGTGATGAACTGTGAGATCTATATAAGTATGCGTAGGCGGGTGTGAGGATAAACGACAACAGTTAAGCTGTCCGAGTAATTTAATGGAGGCTAATAATGAAACAGGTGCCTGATTGATCGAGGATATAGCTAAAACTAAACTGTTTCCAAATTTCAGCACTCGAAATTGTAACTATTGATCCATCATATCTTCTTATTTCTAACCTGTCAATATTTTAGGATTAAAAACAACTGTTTCCATATTAACATTGCTAAGCCCAAGTTGCCTTAAGTCGCTGATATTTAACTCGGAGGACCCTCTTGCCTTGACCGCTAAAAAGATATGTTTATCCAGAGCGCGGTCTTTAGGTTCTACAAATTGCCGATAATCGATAACAGTAAACACTTCTGTGTCATTGTAAAACATGAAGGATAAGATGCGAGTTTTATAAACACACACTGCTTTATCAACTTGTGTCTAGAGGTACTTTTTCCCATTAATTTTTCTTCCGAATTTCCCGAAACGAGTTCTAATTTTCATGTTTCTTTCTCTATGTGCCTTGTATTATCGCTTTAATTTCGGGATATTTTTTTTTTTTAATTACGATAAATAACACCGGCGGAATGTTTTCCCGCATTCATTTCTTTTTAATTTCGTGAAATGACATTGTTTTCGTTTTCTGGACTTCTATTTCATATATATTGTCAATTTATCTTTATGTTGTATATTTTTATTAAATGTATTTAATATAAATTTTAACGTATTATAGTTTGGAATGGAAGATGTGTACTATGGAATCTACAATAATTGCAAAACAGTAATGCTCCTTTAATTTTATTTCTTACTGGTATTATAGTACTCAGATACATTTAACATACGCATTACAGAATCATTACACACTTTTACTTTGCGAAAGCCAACATAGGACATATTCCAATATTGCTTTCTTTAACCAATCGCCTTCGATCGTTAACAAATAAATTGTTCTTCGAGAAATACTTCTCTGCATCGACTGATGAAGCCATTACTTTACTATTTTAGTAAATGAGAGTTTTACTTTATTCATTTTTTGTAATTTAACAATTCACAGGAATGAACTTAAAAGAAATTCAGAACTAATTTTTACATTCGAAATCGCTGAAATTTCACGTTTTTCACAAAATAAGACAATTTCGCTACAATATGCACTCATCTCTAAAATTCGCTAAAATAATAGTATTAATTTATTGATCAACATCACATAATTCGGAAAGATAACAGGAAATCTCTTTAATATAGTGTTTGTCGCTTTTATCGTTAAATCGAGAAAAGAGTGCCCCTCCCTATGTCCCATCTACATCAGCACTCCCCGCCAAAGTTCCTACTCTTGTCACTAAATTTGAAGCTCCTCATTCGCCTCTGAAACAGCGTCTTTGATTTTTTTAATGTAAATAAGCCAGTGTCATATCTTCATACAGAAGAGAAACGTGCCTACTTTGTGCCAGTCTTTCAAAGCAATATATTCCTTTCCATACTGCTGTACAGATTTTGTGGTAGTAGTTCCGATTCAATGTTTCTGGCACGGATGGAAATGTCCTCGGGTTTTTGCCCATACTTTTAGTCGCAAGCTTGTTGTTTAGAAAGGAGCGCTCAGAATGAGTACTTACATCCACATCTGCATATCATTATGACGGTCAACGCTTTCTGGAAGGTGCCGGTACAGTACATAGCGTAGGATCCAGGAGGTTGTAAAACTATGCGAACAAATGGCTGACTATGGGATTTATATTAATATGATACTTATATTGAATTTATTTAATTTAATATAGTTTAGATTTTGCTATAAGCATTGTATGCACTATGCACACAATAATTTAGCAGACACATCCAGTATTTCGTATTCTTCTGTCTGCTAACTTTATACTTAACACATAAAAGGCTATTGACATTTGAAGCTTGTAATGAATGTTTAATAACAAATCTGAGGAATAACGTTCTTTCATAGTTTATGTAGATGTGTGGGTAGTCCCATTTCCCAAGTGTTTTGTATAATGAAGCGGTTGTGTGATTCAGCTCAATTTAAGACGATCATTAGTGATATTGGAATTATAAATAACTGTAAATCACTGTTATCACATGCGACAGGCATTTATACTGCATATTAATTTCCTAATATCACTACGTGTAATTAATTATTCAAAGTTAATTATATTGACCAGCTCTCATCACTCAAAGTTATATTCTTAAGCGTTTCACTCAATGTTTTTACTTCCTCTACTGGTAAGTAAGGGAAGTATTCTATTCCACCCAAAAATTCGATGTGGATATTTCACCGGAAATATGTGTTTTCAGACCCCTGAATAAAAAAGAAAAGCACTTTTACAAGAAGGTCCACGTGTGTGTGTGTGTGTGTGTGTGTGTGTGTGTGTGTGTGTCTGTCTGTCTGTCTGTCTGTCTGTCAATCTGTGTGTGTGGCTGTGTCTGTGGATAGCATAACTCAAAAACGAAAAATCGGTTTAAAACCAAATTTGGTATTTAAGTTTAATGTCTTTCAAGGATGCGACGTGAAGATTTTGAAGAAAATAGCCCCACCTTAAACTAAACATGGAAAATTTTTCGAAAATTATGGTTTTCTTGAAAATGGCTCTAACGATTTTGATTAAAAATTTTGATATCTTTGAGATATTTTTATGACAAATGAAATGTATATTTTGAATTTTCTAGCTATAGCCCTTGTAGTCGTATTTACTCTGGACGACTTTCATATAACTGGTAAAACGTTAGAGATAGATCAAATCAAACTCTACAAAAAATGTAGATCTTACTAAAATACACAATTTATGCCTCAATAAATTTTCGTGTAGGGTGAACCATTTCGGAGATATTCCTTGTTATGTGTGTGAGTTTCGGAACACATAACTTTCGTGAAATGGAACATCCTTGTTCATTTTTTTATATGTTAAGTGTGCAAAGAGAACGGAATCTCAAAACTTCAAAAGATTTGACTATCGCACAAAGTCTACTGTATTCTAATATTCCCCTTGCACCTACAAGGAAATAAGCAATAAGATAATTTTTAAACATGTTTATCTTAACACGAAGAAGATATAGAAATAAAAGTTTGTAGGAATGGTTAGTACAAGAGTAGAGAAAGTCATGTGAGTGCAACACATCAGATTTTTCTTAATGTATTTCAAACCTAAATGAAAACTTAAAATACTGCTTACTGCATTATGTATTACTTTGTAAGGTCACTCAATAGCTAAGATATTTTAGCGACTATAAAATAAATGAACTCATGATTTTGTCTTTTGGTGTGAACAAACGTCTTTGTGTACTAACATCGGGCAAATGCTAATCTGGTACTGAGACCAAATATGCGATAACACTCGCGTGTAAAAGAACTCCTGCGGGATAACGGAACGGTGGAGCATATCCTAACTGGCGTTTGGATGGGAACGTTCGTCCCGTAACGTTCCCCACCATGGGTTCAACATGGTGCAGATAGGCTCAGGCCGGGATCAGAATCTTGAGAAACCCTGTTCTCGCATCGTCATCTGGAGCTGTTTGCCTTTCAGTTCTACCTCTCATCCCTTTCTCCCTGGGGTCTTGTAAGTTGCAAAGAGCCTGCAACGGCCTATATCCGGTGCTCAGCTCTAGTGGCTGGGTCTCATTTTACTGATCCTATTCCAAACCAAATATTCATGATTGAGGTTTTTATGAAATAAAGGCATAATTGTTTGGAATTCGAACATCCCAACATGTCTAACTCCAGTTCAAGATGTTTATTTCTCAAGTGTATTATACTTTCAGTTAAGTTTTTAAATAACGAAATCCTAACCGAGTGGGGTGGCTCAGGCCGTAAAGTCTGTGGCCCGTATTCGGAAGGTCGCGGGTTCGATCCCTGTGGCCGAACTTCCTGACTCATGGAGTCTTTCGGAGGTTTCCCCCGGGTCACCAGGTGAATGCTGCGAAGGATTTCCATATTCTCCGAATTTCCTGTTCCTCCATTTTGTTACATTAATAATTTCATTTCACACTTCATCCCGTTAGGTTTCTTTCCGAGTTGGAGGCGTCGGCGAGCGTCGCAGCAGCAGCACGGCAGGGAGAACAATTGCGCTCTGGAAATCTCGTCCCTCGGATTGGAAAGCGACCCAACTGATTTTCGGCCCCTCCCCCATGGGATGGTATAAGTCCATGGGTGGAGGGGAGTCGGTTCCCGAATCCCGCGCTCCCCTCGGGATTACGAATCCGAAGCGGTGGGAGAGGAACCGTGTTGAGCCAACCTCCGCCCGAGTGCTTCTAACTGGTAAAATATAGGGACTGCCCAATGCTCTGTCATGGCAACGTTCCGGCCACCCTTTGGATACATTCGCCTCATCCATTCTCCTGGGGGGTTGCCCCGTCTGGGGCATAGACACGGAAGGTCGCCCTTTGGTCGCGGTGCTAAGTCACCCTCCACAAGTTCTCATTGAGTCAACGGTATCCTACGCTATAAAACCTACATTATTCCCGCAAGGGTTCACGGGAAATGAAATGATCCGCTAATTCAATTCGAGAAACGAATACTTTTTGCTTACTGTGTACGTACATTTTAAAACTAAACTAGCAAATGCCTGTAATGGAATCGCTTATGCACAACAACCGCATGATCTGTTACCCAAGGGACGGACTCGCGGTTTAAATATGTATCATTTGATGGTACCATCGCTCAGGTAGCATTTTATCTCGCTGCTCCACTTTTTTAACCTATTAGCCGACAATAGCTGCTGGTACCGTACGATTAACACTACTCAGAATTATTTCAATCCCACAATGAATAGTTGCTGAAATATGAAGTACGCCATATTACAAATACTAGAATTCTGATTTCTGTGATGACAAAAATAGTTTTACAGCACCTAAAAGTTAGTGAGGTTAATGTACTCATCACTTTCTCCACTATGTCGGTCTGTGTTGCTCAGTTGGTTAGACGCTGGCCTACTGATTCCAAGGTTGCGGGTTCAAATCCGGCCCAGATCGATGGTTTTTAAGTGTGCTTAAAAACGACAGCTCCATGTCAGTAGATTTACTGGCATGTTAAAGAATTCCTGCGGGACGAAATTCCAGCACACCGGCGACGCTGATGTGATCCTGGCAATTGACAGCGTCGTTACACAACAAAATAATATAGAATATACTTTCTCCACTATGTAATCACAGGAAAGAAAATGTATTACATCCTAAAAATTCTATGTAAAGATTTCACCGGAAATGCATGTTTTGAATTCGTTGAACACCTAAAAAAAAAAAAAAAGCATTTTCGGAGATAGGTCTCCCTGTCTGTCTGTGTCTGTGTGTGCCTGTGTGTCTGTCTGTGTGTCTGTCTGTGTGTCTGTGTGTCTATAAACACAATAAATCAAACGAAAAGCCTGATTTGAGTTGATCTTCCAAGGATACAACATGAAGATTTCAAGACTTTTCCCTAACTAATATTCACATGGAAACGTTATTGACAATTTTGATTTTATCAAAAGTGGCTCTAACAGTTTTCATAAAAATATACACCATTTAAGGTATTCTCATGACAAATTAAATTTATACTTGTCTTAAATTTTGTGTGAATAGCCTCTGAAGGGATCTTAATTCTGAATGACCTTTGCATAAGTGATAAACCGTAAGAGACAGTCTTATTACATAATAAATTCAGTACTCGTTAAAGCACACATGTTAATTATTATTATTATTATTATTATTATTATTATTATTATTATTATTATTATTATTATTATTATTATTATTATTATTATTATTATTATTATTATTATTATTATTATTAATTTTTTTTTTTTTTTTTTTTTTTTTGCTTCACCTGATACCCTCCACGTGTGTAGGACTTAAAAGTGGGTGCCTAGGGTCAGACACCTGTCGGGGAGCGCACGAACCTATGGACCAGATGTAGTGAACACCGAGAAGCGGGTGGTCAGTCAAGCACAAGGTATGAGAGTGAGGAAAAGGATGATATGAAATTCAGGCGAAATGGATAAATAGAAAGGTGATGATGGAGCAGTTGATGGAATGAGTGGCGAGGGAAACCGAAGAACCCGGAGAAAACCGGCCCGGACGCCGATTCGTCCACCAGGAATACCACATGCGGGCCGCTGTGATCGAACTCGCAAAAAGGGCGAAGGCGAACGGTCTAAGCGCTCGGCCACGACCAGGCCCACACATGTTTTGACATTATACTCTTTTCTCAGGAGAAAAATCGCTGTTTTTTTCCCCCCTTGTCTTCTTTCTTTCTCCCGACTATGCAAAAGGAGCGAAATTTCAAAGCCAGTCACATAGCAGTCTGTTCATAGGAGATTTGGTTTTAGCTTAAAGCCAGTCTGTTCTTCTAGTCCTCTTCTACCAAGGAGACCAGCAATAAGACAATTTATGTAAATGTTTATCTTAATTAATTGAGCTACTTAGAATAATAAGCTTTTGGAATAATAATTTGTGTAAGAGTGTGTAGAGAAATTAATGTGAATGTACACATCAGATTTTTAATTTAGGAATGACTTGCTTAGAGTACAGGAACTGTAAAAATGTAAACATTGGCCTGTTGCAGTTACTAGTTATTTGATAAGCAATCAATAGGAATAAATTAAATTGGATGGAGTTACAACAACTGTGTGCTAAACGCACCAGGGCGTTTATACTCCAAACAAAATTACTGACGCTCCCTTCAAAAAGTTCTAAAAATGTGAAAAGGAGGATCGTATTAATATTCGCACCAAAATAATACACGGTTACAAAGAAGCCAGAGCGTATAATTTCCATGAAATCAGTAGAAACAAAAATTATATAAAATGCAAGTCCATTAAATTGGCAGCGTCCTATTAAACTCCCTTAGCAGGGCTATTTCTGTGGTTTCATCGGATCGGTAGACGAAAGCCGAGCTGGTTCGTCTTTTACCGCAAATTTCCTCTCCACTTCCTTTAATCTGTTTCACTTCATTTGTTTGAGGATTGTAGGTCCAAGTAACGGCGGTTGGTATGTTGCGACAAGAAGCTAGAATTTGCACTATGAATAGATTTCTCCGAGGAGTTTGGCGGGATTTCTGGAGTCCGCTTTCGCGCTATAAGCCCCAGGTTGCGGGTGACGAAGGCAGGGCAAGCCGGCCTCAACATTAGTGTCTTGCTAGAGGCGTTGGGTACTACGTTCTTGCTGTCACACGTTATGGACTGGATCTGGTCGCTCTTCGGAGCTGTCCTTCATGCCTTCTTCCCACGGGTCACACTGGAAGCACAAAGGGCCTTCCTGCTCTTGCCTACGTGTGATACCTTACTCCAGTTATTAGAAACTTCTCAGTCTGACCACTCCAAACACCTAATATGTCGTGTATAATTTGTTTTTCCATATTAGATACATTGATGCCAAAGGACAATGTCGTATGCGCAACCTACAACTTGTCACACAAGAAAATAATGTTGAAATGATAGTAGCTTAGTAAGTTTCAGCATTTCAGCCGTGCAAAATTCCACATCATACATTTTTAAATATGTATGTGTATTTCTAGGGTTAGGATCCATTATATCATAATATTCGGATATACCAAAATGATCGGTTCTGAAATATTCATATTTTATTTCCGCAGACACTCCGCTGATTTGACGCAGGCAAGCAGTATTGCAATTGGCGTTAAAATATTGATCGTGGCTTTTCAAATGAGATGTGTTAAATTATTCAGAAGAAAGAGGTGAGTAATTTGAGCGGCTCATGGGTAAAATGTCGCTGTGACTGCGGAAAACTTCTTAAATTATTCCACCACTTACTGGAACGGTAAAGCGCTCGTTAAAAATAGCATTAAAGGTTGACAATAACGGGTCACTAAAACCAGGCGTGTCATTTCACCTTGACGTTCAAATATATAATGATTAGTTTAAACGAACAGTAAAGCTCACCTGCTTATCTTCTAAAACCACAAATACTCCGCTGAAGGTTGTAGCAAATGCTCAAGAACTCTATTATTTCAATGGTTAGCATACTTCGTTTAATAATGTAAATTCTAACGAAGTTTCAAATTTATTTCACTATTTCTAAACCACATATATTTCCATTTTCACACGTATATAGTTTTACTCTCCTTCAACTTTGTATACCAGTAGTGTCATCGACGGAAAATGGTGTGTTTACATTTTCCCCTTCCTAGTTACCCTTTACTGGTGACGTAATAGATATGAGGGTAAGGAAGAATGCTGGGAGCATTCCGGTTGGAATTTGTAACGGGACATGTTGACGCCCGACACCGACTTCCTTATTTTACGAAATTCAAAGGTGTGTAGACGTACTACATAACCATTGCCAGTCACCTTTACCCTGCGCGGCCACGCCACTAACCCAAGCAAGTAGACGGGGAAAGAGCAGAGGAGGACCTGCGGTGTCACCTTTTCGCAGCTCTGATTAATACTAACGTTATCATAAACAATGCTGGTATGCACGTCAGAGACTATTTCTACGGGCAATTTCAATAATTTTACCTTTTTGTTTTTTAACAATTGCAAAACAAATTTACCACTGAGATCGGTCATGTGTAACGTTGCCAGAGTTTTAGTGCCGTATCATATCAGCACCGTAAACTTTCACACTTGTATAACTGCAGATATTTAAATGTAATCACTGAGCAGAAATTTAACATTTTAACACATTCTGTGTGTTTATTGCCTTTATTTCTTAATATTATTAAATTAACATTCACGTTACATTCTACAAGCAGTGCAATGAGAAAACTGAAACTGCCTTACGCGGAAACTGGAGATTATTGATCTGTGATTTCCTATCTGTCCGTAAAAGAGTTGTCAGAATGGTACATTTAAACTGTTGATGCCTTATTTGAATTTTTGTGTTAAATAAACGTATAATTTAGACACTATTACTAAACTGAGTTTTAAATATCTTCCTGATTTTATTGTGTGCTCTTCTATTACAAGTTTCATTTGGAGCAGAGGATCAAGTTCAATACTAATTTGAGCTGGGATAAATTAACTGCCTGCATTTTGACAACACGACTGTTTGAAATGAAACTGTAGCAAGAAATAACTGCTTTATCCTTTAGTGGCCATCCGCTGCAGCGTTTGTTTACCTGTAACTGTACTAAGTGGGATATCGCATCCCTGCGTACGTAAACAGTTATTTAGATTGATTTCTTAACCATGCTTCTAATGAGTATGAGATTATATCTCTCAGTACCGGTAAGTTGAGTTTCAATAGTTTTTCTACTGTGCTATAAAACCTACTTGGGAATTCCACATTGCGATATACAATTTTGTATTTCCTTCGAATTTAGTGAAAGCTCATAACATCCTGCGGTTCCCAAAAAGGGGTGGGAGTGATATAAGTTGGTGAATTATGACGTCCTCTGGCGTGCATAAAAAGTACGCCATTTCCCGGGATTGCAATAGTGTTTACCCTCTCTAGGATTTTTAACTTCAGTTAGCAAACATTTCACTCCACGCAGCTGCTCTGAGTTTGTGTGTGAGTGTCCTAAAAGAAATTCACGGACATTAAAACAAACCAATGAACTATGCTATAATCGATGTAATGTGAAGGGGTTGTTCAGAGACCGCTTCTCTGAAAGAGAACCATTGATACTGAAAGAGAGGCTTAACCAATCCGACATAAGAAGAGGTGAAGGATTGTTTGCGTATGTCGTTAAACTAGATGACGGCTACTACATTAATGACAGCTTTCATTAGCGACATTATTTCTACCATTGGCAAACACCGAGAGACCAAAAAACCTCCAAAGTGCCTGGGCAGTGTTTGGCTTCCCAGCATCCTCGGCGCTCGTTGCCGCCTGCCACTATCATAGAAAGGCGCGGATGAAATCATACAGTATTCTGAAAATTACTTTTAAAGGCTTTGCTTACAAACTTTATGAAAGGAGGTACTGAAATTGGTCACCGTCGCTATCCATACATTTTTAGCACTTCTTTAAGAAGTTATCCATAACTCGCCGTAGTTTACGTTGAGAAATGATGGAAATTTCCTGACGAATATTTTGTTTTCATTCTTCCAGGGTGTGTGCATTTGTCTTGTACACTTGATGTTTTAAGTTATCCCAGAGATATAAATCGCTAGGAGTTAGGTCGGGAGGCCACATATCTCTACTAATAATTCTCTCCTGAAATACACTTTCAATAGTTCTCTCAAAAGATTGGCCGTATGAGCTGTTGCAGTCTTGATGCTCCAATTTTCTTTCGTTCATACGTCCATACGTGAATAAAACTTTGCCCTCTCCCCTTTTTGGAGAACTGTTGACTCGAAAGAAAATTGGCTCTGTAAATCAGAACCTAATATTGTTCATGAAGTACCTCTTCATGACGGAAAATTTGGCTTATGATTCATCATTAGCGGAGAAAGGTTCCTGAGAACTCCAATAAGCGATTTCTATCTCTGGAGTAACTTAAAACATGAAGTGTGCAAGACAAACCTACACATCCTGGAAGAATTAAAACAAAATATCCGCCAGAAAACTGCCAGCATTTCTCGATGTGAACTACGGCGAGTGATGGATAATTTCCTAAAGAGGTGACAAAAATGTATGGAGAACGACGGTGGCCAGTTTTAGCATCTCCTTTCATACCATTGGTAAGTAAAACCTTTAAAAGTAGCTTAAAAAATGTATGATTTCATCCGCGCCTTTCTGTGTTAGTGGGAGACGGCAACGAGCGCCAAGGACGCCGAGAGGCCAATCACCGCATAGCCCGTTCGGAGGTTTTTTGCTCTCCCGGTAATTTGTAATGTTACCCTTCGGTAGCTCGGTCATATTTTGGGAGAGGCCAAGTATCCTGCCAATCCAGTGCCCGATATTACACTTAAGAAACGGAGATGGTAAAGCTGACATGAGACGAGGCTAAATATTTCAGTACCAACTTAAACCGTCGTGTTCCTTTATGGGGCGCATTTAATGCTCGACAGTGTACCTTCCCTTCCCGGTATAATAACAAATCCTTGTCTTAATACGAATGCATGCGATTTTTAAAACATTAGTTACGTTGTAGAATTGGAAGGGGCACTGATTTAAACGTTGTAGCACATTAAGCGGAGTGCATTTCCTAAACCTCCAGAGTTTATTAGTCTCTAATGCGGTAAGAGCTGCAACAGAATAGGAAGTAGACGTAGTTATTTGATAGCATGGGATACGCGGAGCTAAAACGTTTCGTACCTGAGCTTTTCTGTATATTGTTTTATATTTGTTGGTATATGAGATGTTCTATGTGGCTAAATGAGGGATGTGAGATCTCTTAGGTTGTGGTTCTACTGGCAGCTATTTACTGCATTTGTGAGCAGTATTGTACTGCTTAAACATGATACGCACGTTTTTACCTGAATGAGATTACATAGGTGGTATTTTACTGCAATGGTATGAATGCCAGTCACAGGTTCAGGGTCATATTGCTGGGAATAGGCCGGATTCCATTTTCTTTAAGTAAATTACTGTTCTCAGCGTAGCTCCAATGGCAGTAGTTTACTGCAACCGTCTTACACATCATGCGTTGCGTCTTTTGGCTGTTTAACTTCTTTGCAATGTATGTTTGTTAAAAGGATCTTGAAAATGAATGATAACTGCAGTTGAATATCTGGCTCTTTATAATCCGGAAAATAAATTGTAAAAATACAAATACAAAATTTAGGGCCGGAAGAAAATAACTGGGGCTGCCGAGATAACTTTGACAACAATATCCGTTTTTGTAATTTGTGTTTGCAATATGACATAAAGCAACAATAAAATGCGATTGCAATGATATCCGTTTCCCACTGTACATTCCCTGGTGCCACGGTGAAGCTGGCACCTCAATAAAAGCAGCCATTTAACGCCCCAGAACCATTTGGGGGATGCCAGATTATTATCTAAATGAAAATGTAAATGTCTGGGGACACGAAATATGCAAAAGCTTTTGAGCTAGGTTTCCAAAGCTAAATCACGATGAGGAATTCACAGAACTCTCAGCTAAAAGATCAAAACTGATCGCTACATTCAGTAAGGGGTTGAGGATACTGAATGGCCCTTTCAATGCAGTTTGATCTCTCATGAATCATCTATGTAAAATGGGCAAGACGAATGTGAATAAATGTTGCTTCTGTCAAGAAAATGAAACGGCAAAGTATATGCTTTTCAATGGCAAAACAATTGTTCATTCAATACTGAGACTTTCAGGGTCTGCCTTCCCTAATCCGAGACAGATTGCCTCACTACCACCCAGAAAAGGTTTTAGCTTTATTCAAAGTATTAATTTGGACTGGGCTGTACAGATTAGAGTTTTCACAGCAAACCTGTTAAGGTCGCAGTTTGGAGAAACTGACAAGGCTTAAAGCAGTGGTTTTAAAAACCAGTAAATGTTGCCATCATGTTTCACTGCTGAAAATGTGCAGTGTAGTACTGCTCATTAAAGCACCAAGTTATTGCTAGTGGACCTCTAGTTGTTTTGGATGAATTACCGCTAAATTACTTTATCTTTAGCCTTCCAATTATTTATGCCATATTGTGAGCAATTTAAGGATGTAGGAAAAACTATTTACCAGCGTTCTTAAGTTATGTGTCTTTGAGTTTCTGTTGAAAATGCAAACAAGATGGTTTACAAAATCACATCCCATGGAACATTTTTAATTTCGCGAGTGTAAGAAGAGTCGAGTGACTGTAAATACAGACATTTAATCATGTGCTCTTGGTCATTTAAATGGTTATATGTTGAGAGGTTTCAAGTTCTGGCAGCTAAAGCCATAGAATCCAATTGAAGCTGAAGGGTGAAAGTATTTCTTGAACATGAAAGTTACGTTTTGAATTTTTTAGAAAATGTTGTCTCAAATTTAAGCTATGGTATAGTTTAAATGTGTGTTTTTATTGCGTAATAAGTAGGAAACAATGTTATTAAAACCAATAAAACATGCTTCATTAATGGTATGATATAATTATATAACATTAATTTACCTAAAAATGTTAGCTTTTAGAAATTTGCTTCTACAGTCCAGTTAAGGTTCCATGCTGTCCAGCACTTCATTCAAGCGTCGGTATTCTTAATCCAACTTGTCCAGGAGACGAATACACCAACTCTTTGAACAGGTCAGCGACCTTATGTTAGTTTACATCGGGCCACCGTCTCTCTAGCCGATATGGGTGACTCAGGTCATTCCAGCGAGAACTCGTGAACGGGAGGTTTATACCTAAAATTCTACCACGACCAACTTCCGTTTCCATCTGACGTCATAATTGGCACATAACGGGGAAGACCTCCAACGTTTCTTCTCGAAATTTTATTTCCCGATTATAATTTGATGTAAAATCGGAGGCCACCTTTGGTACACAGGACGTCCAAGATAACCTCACTGTACCTCGTGTCTACACCACTTTATTTATCGTTATATGCAGCCTTGACCATTTCATTGGTTACTTTAGGCTACGGTGCAAGGATGTACCACTCCTTTTGCTAAATAATCTCAACCAATAACCAAAATAAATGATACAAAATGGCGTAGAAACGAAATAAATGTTTACGCTTTCGACCGTATTGGCTAAAAGAGAAAGAGGAGAGTGAGTGCTTTCAGTTTGTCATGCAGACCTCTTACCATGGTTGGTAGCTGTACCTTATTGGTTACTGCAAGGAAATGCCTATGAAGGGGTTAGAGTTTAGTTGGAAACTTTGATGAGCACCCAGTTAGCGAAATATATAATGTGTATGCGTGTGAAGATTTTCAGGGGATGCAAATTAAAGCTTGAATAGTATTCAATAAATACATAGCAAGACATTGTAACAGAAAGGTTAACAAAAATGTATTCTCACTGTGATATCAGTAGTTGTTGCTGTATTAAAGCAAAAATAACTCAATAATAAATAAACAAACAATTAAAGTAGCATGTTCCCTGTAATTCAAACTATAACTACATATTTTATATTTGCTGGCTATCATCGTTATTAGTATCGTTATTGGTAATGATAACGATACTAATAACGATATTAATAACAATTAGAATAACTGTCCTAATAGCAACGAGAATAACGATTAAAGTAACGATACTGATAACCTATTAATAACGATACTAGTAACAATAGTAACAGTAATAGTGATAACAGTGGTAATAATATTTATAATAATAATAATAATAATAATAATAATAATAATAATAATAATAATAATAATAATAATAATAATAATAATAATAATAATAATAATAATAATAATAATAATAATAATAATAATAATAATAATAATAATAATAATAATAATAATAATAATAATAATAATAATAATAATAATAATACTGATGATGATAATGACGATAATGACGATAATGACGATAATGACGATAATGACGATAATGACGATAATGACGATAATGACGATAATGACGATAATGACGATAATGACGATAATGACAATAATGACAATAATGATGATGACGATAATAATGATAATAATGATGATGATGACGATAATAATGATAATAATGATGACGATGACGACGACAACAACAATGTAATTCATAATAATAATAATAACAATAACAATGTAATTCATAATTAATAATAATAACAATAATAAATAATAGCAATAATGATAGCTCTGAGATAATAAACATGTTTTGTTTCAAAACCACCAGAAAAAGCAAAGGCGTCTACCTCCCCTCTTTTCCCCTGACTGCCGTGTACTCAAGCCACCCTACTCTGCGATACGCCAGGTGAAAGATACACCTCCAAAGTCCATAGGAAACGATACAATAGCCGCCGTAGATTATCTTTGGCTGTCTGTGTATGCATGATATAAACATGGGCTTAAAACATCATTTAAAGTAAAATGCCTCCCTTGTGTAACCCCTTACTTCAGCGTACGTGAAGACTTATTGTGCTCCTGGAAACCTACAGGAGGAAGAGGTGAAGTGAAAGACAGAGATGGCGATCATACCTCCGGCGGCAGGCTCGACACAGAGAGGACACCTAACATTTCCGGATATTACATCCTGACGCGACGGGACAACCCATATCCCAACGGAGGTTCTCTTTAAGGAACTGTCTGCCTTGGTGTTCGTTGCTGCAGCGCCACAAGCCTCGCCCACCGTCTACTCGCCTGATCCTTCGAACCTGAAGCATGATAAGGAAACAACATGAAGGGAATTGGGGACAGGAAAATTCCGATATTATATAATCCACCCCAGCATTCGCCTAGCAACCAGGGAAAACGGTGAAAAAAGAGTGACAGATCCAAGGGAAATCCAATGCTGGACCTGCCGAAAGCCTATCAGGTTAACGCGGAGCCATTTCACTCGTTAACTTAGTGCAATTGGACAACGCGTGGCACTCAGTTGGTCGTGCAGATCTTCGCTTAATGCTGAATGCTTTCCCTGATATTTGCGATCGCATAGTTAGATAACATGTCTAATTTACATCTAATGATAAGTCTATCTCTACGGAATGTTGACATGACATCTTTTCCCTTTATTTCGGAAGAGGCGAACAGAACGCGTGCCACGCAATGCTTAGGCACCCAAAATTCTACTACGGTCGTGCGGGAACATCACTTTCAAATATAAAATTGGAATTACAAAGCGGCCACACAGGGAATCAATGTTCACAATCAAGTAATTCACATAATACTACATATTATGTACCCTTAATTTACTTTGCTTAAGTGTCTTTCATTTGTACCCTTATCTTAGGGGGCCCTAATGACCAAGTTGTCGACGGGCCCTTAAACCCGACACACTCACTCACTCAAACTTATTTTAGGTGTTCAGTACAAGGTTTCTGTAATCTGAAATCCCAAAGTTCTTTTGCTGTAAAATGATCAGCTAGCACAGGAATTCTTAAGCAGTTGGCCTCAAGTTAGCTACAGTAAAACCACCATGAACACAAAGAACGTACACAACAGTGATCATGAACCCGCCTCGGTAACGTGATGGTTAGCGTGTCTCCGCACGTTCAAGAGGTCGCGAGTTCGAATCTTGCTTAGGGTAAGTTATTCGGGTAAGGTTTCTTCCGAGGTTTTCCCTTATCCTCGGAAGACGAATGTCGGGTAACTTAAAGCTCCATGGACCTCGGGCTCGTTTGAGCATCATTTCACCCGTTCCATTCATTCATCGTCCGATATGACATTACGTTATAAATAAAAATATACAGCGATCATGAATCACTGACGGACGCTAAGACGGTCTCTAATTGGTCTGCACAAGCCAACAGACTGTGCGAGGGAAGGGGTGGTTTGTTGTCTGCGATGTTCTAGTGTGAAGCTCAGTAACAGTTCAGTCTAACTTCCCTTCTCCCTGGCTTTAGTGCCTGGAAATTCCTATACCTGATGAGCTGTGGGTGACATGCCATTTCAGTTCTCATAATTTCATAACAGATTTCATACAGATTTTAAAATATTCACATAACCATCTGTACCCGTTGTTGTATAATCCATTGTTACAGAAGGGTATTCTATTTCGTGCTTCTTGTTAACTTGTTAAACATTTGCAGAAATGGTTATATTACACAATTGATTGTAAGCACAAAGGGAATACAATGAGCCTACGTGATTGTCAAATCTTTTCACTATGTGATGGCTCTGAGATTCCCTTTAGTTTTCCATGGTGCCGAGAGAAAAAACGAACAGCGGCTAAAAATTTTTAGTTCAAATCGATTAAAAGGAATATCTCGGGAAGGTTGATGCCTCAGAAATTTGTTCATATAAATCGTGTTTTAAGGAGATGTACAGTTTAGTGTAGTGGGCTTTTGCATACGTCTTACAGTTTACAAGCTGTCCAAAATTAATTCTATACGGAGAGGAGTTCACAGACTGTTCGCAGAACACTCATCCTAAATGTATGTGTCAGGCAACTATCTTAAGCATAGGATAGTATAAGTACAACTAGTAAAAACAATTCTTTTGTTTCCTGAGAAATGCGCTCTTATAACGTACCGAAGGCTGTTTATGCATGATGCTGTAAGATCTAATGTGCTATCCAAAGCATACCACCTTCATTTTGAATCATCAAACATTGGAAATGACACCTCATTAAAGAAGAAATTTAGATATATATATGATGTATCGCAACTCGACGGAAAAATCCAGAATCCCTCGTGCAGGAAGGAGAAAGCTAGTGTATTACACCATGGGTCCGGAAGAGCATAATTGCAGACATACCACGTTTACTAAATTAAGCTTTTCGTTCTCGTAGCACATGAAATGTTCAACATGATCTTCCTCCTGCCTGAAGACAGGTCTCCGCTTGTCTTCACATTGAGTATCGAACACGATCAAAGATGCATGGAGTAGTAAGTGCTCTTTGACAGGCTGTCACAATGGGTACATGGAGCGTTAGTTCATTATGTACAGTAGTTGAATACCTCAAAACTTTTAGATATCCCCAAAGTTAAAAGACTAGGAGGTTTAAATCAGGAAATCTTTGTGGCTAAGCAATTGGTCAGTATCTAGCAATACAGCACCCAGGAAAATGAGCATTAAGGTGTTGCAATCAGGGTGACTGAAATGTGCTGGAGCACCATCATGTATGGCAAACAACTGTCGACGGGATGCTAGGGGAAAGTTTTCGAAGTAATCAGGTAATATGTTGCACACGAATAGAAATGTTATGCCCAACAGGTCTAAATGTTACTGAAATTATGCATTTGGTCAAGAATGATGATTTGTTTTAAATGGTTAAGAAAGCAGAAAAATGAAACAATCGTAACCACTTATTTTTGAGTTAAAACAATGCTGACATAAAGGGATACAGATTTTTCTAATAATGTACATTATTATCCATCCCGAGCTAAAAACAATAGCAGTTGCTTTTAATACGTAAAGAAATAAAAGTCTTCCTCTTTATTGTCCTGAAATAATTGCGTTCGTTTGTAGATTATAGGGCTAAATTAAAACTAATGCCATCCTTGTCATAAATTATTCCAGCTGAAGCTGCCACCCTACCCAGCAATACACATACCTGTCGCCCTCCCCCTCACTTTTAGCAACTCCAGGCGATACTTCCCCTAACGTCCTCTCCATCTGAATGTGCTGGCTGTTCAACCAAGGTAAGAATGTGCGACGTGGTGTTGCAACCTTTCGCTTATAAATTAAACTTTGCATTTTAACCTTACATTGCAGCAAATTTACTAGAATTAAGATAAAACGGCATTACAGTACTGTTCACACGATATTTGCACGACATAACTGTATTGGACATATTTGTCACACTCATCATGTGGAATCCCTGGTTAACGAATGGCCAAGGCAGTAACTTCCACAGGGTAGTTAGGGTCAATTGAAGTTATTTTTATAGCTTACTTTCATATTAAACATATATAAGCAGTAGCTCTGAAAGCCTACACTAATGCAACATACCGCTAGTGAGATTTAAAATACAACCCTAACGATATGCAGTCACACTACCCTTTATTACACCACGAGATGGAATAAAGAAGCAAGAAGGCTGTCGTTCATGACATTCTATGGACGTTATACTCAAGAAAATGATCAACTAAGTTGTTCTAACACATAACAGGTTACTGTTAGTTTCCTTTTCCAAAATTGTCACTGTAACAGGTATACTGAGCAGAAGCTCATCTATAACGAAATTATAATTCTAATCCCTGGCTTTAATGCACTAAACACATTATTGATTCCTTATTTTGGTATGGACGTGACATTTACACGACACTGGACACTTAGTTAAAATATTTGGCAGTAGCTGCGACAATATCAATCTCTTCCATTAACTGGAAGTACATAAGACAACAATCACGCGGATTAATTCATGTACATATGATTAGCTGCACCGTTCCATTTTCATGAAATATTAGTATTGTGACGCTGCTGTTAGCTCACATTTGTTTACTGTATCTATATCTGTTAACACAGTCCTCATTTAGCCACGCCAGAGTGAACGTAGTTTGTATATTTGAAGTTTACTTTGTGCACTATAACTGCAACGTATAGCACCTAGAGTAAAAAATAACCTCCATAGCACGGGTTTAATTAATTAAAAAATAGGATACTAATAAATATCTAGATGAAGTCCGAATAAGAGATAATTCAGGTTCGTTAATACACTACCAACGCATGCTGTGATGTACTGCAAGACTCGTGCAAAATTGCATTTATTTCTAGATATTTATATGTGGACATTGATAGAAATCAGCATAGCATGGAACCTTTAATAGTTATTTGAAATAATTATCTATAAGTTATATACAAAAAACGAATGAAAATTTCTAATGTGGATAACTACCACATTGACGATAATTATTAATCCATCACCACCACCACCACCACCGCCGCCGCCGCCGCCGCCGCCGCCACCACCACCACCACCGCCACCGCCACCGCCACCGCCACCGCCACCGCCACCGCCACCGCCACCGCCACCGCCACCGCCACCGCCACCGCCACCGCCACCGCCGCCGCCGCCGCCGCCGCCGCCGCCACCACCACCACCACCACCACCACCCCGGCCCAAAAAACCACCACCACCACCACCGCCACCACCACCGCCACCGCCACCGCCACCGCCACCGCCACCGCCACCGCCACCGCCACCGCCACCGCCACCGCCACCGCCACCGCCACCGCCGCCACCACCACCACCGCCACCACCGCCACCACCACCGCCACCACCGCCACCACCACCGCCACCACCACCACCATCATTATCGTGATTATTATCATTATTATCATTATGATTACTATCATTATTATTATGTTTATTATTAGTTTTGCTTTTTTACTTTTACCACCACGTATAGCAAGTAGAGGAACTACTGTATTCTACTGAAAAAGTCAGTCGAAATTTCACCGGACATACGTTTTCGAGGTCCCTGAACCCCCAAGAAAAAGCATTTTAGAAACAAGATTTTGTGTGTGTGAATGTGTGTGTGTGTCTGTGTTTGTGTGTTTGTGTGTCTGCGTGGACTGCTTGGTATTTTAAGTTCAGCATCTTCCAAGAATGCGACAGGAAGATTTTCTAGAAAATTCCTACCACTACTTTACATCATTTTTCAAAAGTGGCTCTGAGAATTCTGATTAAAATACCACACAGTTAAGATAAATTCATGACGAATCATGTGCATACCCTGTCTTTTCTTGGAGTAGTCTCTGCAGTACACTTTATTCTGGATGAGGTAGAAAAAGTCCTAACTAACCCCTGCGCAACAGCCCTAAGCGGGTCAAGGCCTACTGCCCAACCGCTGCGTTCCCCAACTCTGCCCACTACAGGCGTCATGAGTGGGGTACAATACTGGAGGGTGGGACGTGGTTAGCACCCCAAACCCTCCCGGCCGGTTATGTGGTCTTCGTGACCTGAGAAAAAGTCCTATTACGCAGAAACTGAAGATCTCATTAAAGGGTACAATTTGTCCTATTATACATTTGCTTTATTTTATTTTAAGTGGGAAACCGTCTTCGAGATATTCGTTGTAACCGGTTTGAATTTTCAAATGCCTATATGTTTCTGAAATAGGAATATATTATTCATTACTATATCTCTTGGTCATTCCAAGAGAACGGAGGTCGAAGCTATCACACGGCCACCGACTCTTAAAAGATTTCACTATCATTTAAAGAGCATATTTATTCGCACAATTCCCTAAGAAAATTAGCAATTAGAGAATTCCTGCAAATGTTTATCTCGATTAACATAATATAGATGAATAAGCGTCTGTAACATTTTCTGCATGGGTAGAGAAAGTCACGTGAGTGTAACACAAAGCATTTGTTTCCTTATACAAAGCGGACATAGTACATGCGGTATTTGTTAGATTTCTCTTCATAACGTCAGGAGAATTTGAATCGTGCACGTGCAAACAGAGTACACATAGCTTGGCACTGGCAACATAAATTAAAAACGGTAATTACTGTTCTTGAAATGGGATAAACTCCACAGCAGTTCTTACAGCAAAGCTGTTTTTAAATAAATGAATAGTAACGTTTCCAAAGACAGGTATCTAAGGAGAAACATTGAACCCACAAAATGTTTTGAAAGGCTGCGAAAGAGATTGAAGTTACTCTCCTACCGTAAGGGTAGATGCTAAATTCATGACCCATTATCCGAAAAACTATTCCCGGTATCAGACTGCAATATTTACAAAATGTGGATGCAAATCGTCTAAGTTCATTGATTTAGTTACATGCAACATTCTAGTTTGTTAAGAAAGATGTCACTTTTTGTTAATGTTACATTTTGCGTAATATTTATCAACTAATCTTTAAGACATAAATAACTAGCTTAGCACCAAAGTACATCGGTAACAGCATCAAATATTTGTTATACCAAAGTTTAATTTAGCTATATTAAATGACTCTTGGGAAGACGGGTAATTTATATCAGAAAATGGGTGAAGTACCTAAAAACTACTTTGATAACCGGCCTCGCTTAAATAGTGTAGGTATACTTCTATTTTTTTATTAGTATTACTGCCCCTCCGCGTGTTTCTTCATGATGGTGGAAAAATAATAGCTTAAATAATCCTTTTCAACGACTAAGTAATTCTTTAAATCTTCTACAAGTTATAACTCTGCATTCTTGATAGCGCTTTGACTCCCGAATATACATTTGAGCTGACATTCTAATAGAAACTGCAACAGAAAGGCGCCTCTTCGGTCAACGAAGTTGCCTCTTGCAAGTATTCCAAACGGAGAAGTATTTTCTTGTGTTTTATTTGATACACTTTAAAGTGTACTTGTCAGAATTTTCAGTTTACTTGCCTCGCAAATTCTAAATAACGTGAACGAAAGTATTTGCTTATGGAAGTACAAGTGAAAGCAAATATTTATTTTTATTCACTTAATGCAATGTCAATCAGAGGGAGAAAGCATATTTAGTTACAAATAAATATGATTAGGTTGCTTTAACGTGTGGGCGCCAACGTAAAGAACAAATTTATATTTCCCCTAGTTTTAGTTATCTTCTTTAAATGGTATAAGGGTTATGATGTTTCTACGATGTGGTACAGAATTCAGCGTACAAAATGACAGTGACATACAAAAAAAAAAAAAAAAAAAAAAAAAAAAAAAAAAAAAAAAAAAAAAATTTAAAATGAAAGTATTGTGTCTAATGTGTTATCAAATCAATTTAAACAGGGGATTGTAGTTCACGGGACTATACAAACACCTAAAATTGTGTTAATTCTTTGGACAAATATAGTCTCCTCTGGAAAGTGCGTGGAATTTTGCTTTATTCGTTTCTTCGGCATTGTGAGTACGACAGTGCAGTGCACGCCAAGTAGTGACTAGCCAAAGTTCCCAGTAGCAGTTTCCGTTTTGCATGGCTTCTACTTTAAAATCAAACATTGAATTTCAACTGAAGTACTGCAGTCCCATTTGGAACGTAACTACTAATGCCCAAGTAAATTATAGCAGCCAAAGTATGTTGCAGCAGATTGTAGGAAATTATTTGCATAGAAATTAAGGTTAGCTCATGACTATCCACAGGTGAATCTTCCATCAGCAATAATTGTTCTCTTATTTTATAAGAGTATGCCAGCTATTCCAATGCTAGTTGCTGTTTCGTGGAGATCAATAAAATTGTCATCTATGTGTCCTACGTTTGACATATATTTAAACTAAGACCAGTATTATCTTCGAAATCCAAGTATAAAAGTCTGATGTATTACTGTTGCCGTTTATGCAAAAATCATCCAGAATGAAGAGGTGTTCTGAGGACATTCCCAGAAAATTCAAGATATGACTCAGAAACTTCCATGAATCACCTGTCTGTGTCCGTCACTGAATACTGACTGTCTGTCTTCCCCTCCCCCCGACTGGGGAGTGGAATGGGTTATAGACGCTCACTTCGTAAGGTTCTCCAAAGAAAGCAGGTTGGACATCCCTCCTCTAAAGCATTTCATCCCTATCCTATGGTTGTTAATTATCCAGTAGAAGAGGAAGTTAAATGATTCATGTTAATTAAAGTCATTTATGTGCCTGTGATTATCTCTAGAATTACACCTGCCACTTTACAATTCACTTCACTCAAAGAATTCCAAAACTGTGGTGTTGAAAATTAGGAGTGTTGCTTTAATTTTCTTCAGTATCTCATCGAAAACAAGTCGTGGTGATGTGTAAAACCACTATGAATTAAGGTTATATATTTCCAGTAGGAGATCTCAGCTACATTTCGAATATATGTGCTATGCTCTGTATTTGGCTACTCCAGTCTTGTAGTTTTGAAGTTCTGTTCTGCAAACATATCTAAATAGCATATCATCGAGGAACTTGAAGCTTTCTAAGAACTTGAATATAATATTCCTTAATGTTTATGTAACATCGACATATCTGTACAGAGAATGGATTATTCTTATGCTAGGTGTTTTATCAGAAATTGACTGTCATAAATGGATAAACCAGAAAGAAAATTGTAACAAAATTACTCAATTTTCTATTCAAGTTACAGCTATTATGGGTAGCACCCAAGTATTGATTTATAATTTGGTCAAGACTCTTTAACTTCATTTTTTATCAAATTATTTAAGGTAAGTGTGACACTTAGAGGCATTACGAAAAGTCAGTTCGTCTTGAGCAGTCATATGCATGGATGTATTATGACTCCATTTCCAATTGCCTTTAATCGAGAGAAGAGGCCATTGATCGCATTTGGGCCTGCGTACCCGTACCTCCCGAATGCGGGCCACACACGCTACCGAGGAGTCTTATCGCTCAGTAGAAGTGTAAATGAAAGGGAAAATGTGGCAATTAAGAGCTCATTAGTTAGAAAGGGAAAGAAAGTGTCACGAAAACAACAGGAGTAATCCAGTAAATAAGACCTTGCTTACAATGCTGAGACAATTGTGACTAAGCGCAAAATAGCAGTATATTTTTACCTAGTTCTACAATACAGATATCAAGGAAGGTTTTTAAGCTCCACAACATAACAAGAACGGTGGTTGCAGTTACAGCCCGGAAGGAAGCCAGGAACATTAGACTGTTATCATTTGACACAGATTAGGTTAAATATATTGCCTGCCCTTGCGCATGGAATCGAACTGATATGGGTACCTCTTGCATATAAATAAAATCAGCAGAAATAGGATAAATAAAAGCCAGATACCCCAAGAAGGTTCTAGGGGTATTGCAGAGCACGAGATTGAGACTGGTATACGATCTTAGCAGAGAACCCTTAATAGAGACACTGCTACTGCCTTCCAGGCAAGTGTACAGTATCATTCTATATGACTTAAGAGGGGAGAAAGAGGACATACCCAAGGCAAGTAGAGTAGAAAGAGGACATACCAGTGGACTTACATGCAACCCGCGCGATGCAAGACACAAGATGGACACAGGCGAGCTATGAAATGCATCACGTAACTTCAAGATTTGCAGTCCACGACTGACACCACCATATGTGCTCCAAGAAGGTTTTTCAGGAACCTAGTGATATCTGTATCTGTATTTTATTCTCAGAAAAATATGAGAAGTGACATATACCGAAGTGTAAATAACTGTAAATTAACCGAGCGGAATGGCTTAGACCGTAACGTCTGTGGCCCGCATTCGGTAGGTCACAGGTTCGATCCACTTGACCGACCTTCCTCACACATTGGTTTTCTCTGGAGGTTACCTGGGATCACCAGGCGAATGCTGGGAAGGATTTCCATATCCTCCGTATTTCCTGTCCCTCCATTTCATTATATCAATAATTTCATTTCTATCTTCATAGGTTAGGTTTGTTTCAGGGTTGGAAGCGTCGGCGAGCGTGGCGGCATTAGCACGGCAGGGGGAAACAACGCGCTCAAGAGTCAGTCTGGGTGGCTCAGTTGGTTGGACGCTGGCCTACTGATCCCAAGGTCGCGGGTTCAAACCCGGCCCAGGCCGATGGTTTTTAAGTGTGCTTAAAAACGACAGCTCCATGTCAGTAGATTTACTGGGATGTAAAAGAACTCCTGCGGGACAAAATTCCGGCACACCGGTGACGCTGATGTGATCCTGGCAATTGACAGCGTCGTTAAACAACAAAATCAAATCAACGCGATCAAGAGATGTCCCCCGGATTGGAAGGCGAGCCTAATGGTTTCCGGGGACCCATGGGATGGTACAAGCCTGAGAGGGAAAGGAGCCAGTTTCCGAGTCCCGTGCCCCATTTGGGAGTACGAATCCAAGGGGTAGGAGAGGAACCGGGCTGAGCCAGCCTCCGCCGGGGTACTTCTAACTGGGAAAATGTAGTGAACCTGCCACTTGCTCTGCCGTGGCAACATTCCGGCCGCCCTTAGGATCCATTCGCCTTATCCATCCTCCCGATAGGGGCATAGACACGAAAGATTACCTTTCGTTCGAGGTGCTAAGTCACCCTTCGCCAGTTGTGATTGAGTTATTGAGTCAACTATAAATTAATCACTGCATATAACAAGGGCAACCAAATCGCGTTACATTTTGTATGGTCTGCGTGTATTTCCTTATTATATTTACACGTGAGGTACACATCGATTGGTGGCTAAAATTCACTGTATTTTATGGTTTATTTAAATTTCATAGGAGTCCTCTGTTTTCAAAAATCGTAAACGAACGGTAAATGGTGGCTGTCATAACAGCAGTCACATTGTGCAATATTTAATTGACATGTTTAAACTTTTAGGCATTAGTTCTCTAAATTACGCTTTTGTCTTGATTTGAAATTTAAAGTATGAAGGCTTAAAAGTTTAAAAAACTGAGTTATTTGCTCCTGTTGTTTGATATAGGTTTTTTTTTCTTTTTTTTCTTTTTTTTTTTTTTTTTGCCTTGTTGATGGAATAGGTCCACTGTTTGTCTCGCAAGCGTTGATGTGTGCTTACGCTGGCAAATTACGCTTCTTGGGTAGATTCCTAGATTCCATCTATGGCCTTGTCAGGCCCACCAAAGGGTTGATACATCTAGGTATATTGTCTCCATGTGGAGTCCCAGTTAGCATCATGAGTCTGAGTGCACCCCGGACAAAACCTCCCAGCGGGGAAAAATCCCCATGTCGGTACCGGGGATCGAATCCAGAGGCAGGCGCCATGGAGACGGTAGATTTTATAGTTTCTTGGGTTGAATAAGATATTTGGTACCACCATCTTGCTTGTATACGTGTAAAGAAATATTTAGCACAAAACTTACAGGTGAAGGTTCAGTAGATGATATTTATGATGGAGTCTTTGAATCGTGTCGTGGGTGTGCATAAGGAACAGGAAAAGAGGATCGAAAATTCAACCAAAGGATTTCAAATACAAAAACTAGTTTTCTTTGTCGTGCCTTCATCGCCCTAGTTTTAATGCTATGGTGATAATAATTAAAATTCACGGTTAGCATTAATTACACAAGCGAGCTCCACAGGGAATCCCTTTTACTTGGGACAAAATTTATTTTTCCAGAATTCTGGAATAAATATTAACTTCTGCTGCTCTTGAGGGTACGAATGTTATGTGCATATCAGAATAAATATACAGAAGTATATGAAGACTATGCAACTTAGGCAGAAGTATTAAATGCCATTAATTAGTAGGAGCAGTCAAATTTCATTTGCCCTCCCTCGGCATTGCCAAGGTTTAAAACAGAAGTTTTCGCTAATAGGATTTGTTTCGCCAGCGGTGGGAGGTGGGGCAAGGACGAACGGAACTCAGAATAATCCGTGCGTCGCGTGCAAAAGGAAGTCTGGGTTTCAATATTTTTTCACTTTAATTTCCGGAATGATATATAGACGCTCTAGTCTCCTTGAATAAAAATGGAACTAAAAGCGCTTTAAAATTCATTGAAGTATGCCCAGAAGTTCTACAGTTTGTTCTAAAATACCAGTCTTTGGAGAGAGGCTAAACCCCTGCGCAAGATATACAGTGCAGTAAATTAACGGTTTCCTTAGTAACGTCGTATATATCTATTGTAACGCTAACTTCTTTCGTGGTCATCGTCTGCAATTCACTTTGGCATCTCTTTCTTGCGTGCCAATGCAAGGTGGCGCTGGGGTAACGTGTGCTACTCGCATTCCAGTGTAGGTTCGATCCCCATGGCCGATCCTTCTGACCCATGGATTTTTTCGGGGGTTTCCCGCATTACAAGGCGAACACAGGGAAGATTAATCACTTCTTCCGAATTTCTTGTCCTTCCAGTATATCTCATTTTTCATTTTGCTTCATTCTTCATCTGCTTCAGGGTTGTAAGTGTTGGTGGGAGTCTCAGCGTTGTATAGCAGGGAATATGTTCTCTGTAACCCTTCGCCCTCCGGCGGTTTCACAAACCCGGGACCCCCAGTAGAATGTGTAAGCCTGTAGGGGGAGGGGAGTCGGTTTTACGACCTGCCACCGGGGTATCTAAATCTGAAAACTGTAGGCACCTTGCCCTCTGCTGTCGTGTCTCCTAGGGGTGGCCACCCTCTGATTCCTCTCAACCTTTCCTTTCAACCCCGGGAAGGGGCATGACTACAAAATATCTATTGTGACACCGGGCTGCCCCAACCCACTGGTCCGATGAGTAATAAGGAGCTCAAGGTCAACCTTCCCACACCACTTACGCGAGTAAACATGTGACTAACAACAATCAAGCAAAAACGCAAAGGGTTTTCCAGAGTATTCCAGAACTGTCTGGCAGCCGGCTTATTTGAAAGTGTTCCAGAGAGGACTGGCTACGTCATCGCCGGTAAAAAAAAAACCTTGCGGAGCGAGTGAAAGCAGGAAATTTTTCAGTCGGTCAGTGTCAGTGAGTGCGGGACAGCTGTGAAAAATGCGTCGCGTCGAAATGAAGAAGTGTTAATGAGTGTTGAATGATTGTATCGTTGGAATTAGTGTTTCAAAGCCACAGAAGGTGAAGAGATAAGTGAAAGGAGTGAATCAAGGCTACAAGAAGGGAATAGTTGTGAGCTGTAATATCACGAAAGACTATAGACTGTGTTAACGTCAGTAGAAGAGAACTATATTTTTGTGCAAACGTTTAGAGGAAAAGTAAAGTGATAAAAGAGTAACTGGACATTAACTTGTCATTTTGTCACACTGTCATAGGTTGAGCTGCTAAATCACGCCTTCAAACCTTGTCATGTATCTCATTCTTTTGTGCCAAAATCTGTGAGCTCTGAAATGTAGAGTCAGTGTTAGGGATATAAACAGAAATAGACTGCACCTGTTAAAAATGCAGAACTCTACAATTTCCATTGGACTGATTTCCATTGTGTTGATCACAATGTGTTAATGTAATATAATGATCAGATACGCAATGCAATCACATATATGTACTTGTTTCAAGATATTAGTATTTTTGTTCTGCAGTTAGTTAATTTGTGTTGATTAAAATGTCTCGCATATAAACTGTGTTTTTACATCCTAGTAAGCAGTTTGTTTTGCGCTTAATAGATCCTTAAAAAGAACCAAAGTTGTATTCTTTTAAAATTCAAGTAAAGATAAGCTACAAAGGAAGCTAAACCCTTTGCATTTTGGAATTTTTCGATTTTATGAATATCAGGCTAAGAAAATATTTAATAAAAAATAACGTACCTTTTTTAAATTTTAAAAATGATTACTTACGTCTCTTGAGTAATAAATCATTCATGAAGTTCTTCTGAAAATTAAGGGTTAATCGGCCAAACACGTGAACCACCTTAAAGTAATGAAAAACGCCGAAGAAAGTGTTGAGAATTGCATTTAAAACTGCAATGTGCATTACAGTAGGCACTACGTTCAAGAATGTTTCTAAGGCCGCACAGAGAGGGGAATATTAGGAAGTCAAAGGCGCCAACGGAGTGGAGTATAATTACAAAGCAAAAGCTTAGGTTTTTGCATGTTTTACGGATTTTCATCCAGTTTTCAAAGGCACATGTCCTTGAGTAACTCTTGCGTTATAAGACCGAGGCGTGACAAATAAACACATGGTCTCTAACTGATATCAGAGTGGAAGCTTTGAAACAGCACAGAAATCTTATAGGATAGGCAGAATCCATTTGATATTATCTGACGTGTCCAGGCACCTCAAATGTGTTACTAGAGCGCGGAAACCTGTGCAAACATATGCGATACATGTTAGTTGGGCACGGGAAGTGAATGACGTAACCGGTACCACGCAGCCATCGTATATGCACGCGCATCAGCAGACATAAGGAGCTGTGTACATGCGAGAGTAGCGACAGTAGAGACCCTGTGCACTAAACTTCCAGCTTTTTGCACCTTTCAATAATTCTATTTCATTCCTACTTGTTTATTTGGTTGTAAATGAATAAATTGTAGATCGAACGTCTTGCGATATCACCAATAACAAAGGATCTGTTTAGGTATTCCATAGCACTTGACCCGGCATCTAGACGACTGAGACAGATGTAAACTATCAATTCCCAACACAAGTGCAAACAGCGAATCATTAGTGTCTATGAATTTATCTTTATGTTATTGTCTTTTGTTTTAGACACGGATGTGGCTTTGCATTTTGCTAAGTGTACTAAGAAGCATCTGTGTTAGTGTATATATTATACGGACGTTACTTGTTGACATGATGCTCTTACGCATAACCACAAATATCTCAAGGTTTGAATCAATTCACGGTGTCTGTTTTGATACGTCCTTTTTTTAACATTGTGAAAATTTTTGGTTTCTTAGGTACCTTCTGGTAGTTATTATTATTATTATTATTATTATTATTATTATTATTATTATTATTATTATTATTATTATTATTATTATTATTATTATTATTATTATTATTATTATTATTATTATTATTATTATTATTATTATTATTATTATTATTATTATTATTATTATTATTATTATTATTATTATTATTATTATTATTATTATTATTATTATTATTATTATTATTATTATTATTATTATTATTATTATTATTATTATTATTATTATTATTATTATTATTATTATTATTATTATTATTATTATTATTATTATTATTATTATTATTATTATTATTATTATTATTATTATTATTATTATTATTATTATTATTATTATTATTATTATTATTATTATTATTATTATTATTATTATTATTATTATTATTATTATTATTATTATTATTATTATTATTATTATTATTATTATTATTATTATTATTATTATTATTATTATTATTATTATTATTATTATTATTATTATTATTATTATTATTATTATTATTATTATTATTATTATTATTATTATTATTATTATTATATAATAATCTGACAATTGACAGAACCAGTTGCTTTTTTCTTGTCACCTTGTTTTCTTTCAAAACTGAAGCACAAACACAATGTTGTTTTAACATTAACACAATCTAAAATTTCTTGTGAGCTTACGTTTTACAGCTGTTCTGTGTTATCGTATCTGTTAAACATTCACATATTTCAGTTCTACTCTGTCTCACAAACTGCTGGATTCTACGATCACAATCACTAAAACTGCTTCACCCAACAACTCCGATGCAACGATTAGATGTCTACGACTGTCTCAGACACTGACTATATACAAACTTAAAGCTAACTGCTAACAACCATCTCGTTCAACACTTAACGACTCCGAAGAACGGGCGTCTCTCGCTGTCTCGCGTCGCTTATATAAGACAGAATGATGCAGAATGGATTCTTTCTCGATATCCACATTTTCTCAACATTTTTCATAAACAAGCCAGTAGTCCAAAGTTTCGTGAACAATCTGGAAATGCTTTCTTCTGCCGTGCCGCCGTAGCCGAGTGATTAGACCATTCGCTTCTAACCAAAGCGGCTCGGGTTCGATCCCAGGCGACCGTATTTGGGATTCGTAGTGGACGAAGCGACGCTGGGTGGCGTTTCCTTCGGGTTTTAAGGTTTTCCCCACCATCTCATTCCACCGGTGCTCCATCTTCATTCCATGTATCGCCAGTGTCACCGCCTGCGGTGCCGTATGTAGTAAAAGCGGGCGTTAAACACTACCAAACAAAAAAACCTCTACCGCGCTCCATTCTTAACGTTGTTTACTCACCGTGCAGTGGTGTTTAGCTTAACCTAGAACGTTTTTGATGGCTGTTGCCAATCGGCATCATAATATTTAAACTATTATAATTATAATGATAATTATTATTCTGACGTTCATACGGAGTACGTAATCGGAGCTTCCATGTGGAAAGCATTCGGCAATAATGTGAAGCTCCGACACCTTTCATTCATTATCTAGCACAAGGGTAAACACAAAAATATTCCATAATACTGAGCTTAAAAATGTTAAAATACACAAAAAGTGTCAGCAGCTTATCTTAAAGTACCAGACATACTTCCATGCAATCGAGTATTGAGACTCCATCTGGTTTTTTTTTTTTTTTTTTTTTTTTTTTTTCTAATAAATACAATGTACAATGGACTAAAAGTATAAAGGTTCAACATATGACACAATCTAAAATTTCATCAAATTAAAAAACGGGCTGTTACACCATACTGTAATTCAACTGCAGGATAGTTGGAGATTATCATTACGGACCCAGCTTATCTGCACCTGCGGCCATTAGGCCTTCATGCTCTCCTACATCATTTTGTAGGCACACCGGCCTAGCCTAGTTTCTAAACCATATTTCTTTTATCAAAGCAAGTACCAAGCATTCGAACTTATGAAGTATAATTAAGAAGTTTCTTTCTTCATTAAAAGGTTTATACAAGAATTAGAATCGCGACAGTGCAATTTAAGTATCATATTTCTTAAGTTCAATATGAGTGCACATCTGTCTTTGTGTATTAAGAATTATACAGTCATTGTAAGAATATAAACACAAACTAAACCTTAAAATCTAAATTTCGCTCAAAATGTTTGGTGAAAATCCATCGAAAATAACACTTCTTTCCCTGGTTGCACAGCCATGGAGAAAATGATTGAGCGCATTAGTAGAACAGAATATACCGACTTGTGTAAACCGCGCTGCAACGACGTGGGATTTAGATGTATTCTGCTCTCCCAATGTATTCAATCATTTTTTCCATGGTTGTGCAAAAGCAGCTTAATATAGGTACTTAAAATAGTATTCGTTGAAAAATAACTTCTGTCATTTAGGTCAATGTAGACAGTACATTTAAAAATGAGCTACGTCATTTATAGCTGTTATAGGCTAGGCCTATTGCGCCTACCACACCTTTGCAAGAAAGGGATGCTGCGAGAGGGTAAGAAGGGCTGTCAGGACTGACGGCGGTAGGCGTAGCACTAACCATCCCCGACAGTCCTTCGATGACCCCCATATGCGAACGAATGAGGAACAATGTCCGGGGAAGAAATAGTTCCCTCGTTTAGCACATTCGCTGCATGTGACACACTAACAGCCATTGTACCAGGTCCTGCAGCCTCTAAATATGAAGCAAAATGGAGGAAGGAAATTGACAGGGAAATTACTAGTAGTATATAATCCACCCTAGCATTCGCCTACCAACCTGGAAAAAACACGAAAAACACAAAAGTCAGCAAATCTGGTACGAGAAGCATAGAACCCAGTAGCGTCTAATGGGAACTTCAAATTTTACCTATTATAACAGATTTACAATTGGTAATTATTAGGGATCTGACCTCGGCACTGTCGATATCTCTATACTCTCTATACACGGTGGTGTCAAAGTGTGTCTAATACTTTGAGACAAACCTTCGATACGTTTAAATGCAAAGTTTTGTATTATTGAAAACTTTACGCTAAATAAGGAACAAAAGAAGTCAAGACTTCACGTTAACTGCCTTGCACAACGAATTGCTGGTAATAGTAGCCTTGATAGACCTTGACTGTGTGTGAATGAAGGTAACATTCCATAGACTCTTCCGTCTAAATGAAAAGTTGGGATAAGGTGTTCCTGTAACATGCAATTTTGACTGAGTTACGAAGGAATCAGATTTAGCTGATGCACTAAATCACATTTCTGCAATAGCCTAGCTTGGTGACTCATTCTCAGCCATAACATTCACTTATTCCGGTGACCAAAACAAGTGAATCCAGGAGAAACAAATCAGAACTTAAGATGTGAGATAACACAGCGCTTAGAAGTATATGCCCTATCGTTCCATCTGTTTGGTGCATCGCAAATCAACTCGCATCCCAACCGTACCTTGCAGGTGTACCTACTGTATGACTAATTTCCATAACTATTTTGTTTTACCAATGTACAACAGTAGTATTGAATAAAACATGAGTGAAATGTGGAGCTATTTTGAAGAAGAGACTACTAATAACAACAGAGCAGTGTACAGAATGAGCAGAAAAACATTTTCCCTGAGTGGTAAGCAGCACAATTCAACACATTTAAAAACAGTTTACGTTCATACACCGAGTGAAGCATACAGAACCCGTATTGAAGGACAATGTATAAGTTCCCCATCTGTCAGCACATGATGCCGAGACATCTGAAAATGTTGAGCAAACATAAAATTGTTAATTTGAGTTTACACATATCCGGCTATGTTTGAGCAGTTTGAGCACTATATTATATACGCTGCATTTTTCTTAAATGCTAAATATTGTACTCTAAATCTATGTTTTTAGAATACTATGCTATTTTCAAGGAAAACTTCAGATTAAACGCACAGAGAAGGTAACTGCTTGTTTCATATGGACACATTTGAGCTAAAACTATAAGTAATATGCAAGTCATCATAGTTACGTTTTAGTGTGATGATGATGATGATGATGATGATGATGATGATGATGATGATGATCGGAAACAAGTACCACAACACATTTTAAGTATGTGCGTTTGCTATTTGGCTAAAATATCCTGCACCAGGTGATGTTATAAAGCAGAATTAATCTATGGAAACATAAATAATAAAACACTTTCTGACAACTCCATTAGGGCCTACATTAAAGTTCTGTAAAAAAATCCAAAATAGAAGGCAATTTACAGTAGGTAGAGCTTTTATCGGAAACGTAATAGCGTGCTAATTTACACTAAAATGGAATGGCACACTCAACTTCGTTATGTATAGAATGTGCGTGGTACAACAAACACACCCGTTTCAGTCGTCTCTTATTAAAAGAGCAACTTCATACAATATAATCCTAATGTATTAGAGTAGGACCGGTAGAGGTGCATGGTGTTAGCTCGCTGACAAATGGTCGAGCCAATAAAGCAAACTCTGTAAATAATGCATTAACATCTGATGCAGGGCACAAAGAACGGGGATTAGAACCATTGTGCCATAAAGCCTGATAAAGAAGAGGAAAAGAGAGGAAATTTTTCCACACAAGGAGAATCCGATGTGTATTCTCTTTGGATCCTATAACCAGGCCTTCAGGATCTAAATATATTTTAACGACATAATTTATGGAATGCCTATTTAATGTTGCTCCGGTGGAAGGTTCAACTGTTCTATATAATTAATGCTCTGATTTATTAGCAAATAAAATTATCTGCGGTTTACCTAGCTCCAGCCATCTTTGCATAATAATTTCCAGTTGGAACCTACGCATTCTGTTAACGTAAGTTCGGCCCCATGATCATCAGGTTGCCAGAAGATTCTCAATATCTGTGTCAAAAGAGAATGCATATACAAAGTAAAAAGTCCAACAGAAGAAAAAAGTGCCGCAAGTGCATATTACCAGGACGAAGTAGTTTATAAGCACTGGACCAAGTAGCGCATTTTCACATTGTAATTTCTCAAAGCACTTAACACATTGCATACTATTTTTTCAGTGATAGTGAACAATGGAAATGTTTACAAAAACAAATAACAAAGTTAATTTGTGTCAACTGATCAAAAGCAATATCAAGTTCGATAGCGGAAGCCTCTCCACACTGACAATCGAATTATCCGCCTGGTAGTGTTGACTAAACCAGTCAACAACTGAGGATGGTACGGTTGGTTGCGTTGAAAATTGAATACTGCATGAATTAAGTCGTAAGTAAATGTTAGCAAGTAAAAGTAAATAAATACGGTAAAATTTAAACACTAAAATTCAACTTTAAAATATAATAGTTTTGCATGTCTACACCAATAAAATATATGCGAATCAATAGTTGGAGTATGTAATACGTTTTATTAACGTCCGCCTGTAAACATTCAAAGTGCACGTAGTGGGAATTTCAGCTTCTCATGTATTTCGACTACTGACACGAGCTTAGGTTGTGTTGAAATATTCTGTGTGGTACAAGTGTCTGTCAAATTAGTTCTTCGTCGTTAATTTTTACCATTCAAGCCTTCGAACACAAAATGAGCTCTGGCGAATTTGGTGTAGTAGAATTTGAACGGTGTCTCGCTCTCAGTTTATTCTGTTTAAGATGTCAAACGAAAATGTATAGTATATCCTGTTTGAACGCCCAGTGTGACCATACTGAAGGGGAAGGCTAAGTCTGTTTACTATACTATAGGAATTTTCACGTTATGAAGGCACAACGGGCTCTTATGGACCATGCTATTCTTATGGAAGATTCACGTGCGCTGTTGCCAAATGTGCGTGTTTTCAAATGTGACTAAGATAAAGTATGAACATGCATTTCGGTGTGAAATGTGTCGAAGAATACTATGGTATGCACGATAAACCTTTTATATAATTATATAGTTTTTAAAATAATAAAATCTAAAATGTTGTGGAAAGCAGATTTTTTAACATCTTTCTCGCTCCGAAAGTCAAAACATGGTTTCAAATCGAAATAATTGCAATGAAAAAAATCTGGATTATTCGCTTGCTTTTGTAGGCCACGTTGGTATTTAGATTATATCAATATGTCTAAGCACATTTTTCTAAATAAATAAAGTTTAAAACAAAGTGTTAAGATTCTTCATTTATACAGTGGAAAATGTCGTCGCTGGCTAATTCTCGTTATGTAAGTCCACGTAAAAACTTCCAGCGACAAAGTTGTCAAGTAAATAACGAAATTATTTTTATATACATAATATAGAACGTCTCCAGTACCGAAGTATCGATGAATCGTCATTTAAAGGCAAATGTTTGCGGCGCGCCGGACGAAAGCGTGTCTTGGAGATGATGAAAACCAGATGTGGTATGACAGTTGAAGGGCCGATAAGGCATTGTACTTCAGCGCAGGTTTTCAATAGGTTTTGGGAATCTGAGGTGCGAGCGAGTTTTACAAGCTCTCTGGTAATTATGTGCATTGCAGTTAAGTGATCAGTGCGGAATGGATCGCAGAAAAAAAAGGCGAAATTATTAAAAGTGGCGACCGGAAAACAACTCTTAGAGTGTATAATTATTGAAAGAAAAAGAACCCCGGATACAGTGACTCGTTTATTGTTAGTAAGCTTCATAAGGCGACTGGTGTAAGTAGACCTACATTTTTTATATTAAGAAAAGAATGTAAAGAGGGTCCCATCACTACACCGCGGCTTACATGCAAAACCAGCAGAAGATAAAATATGATAATTTTGAACGCAAATATGGCACAGATTTCCTGAATTTCTATTTCAAAGTACTGCCCCCTACAATTCTGACCGTGTTGAAAAAAGTCAATGAGGATGAGGACCTGCCAAATTTAAATATTCAACCTTTTATAGCTTAGGGAGGAAATGGGATTTCATTTTGAAAACAGAGGAAATAAATCGTTTATGGTTGAGACAAATTATATTATAGTGCGGCGACATTCCTGTTTACGGAAAATAAAACAATTCAGCAAAGAGGTAAGGAAAATCGTGTACCTTGATGAAAGTTGGGTATCAAAAGTTTGGAAGGATAGGAAGCGCTTTTTGCCGGGTTATCCACTGGTCTTAAATCACCTACTGCTCGCGGACCACGATTTGTAATATTGCATGTGGATGGTACGATTTGTACAGGGTGCAAAACTTGTTTTCTTGTAAAAAGGTTCTGTTGATTATCATGATGAAATGGACAGCGATAGATTTGAACCGTAATTCAGGAATCAACTAGCAAAACCACGGTAATCGCTGCGGCGCAACATACATGGCAACGCCGCGCTGATTCTCCTTAATAGCCATTGTGCCTTCATAACGTGAAAAATCCTATAGCATTGTTGCCGCACGGTGCATTATGCAAGCCTGGGTGTGCGTTGAAAGATACATGCCAAAATATCTTCTTAACATTCAATGAAGGACTCTATCCCTTAGAGCAGGCTGTTCTAAATCCGTGAATTTGAGTATAAGTTGCACGCGAGTGCGCAGTAGAGTTGCGCGGAGCACAGCTGTAGAGGGAATGACAGCCAATACGTCACAGGGCAGAGGTCATAGCAATCTCACTCTTCCGCGTCGCAGGTCTCGGTCAGTACCCAGCGCGCCGTGATGGCAGCTTACCCCAGAGCAGAGCTGTGCGGCGTGTTGCAGGTTTACTCACGCAAGGCGGTGAGTACGCCGTTACACACTGGCGAGCAACTCAGGTGGGATACGCTGACTTAGAGTATAAAACTAGGAGAAGCAACATATCCATGCAGTTCGGAATTCTTCTTCAGAAAACTGAATAATAATTGTTAATATTAGTAATCATTACAATGTTAACAACAATAACAATAATAATAATAATAATAATAATAATAATAATAATAATAATAATAATAATAATAATAATAATAATAATAATAATAATAATAATAATAATAATAATAATAATAATAATAATAATAATTAATAATTAATAATTAATAATTAATAATAATAATAATAATTAATAATTAATAATTAATAATAATGAATAATAATGAATAATAATGAATAATAATGAATAATAATTAATAATAATTAATAATAATTAATAATAATTAATAATAATTAATAATAATTAATAATAATTAATAATAAATAATAATAATTAATAATAATAATATCACATAGTGTTGTGTTCCTCAACTTGCTTTTAAGAAAACTCTGTTTGATTTTATGTTTAGTAATATTAAGGTGTGCTCTCAAGTATGTTTAGTTTTCCGTTACAGATCTTCTGATCTTTGTCAGTAGATACCAAGTTCATTTTCAGGTTTGTTAAATTGTATCTCGTTAGAAACAAAACGCCATTTTAAGTTTAACCATTGGAAATATCATTAAAGCAAAACAAAGACTTTAGGTTAGTCAGCCTTAAATTGTGTTAAAGGACAATTTACTTTAATGACAGTTGTGTACTTTGTAGAGTTTAAAGAATACTTATTTAACGTAGCATATATATAACATTGTTTCTGCACATGGCCCTTGTTAGTTTTATACCGATCTCTCACAAATTCTGAATGAAATTGTATATTAAAGTTCTGCAGCTTACCTTGAAACATTCTAATGTATGTTCTGGTTAGATGGAAGATGAGGCTGCCCGTTGCTACAGAGTCACCCAACTCAGCAACTCATAATTTGTTGTTTAGGATGGAAGGGTGGAGCTCTGGGATGTCGAGGTTTTCCTTAGCTCCCTCTTGCATGTTTGACTCTTATCTATTTTATCAGGGTGTGGGACGTCCTGGATCTGCTGCGTTGCTTTTTCAGGAAAACACATGACTGAGTAATTCAATAAAAGTTATTCTCCCAAAACTATTTCATTTCACTCCCTGCCATGATGGTTTAAGTGTGTACAAGAATGAGGTTTCAGTAGCACGCCGAAAAATGTTGTATATTCTGCCCTGCCTTCTTACCTTCAGTCAGCTTCAAGTGAGTCCTGTCTGCCTTTTTATAGCGTTATGCCTGCTTCCCTGGAAAATCCATCCCTTTGTCCAGATGTCATTCACCGAAGGCCGGAAAGGGTACCGTTAGCTGAGACTGTGTGCTAATACCCTGGCATGGAATAGTTCTACCCTCATGGTTTTACCGAACCTTGTCCTACACGTATTCAGTAAATTGTTTTATTAGTTTTGTTCATTGCACGGACAGCTTCAAATAGCAGTACACCACTTAACAAAATGGAGTTTGAGTATCATAATGTAGTAAAAGAAGTAATGACTGTATTAAAAATAGAAGCAAGTGAACGTTTGGAATAATATCGTACATAATTTGCCCTAATGCACTGAAGGAATACGCCTGACAAAGCATAATGTGTGAGGTTTAGAACGGGTAGGATACGTAGAATAAGTGCCTATTTTCCACGAGTGGCTGTATGGACCAAAACACGACCATAGTTTGGTATATTCCTTGCTTGTTTTGGAATGGTATGGGCTACCAGAAACAAACAAGTCTGTTTATATATCATAAGAAACGAACGAATTAAACTCATCTTGACAGCTCTGCTTTGCAGCACTTCGTTGTGCAGGGATAAATACACTCTGAGTAAATCCTAGACGTAAGGTCAAAGTGCACAAGGAACAAACTGGAGAAGCTTCAAAGGGAAGTTCAATCGCATTATTGCCTTCCTGTTAATCAACTTCGAGTCAATATGGGAAGTGCCGCCTAATGAGATAATTTCATTCATACTTCTCACATACTCATAAGACACGTAGTATCAGTAACGACTAACAATGATATACCAAAGCTAATATATGACTGTGCTCTAAATATGCAACCTTAAGGATATACAGCACGACATTTCAAATAAATTGAAATAAAAACTCAACTTATCTAATTTTAAAACATAACAAAATCAGGATTTAATTGCTGTTATATCTGCCCATGTTCCGTTTAAAAGCCGAAACGCAACACTTAAACCTAACTGAGCAGGTATTTTTACGTAGCGGGTGAAATTTTAAAACTCACGTTTCTTGTATTCATATTTCTTACGTTTATGTCATTTTAAAACGTTGACTGTGACTCAATGACAACTTGCGGATTGGGACTTACCACATCGAACGAAAGGCAATCTTTTGTGGCTATACCTGAGAGGATGGATGAAGCGAATGGATCTGAAGAGCGGCCGGAACGTTGCCACGACAGTGCAGAGGGTAGGGTCCCTACATTTTCCCAGTTAGAAGCACACCGGCGGAGGCTGGCTTAGCCCGGTGCCTCTCCCACCCCTTCGGGTTGGTACTCCCAAGAGGGTGGGGAGAGCATCGGACTCGAAAACCAGCTACTCTCCCCCCTCGGGCTTGTACCACCCCATGGGGGACCCGGAAACCAGTAGACTCACCTTCCAATCCGAGAGATGACATTTCCAGAGCACGTTTGTTCCCCTGCTGTGCTGCTGCCGCGACGCTCGCCGACACTTCCAACCCTGAAAGAAACCTTACGGGATGCAGGGTGAAATGAAATAATCAGTGTAACGAAATGGGGGGACAGGATATGAAAGTCCTTCGCAGCATTTGCCTGGCGATCAGAGTAAACCTTAAAAGAATACCATGGGTCAGGGAGGTCGGCCACGGGGATCGAACCCGTGACCTCCTGAATGCGGGTTCCCGCCTTAATCATCACGCTCATTTTTTTAAAACATTTCTCGTGTTCCATTTGTTTTCAGTTTGTTCAAAATTTTTGCTGTACACTTGAATGCATGGAATCCTGCCAAGATAATGCGCAGTAGTGTATGTTGATAAGGTCACACTAACAGGCCTCTGCCATGCCCAAACCCTCTATGGCTAGTTCTAGCACACAGTTTTCAGTCTACTCCTGACTGCGCCTACCTGGTGAGCAACTTCCACGGATTCTCTACCTGGCATGAGGGTAGACCATATTGTGTGTTCTCCGGTCCACCCCTCCACGCTGCCTATTGTGTGTGAGGTTTGAGTTGAAAAATGGAAAGTAGAGATAGCACCATATTCCACACGGTGTTTGGTAGTCCTTAACTGCGTGATCTCAAAGCTGAAATTTTGTATTTAAATTCTGGACTGCAAAGGTTTTCCTGTTTTCCCACACCCGCTTGAACCAATACAAAAACCAGCAAGGCAAGGACGGCTAAACATATCAGGTTATTTTCCACGTTTCTGTAAAATGTAACTGATTGAGAGACGAGGCAGTATTTGTGAACACTTGGACCGTCATTAGCGCACCCGCCCTTCCCAGAAGCGTCAGGTAGCAGTAGAAGGTCATGTGTCAACATAAACCTCATGCACTATAGTACGGTTCGGACCTGCCAGTTTCTATAAATCCTTACAACACCTGAAACTCTGCTTGGACGCATATGGTAACCAGCGTTTATCGTAAAGGCTTACACTGGGATGTCAAGTAAAGGAATCCTTACTCCGAGGATAGATTAGTAGTTAATGAAGCCCAAATATCTCCATTATGTTTTTATTCCAGCTTAACCTCCTCACTCACAGTGTTTCCTATAGGCGATGTTGCTTAGCCCCTAAGTGCTAATTTTACTTTAAGAGGAACGAAACTTCAGAACGATACAGTTGATTTCTACTTGACAGCCGCCGTATGGTTTCAGCCTTAAAGGTACTTGAACTCAGGACTGAACAGGTTTGATATTTTTGTAACCTCTTTGCCAGCGAAAAGTATTTCTTTCATAATAGTTGTTAAAAGTTTCCTGAATGAAAGCTTTTAGATAACTGTCCGCAATTTTCCAACTTTTACCTTTTACTCTGTGTTATTTGTTTTGTAGTGCATTTTTCAACATCTTCTTATTGTTTTTGACATCACTAATACTGTAACTTTGGTTATCTCTGATATGGTTTAGAACATTTTAAAATTGTATTCCATCCAGTTTAAAAGCAGTGTTTGGTTGAAAAAGAACAAAATGTGGATCACCTTCTATGCAAATGCGCACTGTTAAACCGGTAGCGCACCGTCTTCAAGACGAGAATTAAAACCGAAAAAATAGCAAAAATTACTGTGGGATGAAAAACATTTGAAGTAATTTTGGATATTGTTACGGGCGTATGTTTTGAACCATTTTATGCACAAGGATATATAACATGATGAGGATGAGGGTGATGATAAGATGAAGAAGATGAAGATGAAGGTGAAGATGAAGATGAAGATATCTTAAAGCATATACCAACTTGCAAAGTTTGCAAATCTCTCAAGCTACTTCAAAAGTGTCTAAAAAGTTGTTCCACGCAGTTTCCATTGATTCTAATGAAAACCTTCCGAGAAGTCCCAAAGTACTAACCTTTTATTATTTTATTAGCAGTTTGGAGCATGTGATTATGGAAAAGAACTTAAACCTAACAGTTTTAAGCAGCAATGCTCACGTTGTCTCTTATGTGCCAAGAATATCAACTTATCCCTTGACCCCACCTCTTTCGTTTTGTGATTAAGCACTTCCCCTTCAACCATTCAGCTAATCAAACATTAGACAGGTTTGCTTTTGAGTGTCATGAATGTGTCACAGCTCATCGAAAAGTAGGTGGGGCCAATTCGCCCTCTCCGCTTAAACATAAAGTTGGCCATCACAATGTATCGTAAAGTCATACACGGGAACAGAATGTTTATCACTGGCAGTCAAGAGTATATGATACAGATTTTCCAATTCTGCCGCTGTACTGTTTTGATGCCAAGAACACGTCTCAAAATACATGACACCAATAAAGCTATACGCTGTACAACTTTTAACTCTTAATAAGGCGAAAAGGAAACCCAAAAATAAAAAACAGCTTAATTACAAAATGTATTTTTGCCATCCTCCATGGTGTAATGGTTACCACTCTATTCTATTCTTCACGAGGTCGGGATTTAAAATTTGAGCGATTTATTTTTTTCCAGGTGTCAAGATCCTCAACAGGGTTTCATTCATAGGGGAGGTAAAGGGTTTAGTAGAGTGGAACATTTATTTACATACAAAAGAACCTTCCATCTTGAAAGAGAACGTCACTAAGCAAATTGCCGCCATTTCACGTTTCTCTCCCATAGTGATGTCTATGGGCGGTGGGCTAATCACCTGCAACCAATCGGGCCTAGTGGTGGAATCTGTGAGCGTATAAATTAACCTGGTTGCAGAAAGCACCATTGGAACGGTGGGGGGGGGGGGGGGGTGCTCATGCGTTAACGGCATGGCAGGAACCCAAACGAATGACTAATGAATGCACTGATAGGAATAAATAATCACATGATATATTGCATCAAAATAAACACAAAGATTGAGAAAATAGTCTCAAATGTAGCTTCTGAAATTCAGCTGCATAGTTGCTGTGCTTAACATTTATTAATAACATATTATGAAGTTTAGATTTCTCACTGTGTTTTGTGCGCTTCTTGTTAAAATATCGTTTCAATTCATTGTGTACTCTACATGGCAGTCTACGTTTAAATGGTATGGGAACAGGCATTGGTTTATGTCGAGGTACATCAAAGCAAAGCCAGCGCCGTTAGGATGATTTTTAACCTCAAACTAAAGCTGAGGGCTTTACCAGCAGAAACGAGAGAGATGGGCGAAATAATAACGTATGTCGGAGAGAGTTGCACTGAATACCCACCATGAATAAGCGAAATCTATCTTGCATTAAGTACAATGAAAACACGTGACCGTTATAGTCTTAAGTAATGACAGTGGTGGGATGCCCAGTGATTAGATGAGAAAGATAGGTATACAAAGAAAAATATAGTGCTAAAATGACATTAAGAAATTCATAATGCCGGATTCTATAAACGTTTAGAACGAGAAAACAGTTAAACCTTGTAACTAGCTTATCAGTAAGGTATTATAGAACTAATTACATATTTTAATAAAAATCCAATATTTCAGTAGACGAATATTGTGAAGTTCATAATCCGCGAATAATCGATTGTGGTGCAGCTTGTAAATTAACTAATTGGAAGTCAGTGACTACTGATTCGGTAATACCGTTTTGCGTCCCCCTGTGTTTGGTAACAGAACGGCTTCATTCCCGCTTTCTATAGAAACTGAGCAATGACAACATCTGTGTTCATTCCCCTTTCTATAATAGTGAGAAACTTGAGCACTGCGCATAGAAGATCTAATGTCCCGAAAACCTACGCATGAAGAACTGAATGAATTTCTCGATTATTCCAAGTGGCTCACTTCACCCGGCATCGGCGTAAGTAGATAACCCTTCGTGTGTTAAGAGTTGCCGAACTACACAGCGTAAGATAGGGCAGTGGCATGTTCTGCCTCTTAGCACAGACGTGAGGTGAGAGGCCATTGAAAGAGCGTGTGTAGTCCGTGGACAATAAAGGTATAAACAACCGGAAAGGTCTCACTTTACTTGCAGGATCTTTATTATCCAGGGAATATACCCACTCTTGTATATGGTCCTGTTGTCTAACATTTGAATTGCAGATTGTAAAGTGCAAGCAGAACGGCACGTACTGTTTCATTGGCATTTCTTCGCTTCTTATGAATGTTATTGCTGTACTTTATTCTTGTTTTAATTACTATTATTATTATTATTATTATTATTATTATTATTATTATTATTATTATTATTATTATTATTATTATTATTATTATTATTATTATTATTATTATTATTATTATTATTATTATTATTATTATTATTATTATTATTATTATTATTATTATTATTGTTATTGTTATTGTTGTTGTTGTTGTTGTTGTTGTTGTTGTTGTTGTTGTTACTGTTGTTGTTGTTGTTGTTACTGTTGTTGTTACTGTTGTTGTTGTTGTTGTTGTTGTTGTTGTTACTGTTGTTGTTACTGTTGTTGTTACTGTTGTTGTTACTGTTGTTGTTGTTGTTGTTGTTGTTATTGTTGTTATTATTGTTGTTGTTATTATTGTTGTTGTCGTTATTATTGTTGTTGTCGTCGTCGTCGTTGTCGTTGTCGTCGTCGTTGTCGTTGTCGTTGTCGTTGTCGTTGTCGTTGTCGTTGTCGTTGTCGTCGTAGTCGTCGCCGTCGCCGTCGTCGTTGTTATTAATATTGTTATTATTGTTATTAATATTGTTATTATTGTTATTAATATTGTTATTATTGTTATTATTGTTGTTAATATTGTTATTAATGTTAATATTGTTATTATTGTTGTTAATATTGTTATTAATGTTAATATTGTTATTAATGTTAATATTGTTATTAATGTTAATATTGTTATTAATGTTAATATTGTTATTAATGTTAATATTGTTATTAATGTTAATATTGTTATTAATGTTAATATTGTTTTTAATGTTAATATTGTTTTTAATGTTAATATTGTTTTTAATGTTAATATTGTTATTAATGTTAATATTGTTTTTAATGTTAATATTGTTTTTAATGTTAATATTGTTTTTAATGTTAATATTGTTTTTAATGTTAATATTGTTTTTAATGTTATTATTGTTTTTAATGTTATTATTGTTTTTAATGTTATTATTGTTTTTAATGTTATTGTTATTAATGTTATTATTGTTATTAATGTTATTATTGTTATTAATATTATTATTATTATTATTATTATTAATATTATTATTAATATTTTATTTTATTTTATTATTATTATCTTATTTTATTTTATTATTATTGTTGTTGTTATTGTTATTGTTGTTATTGTTATTATCGTTGTTATCGTTATCGTCGTTATCGTCATCATCATCATCGTTATCATCGTTATTATTACTATCGTTATTATCGTTATCGTTATTATCGTTATCGTTATCGTTGTTGTTATTATGATGATGGTGTTGATTATGATGACGATTATTATTATTATTATTATTATTATTATTATTATTATTATTATTATTATTATTATTATTATTATTATTATTATTATTATTATTATTATTATTATTATTATTATTATTATTATTATTATTATTATTATTATTATTATTATTATTATTATTATTATTATTATTATTATTATTATTATTATTATTATTATTATTATTATTATTATTATTATTATTATTATTATTATTATTATTATTATTATTATTATTATTATTATTATTATTATTATTATTATTATTATTATTATTATTATTATTATTATTATTATTATTATTATTATTATTATTATTATTATTATTATTATTATTATTATTATTATTATTATTATTATTATTATTATTATTATTATTATTATTATTATTATTATTATTATTATTATTATTATTATTATTATTACTATCACTATCGCTATAATCATTATCATTATCGTTATCGTTATCGTTATCTTCTTAATCGTTTCAGGCCGTCTGCGGACCGCTTTAAGCAACCCACTGTATTTGTATTCTGCTCATTTCTTTTCCCTTTCTAGTTTTCCAATGTTATGTTACTGTGTGCGTCGTAGTGCAGTTCAACCATTATTAAACGTTGAAACTTGCATCAAAACTTAACGGGCAGTTTAATAATTAATTTCTAGCAGAAGAGAACCAGTATGCCAACTAGTATCCCGTATTCCACGTTCCCTTTTAGTCTAACAAGGGAGCCCCTGACAATGCCGTTTTTAGTCGCAACAGAACACCGCACAATTTCACCATTGATATCAGCCTTAAAGTTGCATAAACGTTTGGAACCCACATCGATTGGCATTTCTTTTATATTTTGGACAGTTCCACCTCTAGGCTGGGGTTCGGTGCACAAGCATTCGCCACTGACACAGTTTGGAATAGCCTTGAACTTTTGTGTGGTAGCAGTGGATTCATGAGGGATATTTATTCTTTTGTTATGCAACAGTATGCATGGAATCAGCAGAGGAATGTCAAACCCGTTAAAGTTTTTATAATCCTAGTCCTAAACTCCGCAGTGGAACATAAATGAATACCTTCGTCAAAGGTTATAATATAAACTATATTTACGGAGCTGAGAAAGAAGAAAATACATCCGGCTAGTGCGACCTTGGAAGCATAAGACGTCTAAGGAAATAATACATCTTACTGTAGCGTTTATGAATAAATACAGAAGGAAGTAACACAAACAAAAAGAAAAGGTTAAATTTTTTGTTTGTGTGTATGAATAAAATAATAAATGATATGTGGTTCTTACAACCTAATTTATATACATACTGCAGTGGAGTGTGGCCGAAGCATACTGCAAAGATTTCCTTGTACACCTCCTCTCGCTCTCGAAAGACCAAACACAATGGTTCTATGCTCCAGGTTTTGTAGTGTTTAACGCCCACTTTTACTACATACGGCACCGCAGGCGGTGACACTGATGATACATGGAATGAAGATGGAGCACCTGTGGAATGAGATGGCGAGGGAAACCGGAGAACCCAGAGGAAACGCGCCCCAGCGCCGCTTCGTCCACCAAGAATCCCACCTGAGATCAAACCCGGGCCGCTTTGGTGAGAAGCGAATGGTCTAACCACTCGGCTACGGTGCAGCCCTACATGCGCCAGCATGGAACAACTCTATCATTGATGTATCAATGACTCAGAAATTTGCGAAACGTATGAGCAAAGCATGAGAAGGTGATATTCGCCAAAATCTGTAAAGGTTTCTTACGGGTTTGAAGCGGAAATATGGGGGTTCCCTTGTAAGAGCTTAGACACGCTTGACTGTCTGTCTGACCATTCGCAGTCCACTCGCAACTAAAGCCACATATAGAAGCAATCAAGCCACGCTCGTGTTTCTATGTAGCTCAGCATCTTGATCAGTGCACTGTGGTGGTTTTTCTGTTTCTTCTTTACATTTCTGTCATTATTGCGAAAGATTTGTTTTAGAAATGTTATGATACACAGAACAGTAGGTACTACCCCACCGTCAGATGTAATTGCGCGCTTCTTGTTTATTCGGAAATTGTTTTTTTCGTTAGCTTATTTGTTCTTGCAAATGTTTGAAATCTAAATTACTCAAATTAGAAATCTGCAATTATTGAAGCTCTTTCTGAAAGGAAACAATGGAAATACAGTATGATGAAGATGAAGAGAATGACGAATATTTTGCTTTTAGTTCTAGCAAATATATTAAAAGTGTATAGAGTGGTGTGATTGGACTTCATGCTTGGTACTTCGTAATAAAAAGCTGATTTGTTGCACTCACATAACTTTCTCTACTCTTGTACCAATCATTATTACAAACTCTTATTCCTATATCTCCTTCGTATTAGTTGAGATAAATATTTTTACAAATTATCTTCTTGTTTGTCTTCTTGTAGGTAAACGGAGAATATGGGAATATAGTAGGCTCTGAGTGACAGTCAAATTCTTTAAAGCTTTCAAATTCCGTGCTCTTTACACGGTTAGCATATAAGAATATGAATAACGATATTCCATTTGACAGAAGTATAATTTCTCCAAAACTCACAGAAATAACAAGTAATATCTCCTAAATGGTTTAGTCTACAAAAAAGAAATTATTTAAACACAAATTGTGTATTTTAGCAGCATCTACATTTTTTTATAGTACCATTTGGTCTATCCCTTACGGTTTACCAGTTATGCAAAAGCCATATAGAGTAAACAGGGACAACATGGGCTATAGCCAGAAAATTGAAGATACACGTTTCATTTGCCACAATATCTCAAACATATGGCATTTTAATCAAAATCGTTAGGACCATTTCAAAGAGAATCAACATTTTCGAGAAATGTTCCATGTAAAGGGTAGTTTAGGGTGAAGCAAATTCCTTCAAAATCTTTGTGTAGCATCCTTGAGGACATTAAATTTAAATACCAAGTTTGATTTTTAACCAAATTTTCGTTTTTGAGTTATACTGTCCACAGACTGACATACCGGCAGACACACACACAAACACCCACGCGCGCGCGCGTGTGGACCTTTCTCTAAAAATTTTTTTGGATATAGGGGCTCTCAAAACATATATTTCCGGTGAAATTTTTACATCGAATTTTCGGGTGGAAGCGTAGTAGAGAAAGTAAAATACTTCCCGACTTCTGAATTGGTGACGTAAGCAGACTTGTATTTTGCTTCTGTGGTTAGCAAAGAAGTTAGAAATGAAGGAATAATAACACAAACACATTTAGCATTTCTACATTGTGTGAAAACTGAATTCAACATAATGAATAAAATGTGTGTTCATGAACTAGTACAATTATAATGGTAAAGCGTCACTAGTCTTGTTTTCAAGGTTTTGTTTGGTTATGAAAGCGTTACAGGAATTGTTGAAAATAGCGATCTTAGCAGCAAACATAAGTCCTCCGTATGCAATGGTAGCGAACGAGAGGTTAGAGGGAGACAGCAAAGCTTCGCTAATTTCACATTGCACAGTTACCACGCTAACGTACTTGCGGATTATTTTCAATATAAGTGAGCTGTTCACAATTTCTAAAGGAAATCCTGAATAACGATTATTCATTTGCAGAGCTGCTACACATGCCTCCTTTACTGTAAGTGAAGCAAGAGGACGTGGATGAACAGTTGTACCGGGAAGTGTATCTATAAAGACGACATTCTTATTGTATCTACTTTTAATATATCCATAGACGTGTATGAGCCTTGATCCTCTCAGCTCACAGACCGGAAGCTGGTGCAAATCGATGCCGATGGACTCCACGTTTTTCAGAAGTGCTCAGAAACCTGCAGGCTTAACCTTTAATTAGTGCTCGAGCACTCTTACAAGCTATGAATGCAGCGACTATGTCGCTACAGCTCTGATGAGCCAACCCAACTGATCCACCTAACGCGGCAAAGGTGGACGATCATCCAACTAATACGGCGAGGTAAATGGGCCAGCTTCATCCATCCCTCAGTCGGAATATTGGCTTTTTTGGTTAGGATTGCTGCCTATCGTAGCTCCTTTCGTTCTTCGCGATGCTGAGTGGTCCAACATCTGGGGCTTAAACTGCGCACCACTGTAAGTGGGATCGAGCCTGGACGCATTCCGTGTTTGGGAACCACAGCTCCACGTCCCAGCCCATTGGGCCAGGGCACAGAATAACCATAAATACAAGCAGCAGTAATGTTTGGCGAGTCCTGGGGAAACGACTTCATCCACACCATCTCCTAAAAATGCAGAACTTAGGACCAGTAAACGTCGTTCCCCGGTTACAGTCATACAACTAGGCATCGGAGCACCATGGAGAAAATCCTCAGTGTTGTTCACGGACAAAAGCGCTTTCACCAGGAAGGGACATGCACTCAATGACAGGGACAGCCACATATGAACTAAAAACATGCTCCTGCCCTCGTGGAGACACGTAGTCACTGCGGGTACAATGTGAGCTTGTGTGCTGGAATAGTTTGGCTGGCATTTAATTAGCCCATATGTTCTATTACTAGGGTTAAATGCACAGCTGCTTTTTCAGTTTTGGTTTAATGTGCTGCCTGTGTTCCTAGAAGTCGAACGTGTAAAAGGGTGTCATCAAATCTGGTTTCACTGTGATGGGGCTCCTCCCCATTTTGATAGGAATGTGTGGCACTATCTGGACAACGTTTTTCTGGGAAATGGATTGGAAAAGATGGTTCAATAGCCTAGCTTTACGAACTCTGGTCTCCCCCCATAAACTTTTTGTTATGGGGAAACCTCAAAGGTCTAGTACACGAAAAATCAATTCGCTCTGAAGAATTGCTGGTGAGAATAAAGGCTACCTCTGACGGAATTCGTGCCTAATTTTTTAAGATTGGAAAACTCACTTCACTGCCGATCTAACCTAGGCAGAGAAGTTGTTGTCGCCACGTCTAGGAATTACTGTGATGTGTTTATAACCAAAAGGACTCTAAAATCAAGGCCAAGTGTCACTGCACAGTTGTACTAATTGATAAACACAGTTGTTCTTCGCGGTGTTAATTTTGTTTTTCACACAATGAAGCGAAAAATTTGTTTGTTGGTATTTCTTCATTTATACATTTTTGCTAAACATAAACGCAAATTACGTCTTAATTTCTTTCACCGTACTTCATTTCCCATCATTTGCCCTGTCAGAAAACAGGTAAGTTGTTTTCATTACGAAGTGTGAAGCACGAAGTCCACATTTATCTTATGATTAATTCACTTTTAACATGTTTCCTGAACTTAAAAGCAAAGAGAGTTGTCGTTTTTATTGTATGGTCTTCCATTTCAGAAGAGGCCAACTTTTTGTCAATAATTATACATTTCTTAATTTCTACTTTCAAACATTTGCAGGCCCTCAACATTGCTGGCAAACGATTTAAGAATACAATTTCCGAATGAACAAAAACCGTGCAAGCACGTGACGTGGTTTGGTGGTACTGTTCTGTGTATGAAAATGTTACTAAACCACCACTATGTTACTTTCTTTAGGAACAGTGAAATAAAAAAATCCCTTGATGTTGATCTTGCGCTCATTTTTAGTTCCGCAGCCAACACACTAAGTTACTAGCGCCCGTGTGTGTAACGGAGGGGGACACCCCTACCCACTGTAACCCTGACATGATCTACTGCGGACTACCACCCTCCCCCTAGGAGGAAGGGGTGAGGTGAAGTGAGACCGGAGGCTTGTCAGAGAGCGGAGCAAACGAAGGCCAGAGACCAATATCAGTCCCTAACAGTTACAGATATTGTCACCTGGTGCACAACCGAAGTGTGTCCTCCACCCAGGGAGAGGGTGACGAGGTGACCGTTGTGGCCCTGGTAGCAACCTCCAGGGAGGGCCAGGGAACAGTGCGCAAGCAACTATGCAATATGCCCACAATCGCTGGAACGAACCGCGCTACCAAACAAACCAGAAAGATGACATGGGAGGCAACTGAGAAATGAACAGATAAGAATTCCTGGAGAGTAGAATAATGCATCCCAGCATTGGCCTAAGTGATATGGGGAAACCCATGTCAGAGTGCGCGGCCACGGAGATCGAACCGGCCACCTCCCGAATGCGGTGATAGACGTTACCGCCTGAGCCATCTCGCTCGGTCACTAAGTTACGTTGTAACAGCGGGTGTGTTTTAAATACTTTTCCACTTTGACCTTAAAATCGAGTGGCTGGCCAATGAGTGGAATGCTACTCCATATTAGATTTGACTTCATTTCAGAAAATTTTGAGCCCGTAGACTATTAAGCTATCGATCTCAATGTCACCGTTAACCATCGCTCTCCAAACCTTTTAAATTAGTGCAACAGATTCCTTAAACACCCTATAGTTAAAACATATATGTTGCAGATATTTCTTAATCTCTTATGTACTCATTTCAATATGGTGTGCTAATGTGATATTCGGATTTGAAGACCTCAAGCGAATGTATATGCACACAGGCTACTTCATTCATCCAGTGACAACCCAAGATGTGTGACAGGTTAAATGACACTTTCTAGACCAGCGGTGTCCAAAGTTTGCGAAAGAGGGAAGGTTGGATTTACCTGCTTCCACTATAAGCGGACTTCGAAACTCTTTAGCACACAAACGTGTAATGTGCTACAGTGGCGGTTTTGTTATATATATGTTATCTTTGATTTACAAGAGAACTTTCAAATCTTATGCTACAAGCATCTGTTTATTAGTGACTTCTTTGTTACTGCTTCCGTTTAACAAATCCCTTAATATTTGGTGACAAAATCGCACTGTATAGTTTTAGGAAATACACCAAGTGATCATCGCGTGATCTATTGGGATACAGACTTTCAATATAACTCATTTTGGACACACTTTGTTCGCAAATATACACTCGTATACATTATTCTTACAAATATTTATTTGCCTATCTACTTCATTTTAATCGACATAGGCATTTTCAGAAAGTATCTTATTGCTAATTTTTTGTAGGTTCAAGTGGAATATGGGAATACAGTAGGCTTTAAGCGATACTGAAATGTTTTAAGAGCTGGTGCTATGCGATGCCTTCGAAATTCTGTTCTCTTTGCAAGGTTAGGAGATAAGAAAGACGAGTAACACATTCCTATTTGAGAAAAGTGTATGTATTCGCAAATTAACATAAATAATGGAGTATCTCGGAAAAGTGACCCATTTCCGGAAAAAAAGTAGTTCACAAAAATTGTGTGTTTTAACCAGATCGACATTTATTACTTAATAAAATTTTGTCCTCCTCTTACTATTTACTAAAGGCCGGAGGGATGTGCGCTCGCATGCGATACAGGTTAACTGGACGCAGAGTATGAATGACGTCAGAGGTACAGCACGGCTATCAAATGTGCAAACAACTGCTACCAGAAGCAAGAGTCGAAAAAAGCAAAACAAAACAAAACGTAGTACTCTCCAATTTAGTGAAGTAATGCTTTGCAAGTGTATGCAGACGCAAGGTGGAGGTGCAGTATAATGCGACTGTTTTGTTTCTTTTCGCAGTGAGCTACACACGTGGAGTGATGCTTGTAGGTTGTCTAGAATGAGGTGGTTTTTATGGTCAGACTGTACCTACCTGCAGTTATTCACATGCGCGAGTGATAACAGTAAAGTCCATGTGCAGTACACCTGTGGAAAAACGCACACGCCTCCTGTCTTCACTATTTACCATTTATGCAAAAGTTGTCCAGAATGAAGAGGTCCTACATTTAAATGTGATTTAATTTTGATATAATGTTCCTTAAATAGGACTTAAATGTCTCGCTTTATAAATCAAGTCATTGTAAGTGCAAATTGAAGATATAAATATGAACAGAAACTTAAATAACCCTTTAAAGCCAAGGTCGTACTGATGATTTATGGCTCAATGTGTGCAAAAGGAATATATAATTAGGCTATTGTGTATGCTCTTTAGGTTGAGTTGTCAATATTAATGCAAAATATTGTAAAGCAAGGCATTTCCGGTGCGTTCGACACATAGATGTCGTCCAAAAGCACAGAGACTGAGTCGCAAATGTGTAAAACAATTTACAATAGCATTTCTGCACCTGTGTTATATTCGTATTTTGTTTCTCATTTTACTCCTTCTTCTTAGAAAAATTGGGAATAATGTCGACTTAGACTATCTAAATTCAATTTCTATTTTCTAGGACTGGGCTGGGCAGCTGGTGCTCAGAGTGCGCAGATTGCTCACAACCTTGATTGATAACTGTATCTTTAGCCGGTAAAAAAGTGATGATCGCTCAAGTTATCGCCCCAGCCGCCCAGGCCTGCTTTAGGACGACCTCGAAAGTGGTCGTTATAACTGAATGGTTGAAATACGGAACAAGTCGGTTTTTCAGTGTTTTAGGTACATGTATTTTTGAAGTTGTAAATCGTGTTGTACAATCCTTGATGCTCATTCAACCGTCTGTTTTCGGCATGTAATGGATATATTTATCACAACAATTTAATCAATTTCTGCAGAGTTTCCAAGGCAAACGATCTCTCAAACTATTCAGCGTATAGTCGAATGCACGGAAACGTGCCGATGGTTTTGGTTTCCTGTTGTGTTTATTTAATTACCCCTTAGCTTGTGTTTTACACGAAATCTGGGCGAACAATCTCTTGTTTGTTTCAATTCAAGTCTGACAAAACGCATTTGGTTATGAGCAAAGGTCATGCCTACGTAGGCGGCGAAAGGGGACAAGATGGAAACATTTAATCCGAGTTGCTGGAAGGCAAATGTCACAACAACGACCTGTACTAGTCTCTGAATATGTCTGTCCGTCACGGTAGGGATTCCGGCACATCAGTCGATGGTTTATTGTGCTTCAGACTCTGGGAGGAAGGACGATATGAGAGTACCCTACAGGCGGCCAGAACTCATCACAGGCGGAACTACAACTACGGTGGGTCTCTACCAGGTGCATGCAGGTTCTTCAGCCCCACGGAATTGCAGGTTTCCACAAAGAGCCTGTCACCGGCCAGTTCTGGCTGAGATGTAAAGTCCCGCCGGCCGGCCGAACATGGCGCCTCCACGCAGCCGAATTCCGTATTTCTAGAGCGCAAGCTCCATCACAGCGCAGCCCGCCGGTAAATCCGCTCTTACAACCTGGAAAGAACGTATAGAGAGAATGAAATGAACGGAAATGAAACGGAGGATACAAGGTAAATGTCCCTGGTGTTCGCCTGACCGACCCCCGAAAAACCCAAGGTCAGGAAGGTCGCCCACTGGAATTGAACCCACGATCTCCTGAATGCCGGCCACAGACGTTACCGCATAAGCCATCCCATTCGACACCCTCTGAATATATCCGTCTCTTATTGGTTTGATTTTGAAGGTCTGGCACTCAAAACAGTAACATGATCACAGGCCGGTTTCTGACCTAGGACAAAGCAAAGGCGAGGGTGAGACAGGCATTAAATATAGTGTTAGAATCAATAATGATCGGAATTTGGGCGTAGCAGAGGCCATATAGTATTTCCTTACCAACATAGATCACCACACATATCGGCACGATCCTATGCACCCGTTTTATACGTCTAGCCATAATACTTTGTTGTACATTTCATTCGAATGTATGCTCTCCATCTTTGCTCTAATTTTTTGGCTTGTAGAAGATAGCCATTTTTCACTTCACTATCAGCTAAATTACCCTTCCTGATAAAAGATATACAAAAGTTTACAGCTTGACAATAAGACTGTTTTATGTGTGTTGTGCAATACCTACTTAGTTTAGACTACAATGAAATCAGCAATAGAGGGTTTACTTATCCTGAAAGATAATTGTCGGTTAACTGTAAGCTCTATGGGTCCTGGACACATTGAGCATCCTTTCCCCCATTTCATGCATGCCCGATATGATGTGGCAGGTTAAACGTAAAAAGAAAAATACTACTGCAAACTAACGTGTTAAATAAAATAAAATTAAATAAGGTTTCCCTTTAGGAAATTCTTAACTTCATTACAGCAATAAATGGAATAAAATTGTTCTTTGATAGCCTCATTTGATCTACACTAGAGTTGTAAAACAATCACAGGCTACCATATTCCACGATATATTCTCGTATCATAAGTAAATGTAGATTACCGTAGCTTTCCTAGTACAATTCTTCAGTTAGGAACCTACCCGCATTAACTGTAGGCTAGGTGTGTTTCATACCTATTGGGCATTACCTGTTATCCATCGCATTGTTTACGTTGTTCAATTAGATTTTACTGGATACCTCTAGAAACTGGAGGTGATGAACCTTGCACCTTCTAGAAACTAAGAAAGAGTATATAAAGGGCCACTTAACATATGTAACATTAGTGCCTTCAAAAACATTTGGAAGCTCCTCTAAGTATACTATAGTGCAGATCGAAGATACTGATAGTGATCACGATTAGTGTTATTTTGAACCGAGAAGTACAATTTTTATTTTCATCACAGTGACCAAACGCATTTCACAGGTTTTGGTGCTTGAATTTCTCACAAAAATGTCTTAGCTCGCTGTAGTTTGTATTATGTTCCTTTACCTAACTGTTCTCGGCGCTAGGTGGCGTTTGCGGCCCTTGTTCTCCGTCGGGGAGGACGCTCAGTGCGACACCGGACCTGCAGTGTGATGGCTGCTAGGCAAGGTCTGGCACCGGGATGAAGAGATCTCAGCACTTGTTAGGGACTTCCACGCGTCTCTGTGGCCTGTCTAGCTGCGACCCTGTGTGGCACCTTCGATTCCCTTATTTCATCCTTTCCTCCTGGGAGTTGGTAGCCATAATAGATCTGTGTAGGTCGACGTGAGCGAGGTGTCCCTCTCTGAATCTATACCCTTTACCATTTACTACGTCATTTATGCACTGTACCAAAACAACGGAACCGCAGTTTTGGTTGAGCGCCACTCTAATCTAGACTGAATACAGTAGGAGGCTAAATGATAAAAACTGTTTCGAAGGTAAACATTTGTTTTCCGTAAATTTTCATGCGTATAATTTATACTATAAATAGAATATGGGATTAGAACATTTGTTTGTAATTTATTTTATTACATCCATCAATATACATAATTGTACTCCTTATTAGCAGGTATTGAAATATTGGGTTACAAATAACTCATTCTCGCAACAATTAAAAAATTAAAGAAAACTAGTCACTCATCTCGGTGATTTGGATCCGACATTATGATGCGAGGTTGGGCTCGAATGCCTTTAGAGTTAAGATTCCTTTCTAAGAAGTATTTGCGGTTTATTCCTTCTGCTGAGTTTGAATATAAGGTAGCTTAAGCGCTTTCCGTCCCGGGCTGATCTGTGCATTCATTCCATTGATTAAACCTATTGTCTGATGTGACCTGTAGGGGTAAAAGGTGTTAATTTAACGATCCCTCTCTCCAAAAGCACGTAGGCAAATGCAACACTCAGACTGCTTTGTACGATTCGTTCACCTTCACATTCATTTCCAATGAGCCTCTTCACATGAATTAAGTAAAAGTGCGCTTGTCGTGTGACTCCTCCGAAAACGAACTGATGCAGCATTTCACCAGCTACTTTCATCGCTGACAGTTTACCTGAGGAACTCTTCCAGTATTAGCTGATCACTTTTAGATGCGCTTGTTTATTCAGAACACCTCTTGCGGCCGCTTATTTTTTTAAAATGTTGAATTAGTCATTCTATTTAATTTTATTTCATTTTATTAGCTCCTTTCTGTCTGTCATTCATCTGTCTGTATGCAAGAAATAACTTGAGAACAACTACACGTAGAATTAGGTGCGAGTTTGAGATACATCGATTAAAATTGATAACATTCTTGACTTCCATATTCCTTATTTTTTCTATGATGTAATAACAAGTTACCTTTTTTTCTAATTTACGCCTGAAATGATCAAAATTTAATATACACAATGTAATAAGATTGTTACGCCTCCCTTGGCCACAAAGTTTCAGTCATAATAATATGAACTTAATTTGTGTTACCCGAAAGGTTTCTAAACATATTGTGACAAGGTGACAAAATCAGTCCAATTAGTTTTCTATCACTTTATTTTACTCCTGAACGTCTGCACAAATATATAGTTCTGTTCAACTGACCTTAACACAGTCTACAATCTTTCGTGATATTACAACTCACAAATGTTTCCTTCTCGTAACCTTAACTCGCTCCTTTCACTGCATTTTTTCACTTTCTCTGTCTCTCATTCACTAACTTTGACGATAGAATCGCTCGAAACTCATTAAATCTTATTCACTTCAACGCAACGTACCACACACACACACACACACACACACACACACACACACACACACACACACACACACACACACACACACACACACACACACCTGTCCCGCAGTGAATGACACACTGACCGACTCATGTCTGTAACTCTCTTCTGCTGTTTTCTGTGAGGATGACATATATTGGAACTTTCTCGACTTCACAAACACGACAGCCGCCGGATGCCTCTCGAAGGCTCTGGAAATCCTTTCTGTTGCTGCTTGACCGTTGTTAGTCACGTGTTGCTCGCGTGAGCGGTGTGAGGAAGCTTGATCGCGAGTGCCTTTGATACGCTCCGCGGCTGCTATGTGATGTGAAGTAGCTTAGTCCCGACCGTCCTTTGCTGTGTGCCGAACCCGGCGCCACAGCATGTATCCCACATTTCACAAACTCTTGCAAAGATTTTCATGAATCTTTCCAAGCTTCTATAACAGGCCTGGGGGCGTCGTGTGTTCGCGTGAGAAAAAACAGGTTTCTACCGTCCCATACGTGCGTGCAATAAAGGCACATGAACCAGTCAGTGGCGTACTCGTGTTGCATAATTTTAATTTATTACAAACACAAAATTAAACACTATACAATATTTACATATATGTTGTAGTGTTATATTTTCAGATTTTGCAATGCTATTTAGACTTGCAAGACTTTGAGGTATATTAATATGCAATAAACTGAAACACTTCGTAAATCACGTAAACCTGGAGCGCTACTTACTGAGTCACTGTTGAAACGTGCAATCTTTTGTGCTTTATTATTTCGTCATATTCTGGCTGCAAATTTGAACATTGCAATCGCAATATGTGCACTAAATTTTCATCACTTAAACTACTGCGTGAAGCAGTTTTGACATTGTTCAGCTTACTGAAAAACTGCTCAGAACAATATGTTGTACCAAACATAGCTACAATGCGACTGCCAAAGAGACATAAATTTGGAAACTTCACTTTGGGTAGTGTATGAAATAACTCTACTCCCAACAGTCCTAAAGTCCGCAGAGGTGTGTTGTTCTGGAGGTCGATTAATTCCATCTGCGAAGAGTGTGGTACATCTTTAGCATCGAATGCAAATGGGTTGTTAAACAACCTCCATTCTGTGTCCATGATCTTCAGATCATTAAATCGGATTTTAAATTCTTCTAGTAAATCTTCCAGAATTGTCTTGTATTTGTTTAGTACTTCAGAAGATCCTTTAATAAATACGCATTTCAAATTTGGAAAATGATACAAATCTGTGTGCTGTATTTGATACATCCAGAGTGGCAATTTGTCCATGAAAGCCTTTCTTTCATCAATCATCGTAATGATTAAATTGTCTTTCCCTTGTAGGGTGGTGTTCAATGTATTTAAGTGTAACGTTAGATCACTCAAAAATGCTAAATTACAAGTGCTAAGTTCTCCAAAGTCTATTTTCTGATCTTTTAAAAAAATGTCTATTTCGCTTCGTAACGCGAAAACTCTCTGAAGCACGTTGCCTCTACTTAGCCATCTAATTTGAGAATGACACGGCAGATCTAAAAACTCAGAATTTATATCTTTTAAAAATTCTTGCTGTCTATGACGAAGTGAATTCGACCTAATGGTATTCACAATTCGCAAAACAACAGACATCACTGTATCCAACGTTACTGATTTCGCACACAATGCCTCGCGATGAATAAAGCAATGTACATGTAGTACACCGTCTGGGTTTATTCCTTTTGCTGCAAGAACACCTCAAAGTCTTCCTACAAATCCCGACGTATGACCCATCATGGATGGCGCTCCATCGGTTGCAACACAAACTAGTTTTTACAATGCAAGATTAAAGTGATCCATTATCCTTAGCACAGCGTTAAGCACATTCTCACCTGTGGTCCGGTCCTTTAACGATGCAAGATCTAGAAATTCTTCACTGATATTGACATTTTCATAAACTCCTCTTAAAAAAAAACAGCTAACTGAGCCGTGTCTTTCCTGTCACTACACTCGTCTAGTGCTAATGAGTAGTACACCAACTGTCCGATTTTCGTTTTCAGCTGTTTCTCCAAATTGCAAGCAATTTCTGTAATTCGCTCGCTGACTGTTCGACGAGATAAACTAAGAGATTTAAAGGAATTCACTAAATCAGGGCAAATTTCTTCAGCAGCAGTTATCAAGCACTCCTTTATAAAGTCTCCTTCAAAGAGGGGTTTAGAGGATTTGGCAATTTCGTTTGCAATTTTAAAACTGGCACGAACTATGTTTTGCCGGTCAACTATCGTCTTGCTAGTAGTCACTTTTGGCTTGTAAATTTTCCTTAAGACGATCCAGCATTTTTTCACGAGCCACACCTGTCAGCTTCTCTTCACCATACTCTTGCGCATGCGCATTTGTGAAATGCCTCCTAATGTTATAATGTGAAGGATATGATACTGTTGCACCACAAACCAAACAATGTGATTTTCCACCTTCGAAGACGGCGAAATACTTCTCCTCCCATTCGGGATTAAATGTTGGCGTAACACGTCCTGCACTCATTGTGAAAGGTACGTCGCTGAACTGGTGTGTCCTCACCCAACACACACGCTCAAGGTCGTGAGCGCAGTCCCACTCAATGTGTACCACTCCCCCAGGCCTGTTCTAGAACTATACATAAGCTTCAATTGCATACAGATGCCCTTTGATAGGAGTTCAGTTTCATAAATGATAGCGATGCACACAGTTAGAAAGAGATGTCGATTTTGAAATATTATTTTAAACAATAATATAAAATAAAGAAGAGTCGAATAACAAAATCTTAAAAAGGGCTACTTTACTATATTTAGATAAACATAGTACAGCATATCAAGTTATTATATTTGAAGATTACTTTACAATTAGTTCCAAAAAAAAAATATAGTTTTTAAAAATGTTTCTTATGCTTTCAAAAGCATGTTAGATTTTATTGAAATTTGTCGCACAGCGTATGGTGCAAAGGTGTAAAACATATCCAGATTTCATAAGGTCGTCAGCAAAAGTAAGGAACTTATGAATTACGCTTGTAATATCCTACATTTTAATGACTGTCTCCTCTTAAACTCAAAATGTCAATAGATCTCAAAGTACTTGAAATAGCCACCTGATTATATTTAGTTGATAGGTAAGGCGTTCTTAAATATTATGACTTTTAGGTGAAACACCGCACGGTCGGACCTGAAATTTCTAATGTGTATGGGCCTGAGGAAGTTCAAATTCTTCAATTTTTGTTGAAATTAGTACAAAGTTTAGGGTTCATCGTTCAAATAAGGAAGACTCTCCTAAAGTTTAAAAACTCCATTTACTAATCCATTTCACATATTTATAAGAACAGCAGTTTGAAGGGAGTTTGCAAGGAAGTTCGAACATTGTCGAAATCACTTTAAAATTAGGGATAGTTTTAATGAAGACCTGCCAATTATAAAAGTTGTTAGGCCACAGATTGCGTGAAACTAAATTAATTTTTTGAGTAGTTGAAGCAGTATTTGTTGGAAAAAAGCTATCAACAATTGGTATTGTTGAGGAAATATTCCTCTTTTCCCACTTTTTCCACAAGCATGGTATGAACATTTCCTTTTCAGGTACCAACAGTACTTCTGTTTCATTTTAACTGTCAAATCGCCATAGCTAACCTGTTCCTCGCTGTAAAATCCAAGACAACTATCTGGAAAGTAGTCGACGTGTGTATATAGGAAGGGTAACTTCAACCTAGGTTGCAACTTGGTTTTCTCAAATTCCTACTTTCTCTACTGGTAAGTAGGGGAGGTATTGTATTCCACCCAAAAATTCAAAAAATTCAAAATTCCAAATTTCGCCGGAAATATATGCTTTGAGACCGCCTGAATACAAAAAAAAAAAAAGCATTTTTAGAAAAAGGTCCGTGTGTGTGTCTGTGTGTCTGTGGACAGCATAACTTAAAAACTAAAAGTCGGCTAGAATCCAAATTTGGTATTTAAGTTAAATCTCTTTCAAGGATGCGACTCAAAGATTTTAAAGAAAATATCCCCACCCTAAACTACCCTTTACATGGGAAATTTTTCGAAAATTTTAATTTTCTTGAAAATGTCTCTAACGATTTTGATTAAACTGTCATATGTCTGAGATATTTTTATGACAAATGAAATGTATATTTTGAATATTCTGGCTATAGCTTTTGTAGTCGTATTTACTCTGGACGACTTTTGTATAACTAAACCGTTATAGATAGACCAAATCATATTATACAAAAAATGTAAATCTTGCTAAAATGCACAATTTATGTCTGAATAAATTTTCTTGTAGGGTGAACCATTTTGGAGATATTCCTTGTTATGTGTGTGAGTTGTGAAAAACTTAAAACTTTCGTGAAATGGAACATCGTTGTTTATTTGTTTATATGTTAAGCGTGCAAAGAGAACGGAATCTCAAAGCTTTAAAGGATTTGACTATCGCACAAAGCCTACTGTATTATAATATTCCCCTTGCATCTACAAGGAAATAAGCAATAAGATAATTATGTACAAATGTTTATATTAACACGAAGAAGATATAGGAATAAGAGTTTGTAAGAATGGTTAGTACAAGAGTAGAGAAAGTAATTTGAATGCAACACAGCAGATTTTTCAACATCGTGTTCACAGTGATTTTGTAATGTGAACTCCTATTTCCTATGAAATACTAAACCCCAGCACCACAGCCAATGCAGGGCCAAGGCTTGCCGTGTAGCCGTTGCGTCCCCCACTTCTACCCACTAAATGCGTCATTGGTGGGGTACAGTAATGGAGGGTGGGACGTGGTCAGCGCCCCGAGCCCTCCCCGCCAGTTATAGACCTTCTCGACCTGGGGTCACTACTGCTCCATCAAGCAGCTCCTCCATTGGTCCCCCCGGGACCTAACGAGGGTGAGTGCACTCCGTGCCAGAACTCCCAGCGGGAGAAAAATTCTCATGCTGGCACATGGGATCGAACCCGGGTTCTCCGTGCCAGAGGCAGTCATTTCCTAGGAAATGTTTACCATATATTTGTATCTATGCATGGCTTGCTTTTCTGTTTGACTCATTGTGTTCTCAAATTTGGTGTCACACATCAATTTCCTGATCTGAGGTCCAGTAAAAACACCTGCTTTCAGCTTATTTAGAGTCATTTCGTGATAGGCACTATACATACACTTAAAACCGTCACTGCCCATGTCTAGGGAACATAAAAACTGACACATGATACCGAACTTTATAAAACAAATTCTTGATTTTTTAGAAAATCTGACGTGATAGAAAAATCGATTATACTATTCAATTTGGCACAGAAAACCTGTTTGGGGTCATGCATTCATTGAAAACATGATTTTTGATGCAGTGCAGTGCTATTATACGCATAATAAATTATTACATTTAGAGCAAAGGCCTACTAATGTCGGCGGCAAATCCCTCTCATTTTCCAAGGTATTGTTTTCCAAAGCTGACAGTATAATAGGCAACGTTGTGCTAAGCTGTCGTTTTCATTGACAAAATGAAAGCACCATTGTACCTTCAAAATATGATAAACGCTGCAAAAGGATACATTCCTAATTATTTACATCAGTGGACTACTACTGTAATTACCTACCTAAAATATTTAGAGCAAATGCCAGTTTAAGAGGAATAAGTTTTTGCGTTTTTATACCGAGCTACGGAAACAGGCAGAACAATAAATATAAAACAAGGCGAATACTGAATTTTCCATAAGAAATGCAAAAATGAATGAATGTCCTACAAAAGTTGCGAGGGGCATAAAAGCTTTGAAACTATTTATTTTCTGAAAATTGCTAATGAGCGTCATTAATATCTTAACGATTCGGTTAAATTGAATGCCCTAGGATACTATAATTCAACGACAAAAAATTACCAATAAATAAAGGAGCAGTGTAAATAGTTCGATAAGCAATACGCAGAATATTCTGTCCAAAAAAAAAAAAAAAAAAAAAAAGTGCGAGAATGTATTTTCCACACACACACACACATACACACACACACACACATGGATCGAGAAGTATAATTGAATATAACAGATGCAGTTAATTAAAATACAGCGTGCCAATGCCATTCTAGCGCGCTTGCCTCTGGCGCGGAGGACCCGGGTTCGATCCCTGTTACCATCATGGGGATTTGATCCCCTCTGGGAGGTCTGGCACAGGGTGCACTCAGCCTCGTTAATCCCGGGGGGCCCAATCGAGGAGCTACTTCATGGAAAAGTAGCGGTCCCAGGTCGTGAAGACCATATAACTGGCCGGAAGGGATCGGGACGCTGACCACGTACCAGCCTCCAGTACTGCACCCCACCAATGACGTCTGTAGTGGACCTAGGTGGGGGACGCAGCGGCTGGGCGGTAAGGCTTGGCTCTTCATGGGCTGCAGTGCCGGAGCTTAGTTAGTTTTAATGCCATTCCAGCGGATTTTTATCGTGAGCTTTTAGGAAATCTACACAAAGTACTTTTTTTGCTTTATTTATTTTACTTCCCCAATTGAAGGGTTGCACAGTATACTAATCACATATGCAGTTAGACAATATCAAACAATAGGGTATGCTAATATTAAGCATATAAAATAAACATAATAAAAGCAACAGAACGAAAAAGAACAATACGATGGTTAGAATATAGTTATCAAAGTTCTGTCTCCTTAGGTTGAGTATAAATATTGTTTATCAAAATTACAATCGACTATTTTATGACTGCGAATGGTATAGTGCTAAGGATGGCGCTGCCAAGTCGGAAACCCTAGCAAAGAGTAAGACAGAGTTTAGTCACGGTCCTCCTGCACCGATCATCAATCCTATTACCTCTATGAACAACGTAGCACTGCTGTGCATCTGTATTTGTGATTCTGTACTGTCCCACGGAGGAGGACACCTTACTATGCCCCAACAGAACGCTGATCTATGGTGACCGTGCGAGCTACCTGCAGGTGTTCCTAAGGGTTCCACAGGTAACCACCAGGCACACAAGTGGAGCCGAGAAGTCACGTTAAACAGCGCAAGCATGCACATTATCTGCTCGCATTGGCCCGAAACACCACGCTGATAGCCACACCTGGAAGATATTTAAAAAATGAAAAATGAAGTGAAGGGAAGGAAAGGAATCCTTGAAATAGAAAAGCCTCCCCAGCATTCGCCAAGCGACAAGGAAAACCCTCGGAAATACCAAGTCGATTGACGGAGATCGAATCCACGACTTCTTGAATGCGGACCACGGGCGGTATTTCTGCGCTTAATAGTATACGGTCACCTCATGGATGTTCTGCTTTTGTTGATGGAGGTCTTTAATCTGATATGTGCCCGCTTCAAATCTGACCATAGGATCAATCATATATCATTTTTGTTGTTTATTAAATCGATCCTGTATGTGCTCCCAAAGAGCCGTGGACTTGGTACACCGTGAACTCTGTGCCTTAGCGTGTCTGCCTCACGTTCAAGAGGTCGCGAGTTCGAATCTCGCTTAGGGTAAGTTATCCGGGTAAGGTTTTTTCCGAGGTTTTTCCTTATCCTGAGAAGACGAATGTCGGGTAACTTAAAGCTCCATGGACCTCGAGCTCATTTGAGCATCATTTCACCCGTTTCATTCACTCACCGTCCGATATGATGTTATGATGTTAATGTTGGAGGACGTTAATTTAAAAAAAAAAAAAAAAAAAAAAAAAAAAAAAAAAAATACTCTGTGCCACATAAACTTTGAGATATGGTTGCTCGAATCTTATGGTGTTTTCAGTTTCTTAGTACTTCACCATGGGAACAGGAATCGAGGACGTGGATTAGGGTTTCTATCTCGTTGCACAATGTCGACAAATATCATTGCCCATGAACCTCCCTGGCATGGCAGCACAACCAGAACTTGACCTAGTCTTTTAATTTCATCTTCCCTTCACATTAGAAGAACCGTTTATGGTGCCACATCAATCTGTAAGTTTGTGGATGGTCCTTAAAAAGAATAATTCCTCTTCCTTTCTGGTGAGACTACATCACTTATCAAATTCAACGTCCCTTAATTTTGTTTGTTTCCTTCCTGGAGTCCATATTGACTAATGCTTCATAAAATTATAACTAAAGTTACTTAGGCAATGCGCCCCCACCAAAGGAATGTTTGATACATTTAGAATACAACGGCTGCCTTAAACATGTAGAATTTGAAGACAGTTATTCCACTGTGGCACTGCTGTTCATTGTGTTTTGAATAATCCAAGCACAAGGGCTATAAGACATCGTTAGGTAGATATCCAGGGAGTTGTAAATTTCTCTCATTGTATAGCTTATCATTTTATATGAATATTACATAAATACCTATTTAAGAGGAACAGTTAAAATGCAATATAGGGGCAGGGCAAGCAGAGGTATGTAATACACAGGAGTTTAGCTTGACTTGCAAAGGAGATGATGTTTATAATTCTCAATTTTGTGGCAAGGTGGTTAGCCATGTCTGTGGTTTTAAGCTATGTCTGTGGTTTCAAAACAATGGCATTCCTCAAAGTACTCGTGGATGTTTAATTGATTCACCCGCAGACAGCATTTAAATGCCCATTTCGTTTGTAAGAAATCCATCGTTAAGCTAACCTTTAACAACATTGACTGGCATGTTGACTTTGAAGCAAATTTATTTAAAACTTGGTACTCCGTTCTCCTCAGTTTCGGTGCAGATGATTCATCTTTTCGAGGCTATCATTTTTATCAGTTCCAGTGCAGGTAACTTGTGTTTCCCAATAACGACTGTATCATCGGCATGGCCAGGAGCACTTAAGGAGTTAACTTCGCGAATTAGTACTAGTAGTATTATTAGCTTTTTGGATCTGTGTTCAGTTTTATATCAATTACGTCTAACAGTGAAATTCTAAAGCATGTTTTATAACCCTTTCGGGAAAGATTTTTGGAATTATTTGTTAGATAAAACACACTTCTAGCGAATATTACCTAGCGCAAATTAGCCAACTTCTGCCAAGTGTCTTCCTTCTCTGCTCAAATAAAATACGACGAGTACAGTGTAAAACTACAAATCTCTATACTGCTCAACATTAGAACGTGCCTACTTGCTCCTTTGGTCTCCAACAGTGTTGGGATCAAGCATTCTAAAGAGCTGTGGAGTTATAGTAAAAGGCAATATTTGGTGTAGTGCTATAAATCCAAACTCTGTAACATACCTTTCGACGATAGTGTTTTATTATCCACTTCCCACTCGTTCTATCATGAATGGGAAGTTGAAATTCCTGCGCTCCGTGCTTTTTGAATTTTTGCCACAGACGTTAATGAAATCTATTCAATCCTCCAATAAATTGACATACCAATTAACTGTTGCAGATATGCAATGGTATCATATTTTATAGTTGAACTTGATTATTTAAATCTTACTATCTGTATTTCCTTTCTTTGTTAGTATTTACCTTCTATTTAATTAATGTTACATTTAAGTATAGCTCTTGCGGTGCAAACAGCAATGTCGCCTAGAGTCGCTGACTTGGTCAAACTACCAGACGCAAATAACCCATAACCAGTTCACAGAGTCAATGTTGATATTACTTTGGAATAGCCGATAGGAACGAATTTTATTTTCACATAAGCATTTCTATTATTTGTTATCAACGAAAAAATGTTATACGACGTCGTATGTTTTCCAATGCGCTGCACGTGTATCGCAATGTACTATTTCTGAACTTTCGCTTTGCAGGTGTAGTGGTAGGTCTTTGTTACTGGCCTGGCCGGGAAGATAATTCCCTCTACGAGCCCAAGATATTCCTTGATGAGAGGAGTAAATACGAGTAGGTATCTCCATCCCTTCCACTGTATATTTGATCATTTGGCTTAGTGCTATCCGTTTCACACTTCCTAACACGAGAAAGTAAACAGATCTCGTACAGTACACGGGATTTAACTAAGGTATTCTGCTAAGCAGGCAGCAACACCATCACATAATCACGGAGACAGCTCCTGCGTAATACTCCTAAAGTCAGAATAGCAAAGCCTACATAAAACTAAATGACAATAGATGGAGAAACCCATGTCAATGTAGAACTTTTCTACTACTATTGCTTTACATTATTCACGATCGTAAGCAGCAGTACGAAGTATGTACGTGTAAGTGCAGTACTGAATTTGACACTATATGACATTATCTTGCCTTTTCAATTTACGTCAAAACAAGTTAACCTCCCTCATTCTGTTTTAAACATCATAGTTGTTGGAATAATTTGAAACTAACATTTACAATTTAAATAGTTTGATTCATCACTACTTGTGTGCAGCCATTTTTTACTTATAACCACGACATTTAGCATGTGGATTGCAATTGGCCTGGTAACATTTTAACACCACCAACTGTTTTCAGCTATTGCTCACATTTTGATATGAAAATATTGATACCTACTCTATATAAATTTCCTGATAGTGTATTATTATTATTATTATTATTATTATTATTATTATTATTATTATTATTATTATTATTATTATTATTATTATTATTATTATTATTATTATTATTACTATTATTATTATTACTATTATTATTATTACTATTATTATTATTATTATCATCATCATCATCATCATCATTATTATCATTGTTGTTGTTTTGTTATGTTTTTGTTATTAATTATATAATTATTAATTTAGACGGCCTCCGTAGTGCAGTGGTAGCGCACCTGCCTCTGGCGCTGAAGATCCGGGTTCGATCACCGGTACAGGCGTAGGGATTTTTCCCCCACCGGGAGGTCTAGTACGGGGTGCACTCAGCCACGTTAGGTCCCGGAGAGAAAATTGGGTAGCTGTCCTGACAGCCTTCCTATAAGGTCAAGCAGTCGCCATACGATATGGGGAGTCGGCGTGCTAACCCCTGCCACCCCCATCCTACATTCCTCCGTGACATTGACTGTGGTTGGAGGACGTAACGGCCGGGTGATGCGGCTAATCTCTGATAAAGGAGACATCCTAGAATTACTAATTTAACTAATTTTATATACTTGTAATTTTTTTAAAAGCATGTCGATAATTTGTCTTCTTGGCAACCCTGTGAGGAAAGTACATTAAATAAATTAATGAATAAATAAACGAATGAATAAATGGATGGATGGATAAATAGATAGATAAATGAATAAATAAATACATAAATATGTAAACAAATGATAAGTAAATAGGCACTTAGACGTAATATATAAACTAAGCAGCTCTAAATAACAAACTAGAAAATAAAGTATGGTATAATCTATATATCAGCCCCAAACATCCATTACAGTAAATCGAATGGCGCTTCAAGAGAATTGTATTTTTCTTCCTTTCTTTTGTTTCTTTGAGTGTACTTTAGTGATTACTTTTCCACGAAGGACTCAGCACGAGTTCAATGAAGACCATTTAGCAGCAGGAGTAATTTATCTTGCACGAAACTTTGAAAATAGCTTAATAAGAAGCCAAGATTTGCTGCATACGACCCAGAATGTGATGACCAAACATGCAAACTGGTAGTTAAAATCTGAGCTAGAGATGACTACGTAAAACATCCAGTGAATATCGACCAAAGTTAACGAAATCCGAAACCAGGTATACGTCAACTGCTGCTATCTTGTGGGTGTAGCAGAACAATACTTCGGAAAGAATGAACCACTGTGGACGAATCGGTTACCTTTTAAAACAAAGGCTTTGTGAAAGACGATATTTCTGCGACTTTCTTATCATTCTGGACAAAATGGTGTTTTTCTGACTTAATTATTGCTTTAGATTCACGTTTTACGTTAATATTAAGTTAGATACCCACGTAATCGTGAATTCTCTGTAGATACTGCACTACGATATAATTTGAATTTCTAGCATAGTATGCAAGGCAGGACCCCCTCGAATTGCATGCGGATCTGAGCAGATTCATTGCATTGCAGGCGGTGGTTTCTATATTTATGCTGGAATTTTATGTTGGCGTAATATTAAACAAAACCAGAGAGACGGAAGAGAGAGAGAGAGAGAGAGAGAGAGAGAGAGAGAGAGAGAGGGGGGGGGGGGAAGAAAGAGATACCGATAAATTTGTACGGAACTATCAAACGAAGATATTTTCTCCTTAACAACTACCAAAATAAAGGGAATCTAAAAATCTACATCACATAGGAGAGAAAGAAGGTGTCCAAAATCCTTAGGAAAGCCATATAAAATTTTAACATAATCCAGTATAATTTTAGTTGTTCCTACACAGAACACAATGTCTAAGTGAATGAGGTTAGCCAGGAGGATAGTTTTTTCAAGACAAAAGTAAAACTCTCTTTAGAAATGCCTACCATTGTTTGGCATAAGCTTCTAGGCACAACAGGCAGAAAAGCTCAGCATCACATGTAGGTCACTAGTATACCTTGTCTTATATGACCCTGGGTGGAGCGGATAAAGATGCACGTAGGGTGATCAAATCCTGATAACGATGCCTTCTATCAATAAAGGGGTCACTAACGTCTCCAAAATGACACCTTCCTCGAGGAAGGAATATCATCCAGCCAAAGGCCAGAGAGAAATTTTACCAGAGCTCAAACTCCACTGTCCCGTCTCGAATCACCAACTGCTGTACACTCTTCCCATAACCTAGACACATATGAAAGAAAATGAATAGTAAATTCGTGGTAAAACAGGAGCCATACCAGCATTCGCCTACCGACCTGCGAAAACCAGTAGGACTGGCCGGCCTAACCGGAATTCAATTTTGTTGTTGTAGTTGTAGTGTTTAACGCCCGCTTTTACTACTACGGCACCGCAGGCGGTGACACTGATGATACATGAAGATGGAGCACCGGTGGAATGAAATGGCGGGGGAAACCGGAGTACCCGGAGGAAACCCGCCCTGACGCCGCTTCGTCCACCACGAATACCACATGCGGGTCCCTGGGATCGAACTCGGGTCGCCTAGGTGGTAGGCGAGCGCGCTAACCGCTCGGCCACGGCGCCGCCCCGGAATTCAATGAAGACGTGAGATGACAGATAGTTGAACTAGCGGGTTTGGTCCCTGATAGTGGAGAACAAAAGTATGAATCACTCATGTATATGGTGGTATTGTCTAACATTACGAATTACAGATTGTAAAGCGCAAGAATGAGGGCACGTAATGTTTCATTGGCATGTGTTCGTTTCTTATTAATGTTATTGTATTTATTATTTTGTTGTTATTATTATCATTATTTTATTATTATATTATTAATAATGTCAACAATAATCGTAATAACAATAATAATATTGATCATAAGCATAATGATAACATAAATAAAACTTATAAAATAATAGTAATTAAATTAATGATAATATAAAAACAATTAGTAATATAAATAACATAACAGAAATAACAATAAATAATAGTAAAATACAACAATTGCATTAAGAAGAAACGAACAAATGCCAATGAATAATTAGGATCCCTCATGCTTGCACTTTACAATCTGTACTCTTAATGTTAGACAATAGCACCTATACATGAGTGAATTTATTCCCTGGAAAACAAAGATCCTGTAAGTAAGGTGAGACCTTTTCGGTTGTTTATACTGTTATTCTCTATTATCATTGACTAACCACGGATGTTCAAGTGCCTCTTATCGCACAACTTCGCTGAGATGCAGAACACGCCACTGGCCTCTCTATGGCTCGAATTGCTCCGTAGCGTTCTGGAACTCTTTTAACGCACGAAAGGATTTCTACTTACGACGATGCCGGATGAAGTGGACCACCCGGTATAATATTATGATGCTGCTGCAATTTCCATGCAATTTCTTCAGTGTTTTAAGATTTATACATTGTTATTTCAACACACGGCAACGAGAGGATATTCGTGACTTTATACATTTGTAATAAATACGATCATTGTACTATTCCCATAGCGGCTATGTGCAGCCGTGACGTACACATAAATCACAAACACTTGCGATCACTTCGCTCCTCCAAATCAGTTTGAAGGTCCTCTCGCTCATACCTACTTTTTAAATACGCGATTGTAAGGATACCACAATGAAAACATTGATAACTAGGACAGGACTCTATTGATAGTTAACTGATTATGGCTACCTATGTTTCTGGGTTAACATTTCAAATTATTTATATTAAAAGGAGAAACAGTACCTTCTGTGGGCGAATTCTACAGAGTGAATTCTGATGTAAGAATTATATCATAATTGCTACATCTTTCTCTCTACGAAGAAATTTCTAGTTGGAATGTTTTGATCATAGAATATTGTTACCTATATAGTCTTTATTACTTCACCAAGAAAGTGTAAAATAATCCATGAAAACAATTTAGTATCGCTACGAACCACACATTCCTGTGAATTGTGTTTAACATTAATTTACTGTAATAAGCATCTGTTTAGATGGAGCAATATTTCATCTGAAAAATGTTTCTTCCTTATATTAAAAATCTGATGTGTTGCACTCACATGACTTTCCCTACCCTTGTACTAACCATTCTTATAGACCCTTATTCCTGTATCTTCTTTGTGTTAGCGAGATAAACATTATAAACATTTTCAGAAATGATTTCATTTTTTTTTGTAGGTACAAGGGGAATATGGGAATACAGAAGGCTTTGAGCGATAGTAAAGTCTTTTATAAGTTTGAGATTCCGTTCTCTTTGCAGGGCTAACATATTTAAAAAACTGAATACGAGCTCCCATATGACGAAAGTTGGTCTCCAAAACTCATACAAATAACAAGGAATACCTCCGAAATGATTCACTTTTAAAAAGCTTTATTTGGACATAAATTGTGTGTTTTAGTGAGATCTACATTTTCCGTATAGTAAGACTTTGTTTCTTTTACGGTTTACCAGTTATGCAAAAGTAATCTAGAAAAAACATAACTACATAGGCTATAACCAGAACATTTAAAATATACATTTCGTTTGCCATAAAAATATCTAAAAAATATGGCATTTTAATCAACATCGCTATAGCCTTTTTCGAGAAAACCGAAATTTTCCATGTAGTTTGGGGTGGAGAAATTTTCTTCAAAATCTTCGTGTCGCATCTATGAAAGATGCTTTGTTTTTAAATGACTTTTCGTTTTTGAGTTATGCAGCCAACAGGCAGAAAGACAGACAGACACATACACTCACAAACCCAACCACCGACCCACCCACCCACACACCCACACACACACACACATACACACCACAGACACACACACACACACACACACACACACACACACACACACACACACACACAGGTGCCTTTTTTATTCAGGGAGCCTCAAAACATATATTTCCGGTGAAATCTCGACTTAGGATTTTTGGGTGGAAAACAATATTTCCTTTACTTACTATACGCAGTAGAGAAAGTAAAAAATTAACAAGGAGCCCTGCTCAGGATTTAGTATTTGTCATTCAGTCGAAAAGGTCATATTCTTTTTTTTTCATAATTTATTAAAGGTCGATCAGCAGTTTCCCGCTTTACAAACCAGGCAGAACATAGACATAGAACGACACAAAAGAAAATACAATTACAAATAAATACACAGAAAATAACAGTACATAGAAAGGACAAGATGAGGTCAGCCCCAATCGGGCCCCTCTGTGACGAACTTATCGTGGTGAAAGAATCTAAGGTAAAGTTATACTGCCATCTGGTTGTTTTGAGAAGGCAAGAGCAGGTCTTGCGGTAGTCGACTGCGGATTCTGGTAGGAACTGTAGTCTGACGACCAAGGGAATAGACGACTGCACCGGGAACTGATGGTAACTTGCTAAAGAAGGTCTGAGCTTGATGACGGATGAACTCCTCAATAGTAAGGACACCAAGTTCTCTGTGAAGTTGTGCATTGCGCACGAACCATGGAGCGTTCAAGGCGATGCGTAACACCTTGTTTTGGAGTGACTGAAGCCGCTTGAGGACGCCAGATGCAGCTCCACCCCAGACCGCACAGGCATAGGTCAGCAAAGGTCGGATCAATGCGGTGTATAGTAGAATGGCGGTATCACTTCGGATGAACGACTTCCTGTTGATCAGTGCATATAGTTTTGATAGTCTGGCATAGACAAGATTAAGTTTAGCATTAATATGTGCTCTCCAGGTGAGACGTCGATCAAAATGCACCCCCAGGTATTTCACAGTGTCGTCTGGGCGTTTCCAGGGTATTGCTATACCGTCTATGGTGAGGACTGGTGAAGATCCAGGTCGACGGAGAGTAAAGATCATAGCTTCGCATTTTGACTGGTTAAGCACGAGACGCCAATCACGGAACCAGGAGGTGAGAGTATTTAATGCTGATTGAAGATTTTCGGTGGCGGTCAGTAGATTCTCATCTGATACAAACAAGGCGGTATCATCCGCATATACAGCAATATGAGCAGAAGGTAAAGCAGGAATGTCAGCGGTGTACAGAGTAAATAGGAGAGGTCCAAGTATCGAACCTTGAGGTACTCCGGCCAAAACAGGCCATGGGGTGGATCGTTCAGAGCCCAACCGAACTGAGAAAGTACGGTCGGAGAGAAAGCTATGGACGAGTTTGTAAAGATAGGTAGGAACACCAAGATTTCACAGTTTGTGGAACAACCCGGGATACCACGCTTTATCAAAGGCCTGCTTGACGTCCAAAAAGGCAGCCAAGGTGTGCTGCTTATTCTCAAAAGCACGTGCGATGTGTTCGGTGACTCGTAACAGCTGATGAGTAGTAGAGTGGTGACTCCGAAATCCAAATTGAAAAGTAGGTAAGGCAGAGGTGTCGGTTAGGTATTTATTGATTCGTCTATGAAGCAGTTTTTCAAAAACCTTGGATAGTGAAGGCAGTAAGCTGATTGGGCGGTATCCAGAAGGAAGATCAGGAGGTTTACCGGGTTTATGGAGAACAATAAGATCTGCATGTTTCCATAGAGAAGGGAAATGGCCTAAACGTAAAAGAGCATTAAAGGCAGAAGCGAGGAAAGAATGCGCTTTTCGTGAGAGATTTTTCAGCGCGATGTTGGGTAGGTGGTCATGGCCAGGAGTTTTCTTGGACACCAATATACGCATAATAGATCGGACTTCACCAGGGGATGTAAATTTGATGGGTAACGGGACAGTAGGATAGAAAAGAGATTGGTTGTCAATATCAGTATGACTGGGAGTAGACGCGGGATTGGGAGTGAAAGCGTCCTGGAAGTGATTGGCGAAGAGCTCACATTGTTCTTGAGGACTTACATAGTGTCTACCGGCGTTCTTCAATGGCGGAATTACCGTGGGCTCTCGGATAATACGCTTGGTTTCCTTCCAGAGGGAATGGTCCAATGGCGAAATGGAAGAAAGATGGCGCTGGTAGCTCGTGAAGCGATGATGATCAAGAGCAGCTTTAACTTGTCGGATTAACTGGTTGAGACGCGAGCGTTGCCAGGGTTGCCGCTGATGATGCCACAGTCGGCGCATATGGTTCTTAGCGCGTATCAAGCGTAGAGCTTCCACAAGAAGAGCATCGTGAAAAGGTGTGTGCCCACGATTGCGACGTGGAGTGGAGTGTGCTGACTGTAAAGCTAGAACAATACTGCAGGTGAAATGTTGAATCACGTTGTCAGCATCGGTCACAGTTTGAAGTGGGAGGTTAGGGCATAGAAGGGCATCTAAACGACGACGGAACGTTTCCCAGTTAACGTGTCCTTGTATTAAGGAAGGGAAAAACGGAGAAATTGGTCTAGTGGCCTGAAATGTGGCTACTACAGGATTGTGATCCGAATCCAATTCAGGTAAGGCAGTCAAGGTAAGTGGATGAGTGAAGTTCTTCAACAACGCTATGTCGAGAATATCTGGCAATAGTTTGGGGTTGTAAGAGCATTTGGAGCCAAAACATGAAAACAATGGTCATCCGCAGCCTGCTGTAGGCGGCGACCATTAGGAGTAGTAACTCGGCAACCCCATGATTCATTCTTGCTGTTAAGATCGCCAAGCAAGAGGACAGGATCAGACGTAGAGAACAGGACCTGGAAATCTTGATTGCTCAACACTTTCGACGGAGGTTTGTAAGCAGCTATAACAGTGAGATGTTCACTGACGTTAAGAGAAAGCTTAACTGCGCAGGCCTCGAGACTAAGCAGTGTAGGTAGGAAAAGTAGGTGATGCGGGAGATTATGCCTAATGATAATAGCGACGCCACCAGAAGCAACAACTGCTGCTCGATCTTCTCTGTAGATTTTGTATCCTGATAAAGTAAATTTGTCATTAGCAGCGAGATGTGTTTCAGAGATACAAGCAACATCAACATTGTGTCGGGATAGAAACTCAAGAAAACTTTGACGTTTCAACTTAATGCCATTGGCGTTCCAGTTTAGGAATGTGAGTGAAGAGATACGAGGGGGGAGATCAGTTTCCATTGGAGAAAAGTTGCGTCAGAAGTCTGGAAACAAAGGAAGTGAGTAGGGGCAAATAAGGCTGAAGAAAAGAAACAAGGGAGTTGAGAACTACAGAGAGAAAGGCGTCAGTGTCAGAAGACGGAGAAGTAGATGATACATCTGGGGTAGGAGAAGAGGTTGACTGAGCAGTTCTGTGAGACCACTTAGGTGGTGGAGAGGCCGTGTGAGTCTCACCAGGAACACAGTTTCATTGTTAAGGGGTACAGACGGCGAGGGCGGCGTCACCTTGGTTGATGCCGCGTTAGTAGGACTACGGCGTTGTTGTCTCTCTTTGAGGGCAAGAAATGATGCACAGCCCCTATAATTCGCGGAATGTTCCCCATTGCAGTTCACACATCGAGGTGGCACGGCCTTAGACTTCGGACACGCTGAGAAGTGGTGATTTTCAGGACATTTGACGCACCGTGATGGTAAATGACAGAAATTTTTGGTGTGGCCATACGCTTGACAGTTGGTGCACTGAGGAATGAGGGAGGATTTACGACGATGTTCCACAGAGATGATTGCATGTTGCAGACGCCTTGAAAAACGCGCTTTGCGTCCTCAGTGTTATCCAATTCCACTACACAAAGTGGCATGGGTTGTTTGTTTTTGTGAAACAAGCGGACTACTTTTCTGATTGGTAACTGTTGGCCTAGTAACTCCTGGTACACTTCTTCGTCGGTTAAGGAAAAGGGAACATCTCGGATCACAACCTCGAAACGTTTACTTCGCGGGTCCTGAAAGGTATGATAAGGCAATCGGGTTTCGTCAAGGAATTTGGTGACAGAACGAAAATCGTCAGTAGTAGTGGTGTTGATTTTGAGCACTGTTCCACGTTGCTGTGTAGTAAACTCATGATGAGTGAGCGAGGTTAGGTCAGCTACTATTTGTTGGTAATGATTGACATCGTGAAGAAAGATAGGGGGGATAGTTAGCTTGGAAGGTTCTCCAGAAATAGTATGACTATGAGGATCTTCGTCCATAGTTTCTAAGGCTGCATACCTGTTGTGCACTGATGGTAGATCAACCACGTATTTGTGACGAATCCGCGCAGCGGACACCGTTAACTTCTTGCTCGGCGTTTGAAAGCTTTCCATTGACGGGGATTCAGAGTCGAAAGAAGTGTCGAGATTGCGCTTTGAAGCAGTCGTTGCACAAGAATGCACAGAAGGTGTAGTAGGAGGTCGCATGTTGGTAGTGGAACTATCATTCAGTGACGGGAGTCGATCTGAGGACGAAGATAATCTTGGCGCTGGGAACCCTGACATAACTTCAGGATGGTGAACAAGCTCCAAAGAAGAGCGAACCAACTGCCCAGTATCAGGCGCGAGAGCCATGAGATTGTAGAGCACTCACTAAGTTAATAACTTTTATGAATGAGACGAAAAAATCACAGGGAAAATAACGGCCTATTTGACCGCAACTGCACAGCACGACACAAACACTCGATAGCACGCGCTAACTCACAGAGAGGGCAGAGCACACAACCGTCCCTCTCGACCGCTAACAACGAACTTCCAGGTCTTATTCTGAGACTATAAAATTTATAGAATACAATAATTAAAATTTTTTTCAAAGCTTCAAAATTATTGTCAAGAATAAAGTTCACTGTTATTTCAGTGAAAGTTGTAGTTCGGACCAAAAAGCTCAGACCATACCATTATGTTATAACGGAAGATGCTTACATCTTTAAAACCAATAAGTAAGTTTCTTGTTGTATAACTTATTTAAATACTGTTGAAGTCTGGTTCCAAATATATCTGCTTAAAATTACATAACGTTTAAAGGCTTACATAGGAAAACTGATCTCTGGGAGCTATTCCTAAATGGGAATTATAACAAATGAGGTATCCAAATTCTCACTATAATTTTTCCAAGCTTTTACTGAAGCTAACTGCATACATTTTTTGAGCTCGCCCAGTAGTGGATTTTTATATCAGTAGATAATGATACACCTGAATGTATCTAAACTAGTCCATACACTTATCTGTGTTAGAATACTCACTCAAAGGTTCACGTATTATCCTCCGTGAAGGAGAAGTTTACGGTACTGTAGGCTTAAAGAGAATGTTTCTTTCTGGTTTGATCTTACCAGTATTGGCTTTAGTAGGTGTCTTAGATAACCAATAGTTTATAGGTAGTAAATCGTGAATTATGAATCCCTGTCACTAGTTCTTCGTAATGCCATTTATTCATACTATAAAAGTGCGGTAAAGGACCGAACGAAAATACAGTTTCCTGTGTATTTTAAACCCTACTGCATATCATACTTTCAGCATTTTGTATATAAAGCTGTATATGTAGATTAAATGTATCTTAAGTATCATAAAGACCGCGTGTGGGATTGTGATGGACAAGGCGGCGCAGGGGCTGTTTCCTCCGGGTTCTCCAGGTTCCCCCACGCCCGCCTCGGTAGCGTGATCGTTAGCGTGTCTGCCTCACGTTCAAGAGGTCGCGAGTTCGAATCCGGGTAAGGTTTTTTTCCGAGGTTTTCCCTACCCTGAGAAGACGAATGTCGGGTAACTTAAAGCTCCATGGACCTCGGGCTCATTTGAGCATCATTTCACCCATTTCATTTCATTCATTCGTCCGAAATGACACAATGTTGGAGGACGTTAATCAAAAAAAAAAAGTTTCCCCCACCATCTTATTCTACCGATGCTCCATCTTCATTCTGTGTATCATCACTGTGACCGCCTTACGGTGCCGCATGTACTAAAAGCGGGCCTTAAACACTACCAAAAAGAAATATCATAAGGAGAAATGTGTGCGCGAGAGTGCGTGTGCGTGCAATAGATGCGTGCATTTGTATGTCTACTGAATGTGTATGGCTTTGCAGTGTGTGTATACGCTGGTGTGTGTGTGTGTGTGTCTGTGTGTGTGCTGTGTATGTGTGTGTGCGTGTGTGCGTGATGTATCTGAGCAGTAGGTGCGTGTATTGGTTATGTGTGTATGAATGTGCACTGTGTGTGCCAGCGCGGGAATTTATGTTTGTGCTTGTATATATGTTCACGTGCTGTGTATGTTTGTGATATGTCTGATTGTGCACTTCGTACGTGTCTTTTTGAGTGTGTATGTATGTGTGCGTTATTACACTGTTGTGCGTGTAAGTAAAATGTGAATGTGTGCGTATGTATGTTTGTGCTGCTTGTGCTTGTGTATAGGCTCACTTCCGAACACAAAGACAATTCTTTCAGCATTTAGAGATATTGATTTGCGATAAAATAGGCATTACGATCTTCCTAAAAATGTTAAATAGGTTGATCTGGCCTACGTTTATTTCAATGTCATCCCATTTCACTGAATTTCAGCGGATATCAGTATTTTTTACTCTTAAGTGAAAAAACTGCAGCTGTTTTATTGTATTTCTACCTTGTGGTGTTCTTTTAACTTCTTTGAATACCAATATCAGCTAACAGTTCCTTTTTGGTTCTGATAGTTATAAAATTACACTATAATACGATAAGCGTTTGAAAAGTTACTTGAAAATTAGCTCCTGGCTATGAACTCAGAGAGGGCGTTCAAAATACTTCCTCAATGTCGATCCCTGTACCGTTCTTTGTCAGTCATGTTTTTGTGAATGTAGTTGAATATGCAGTGGTGGTTGTGGCACATTTGACTATTGTATCACGGAGCTATAGATTCTTTTCGATGAAAATCTACATATTCAGGGTATCATTTATTCCAGTAAATCCAATTTTCCCACCAAGGTTCCCTCATAAATGCGCCTTACAATCCGTGGTACCACAAGCGTAGATATCTGTGTGCATTGAGCTACATCTGTAGGTTCACATAAGAACGATTACCGCGCAACGCCAAATTATCCCAGCATGCAAATCAAGTTTTGTTGCATATTGGTTTAGTCAGCGACGACGAATTTTTAACGAATATTGTTCGAATTAAAGGTACCTTATTCTTAACTTCCTTCAATGCAAGTTGTTATTTCTCCTTAGAACTCGTTCCTCGAATCAACGCAGGTGATATTCGTGTCGTAGGTTCACCATCCCTGCACCAGGTGATGCACTGGGTGCTTATAGCAAATTAAGTCATGAAATGCTGTATTATGTCCTTGCCTAAACATTGCAGTACCATTCCGGTCCCACAGGTTACGGCCACACGGACATTAGGGTAAGATCAGGCACTGGCTGTGTTATTCACAATCGCTCCAGGATGCATAGCACAGTCCAGTGCAGTAGTTGCAAATAGGAAACCTCCCTGTGGATTAATTTGCAATTGAAATACATCTTGAAGCATGTCTCATGTGCAGCACTCTAGTTATAAATTGATGCATACAGCTGTGGAGGAGTTAGGTTCAAAGCATTTCTCTACATATTGAGAAAACTATGATACAGAAATTCATTTGACACTGGTGGTTATCACGCACTCCGGCAGTAGGACGCTGCGTGGTCAAACGGTTTCTGAACTAGAGAGACGCTAGTTGGAACTTGAGGTGAGCGGTTGGACTTGAAGATGGGCGAGTCAACCATTAGTGTGTCGGTAAATGGGGTAAAGTTCTACAATAATTAATAGTCGGCACCTCTCAATCTACGTCGATGAGTTATTTCAAAAGTAATAAACTAATGGCAACTTTAACTCCTGTGTCGTGCCTTGCATTCATACCCATGCATACCCTAATGATACAAGGACTCATGACCTTTACTGGAGCAGCCATGGCAACGAGACGGAAGGAAGTCCAACTACTTCATTTTATATAAAATTAGCGCCCACAACGAGAGACTTCCAAAGCGACATCAAATTGGTAACAACGCGAGACATCACATTGGCGACAACGTGACGACTTCCTCATTTCCTCTTCAAATTGGCTTCCAACTGCAAGGTTTCCTTTTCCGTTACAACTATATGCATAAGGTGTGTTAAACAAGTTTTGCTTTTGAGACACTGAAAATGTATATGGTCATACACTACAACATGTTACAAAATAATGTGTATGTGTACATTTATGAGTGGTATACATAATTCAGTTTTCTAACATATACCTCAAGCTTTCATTGTGTTTTACCTTATCCATACATCAAAGGCAATTTAACGGCAACGTTGAATCTCACTATAACCCTGCTTTGGTTTCAAATTAGCTGCTCATTTACAGGTACATGTTTAGCGACTGTAAGTCGTTTGATTGAGTGTACCTAATAGGCAGCTTTGTTTACGTTATCGCTTCCTGGTACTTCGTGGGCTAAGTCCATGTGCACTAAACTTGAAGAGGCAGGTGCTGAAATGCCTCGCCCTGATGATGTCACTTGTCTAGCCGCTGGGCCTAAAATTCCACCCACCTTGCCTTGTGTTCCTCTCACGAGAATGTGACTTTAAGGTATGTGTTGATACCAGGAATGCTAGCGTTATCTGAGAAAGACTGCGGCTAAACTTTCGAAGTGTCAACAAAGGTTTGGCCTCTCAGAAAACATACCACCTCTGCTAGAAATACTGGGATACCAGCTTTGCACTATGTATTTAATGTGGATAGTAGATCAACTTCTAACACAATCGTCAGTTACCATATGGTACTTTTACCACTTTTTCCTCCAGTGAAAAGAACACCTCTCAGACATTTTCTCATCAAACGCGTTGTAGTACGTTCTCAGAGGGGTGTAACACTCGTCGTAAAAGTTACCACGCAAACAAGGCATTTCTTCTGAACACAAGCACTTCCGCGTCGTGTGTGTACGTGGAAACCTCGTTCACGTTGCGTTTCGTTTGGTCGATATCAAAGATCCATGAGATGCTCTAATCGGGCTACTTGTTATCATCGTAAGCGTAGGACAACTTGGCTTTGTCAAGGGTGTGTTGCGGCTATCTTCCGTGAATTAAGCAGAAGCATTATCTGTATGGAATAAATAAAATTTGGTACAGCTATTAAAAGTATTTAATATATTGGATAGTTTACCTTATCTTATTTTACACATCTGCTCGTGACAATGCTAGGAAAATTATTTAGTGCATGTTTTAAAATCAATGTCGCTACCGTATTGGTACTCTTCGGACTGACGCCGTGCTTGCTAGGCTACATCTCCACCAGAGATGTTCTACATTAGGTACATCCTTTCCCTCAGAGCTAACATTCGCTTCATAAATTGACTTAGAATAATGACCATATGACACATTTTTAAGTAGACTTAGTATTTTATTGAAGAAAGTAACAGGATGATTCTTAAAGCCGTTCCAGAGTACCATATACGCGATAACAGTCATAGTTTGCCTTGTACACGGAATAATGCATTATGTACGTAATGTGCAGGCGGCGCCGTGACCGAGCGGTTAGACCGTACACCTATAAACAAGGCAGCCCAGGTTCGATCCCAGGGACCCACATGTGGTATTCGTGGTGGACGAAGCGGCATCTGGGCATGTTTTCTCCGGGTTCTCCGGTTTCTCCTACCACTCGTTCCACCAACTGCTCCATCATACCTTTCCCTTCATCCATTTTGCCTGCATTTCATATCATCATCTTTCTCACTATCATACTTGGCGCTTGGCTGACCACCCGCTTCCAGGTCTTCACTTTGTCCGGTCCATAGGTTCCTGTGCTCTCCGACAGGCATCTGACCCTAGGCACAGGCTTGTAAGTCCTAGGGGGTGTCAGTCCCCCATACGGGGAGGGTAATCAGATGATGAAGAAGAAGCACATAATGTACGTAATGTTAATCTACCAAATTTTGTTTTTACTTAATAGCAAGAAGCACTTGCTTATCCGTTGTCAGCTACGTTGTGCAAATCTCCGTATCTGGTAGTGAGTACTTCTTCTAAAATAACATTACAGCTAATTGTTTCAGAGCACTAAGACTGATTATATATTCTTCGTGCACTTCACACACAATTTTAGAATCCAGTGCAGTAGCTAACCTTGTTATGATGTTTGCATCCAGTTTGCAATGGTAATAACATTTTCTCCCTGCCGAGATTAAGTAAAACACAGAACGCGTGGCACCGTTAATGGAGGCGATTGCAATAATGAAGTGAATGGTATAATCTTAAGCAGATATTGGACATCTGAGCATGCGCAATGGACTGAAATGGGGTGTCGCACATTTCACAAAACCTACTTTATCCTCGGACCTCAGTCACGATTTGATCAGGTGTGGAGGATTTATATTTTTCATCGTTGCAGATCTCTAACTGAAGGTTGAAGTGGTCTGGTGACCATATTGTTATACTTCGTGGTTGTTCGTTCTAGTGGTTGTCATGCTAATCTCTGGTCTCTGTGGTCGCAGCTTTAAACCCAAAGCAGGGTGAAGGAGATGTTCTTGTGCGTAAGACCCTGATCATAGCTTCTTCCGGATATTTATTTGCATATTGTAAAACCACCACATACTTTGACTAAAATTGTAGGTCACTTCACGCCCGCACAGTCTTGCTTCTCTCCCATGGTGCTATCTATCTTCGATGGCCTAATTGCCTGCCATTGTGTACATCTAGCGATAGAGTGACTAGAAATTCACCTCAATACAGAAAGCACCGTTTAGGTGTCCGTACGGCGTGACAGAGGCCAAACTAAGGACCACGAAAACGTGTATTACAATTCTTCATACAAATCCTTTGACGGTAAACATTGATCTGCTATTGGACATATTGTTAGCCCATTTCCTATACTGTAGAAATGCAAAGTTTTTGACGCTAACAAGAACGATTTGAAAATGACACATTAACTTCATGCTTGCATATGTGGATGAATCGAGAGAAACGGAGTGGTTCGATTAAATTATGAACGCTGTTTCAGACAATAAAACAAAACCCACTGCTTCAAAATTAGATTAATTGCTTACTCTATGCCAAGTGGAAATAGTTATAACTGCACTCCATGCTCCATAATTTCAAAGAGCCCGAAGTTACTTCGGGTTATTGAAACCTGGAAACGTAATGAAGGCAATATTTATTTTAACACGGTTTTGTTATGTTTTAAATGAAATGAATATATACATTTATTTCCAGATACATTTATTTTCACAATATCCATCAACGCTTTGGTGTTTAAGCTTATTTTTCTTCCAAGTTCACTTCCATTTTAAAATGAAATGTCTCTCCAGTGTCTCATCTGTAGCATATCCGTGAAAAATTAAATAATAGTAATAATAAGACTACTACTATTAATAATAAAAATGATGATGATGATGATAAACAGCTAACTGAAAAAACCTAAAGACGGCTATAGACTAAAATTTGTATTCAAGTGCAGCATCTTCAAAGGATGGGACACAAACATTTTTAAGCAATTACTCCCACGCCAAACTAACCTTTGCACGAAGAATTCTTCAGTTTCTTCCAATTTTCTTTAAAAAAGTGTATTGAGATATCACATGTTTAAGACACTTTAAAATGAAGTTTATATCTTAAATTTTCTTGGAATAGCCTCTGAAGTCCTCTTCATTCTGGTTTAATGCATAACTGGTAAACCGTGAGGAATAGGCAAAATCATACTATACAAAAATATGGTGCTCGTTAAAGCATACGTCTTATCCATGTCATTTGTTTTTGTATTTAACCATTTCAAAGATATTTCTTCATATTGGTATGAATTTTCAAATGCACTTCCACCTTTGTCAAATTAGAATAGATTACTTTTATGTGAATTTCAGAGCCTTCATTTAGTGACTAGCCCTCATATCATTTGACTGTCGCTTAAAGCCTGTTGTATTCCCCAATTTCCCTTGCACCTGCAAGAAAATTAGCAGTAGCATACTTTTTGCAAACACTTACGAGTAACATGAGGTAGACAGAGGAATGAGTGATTGTAAGAATAGTTCACACAATAGTAGGGAAAGTCATGTGAGTGTAACACCTCCGACTTATTTTTAATTCATGGGCCTCAAGATTTTTATTTGCGATGGAATTTCAATAGGTACGAAATATTTGGGCTAGATCCAATGCTTCCTCTACCTTCTAGGCACGCGATAAGTAAAGTAAAAAGTGACAAATTTTTCAACTATAGAGAAATACTTGAGCTTGGCCACTCGTTAAAAATGAAAAGAGTAAAAACAGTGAAGTCAGCTGTTTTGGAAATTGTGCTCTGAATTGAAGGATATGCTATTTCTGGTAATTTACATTTATCTTACCCCACCTCCTTTGTTCACAGTATATCTTATTCCTATCTACATTTTAATAACTAAAAAGCACTTTCAGCACTGTGTATCCTTAAGTTTTTACAGCCAGAAGTATTATTAAATAAGTTTCCCTTCACTTGCGATGAAGCGGTTGGCTTAATAACATCCAATCTTACTTTTGGACCTGAACGTTCGTTTCGCTCAACTAAAAACGCTGAGTTGACTTTCTTGACAATTCTTTATGTACTTAAGGCAAGCAAATGTAGCTATATAAAGGTTTAGAAAACCAAATAGGATTAAATAAGGGCAAGTGCTGCAAAAAGAGTTGATCCGGAAGAAAAGTTATTAAATCCTGAAATGAATGCAGGAAATGAAACAGAAACCTTTTGAAGGGGGCGGTTGGTGAGAGGGAGGTGAAAAGAGACGAAATAAAGTTCGGAGACTGTCAGACGAAGAAGTTTGCCATCTTATGCAGACTGTTTCAATAGCTGAGCTTAACCTGATTTGTATAGACCACCCTCTTGGCCACTTCTATATTTTTTCAGCCCCACATTTCTCAGTGTTTGAAGACTTCTGGTTTTTACTTAACGCCCTCAAACTTGTCTATATGAAGAAAATTCATATAACTTCCACAGCAGTGTGGAGTAAAGTTTTGTGTATAACAATGCTTTTCTACATAACATTTATGCCCGTTTTGAATTTAAATGCTGAGGTGCCTCATGAATATTTCTGCGATTTACCAAGCGAGATGTTTCCACGGTAAAGTGTGAGGCTCATATTTGGAAGGTTACGGTTCACTTCCCATTTGGCCCGCCATTTTGACCTTTGGTTCTCTCGCAGTCTTCCTGGTTAATAGGCGAATGCTGATTTGAACATAGAATACCGCAAATGTTCTTATTCCCCCATTTCCTGTTATTTCATTCATCAAGTTTCAGGATCGAGGGTCAGGCGAGTGGACGGCGGACGAGGCATATGGCGGTGTAGGATGGAGTTTGCAATGTAGAACTGTCTGTCTTGCCGTAAGGTGCGTGATGAGTCCTCATAGAGACCTGGTGTCTTGCCGGCGTTAGGATGTAATATCTGAGTAAGTTAGGGGCTCCGTCTGTGTTCGACCCTGCGTCCCAGATTTGCGTTCTTCACTTCATTGCTTCCTTTTGTAGGTTCCCAGAAGTATAATAGGCTTTCACGTGCACTTATGTGCCAAAATGCCCCTCACAATTGTGATAAACATAACCATTTCTGCGATTATATATGTTAAAACCAGCTACAGGTGAAACGTTTTTCTTTGTCTTCTCGTTCCTGCAAAGGCCGATCCAAAATTACTTCACACATGGCTTGTATTATTTTAATGCTTTTGACAGTAAACCTTATACATTTTATGGTAAAACTGATGTGTTATACTTCAATAACTTTAAGATTTTTTTTATACTACAGGGTTTTGGTTTTGTTGGTTCAGGAGAAATAGGTAGGGATATGACGTTCCCAGTTTTATCTCCTGAGAACGTGTGCTTATTGTGTTTTAAGTGGTACAAATAATAAAATTAAACAAAATAAGTTGAGAGAATTTTAATTATTCGAACAGCGTTGATATAAATTATGTAAAGCTTTTAGAACTCTAAGCTTTGAGTTTTCTTCTGAAGTGAAAGTCTACGAACCTTTAAGTGCAATGGCACAGGGTTTTTCTTAGCTTTGTTGCCTCTTTTGCGGCATCGATCTGTGACAGCTATATTTACCTAGGTCATGAATTGTCACACTCACATCACTTGACTGCGATAGGAGCTGTTTTCGAAGATATTTTAACTGTCATTGTTGTATTTATTAAATACCGCACATATGATTACAGGGAACTCTTATAGTTATAAATGTTATCAGTTCTTTGTAATATATTTTAAGATATATCTATGCGCTTTAGCGCAAGAAATGCTTCCAGTACGATTCCTTTATGAAAACACGACCCTACAAGAAAGCTAAATTGAAATGTATAACACAATATTCAGTGTAACATCAAATGACGTGACTTAATCTCACTGGTGTGAGTTTAGCACATCTCTAAATCCTTTGTTTTAAAATTACGGCTTATTTCTAAGGATACCACAGAACTATAAAAAACTAAACACCTAACGCTACAGCTCATGAAGGGCCAAAGCTTGCCACCCAGCCGCTGCGTCCCCCACCTCTGCCCACTGCAGGCGTTATTGGTGGGGTGCAGTACTGGAGAGTGGGATGTGGTCAGCGCCCCGAGCCCTCCCAGTGAATTATGCGGCCTTCGCGACCTGGAGCCGCTACTTCTCCATCAAGTAGCTCTTCAATTGATCCCCAGGGACCTAACGAGGCTGAGTGGTAGACCTCCCAGCGGGAGAAAAATCTCCATGCTGGTACCAGGGTCGAACCCGGGTCCTCCACGCCAGAGGCAAGCACGCTACCAACTGCGCTACTGCGACCACAGAACTATGTCTCTTCGTAAACCATAATACTGAAGTATTCAAATCTGATTCGAACTTCACTTGTTTCGGAGGTCTTCAGTCATAAACCATTGGTACTTTAAGGCCATGGTGTGAATAATGCACTGTTGCAGCAAATAAAATGTCAAATATTTGCAAAAGTTAGTTGCGCAGTGCTGCCTACAGGGAATTCAAGTGATCCAGAAATCAACAGCAACATGAAGACCACGATAAATATAATTTTCCAGAGACTCACTACCCTAATGAATAGAGATGTTAAACGTTAACTAGTCACGTTGAAAGTTATTTTTATTGCGTTTTTATAAGCATATTGCATTGTAACCACATTGTTACCACTCGTAAGTCCATGGGAGTACCTGTTTCATTAAGCTAATATACTATTGTCCTTCTTGTACAGAAATCAACAGAAAGAACTAAACATATCTTCCCTAGCCAAACCGCATTTCTTAAGGGTACTTCATGACGTCATGACTTCATTTTATTGGCTGGTGCAGTTACTTTGTAGGTGCTATCATGCCTTGTGCGGTGTATCGGACCAACAAGCTTACCTATGATAGTTCTGCAAAATCATTGGCTAGCTGTCACCAAACAGAAATAGAAAGAAAGATGGAATCGCATGTTCTTAAAACAGGTAAGCTGTAACCTGCCCAGCAATAAGGGTGAAGAAAGCTCCAACATATATCTTAAAGACACACCCTGTTAACACCCTTACACACGATCAGAAATCTAGTTACTTTACTTCCCGTGGGAGTTGTGCTACTGCGCATCCACTTTAGTTTTAAGGCTTGTATTCATAAACGGTACTTTCAATCCGGACTTTTCAGAGATTGGTTTGTTCAACTTTCCTGAAAGTGTTATTCAAAGACATGAATTCTGATACTTCAACTTCGACTTCGTAAAGTTCAGATTTTGTTGCCAAGTTACAACGTTGGCTAAAGCGGTTTCCAAAACCACAGCCCTCTATATTATCTAAATCAATACCGGTAGATCAAGAATCTACTGACAGTTGCATTTGAGAAGGCATTGACCAAAGTGTCTACATTTCCCTCCACAGCTTTGGCCATGGTGGAATGATATCACTCGACAATGGCTTTGGGGTTCTTTTTAAACCACATGGTGTTGTGAACAGGGGCCTCTGCTGTCGTGTTTTGCGAGTTTGTTCTCAGTTTTGTGTATTTGGTAATGGATGATAAAAGGGCGGCGCCAATAGGTGAGGGGCCCTAATGACCAAGTTGTCGACGGGCCCTTAAACCAAACACACTCACACTCACTCACCCAATAGGTGATTATGAAAGAAATGTGTTAATAGAATTAGTTAATTGTTATTCAGTATAACAATAATGGTTTATTGGCATCACTAGCCTGAATTGCCTTTTGATTTGATCGTAGTGAAAGTTATTTTAATCGCTAGATTTTAACTGTCTATCCTCTCCTGATATGGGATCAAGATCAAAGCCTCAAATTACGAATGCGCATATAACCTAAACCTCATTTTAACGAAAGGTGGCAATTATTAAACTTTATTTTAAATATTAGAAAATCAACTAATTCACACGTGTATCATAAGATTGCAGTGCAACTAAAAATTGTATCATGGGTAGAACATGTAATCTTCTTGCAGTTTCTTTAACGACGTTGTGTACAAATATCGCCAGTGTATCCACCACGATCTGTTTATGAAATTTGTATCTAGATCTGAATTAGTTGTTCCCATAAAACTCAAGCGTGTTTTGTGCACTTCTATAGAACATTGCTTAATTGTTGGATTTGTTCCGTATTTTTGGCAAATTTCACTACTGCTAGATTGTCAACCATTACGCAATGTCAAGTTAAGGATGAAAGTCGAGAAAATTGGTGTCTTTGGTAAAGTCCCGATCGAGACTATGTCTCTGGAAAGACTTGTTCTTGATTAACAAATCTCTACTTCATTCAAAGCCTCGTTTTTGAATACAAGCCTAAGTATCTCTTTCTTGCCGTGAATTCAAGAATGCGTTGTACCACCTCAAACATAATATAACTATGAATACCGAGATCCGATGCGAGCTGATTCAAATTTGGGCACGCAAATTGCCAAGAGCCAATCCAATCCGCATCAGACACTGTACTTCTTCATAAACAAGATAGCATGTGGAGGGGTTTGTTTCGTTTGGGCTTGTTTTTTCCAGTGTTTGTAGTGATTTCTTGCCGTTTTTGTCTACTCTATATCACGGAATGGCATACTGCAACAATAAGACTTTTGTAGAGTAGAAAATTGAGGCAGAATTGCTGCGAGTGCTAGTCATAGTGAAATTTTCATCAATGATAACAATAATTATAATCATTCGGTAAAGAGCATTAAAAAGTTTTAAAACTTGAATACTGGGGCGATATCTTTGAAAGAGTGTAAGCCATTTTAGGAAATATTCAATTCAATAACTTCAAAATCGAGGTGAGTGGAAGCCTATGTTTAAAACCTTACGTTTCATCTTACTTACGGCTGTAAGTCAGTTTAAGCAGTAATACAGCGCCTTAGCTTGATAGAGAAAGGATTTATGTGAATATCCACTGATCGTAATAGCCTAGTGATAAAGTGTGAGGTTCGTATTTGGAAGGTCCAGGGTGCAATTCTTGTTGAACTAACCGTTGTAACTTTTTCTTTCTTAGCTTTCTCAGAACATTCGGTGGTTTCTGTAAGTGTCCTGTTTCCCACTTTCTCGTCGGTGGATAGGCGAGTGACCGGCGCGGCAGGACAGCAGTGAGTATGATTATACCTCAATAATGACACTAGAAGACGCAATTGAAATACCTATATATCTGGAAATAAACAACACTTGTGCTTAAGAGGTGGAATCAGGAACCGGGATTTGAACCACGGATCCTCCGCTTATAGAGCGACTGCTCTAACCACTAAGCTACCATGGTCAACTTGCCAGTACGACATTAAATTCCCCAGCTGATTCGTACTTTTTTCCCCGGTTAGACCACAAGGGAATCTCACATCAGAGATAAATACCGCAAGGGGGACTTACAATAAATTACAAGTAGTTTATGTCCCGGGTTTTAAGTAACCTTTAGATGGTAATTATTATTTGTTTATGCCAACAAGTTTACTTCTGGTGTTTTTAAACAAGCAAACAAAGAAACATTGCCCACACACGGCTTGTGTGTTTAAAAACACCAGCAGTAAGCTTGTTGGCATAGATAAATAATAACAACACTTGTGCTGTTTGCTCTATGAAATGTGCTTCACCTTTTTATTCTTTGTTGCAAACAATATGTAAGCAACAAATTCATTTAGAGTTTTGATGTAATTTACGTACTTAGATAAGGTACTAACATAAATATAATTAATGTACGAGTATATACCTACCTCGAGGATAACAGCACAGTTAAAAGAAACATCAGAAATACACTCGATTGCATGTTTCAATTGGTGCGTTCCGTAAAAGGCGTGTCCATCATATGAGGATGTACAGTAGAGTGCATAAAACTGGGTTTATGTTGGTAAGTAAATACTAAACTGCCTCCGTTACGCCCAGACCCACTCCGCATAATGGTTGTCTTGTTTACCCCGTTTTCTTCGGTCCTGAGCCTGAAATTTATCTTTGTTCATTTGTTATAGTTTGAGTGGTTGGGCTCCAAACCAACAGTCGTGGCGAAGCTTGCCTTCCAGCCACTATAAAAGGAATAGATTCTATCGGATACCCTATACTACCAATAAAGATTACACCATTACATGGCACATTTATTCGTTATTTATCCACAATTTAGAGGATTCCTAACAGTATGCAGTATTTCATTCCTTTGCAATAAATCTACATATGTGCTGCTGATATAGTAATGAGTGCAATAGACTCTAAAACACTTGGATTGTTAAATATACTGTCCAAGAAATTTCCTTTTCCTTTCTATCCTTTACATTCATAGTTTCTATACCAAGAACAAAGTAGATACTGAAGGTATAGCATTCCAGGAAGAATTTGATATAAATATTTCACTGTGAACATACATTATGAGACTCTATGAAAAAAGCATTTTAGAAGGTCCACGTGTGTGTCTTTGTGTGCCTGTGTGTGTATGAGCAACCTAACTCCAAATTCAGTGGTCCGTTAAGTGCAACCAACAGTTGCTGTTTGTGAGTGAGTGAGTGAGTGAGTGAGTGAGTGAGTGAGTTGTGTTTAAGGGCCCGTCGACAACTAGGTCATTAGGGCTCGAGTTGCTGTTTGAGTTCAGTGCCTTTCAAGGATACGACCCAAAAATTTTTCAGAAACCGCTCTTTACATTGAACATAATTTTGACTTTCTGAAAAATATCAACAACGATTTTCATTAAAATAGCATCTGTTAATGGGTTAAGATATAAAGTTCGTTTGGAATGAAAATATCTTCCATCTTTTGGGAACAGCTTCTGCAGTCTTCTTTATTCTGACTAGAATTAGCACAACTGGTGAACTGTAAGATAAACAAAATTCTACTACATAAAATGTTTTGAAATCATTAAAGCACAGACTTTAAGCGAAATACTTTTTAATTATTATTTTGAAGGCAGACAATTTCCAGGACATTCCTTGTTATTCGTTTATATTGTCAGTTACTTATACTTTGTTCAGTGGGAAAACGTTATTCGCTTTTTTTTTTTTTTTCTTCTGCTGGTCATGGAAAGAGAAACCAACACAGCTCTTAAAGCATTTGACTATCGCTTAAGTCTATCGTTTTTCCCTATTTCCTTTGTATCTGCAAGGAAATATGTAATAAAATCATTTCTACAAATGTTAAACTCGGTTAATGTGAAGCAGATAGAAGATTAACTCTGTTTAAGAATATTTTGTTGAAGAATGGGTAGAGAAAGTAATGCCAGGGTAACACATCAAATTTTTAAATATTGCTTGCAATCAATTAGTCAATATAATCTACATTCTCGGTCTGTGGAACTGAATTATCGCTAAGGTACAATAGGCGCTCATTATTTATGTTGTTATTGATGGCATGGTTTACTCCGGAGTAGAAATTCACCGACCGCTACGCCCTTGCACATGCGCACAAAACAACTTTTTCTCTCTCTTTAAACGTAAGCTGAAGCCCGCAGGAAAACAAAACAAACCAGCACATCATCTACATCTGTAGCTCTACGCTCACAGCCAACGCAGAATTGAAAAATTAAAATGAATGTTAAACTCGGCAGCTTAAAGCGATAAAAATCAAGTTTCTCTGGTGCCCAAACAATAACATACCCTTTAACGTCATGATCAGAAAACAAGAACAGAAAACGCCTACGTAAATAACACACGTGTTGGCAATACTGCACGTGCTGTTTACATTTAATTCCTTGTCACTAAAGGATATTATGACTGAAGTGGTAATCTAGATTATCTTTATATTTGCTAAATATACCAACGGAAGTAGTGGTGAAGTGTATTTTGTGTTATTTGGATGAACACATTATCACCTATGCCCTGTGTCGGTCTGGGTGGCTCAGTTGGTTAGACGTTAGCCTACTAATCCCAAGGTCGCGGGTTCAAATCCGGCCCAGACCAATGGTTTTTAAGTGTTCTTAAAAATGACAGCTCCATGTCAGTAGATTTACTGGCATGTAAAAGAACTCCTGCGCGACAAAATTCCGGCACACCGGTGACGCTGATGTGGCAATTGACAGCGTCGTTAAACAACAAAGTGTTACTACCTACGCCCTGTGATGTTGCAAGCGTATTTAATGGAAAACTTTGTAAGTTTTATGTATTAGGGACACTTGACTTCGTTTCAAAAAGAAATACGATCTTCAGACTGTATATTTATTTTATTTGGCGATGGAATTGTACCACTAATTCTCAATACTGGATACCGAAACTGGCTTTGAAGCACAGATTCTTGATACTCGACTCTCTCTTTATACAATCTATAAAGATGATAGCTTATTCAGTTAATTATGTTCTTAACAACAGTTTTCTGAAATGTTTTTCTGCATATGTGACACACTATTCTGTTATTGATTATTAATACTGTATACTTCAAAACAGTTCAACATTTCACTCGTTTTATTTAATAGCACTTTGTACATTGGTAAAACAAGATATTTATGTAAATTAGTCGCACGGTATACCTGTAAGGTACGGTAGTGACTCTAGTTTGGCTTGCGAAACACAACTATCAGATGGAAGGGAAGAACAGTTGTTTCCACTTTCTGTATATAATATCCTAAGTTCTGATTGGTTTCTGCTGGAATCACAGATTTTATTCACCAGAGCAGCTGAGAGTAAGTCACCAAGCCAAGCTACTCCAGAAACTTAATTCAGTATCTCAGCTAAATTAGTTTCATTCACAACTCGGTTAATGCTGCATGTTACATTAGTACCTCTGCTCCTTTTTCCATTGCTTTACATGTTTTCATCTAGACACAATAGTTTAAGAAGTGTTACATAAATTCACTCATAGGATACCTAATCAACGTTCTATCAAGAACTGTTATCCAGCAAGTCTTTGGGTACACGTTCGAGGAAGAAACATGAGGTCTTCGACTGTTTTCATTCCTTAGCTAGCGTAAAGTTAAACACAAATTTTCAATAATGCAGAAATTAAAATTTTAAAAGTATTGAAAAGGCATCAAAGATTTATCTGAAAGTATTAGGCATACTTTGATACCACCGAGTATCAAGGTATCGAGAGTATCGAGCTGCAGTCATTAATTTTACTGTCCCGAAGGTAATTCATCTGCAAGGTATTGATATTTCAAATGTTTCCTGATCTAATATAGATACACCAGCGAGGTACATACCTAAACAGGACACTCAAATTGTGTTTAAGCTAATTAATTGCTGATCCATATAAAATGTGATAAAATAAGTTAAATAGTTCTGTTGTTTCTTGCAATAAATAAGTGAAATAGTAAAGGAGTTATTCCGAACTTGCCTTAAGCTTACTGAATTAGTCTTGTAGGTAATAGTAGCCCAATTTAAGCATGTTGAAGAAAACTTGGCGCCTGTATGGCAAGCCGTAGAGCTCAGGGCTTTAAGCATAGGAATAAGAGACGGGCAAATAGGAATAGTACATTGTGACGCGTATTGAGAGTGGTGCAATGGGTTGGGCAGAGTAAACTGGAATAGGGTATGTTTAGTTAAAGTAATAATCAAGATCTCCACGGTTTGCATTAAAAACGCGTGTAACAAGCAAACATGTAATATCAAAGGTTATTACGAAGTTCATTTTGAACAACATTATAAGCACTTCAAAGGAGCAATGTGATATACTCATTAGAATCTTATTGGTGAAGTGTTTTCAACCAATCCCTATTTTAATGTAGTTAAATTTGTATTTTTCTGATGCAACTTTTTTCGCAGATAAATTAGAAACACAGCATTTACAAACGAGGTTTACAAGCAATGATGAATCGATTTTGTTTAAATTATCACTCTTAATCCATCATAAATGGGAATTGTAGGAATGTTAGTCCTTTCTTGCGCACAAGCAAACTAGAAGTTTTTAATTTTAAACCGCTTAAAATACGTCACATGCACATTTTGCTTTTAGCACAGAGTAAGCGGCTCGAACAATTGGCAGCTTCCTATTGCAGGAACAATAAGCCATACGCTCCGATTTTTCTGCACACTATCATTAGGCATAATACTGTTAAACATGCGTTAATGTGTAGCAAGGCGAGACTTGCTGGTACTAGGATAAAGCCCCATTAAAAATTTTTATGAAGATATGTCATTTGGCTACTGGTAAGGTTTAATTTGTATACAAAGTTTGCAGTTTAGCCAACGGAATGACCTTATAAACATTTCACTATAGAGAAAAGGAACAAATCAGATGTAAAATGCAGCTGTGCTGAAGACGCTCATTCATAATGTGACAAATTACAAAAGTCAAGTTTCTTTCTTTACTTTATTTTCTTCTAACTGAATGCACAACATGGTTATCTTTTACTGACGCTAATACAGTCTTTAGTATTTCGTGATCTTACAACTCGCAATTGTTTTCTTCTCATAACCTTGACTCACTTCTTTCACTGTCTTGCTTCATTTTCTCTGTCTCTCTAACACTAATTCAAGTGATACAATCATTAAACACTCATAACCGCTTCGCTACACACGCAGCTGACACAAGCATGCTCACTTTATTTTCCTGCTTCTACTCCTAATGCCAATAGCCTTTAGTTTTAACCAATATAAATAAACAACGGTATCTCCATCATTGCTAGTGTAATTCATAGTACACTCTATCAATGACCTTCTTGTTTCTTAAATGTATTTGAATTAGCTGGAACACATCCCACAAGAAGTTAACTATATCTGGCTTCTGATGGTCTGCAAGGTCCTTAACAAGTCTGCTGGCCCTACCCTTTGTGTAGTGAAGGATGAAAGGGGCACAGCTTACCTGTTTCAAGAACATGTGTTTCCATGCTTCTTTCTACTTCGCTATTCTATAGGAGTTTTCACGTTATGAAGGCACAATGGTTCTTATGGAGAATCAGCGCGGCATTGCCACGTATGTTGCGCCGCCGCGATTACCGGGGTTTTGCTAGTTGATTCCTGAACCACTGTTCATATCTATTGCTATCCATTTCATGACGATAATCAGCAGAACCTTTTTTCGTCAAGAAAACAAGTTTTGCACCATGTACAAATCGTACCATCGGCATGCAATATTACAAATCGTGGTCCGCGAGCAGTAGATGATTTAAGACCGGCCAAAAGCGCTTCATTAGAAGTTTTTGTAGTCTTATCCTTCCAAACTTTTGATACAGTTTGCCCTATATTTACCCAACTTTCATCAAGGTACACGATTTTCCTTACCTCTTTGCTGAATTGTTTTTTTTTCCGTAAACAGGAATGTCGCCACGCTATATCATTTGTCTCGATCATAAACTATTTATTTCTTCTCGTTTCAAAATGAAATCCCATTTCCTCCCTAAGCTATAAAAGGTTGAATATTTAAAATTTGGCAAGTCCTCGTCCTCATTGTCTTATTTCAACACGGTCAGAATTGTAGGGGGAATACTTTGAAATAGAAATTCATGAAATTTGTGCCATATTTACGTTCAGAATCATTATATTTTATCTTCCTGCTGGTTTTGCATGTATGCCGCGGTGTAGTGATGGGACCCTCTTTACATTCTTTTCTTAATATAAAAAATGTAGGCCTACTTACACCATTCGCCTTATGAAGCTCACTAACAATAAACGAGTCACTGCATCCGGGGTTCTTTTTCTTTCAATAATCATACACTCTAAGAATTGTTTTTCGCTCGCCACTTTGAATAATTTCGCCTTTTTTCTGCGATCCATTCCGCACTGATCACTTAACTGCAATGCACATAATTACCAAGAGAGCTTGTAAAACTCGCTCACGCCTCACATTCTCAAAACCTATTGAAAACCTGCGCTGAAGTACAATGCCTTATCGGCCCTTCAACTGTCACACATCTGGTTTCCATCATCTGCAAGACACGAGGACTGGCTTTCGTTCATGGGGTGCTTTGTGCGCCGCAAACATTTGCTTCAAATGATGATTCATGAATACTTCGGTTCTGGAGACGTTCTGTATGTATATAAAAATAATTTCGTTATTTACTTGACAACTTTGTCGCTGGAAGTTTTTACGTGGACTTACAGAACGAGAATTAGTCAGCGACTACATTTTCCACTGTATAAACAAAGAATCTTAACATTTTGTTTTAAACTTTATTTTTTTAGAAAAATATGTTTAGACATATTGATATAATCTAAATACCAACGTGGCCTATAAAAGCAAGCGAATAATCTAGATTTTTTTCATTGCAATTATTTCGATTTGAAACCATGTTTTGACGTTCAGAGCGAGAAAGATGTTAAAAAATCTGCTTTCAACAAAATTTTAGATTTTATCATTTTAAAAACTATACAATTATATAAAAGGTTTATCGTGCATACCATAGTATTCTTCGACACATTTCACACCGAAATGCATGTTCATACTTTCTCTTAGTCGCATTTGAAAACACGCACATTTGGCAACAGCGCACGTGAATCTTCCATAAGAATAACATGGTCCATAAGAGCCTGTTGTGCCTTCATGACGTGAAAATTCCTGTAGTTGAGGAAGATGGCCTTTCCTCGCCTAGTCCTCTTTGCAGTTAGCCAATGAGGTAACAGAACTAGCATTGATATGCTTATTGGTCCGATACACAGTAAAAAACGTGATAGCACCTACAACGAGACAGTGCCAGCTAAAAAATTAAGTCATGACTTCAAGGGGTACCCTAAAAGGTTAAACAATGTAGTGTGGGTAGGGAAATAGCGTTAGTTTACTATTGTTTCCACACCTGAGTAGAATCAATAACTTTCTTCTTCCTGATTTGTGTGTTATTATATGACATGTAGTTATTCCTTCTACCAAATATTCACATTGTGCTTCCTTCGTGACATTTATTTGCTTTTTATTCCCATTTAACTTATCTGGAGAGTTTACAATGAATCCAATAAACTTTTTGGAGCGTATTTCGAACAGAGTAACCGAAGATACATTTGGTAACATTATGGAGGACAGGCCGAATCTGTGTTTATGGAATGCAATTCTCAGTCTAATTAACCCAAAATATATAGAAGCAACACCTCTACTGTACAACGTGATCTATTGTACATGAACAGTGATTCACGGAACCGTGATATCGTTGGAGAGCCTTCTACAGAATCGGAATACAAAAGTCTCCATCCGCGAGCGAAATTGAACCATCAAACGTTAAAGGTCAAAAAGCTCTTGCAGGAAAAATATTGACAAGACGATTAACAGATACAGGAAACTGAAGGGACATTGTGACAAGTTAAAAGCAAAAAGGGCAAAAATAATTTATCTCCTTTATTGGAAACAAGTTCAGATACGTTAAAATTACGTGCCGTAGGATTTGCTCCTCTTTTACATAACTCCAAAAACTGCACGTTTTAATCTAAGTAAAGCAGAAAAACTGAATGGTTTTAAATAACCAATTTTTCATCTCAAGAGAGATAGTTCTGCACCAGAACTGCATATTTGTATTAAAATTTTGAGTAATAGTATGTTCAGACACAGAAATCCCATTAAAAACCATTAATAACAAAAGCAATTTCGAAATTAGTCTAGAACACCTAATTGGGGAAACTTTCATATACCTTATGAAGTAAATCTGTAATCCTTACTGTTAACATGTCTATCAGAATTTAATATATTTGAAGTAACCGACTGTTACAGAAGACGAAAAAGAAAAACTATTCATCTACAATCATTCGTGATAACTTTTAGCATTCTGAAGTCGTAAATATAGTATTTTATTATATATTTTATTATATATATTTTATTATATATATTATTATTTTTTTGTGGCACTTATACATTTTATACAATTTGTATAGTTAAATAAAGCTTTGAGACAGCGCCGATCACATTTTTAAGTGGTTGGTAATGAAACAAAGAGCATTGTTTTAAGGCTAAACGATATAGATCAAACTAGCACAGAGAAAAATGCAACTTATCTCGACTAAAGAGTAACATATAAAGAAAAATTCTGATACAAAAACACAATAATAAAGACAAATTACATGGAATTAACTCATCACACAAGTTGAATGTAACCATAAATCAAACCTAAAACTTTTAGTATATTTATTTATATTCATTTTAACTTACATACAATAGTTAATACCTATAACAATAGGTTGTTAAGTGTAACATGTAAATGTAACATTGACGATTCATAAATAACAGTGTAATTCAAACAATAGATGTTAATTATTGCTTTAGATATAAAGTTATGCAGATGCAAAACACAGAAAATGGCAAGCAAACATGATAATAAATTTAAATAGCATTACATAATTTGATCATTTTAAAAGAAAACTCGGTAACATTTCTTGCAAATTTAGTGTAGCCCAAGTCCATCAACAATGAAAGTACTCCGCACATGTGTAATGCATGAACTGAGGGAGTGCATTGACAGTGGAAGAAGTTCGTGTGACAAGACATGAATGTATGAGAATAGTGACTAATGCGAAGGCGAATAAGGGAACCTTACCGAGCGAGATAGCTTTGCGTTAACGTCTGAGGCTCGCATTAGGCAGGCCACGAGTTCCAGTGGCCAACCTTCCTGGCCCATGGGTTTCTTCGGGAGTTTTCCGGATCACTAGGCGAATGCTGGGAAGAATAATTACTTCCCCCGAATTTCCTGACCTTTCATTTTCACTTCATTTATCATTTCACTCATCGTTCTTCCATTGGTTCTTTCAGGGTCGCAAGTGTCAGCGAAGTCGTTCGGTGCAGCTTGGCAGGAATGATATGTGCTCAGGAATTCTTTCCGCCCCTCATTATCTGTGGGATCAAGGTAGACCGGTGGCATATGGGGGCGTTGGATCCCGAACCGAGATACCCCCACGAGGGCCCCGGAAGACTTAAAGACTTCGAGGTGTCGTCATATTTCGGATATCTTAAGGACCTCTGTGTGTGTCTTTGCCATTAGCCTGGATCTGGCTGCCCGGTGTGTCCTCTCACCTTATACTGCTTCTTGGGGGTGCCCCATTTGGGGGCTTTGGTGCGAACCCCGTCCGTATCTTTGCTATTGTTATTCATAAGGGTATCATTGTCCTTGTGTGGAAGACGTGTGTTTTTTAATGACTGCAAATTACACGTAGTTTGCTGGTGGAGGTTGCCATTCACGTTTGTTTCCACTGATCGCACATCTAAGCCTTTTGTTTTGTTATTACTATTCTTTTGTCATTAAAATTAAATTGTATTACTGAAATATATTTCAGCACCCATCCTTAGGTAGCGAGCCACCTCTTGAGAACAAAATAATAGAAGAAAATAATATTTCTCACATTTTTTTCTTTGTGAGCACTCAATAGTTTGTTGCACTCAAGCAAGCATACCATAAACATACATTCATTCTTTTTTTACATTTCAATATTAACGTCGGGGGGGGGGGGGGGTCGGTGCGCTCACCCACGTCAAGTGCATTCCACCTTGGCCTTGGCTGAGGCTGAAGGACACAGCGGTTGTGTGATCAGGTTACCCTCTGTATGAGGAAGATGCCTTAGGTATATATTTTTACGGTTTAGTTTGAATAATAGTCCATAAATTGAACACTTTGGAACTTGGATCACATTTTAATATAATTTTCACATGTTGAAGCAATGTCGCATTTTATCGCACTTTCGGAATACTTCATACAATGGTTTAGATGTCATAAAAATGAAATTAAAGGAGTACAAGTTTTTATGAGTATTTCACGCTTCATCGCGTTTGCTAAAACTTAAATTCCCTAACAATGATGAATGATTGTATTCACAGCCTTTTATTTGTGCTGCCACAACAGTGATGCATCCCCAATGACCAAGGCGAAACAGAAAACAGGCGGGTTACGCGCAAACTATGATTATAGCGCATTGTACCTGCTTGTGTTATTTACTTTCAATAAATAACCGTAATTCTTTATGTCTCGAAACGTAACTTTACTGCAGGACTTATCAGTTACAATAATGAAAAATTTGCCAAGGTGGACTACAAAGCTAATATAAACAGCATACTCTTTGAAACAAGGAAAAGGCATCTCCATCTTTGTTCTTAAAGTTACATGAGAATCAAAGTAGTATACATTGCATACACTGAGCAGTAGGTTGCGTGGGGTACTCCCAGGCGCTGCAGAAACTTATATTGATGTACTAGAAACTCATCCTGCTGATGCGTAACAGCTTTGCAGATGCCATGAGGATTTGCGGCAGCAGCTTCTCTGTCGCACGCAGTACTTGTTACAATCACTGGAAAAGGCTATTGGATGGATATCCTATTCGTAACCTTGAAGTCCTTGTGTCTGTCTGCCATTACTTGACACTCTCCAAAAAATAGCACTACATAAATCAATTTGTTGTTTCCGCATCCTATCCATCGCATGATGCAACAAGTGAAGAAGTAATTACTGCAACACACACATAGTTATTAAGTTCCGCATGTGACAGGCAGGAGGCTATGAATTGCAGCGACACAATAATAGGCCCTACTGAGGACATAAGTCACCTTGAGAAGTAGGCCACCCAACCTACTGCTCAGTATCTATCCGAGCTTTCATTTACAATGACGTGCATAAATAGTGGTCCATTACCGTAAATCTCGATAGTGTTTTTATCTCCTTAAAGTTTCCATTTTCGGGTAACCAACCTTTGAATCCACACAGCAGCTATAATTCTTTATATGACTTGCCTGAAAAAAATTCACGGACACAGTGGTAGAAGTGGGAAGAAGAATATTAAACATAATAAAATACAACAGTAACATTACTAAGAAACGAGCAAGCGCTGTTGAAACATTACGTGCGTTCATAATTGCATGTATTTTGTTATGGCACTTTACAATCTATAATCCATAATGTTAGATAATATACGGGAGTGAGTTCAATCCCTGGAAAATAAAGTCTCTTTGAGTAAACTGCAAAACGTTATAATTAGCTTTTTGATTGTTTATAAAGTATTATCACGGGTTACACACAATAGTTCAACCTGGCAACTACCTCTCATCTCTCGTCTTTGCTAAGAGGCAGAAGGAAGGTCCCTCACGCCGCTGTCGTCACTATGACTGAATTTACCCCGGTGTGTTCTGCAACACATTTAACGCATGGAGGGTTATCTACTTACACTGATTCCGAATGAGCTAGGCCACCCGGTAGTTTCTGAGATAATAGCTCATGAATGTGAAGCATTAAATATTAGTGGTATAAGACTTTTAATCTCCTCTTAAGTAAACAAGGGAAGGACAAGTTAACAACTCTGGGATCGGGCAAGATGGCTTCGCGATGACTGATATTCGAGAGGTCTCGTCTATTCTCAACTCTGAGCTTGGGTCCCTTTCGTGACTTTTCTGTGTCAGTAGGCGAAAGCTTGGGTGGTTTCTCAGCTACTACATGTCGTTTTCATTAATTCCCTTTCATTCGATTTCCCTCTCCTCTATCAGGTGCGCTTAAAGGTTTCCTGTTGTATGGCGGTGCCGGATAGATGTCGCGGATGCTGCTCAAAGGAAAGATTACTCGTAGTAATCACTAAAGGGCTGCTTGTTCAACCGGGCGTTCATTGCTCTCTCTAGGCAGCTCCAGCAGTGGGATCGATCTTCGAGCCTGAAATTGGTGGGGACTTCCGTTCGACTCTGTGGTCTATTTGCTTTCGCTCATTAGCCACTGTGGTTACTTCAAGTCGTCCCTTCCTCTCGGAGGAGGTAGCCGCAATGGATCTATGTAAGTTTTAGTGTTCGAGACGTTGTGTAACCTATATACAGTTTCTGTGATTGACGCATCACATTGTTCCTATGTTATGCACACTTTGGTAAGATAGATAGGAAAGTTGTGGTATGTGAATGACCCTCGCAGCATTCACCTACTTGACAAGGGAAAAACTTAAAAAAAAAAAAATAATAATAATAAAATAAAAAAAAATAAAACAGGCCGGTGTAGGGGAGGATCGAATCCGCGAACTCCCAATTGTGGGTCGCAGACGTTAACACCCGAGCCATGCAGCTCAGTTGTGCGGAAGGGAACCTTGCACCTCGATCTTCAGGGTATCGTTTGGGCTGGTGCCCCAGCAGGGGTGCTAATTGGAGGGAGATTTTAGGTGAGAGGAGAGGTAGGGCAGTCGAATCAGGAGGCATGAAGAGTAGAGGGCATGCTCCCTACGTTTTCCGGTTTGAAACTCCTCCGTGGGAGCTGGTCAAACCGCCTGTCCTCCCGCCTGCAGGCTTGCCATCTTACGAGGGGCTCGGAACACTGCCTTAGGTTCCGGGGAATGGAGAGTTACATAATCCTTTTTCCCTGTCTTACAAAGCCGAGATACCCGCTAACACTTACAACCCTGATACCACCAAGTAGATGAAAAGTGAAGTCGGGTGAAAAAGAGAGAGAAGAAATTCGGGGGATGTAATTAACTCTCCTAGCATTCACCTAGCGGGTCGTTCTCCGTGGTCTTAGGGTAACACGATACCTTATGGTGGCCACGGTCGCCAGTTCAAGCCCTGAGGAGGGCGATGGACGTTTACATGGCTTCCTTCGGAAGGCAGGTAAAGCCGGTGGTCTCGTGTCGTAGATTTACGGCACGCAAAAGTACTTTAGTTATAAAGAGGCCTCTGAATCAAATTAAGCCGTCTTTCAAGCGGAATATAGAATGGACGCTGAGAACCATAGCAGTTAAACACTCAATTCAATTCGCCTAAGCGACCCGGGGAATCACACCAAAAACCCACAGGTGAGGAACGTCGGTCCGAAATGCGAATCTCACGCGGTAACAGAGTGTTCGATTTCTGCCTAGGCAGAGAACATTTAAGCGATTTTATATTTATTTTAAGGTTAGTGGAGACCTTTTTTACTGGCAGAAGAGGGAGCGTAAATAGAGAACCTCGCGTCTTTTAACTCTTGCGCTTTTGTGCATCACCAGCTGAAAAACAGTGTCTGCATATTTTTCTATCTGTATTTGTATAAGACCAAAAGTACATAGATTATGCTCAAGTTCAGAAGCACTTTCAGCCGAGTCAGTTAGTGTAAAGAAAGAAAAGCTTTAAATGTACAGCCGTTGAGGAAAAAAAGCAGTCTTGTCTGGAACGCCAAATTCGTCTAAGTTCTACAGGGCACAGCGCCTTGTTTACAGCATCCACGATACAGTTGTGTAGTTGCACCAAGAAGTTGTCACAAGTTCGAAATCTTAATATTAGTAACCTTTATGATCAATCAAAGTGATGTACCGTGTAGGACAGATGAATTTGGCGTTCCAGACATGACGCATTTTGTCCAAGAGTGTGCACTATTATTATAAAGAGCGAAAATTTGTGCGTGACTGTGCGTGCGCGCACGTGTGTGTGAGCGCGTGCGTGCGTGCGTGTGTGTGTGTGCGCGTGTGTGTGTTTCAAGCATCACTGAACCGATTTTGATAATTCTTTCACCGTTGAAAAGCCCTATTATTTCTAACTTCAGTTCAATAATTACTGTAAGACTAAAAAGAATTTGCCAAGCCTCTGTTTACAATTCCAAGAAAAACATCACTTTTTTATTGCATCCTTAGAATGTGCGTATGAAACAAAGCCGTTTATACACTTCAGTAAAGACAAAACAGAACTTAAAAGGAAACAATTGAATGCGTCTAAAGCAATACGAATCAAATGTTATATTTATCTCCTTTCCGTGCAAGATGCCTCCACGATAACGCGCGAGACTCGCATTCGTGTGTTCCCAGGTTCGACTCCTGGTGACCGTGCACTCTGACCATACGTTTTACCGTAGCTTTCGCTGGTCAGCAAGGCGAATGCTGAGGTGGTCTTCTCTTCCCCCATTTCTCCTCATTTCATCTCCCTTTTCCATGTTAAGATTGACATTGGGCCTTTGTGCCGGTCGACGGCGGGTAGATGGCGCACAGCCTAGCAATTTGGAACCATTTTACGGCTACGTCAGTGTCCCTTTGAGCCTCCACTGCTGGACGAAGTAGTCCTGGGTTCACCTGGAGCCTATGAGCCACCCTCCAGTGACTTGGGAGGGTCGCTGCCGAGCGCCCTCCGTCAGGGTGGTCAAGCCTCAGAGAACTCTACACATCTCTGCCATCTGTGTTGATCAGTCCTGTGGCGTATACGTTTCGTAAGGTCTAGTTTCATAGATCTTCCGGGGGTGCATCAACAAAAGATTCATTGGAGTTGAGGTGCCCGCTCCAGCGCATAAGCTCATCTCATATTCATATTTATTTCCTTGATATTCGGGTAGTGCCAACGTAAACAAAGCTGCCTTTTAAGTGAACTCAAACAACACACAGTCGCGTACAAAGTAAAGCTGTAGATGAGGAGCTAATTTGAAATCACATGCAGGGTTACAGTAAGATACAGAGTAGCTTGAATTACACATTGAGATATGTAAAAGATGCAATACAATAAAAGCTTAAATTATATGTGTGAGATTGAATTATTTATACCCTTCATAAATGTATACATATACATTATTATTTTGTAACCTCTTGAACTATATTACTATACACGATTTTAGTGTCTCCAAAATAAACCTTATATAACACACCTTTCATGTAATGTTCCCTCCATCTACATAGAAATGCAATGAGTCTAACTCCTTCAAAATGGTGTACTTGAATTTATAACTATCGTCCCGGACTTGAGACATAGTAAAATATGTATTTCAATTGTAAAGTAATCCTACGTTAGTTTCCCTATACACAACTACTGCACTATACTGTGCTATGCATCCTGGAGCGGCTGTGCATTACACAGGCACCGCCTGTCCTTGCCCTTATGTCCGTTTGGTCGTACACTGCAGTGCTCTTGTGGGACTGGAAAGGTACTGAAATGCCCTGCCCATGTAATGAAACATGTGAAAGCCTCTGAATAACTATTATTCTAATTCTATAGCTGTATTTATTGAAGCTTTTGATCCCTAATAGCCCTAGAGTAAAAAGCTTTTGCTTTATTTTCTTGGCATTTATGTTATAAAGTTCTTTAGGAAATGCAAGCAGAATAGTTAAGCAATGAGATAAAGATGCTAATATTGGAAATGAATGAATTGACCTTTTATATCAACTATTCGAAGCATTATTTTTTTATTATCACAGGTCATGCATCTTTTGCAAAGAGGCTAAGGGACACTGGGTGTGAAATTTTCGTCAAAATTGCCAAAAAGTCGAAAATTGTTTTTTTACCTTAAAATGTTCCTGGAACACCTGTGCATTTGGATCAGCTAACATTTTTCATATCTCCCACTCCACGTGGTTATTACGGCCCTTTCAAGTAGCGCCCTTCCCTTAACGTACACAGGATGCTCCTATATAAAAACCTGTTTTTCTCAAAACTACATTTCTGCACATTCCAAAAGAAGGTCGCGCCTGAGTTTTACTTCAAATTCAATGAAAATTTCCAGAAGTATTCATAAATAGCAGCTAAACAAAACTATGATTCAATGTTGATGTTATCATTAACATGCATTCCAAAAACATTTTTTGTATGAAAAAAATCAGTAATTTTTAAGATTAAATTTTCTTTATTATTAAAAAAATATGTGCAGCATAATCAGCAAACGTATTTGAAATATCTCTTCATACAATTGCTATCCATGTTTTAGAGTACCAGTTCTGCCAATATAAATGAATTTTGAAAAGTTAATAGACACAAGCTCTACTTTGAAAATGTGCCTATTAAATTCATAAAATAATTTATGTATCATAAACTAATTATCCAATTTTAATGAAATTTGGTGTACATCCTATTTCATATAAATACAAATACAGTAAAATTTTCAGAAAAATCTATCAAGAAATGTGGAACTTTTAAATTTTACTCCCAGTGTCCCTTAACTTGATCTCCTGTGAGTGCGGAATCTTCATATTTACGAGCTTGAGTATGTAAGGGGTTCCTGCATTATATGAATAGGCATGTAGCTGTTAATTAACTAATGACTAAAGGCCGGAGACGTGTGCGTTTTTACATAGGAGCACTGCACATGGACTTCTACTGTTATCGCTCGCGCATGTAAACAACTGCAGGTCGGTACAGCCTGACCATGAAAGAACACTATCACGCCACGTCTGCAGCTCACTGCGAGAAGACACATAACAGTCGCGTTATGCTACACCTTGGCCTTGCGTCTACAAACACTTGCAAAGCAATGCTTCAGTAGTTCGCAGAGTATTACGTTGCGTTGCTTTCGACTCTTGCTTCTACAGCGGCAGTTGTTTGCACATTTGATGGCCGTGCTGTCCTTCTGACGTCATTCACACTCTGCGTTCAGCTAACCTGTATCGCACGCGAGCGCACGTCTCCGGCCTTTACTAATGACTATGGCGCCAAAGAGAACGTACATACAACGGTTTGAAGTCGGACCTGCTATAATTATTTAAAACATCACTCGAGATTTCAACACACGATTCTCCCTCCTCCAATGGGTACTTAAGGCCGTGCATCATTTCCAATACTTGGAAGTCTGTTGGAGGAAAGTAGAGGAATTCTGACGTTCCACCAGCTTTTCACATTCTTTTGTGTTAATATCAGGGGATTTGTGATCTATAAATAGAAATAGCAGGGAATGTACAAAAATACAATCATGAATGTTAGACGGTAGGAAGTTTTACTATTTTATTCACATACTAGTTGGCTTGTCCTACGTTGCACAGTTTGCTTTTTAAACTTGAATGAACAATTGATTAATTTCATTTACGTCCCCGTACTTTTTAAATTATTGCACAATGATCTAGAGTTAGAGGACTCTTTTACCGAAATCAGTGTGTTATAATTTCAAAAATACCGGGGAGGTAAATTAAATTAGTCGATTAGATATTCAAGTTTAAAAAGCAAACTGTGCAACGAGGATAAGCTAACTAATAACTAAATAAAACAATAAAACTTACCTCCCCTTTTCAAGCCTCGCATCTGCAACAGAAGTATGCTGGAAGTAATGCCTTCAATCTTATCATGTTTTATGTTTTCCTTACAGATAATAACGTGGATCTTTTGCAATAAATGGCGCTGTATAATGGCAGCATGACGTTAACTATTACCTTAATTACATAATCGTTAAGGTCTACTGAGAAGTATAACTAAAAGACTTCTAGACCTACTTGAAATTACATATCTCATATTTCTGGGAAGATATCGATTTACTGTAGCAATTTGTCTTTCCTTTGAGAGGTAGTAGCAACAATAATTCGACAATGCATTCTATTTTAGGACTATGTATATCACGAATTCTACTATATCGCGTGACAATGCGATATCAGTAACTCTGCGTGCCGTCGTGTCACCTTTAGTGCAATTACATGTTTGTGAACCGATGTCCTTTGAACAACGGTCTCTACTTCCGTCTGAATATGCAAAAAGCACTTGAAATTTACTAGCGGATGTTTTATTCCTACATACTCTCTCTCTCTCTCTCTCTCTCTCTCTCTCTCTCTCTCTCTCTCTCATGCACAGAACGTCCTACTGTTCATGTGAATTCTTTGCAAGACAGAGACCGAGCTACAACACAACATGCAGGAGGCCATTAAGTACAATTTTTCCTCAAATTTGAATTATTACGAGCACAACATAAGAACTCACACCGTCTGTGGAAGTAGGTCAGTCTTTTGTCCCTTGTTTAAGGAAATTCCTCTGAGAATGCATGTCAAGAGCTGGGAACGTTTGTAATAACATGATGGAATATTGGTTCATCAACTGCCGTTAAAGGAAATATTCCTTCAATAAGATCCAATCAAGCGAATACCGCTATGACAAATTCTTCCAGTTCAAGAATAAGCTTTAAGGTCGGCTCCGCCTCGAAGACTATCATTCCATCGCAATCTTGGGCTCCCTGTTGATATTCTACCTTGTGGAGTATAAACCTACACTCATGTTGTTCTGTTGGGATTCATCCTTTAAATAAGTCTATACCACTGTTGTTTTAACAGTTCAAACTTTTCTTGTAAGGTGTATATTTGTAGTGGTTCTCTTATAGCTTTATTGTTTATACATCTCTTCAATTTCCTTAAGTGTATTTCAAGTATCGCCTTAAAAATATCCTCTCTGCGGAATCGATTTTTCTTTTGTTCCATTTAGGACTCAATTCACTGCCGGATACTAGAAGTGGAACCGCTACAACTTCATAAAGTGTTGAGAGTCTCTACTCTTGTTTTTCTTCCCAAAGGTTTAGTACATAGTACCAAAGTTTACTAACTTACTCGCCTATACTTCTATTTATTTCGAGTTTCGTTCTAACCGGACATTTTTTCCCTAGAAGTCACCACCCTGATTTTACCTGTGGATATTGGAAACTATAGTTCGTTGCAACTTGAATGTATGTACAGCTTTGGTAAACCTTCTTCAGAAACTGAGAGGACCATTAGTGCTGAACAAGTGCTAGATGTATTTGCCATTGATCTATGGCTGCATCAATATAATAAACCATCTTATAAAAGCCATCGATGTCTAACACAGTGATCTACAATTTCCTTTTCTTTTGATTATTTATATATATTTATGTATCCTTGTGCAGTATTTCCAAGCTTATTGTTAAACATCGCGAATATTTCTCTCAATCATAATTTCCCTGCTTTCTTCTCTATAGCATATCCAAAGCCTCAACTTAATATGAGTTGGGAGATTAAATTCTCGTATCTTTTGAGTCAACTACTTAAATATAAGTACACAATCACAACAAAATAGGCATTTCCGGAACTCACACTACTCTTCTCTAGTTGATATTGCATTGCATTGCATTAAAGCTACCTGCTAATTATTTGCATATATTTCATACAGAACGTTTAGGAAATTTAGGCCTGGGCAATTATTATAATCTGTACGGTCTCCTTTTCTAAAAATCAGATGTTTCTTTTTTGTTAGTATTTAACGCCCACTTTTACTACATACGGCACCGCAGGCGGTTACACTGATGATACATGGAATGAAGGTGGAGCACCGGTGAAACGAGATGGCCGGGGAAACCGGAGAACCCGGAAGAAACCCGCCCTAGCACCGCTACGTCCACCACAAATCCCACATGTGGTTGCCTGGGATCGAACGCGGGCCGCTTTGGTGAGAAGCGAATGGTCTAACCACTCGGCTACGGCGCGGCCAAGTCTAATGTGTTGCAATTACATGATTTTCTCTATTCCTGTACCAACTATTCTCACAAACGCTTATTCCTCTGTCTTCTACTTGTTAGTCGATATAAACATTTGTAGCATTTATTTTATTGCATATTTGCTTGTAGGTGCAAGAGGAATATATGAATATAGTAGGCTTTGAGTGATAGTCCAATCTGTTAAAGATGGTCGCTATATGAAAGCTTTGAAATTCCGTTCTCCTTGAACAACCAAGGGATAACAAATTAATAACAGCCTTCCATTTGAGAAAAGTTTAAGTATTGCAAAATTCGCACAAGTACCAAGGTATATCTCCGAAATTGTTCACTCTACACCAAAAAAAAAAAAAAAGAAATCATTTGGACAGAACTTGTGTAGTTTAACGAGATCTACATTTTTGTACAGAAAGATTTCGTCTATCTCTTACGGTTTATCAGTTGTGCAAAAGTCATCTAAAGTAAACAGGACTACATGGGCTTTAGCCAGAAAATTCAAAATACACATTTCATTTGCAATAGAAAGATATTTAAAAAATGGCATTTTAATCAAAATCGTTAACCATTTTTGAGAAAATCAAAATTTTCGAAAAATTTTCCATGTTAAGAGTAGTTTAACATAGAGGTATTTTCTTCAAAATTTTCGTGTCGTATCCCTGAAAGATATTAAACTTAAATATCAACTTTAGCTTTTAACCAACTTTTCGTTTTTGAGTTACGCTGTTCACAGTAAACACACAGACACAGACTCAGATACAGAAACAGACACACACACACACAGATACCTTTTTATAGTGCAATTTTTGGATTCAGAGTGCGGAAAACATAATTATATTTCTCAATATCAAATTTTTCGCTAGAATAATATACTTCACCTACTTAATTACTATACGACTGGTGTATGATAAATGAGATAACGAAGAATTTCAAAATAATGCGAATAGTTCTATCAAGTCTCCATGGAGTGTGCTTGCAGTAATACAAATAAATCTAGGAAATACAGAACATGTTTTTTCTGCTATCCTATGGTGGTAAAGCTTTGAAGAAAAGGGGTGTTAATCTACATCTATATGGAGAATTGAAGTGACGAAATGTGTTCTTCCATTAACGCACAAATTGATTTTGATTCAGATGATAGTGTAAATGATCCGGATTATGATATTGATGTGTCTGATAGTGGAGAAGACTCACTTAAGATATGTATAATGAAATCATTTTATGTCAGACGCAACATTTAATGGTGGGTGATACCTAACACTGCTATTCTCTTTCCTGTTGTGCAAATAACTTTTGTGAGCGCAAATCATATTAATGTCAGCGGCTTTACAGCGTGATTTCATAGAATGTTTAACTATACAACGCCGTAAGACGTGTCAAGCCTCTAATTCGATTTTATGTTGACAGCTCCTCCTGCTATAATGCAGGAAAAAAAAGACCATTTCGTTACTCAAATGCATCAACCTGATTTCAAGGATGTCTAAGTTCTGTTGTCATCTGTGAGCGAGGAAGACAATAAACTTATTTTCTGAAGCATCTGTGTTCAGGAGGTCATCGGATAATCTATCGTCTTGTAAACTTCTTACTCATATAGCCATGAAACAGAAGCGTACACTGCAAAAATAAGCAACAGTCCGGGATCAGGTTATTCACCTTTCAGTGCCGCAGAAGTACTTCCAGTAAATTGCCATCGACAGAACAAAGCATGCTGATTTACTGGTACGTCTGTGTTGGATTCCACCAGAATATTACCTAATTCGTGAAAATCTTGTGCGGTCTGTAAAAGCCATTCCTGATAAACAAGGAGTATTGGCTGACTAGGAAGATGACTGAGCAGGATGGCTCACGCAGTAAGATCTATGGCCCGCATTCGGGAGGTCGTGGGCTCGTTTCCCGCCGCCGACATTCCTGACTGAGTTTTTCGGGGGTTTTCCCAGGTCCCTCAGGCGAACGCTGCGGAGGATATTTACTCTGCACCCCACGTTTCACTTCCTTCTATTTCATTCTCTCCATCCAGTCTTTCCAGCTTGAAAGAGTAAGCGGATTCGCTGCTTGTGCTCTGGAAATACGGTGCTCGGCTGAGGGGATGCGCTGCGTTCGACTGGCCGCCATTTCATAGGACTGATCACTTAGCCGGAACTGGATGGTGGCGGGATCTCTGTGGTGACCCTGTAGCTCCATCGGGATGAAGAACCACCTGCACCTGTTAGGGACCCGCCATAGTTGTAGTTCCGCCTGTGATGAGTTCTGACACCTGTAGGGTACTTCCATATCCTCTTTCCTTCCAAAGCCTGACGTGACGGACAGACAGAAAGGAGGATGACTAATCCGAAACAAATATAACATATACACCTGAAGGATGAAAATGCTGTGTAGAATATTCCTTAATAACAACATTTATCAGACACTTGATTCTGCGACAAGGTCTGGGGCAAAAGGGAGCTAACCCAGTTTTCCCACAGTTCATCGCTTTTAAAAATGAATTTCCTTACCTAAATACAATAACTAACATTGACATTCATCTTTAAGGAACATACACAATTGAATGGAGAACTCAATAGAATGTTGAATATATTATTCAATTTATTTGATTTGTACAATTTTTGGAATCTTCAAATACCTTTCTCTCAAAAGTAACTTCTGATGAGTTAGCTCCTTCTTTCCCCAAGCCCTTCATATATTTAGAATAGTTAAACCTATTTGTATTTCTTATATTTCTGTAATTATATATATATAACTTAGCACTGTGCTCACTTTAGTTTTACGTGGATGAAATGTTGACAAACGGTCAACGAAACCTGGACACCGATAGGAGATACAGGATAACTTTAGGTTACCGTATTCTAGACTACCGTAATCTGAGGCAGTTTAAAACCCACTGTCACTGTTACGCAAAATCACTGGGATAACTTTAGCCCATTTGTAAAAAAAAAGTTTCAATTACAATTGTTATAGTTTGACAATAAGCTTCATTATTGCTGTGCATTGTTAGGAATGCCTGTCCGTTGCAATGAGTAAAACAAGTATACATTATTTCAAGTAACCTCTGTAAAAATAATAAATACAAATTAATACGAAATTTTCCGATTTTAAATTGGCTCACAAAATGTGGTATTTTGACATTGAAAAAGGTCATGCCATATTTCTCTTGGTCATATATTCTGTTGGTAGAACTGTGAGGATTGGTTTCCTGGTATCTGATAGAGGAAACACAAATCAGTATGTTCCTGTTGGTAAAACGTAGGGTGTCCGCCATTATACATGGAGTTTGAGGTGGCCTTCTCTCGCTGTTCTTTCAGCTGACAACTACAGCGTTTAATTGGTAGGTATAATTTATGAATGTAGAACTGTCATTTTAGTTGCGAATCTAATTGAAAAGAAGATGCCTACAAGAAACCGAAGCTTCAAAATGATCACATGATTGTGAATTACAGGATTAGTTCATCCCTGCTAATGTGAAACTCCAGCCAGAAAAATCTTAGGTAAGTGCAACAGCAATTGCAAGTATTTCTGGATGGAAATGGCGAAAACCAAAAGACGTCCCTTGGTATTCTTATGAAGACTTAGTAGAGAATTTGCGAACCATGCATTTTGAATAATGAGAGTGTGTATGGTGTTCCCAAGATAATATATATGCTAAGAAATGAATTTTTTAAAATTAGAACTGCACCTAGCAGAACTGTTTGTTGGTCATTATTTGAAAACAACTTAACATTTGTATTTCTCTTTTCTGATTCAATCTAGAATTTAATTATATAGACACCTATTACAAACTTCCGCTTATTTACCTACCCCAATACGCTTGTAAATTTTAGAAGGGTCAAATGACACATTTGTGTGCACTTAGTCCCAGAACTTAATAATATAGAGGAAATCAATAAACGTTTAGTTAGACAAAGTGACCTCAGAATGCGAACTGACTTTAACCCAATATACTTTATTTTTTATAAATTATTGCTTTTGAAAATCATATAGAATTCCGGGAGTATTCTAACGAATGCTTGCACAATTATGTATTTAAAAATCCAAGTTCCATTAATAATATTTTAAAGGAAACCCTTAGCTGTGTGTAAAACGTGTGCTAGTAACCTCAGTTTATGGTACCTGAAAATAACAAAGAACATAAATTGCACATTAAGTATTTACACTTTGCTTCCATCACATCATGTGCCCTAGAAAGCAGCTCCTCTAATACAGTGTTGAGATGAAAACTGCAGGAGACTTATTTTTGAGATCTTTAGCAACTATATTGCAGTGCACTATAATACTAATTCTGCAATGGACCAATAAAAAGCTTAGATCAATGATCACTATTTCACAATGAACATTGGTATTTCTGTTACTTGTGAACACTGTAGATATAAATGAGTTGGAAATCTGTCACATAAAATGGAATTATATTGTTTTTAAGATATCCATATTAACTTTAAGTGTAAAAAAATGTATGTTTAATATTCATCAATTAATTATGCATAGAAACGATTTCCCTGGATGAACGAAATATCCAGCGAAAATAAATGCACCATGAAGATTACCAACTTGATTTTTGGAACGTTTCGAAGCGTGGGCAGAGTGGTAGAACAAACGTCGAGTGTTACGTCACATTCCTATCGTTTGGTTTGACTTGCCGCTCCCTCTGCACTGCTCACTACGCGCAGCAATCAAATTTGTAGCTCTGGTATAGTACATTTAAGCTGTTATTTGTGTCCAAGATTCGTTGCCTCGTTATAACTCACAAGAAAGTTTTTAAATGGAGAATTTCGTTGCTTCTTTAATATAGCTATATAATCGTGTCATAAACAATGGAAATTTAGATGTAGGTTTTAGGGACGCTCAACTACATGGGCATCAGCAACAACATATTGGAATGATCTAAGTAAATAACAGTGTAGGCGCCATAAATATACAAAAAACCTACAACGAAACTTAAAATATACAGAAATGTGCAATACCAGCTATAATTAAATTTGGATATATGCACAGCAGCCTTCAACACTATGAATAGGAATAGATGAACTGGTTGAACATATTTATTAACATAAATGCCGAGACTTGGAGACAATATACACCTGGAGAGTACACCTGTGTCATTTTGGAGTTACTTGAATAGTATGTAACGCTCTACATACGGCACTACAGGAGTTGACATGGAAATTTATGAAATGCAATTATATAACTGGTAAAGAAAGTTTGCAAACGAAATCTTCTTAACCTTAATTTAGGTGTTCGCCACTTATGAGAACCAAGGAAACGTTAGAAACATCCCCTGTCAGGGAGGACCATTCCGGTGGGATTTGAGCCTAGGTCTAAAATTTATCAAAGTGATCTTTGAGGGGACCGCCCAGGGAAGTCTGTCAAAAATTATCAAAAATTGCAATTAAGGCTTTGTAACGTATCATTGCAGTGCATTATCTTGGAAAATTCTCATGCAAACATTTTTTATTGAACTGATGGTGAGTCACGTGACGATTCTTTTCTAATTAACGTCCTCCAACGTAGTGTCATATCGGACGGTGAATGAATGAAATTGGTGAAATCATGCTGAAATGAGTCCGATGTCCATGGAGGTTTAAGTTACCCGACATTCGTCTTCTCAGGATAAAGGAAATCCTGTGAAAAAATATTACCCAGATAACTCATCCTAAACGAGATTCGAACTCTCGACCTCTTGGATGTGAGGCAGACACGCTAACCATCACGCTACCGAGACGGCCATGTGACGAGTCTTTGAGCATTTGAATCTTTTTTTCTAGTATTTCTAGTATGTTTATCAACAATTGCTAGAAGCGCTTTTGTAAAATTAACTGCACATGGTTAAAACAGGTTACAAATGCTGCTTTTTGTGTAAAATTATGGAATTGTGACATTATTTTACATTTGCCTAGCTCAGGGGTGGGCAGAATAGTGTCTGTTCCGAATCCGCTGTGCACGCAACTTGCGTAACATTCTTGCTGGTTGGAGGAATGGTGTTTCTTCTCTTCTTAAACTCCTGACAGTGACGGATTTATACAGTTAACGATCAGCACATTTACGTTAAAAGGAAAGCGGAGGTCTTACTTTTGCTATGTGAAATCGGAATTACACACATTATTGTCACCACCCGAACATATGAACAGACGTTGAAACTCTGGCATAATATCTGTAACAACAATATGCAAGTTGCACGGACAGGTGGTCATCTGAAACGCGAGATTTTAGTCCTGATTTTTCTATGTTCATCACAGGAACAAAACGTGGAGCAAAATATTGCTGCAACAGTGTAACAGAAGCACTAAATTCTCTCAAACCTTACATAGTTCATTAAATACGTCTGTGCCAACTAAATCTCTACAGTTTACTTTGTCACTATATCTGTTTGTAGATCTATGAGTTCACATTGCAAGTTAACTTTTACATTGACTACATCTAAAGAAACCTCAATGTAATGAAATGAAATGTAATTCTCAAAATTCCTGAAATCATAGAATCTATGTGAAGTAAACTCAGTTTCTAAGCCCTCAAGAATGAGAATATAATAAATTAGATTGTTCTCTGGCAGAGTACCAAGTGAAATAAGTATTTCATAATTCAATTAGTTGGTTAAGAAGATTGTCACATGGCAGTGGGTTTGTTATGTTTAGATTGTAAGCCTTCTAGAACTTTGCCCGCTCTAAATCTTGAATAATAACAAAGAAAATAATAATGATGATGGTGATGATGCTTAATAATAATAGTAATAATAATAATAATAATAATAATAATAATAATAATAATAATAATAATAATAATAATAATAATAATAATAATAATAATAATAATAATAATAATAATAATAATAATAATAATAATAATAATAATAATAATAGTAATAGTAATAATAATAATAGTAATAATAATAGTAATAATAATAGTAATAATAGTAATAATAGTAATAATAGTAATAATAATAATAATAATAATAATAATAGTAATAATAGTAATAGTAATAATAATAATAGTAATAGTAATAGTAATAATAGTAATAGTAATAATAATAATAATAATAGTAATAATAATAATAGTAATAGTAATAATAATAATAATAATAGTAATAATAATAATAGTAATAATAGTAATAATAATAATAGTAATAATAATAATAGTAATAATAATAACAGTAGTGATAATAACAAACAGAATTCCGCGGGCGTTGATCACTACCCCAAAGAAAACCATGCTTAGAACGTGCATCGGTGATAGCGTACGGAAATTATTTATTACAAATATTCACCTATCTCCCAATCATTTCATTACAAAATTATGAATCATATCCTCAATAATTCTAGTATCATGGGGTATGAGCTGCTTCAAGCTTCAAGTGAGCTTGCCCGCACACAGTCCTAGTAACCCTCACACAAATGATCTCTATCACACCACTGGAAAAGCAGTAGATGTGTACAGGCACTGCTTTTACTCTGACGTGACAGAAAGCGCCGTAACGAAGCGATGCTTATGACATCAATGTGCTTGCAGTCACCTCTCGTGATTTTTGTTTGTTTTATTGTTGTTAGTGGAGACGATTATGTCCGTTTTCCACATTGAAAACCGATGGCCTTGCCTTTGTGGCAGCTAGGGCTGGCAGCATTGTATATAAACCAGTTTCTATTGGATATGTTCCCGACAACAAAACCTGCATGTGCTGGTCTGTATATGGGATCGTTTCCCCCGCTTGAATTTCAATTAAATGTTTGCTTTTATTTTTGCAGTCGCATATTGGCATGCTGGAGTGTCCATGCTACTGTCCCAACCTAACAAGTGTACATTGCAAAGGGGATCTTGGCTGCGCATCCCAAACCTAATGAAGTACACGTTAGCGGCACTCACCGTTAATATAATCCCCTATTCATCACATAGAACAATATTCCACAACGCATAAACCTTAGCCAAACTGAAAGAAAAATATGTATATGGCTTGCTTTAAAAGTCACGGCAATGGTTTTAACCGATACGCTGTATTATGGAGCTACCAGAAGCCACAGCGTCTCTGGTGTTATTAGTTAATTACAGAAATCACTACTTCTCTCTTTCTCTCCCTCTACCTCAATCCCTCTTTTGCCCTCTCTAATAACATTCTTTTCATCCTCCTCCTTCACCCACTCTCTCCTTTTTGCACAACATGAATGTTGTATGATGTTTTTAAAACTAATAGTAATGTTGCTTATTCTGCTTTACGATCGAATACACGCTGTTTCTCTTAGTAATTGTTTTAACTTTACTAATGGGTCTAGTAAAAGTGGTTATATATTAATATATTATGACTTCTGATAATGTTCTGATAACTCTTAAACAACAGATTCTTGTGCTTATAAATCTTTCCAAAGCTGGAACAGTGATTCACTAATCAAACAGTTTGGTGCCACGACTGGGACTCGGACTAGGGAACTCCCGTTCTAACGTTCTAACCACTCAATACTTGCAAAATATCTCCAAAATTGTTGAGTGAAAAAAATTTTAGAACCTCCACAAATCGGAGGTATCTTCCTTCCTTTGTATGAGACAATAGATACACATAGGGCAAGAGTTTGAACTGCCAAGTGCGTTCAAGGTGTGCTTCTAACGTCATTTGTGAGACCTTTGTTCATTTGTAACGATTTTTGAAGTCAATAATTAAAACAAAGATTCATCATTAACAAACTTCACAATTTCATGCCTCACGTGCGGACAATACCTTCTTCTGCAACAAGAAAACCCTTCACAAGCAACTAATCTTTCGATTCATGTTCAAAACCACTATCTAAAAGTAAAGGACCTGTTGAGCATGATAGTTGAAATAGCGCTTCCATTTCCCAAAAATGTTGCTCAGATATTAGGATTGCAAACCCTACCCTTCTAAGTCCTTAATCCGAGTACCAGCTAGCAGCGCCGATAGATAAGAGTTGTACATGTTAACAATATATGACAAAATTCCACAGAGGAGTTACGTTTATGGAGGGAAAGGTTGTTGCCGTGACTTAGTAAGTAACCTTTATTCTGTTGTGCTGTAGGGACGTTGCTTTCATTTCTACACGTACACAATTTCTATAACAATAGTCTTTTTTAATCAACAACATAAAACGTGACTTGGCTCATTAATTCCTTCGAAGAGTCAGACAAAGCTCTCAAATAATAAAAGAGTAGTAATCGTCTAGCAGAATTTCATTTATTTTTAAAACAAAACCTATTGTCTTTCCTTGCCCCTGTGTCGTACTTAATCCCACACACGATGTGCTGTAATGGCTTAATATTCCTTAATACTTTGCGCCGGTGTGTTTTTTTTTTTTTTTTTCCTTCTTTTCTTTCTTTTGTAACTTCTGAAAACCTTTGGTAATCTTTGAATGTACTGCATGATTGCCGCTACCTCTCTTAGATATATGTAATTTATTATATTTCACAGCTTAATTCATAATTTCTTAGTACTCGACATAGTAATTGTAAGTCGAGAATTTAGATGCTCTTAAAATCAACTAAGACAATTTGTCTCGATTTTATAAGTTCACCATATGTGAGTGTATGAGCTTCAGCATATGCAGTACGCTCGTTGTGCTGCGGGGTCGAGTATCACACGCATGTGTGCTCTGCGCACTATTACACTGGGGTTGGGGGGTTCGGTTAAAACTCCTGAGTTATTTGCCCAGGAGTGATAGCAATATGTGTCATAGTGAGTAATAAACTTGTTATACGGTGTATTGAGACATCCCTGGCTTAGTTGGATGAAATTTACATTTACTCACATACTTTCTTCTTTATAATTTTCATACTTTCTTTTGTAATAATTTCCTTAATTTCATCTATGTTGTGGTGATTGTTCCTATAGTAGATGTTTATTTGCATTACATCCTTTATACAATTTAATTACAATTCAAAACTGCTTAAATGTCTAATCCTATAATCTAATATAATAAAACACAATTTCCCACAATTCCCTGAGCTGCTGTATTCCCATGGATCCATAGCATCAAACACCGCGGTTACCGAGCTATTGGGTTCTCATTACTACTTTTCTTTCAAGTATCTATATTTTATTCTTTCTCATTATTTGTAATTTTTCTTAGCCATCTACTAGATATTTCCCTATTTCTATTAAACTTTCTTTAGATTTAACACTCAACATCCTTTGACCCACAATATCTTTTGGCAAACTAAATCAATTCTTCTTAAGCAATTTTCACACCCATTGTGCCTCCGCACTCTAAGATTAAATGTCAATAATTATTATAATTCATTTTACATGATAGGCACCTTCCTTGCAATTCTCTTTCCTCCAAAACTTTTAGGATCACCACCCCTGACCTGGCCCACGTAAATCCCTCCCTTGCTATCATAAATATCAACATACTTTTCTCTTCTCCACGTCATTTTTAGCTTTGTATATGTACACAATTAAGTTTTGTAACTAAAACTACTAAATATTTTCTGTCTTGCTATAACCTCAATTCTCAACTTAACTCTTTTCCAGAAACCTTTATCCAACACCTGGCTATCACTCCAAAAATCCCAACATCCTATTTCATTTAGTGTTCCTTCTATGTACTTATACCTATCAAGTATCCTCTTTATTTGGTTTTTTCTGTACCTCCAGACACTGCTTTAAGATATTATTTTCCAATTCCTTGATTCTGAGCCATTACTTCAATTCAGTTGTACCTGGCTCAATTTGTGCAAAACCATTGGGTAAACCCAAAATTAATTTACACAAACTCCTGTGTACCCCAAATCTCCCCTCCATATAACATTTTTCAATTCAACTACTGCTGCATATGCTCTTTCCAGCCATTTTATCTGCATCCCTGGTATTTTATCTAGGCAAGACCTGATAGCTTTCGTTGCAAATTTGCCTTTGGCTAAGACCATTTTCTTTTGCTCACTCCATCTACTATTACTGTTTAGCCTTGCTCCTAGATAATCAAGTTTCCTAACGACCTCCATTTCCTTCCCAGCTCCATTTTTCACCCTTTCTTAAACTTGTTGCCCTTTTTAAATAACACTACTTTTGTGATTGTTTCTATAAGGTTTACGTTTACTGTGTTTATATATGGATGGTACATAAAATTCTTTGTTCAAGCGTGAATTTTTCCATATTCAGATATTATTTCAGTAGACGAATAAGACAAGAACACCAACAATAATAAGGATAGTCTAAAACAAAATGCACACAACACATGTCTTGAATAAACTTTCATTTTTGAGATATACAATGAAAAAAAAAAATAAAAAATAAAAGCACAAGCTGAATGCAGAAACGGATGTGTACGAGAATAACACAAATGATAAACCTATCCTTGAGCGGGCCATTCACATTAGTGCGCAGCGGAAAGATAGATACTGGTCGCTGCAGCGAACGCGGACTACGCATATACCGAACTGTGGCCCCGTTGGAAAGCGAACGCATGGCATGAAAATAAGGAATTGGAATTAAAAGTAAGACTACAGTATGTCTTTGTCTCTTGAAAAGCCAATAAGGTTCACAATCAGCTTTACATTCGCAGAGTACTATGTAAATTACATATTTCTCTTTATACATTTGTGTTAATTAAAATATTAACTTTAAATATGTTGCTTAAGGCATTTTATAAAAGGCCTCTGAGGTACAATCGCATACTTTTCTTTAAAAAATATGGTATGCCAGCCATACATAATTTTATTAACCCATCTATGTGAGAAACATAGATTGCATTGAATTATTTATTATGTTTAAATTTAGTTAGAGTGCATTAATATATACGCCACATATATACCTGTGACGAACAGAGCCTACGATTGGTGAGCTTCAAATACACATAAGCAGACGTTTCATAATTTTTTCTAGGATAGAAAAAGCCTGTTTCTATTTGTAATGTGCATGAAGTTCACTTGAAATGCATTTACCTGTCTTACAATATCTGAGTTGGCACTCAGTCATCTGTGCAGAAACAGTAATCGGTTTAAGAAACACTTGATAATTCGTATTATTTAAACAGTTTTATTATTTACTAAGCAAGGTGTAGTGCAGTTGCAGGTAGCGCATTTTTTCCACTTTGTGACATTACAACAAAATCCGCTGATATAATTTCATTTTCGTTACATTGTTTGGAAAGTTCGTAGGAATTTACCATCATCTCCAGCACGCTCGTTATGGATGCAGTGTGAGGTATGACGAGGTTTGGAGGGGGACTTAGCTCCTCAACCTATAGAAGATATTTTGTTCCTGTGGCCGGACCTAGTAGACATGGCAGTGGAGTACAATTACAGTTTAAGATTGAAACTGCCTGGTGGTAGTTCCTACAACCGGCTCCCATCCCTCTGCATTCCACTGTGGGGCCCGGGACTCGGAGACTGCCCCCAATCCGAGGACGAATAGATACAAAGATCCTTTTTTCCTGCCATGCAACGCCAACAATCCTGAAACAGTTGAACAGAATAAAAGGGGCAATAAAAGGACAAGTGAAATGAAATGAGAAGTGAGGTGAAATGAAGGGACAGGAAATTCGAGGGATGTAAATAACCGCCCCATCATTCCTTTAGCGACCCAGGGAAACTCCGAAAAAGCCTATGGGTCAGGAAGGTGTCTTCAAAGATGGAACCTACAACCTATCGAATACGATTCACACGCGTTACTGTGGCGCCATCTCTCTCGGTTTCTCACGGATACGCTAGAATTCTCAAAAACATAACATCCTACAATTTGTTTCTTGTACCAGACTGATTCAAAATATGCAAATATAAATTATAGCGATTATTATTTCTTGGTTGTTTAAGCTCATGCCAGCATTTGTAAACATCGGACGCAATACCAAAATAAACAAGGAATTAACATGGGCTAACAACGCAGATCATAAGGGGGCAATAAGTAACACCTGTGACCGAGACGATTGGTTGAGGAACGAGCTCGCAGACAGAACGTCTACAGCGAGAATCACATTTAGGTTCTTCGCCCTAGACTACGAATTGTTCTAGTTCTTTTCAAGTTATCGTTAACGGCAAATTCCGGAAGGAGTCTAAAACTCTGACGTGGAACCTTTCCTCGCCGGTTTACATTTCTAATCAACATTTTATATGAGAGTAGTGTCCCTGGTCTGTGGTGTTGTATGCTGTACCACCGAGGGTGTATGTTTATTGGTGTCAAATATTTCGGGAACGTCGTACCAATTTTTAAACAGCAAAAAAGTTCCATGTACGGTTGGGTGTGAAAATCATTTGTTGCAGAGCTTCAAGACAAAATTTGAGGTGAAAAAGCTTGCTCGGAGTAGGTTCCTTCTGCTTGGATGCATGGCATGAGCCTACATTCCATGTTAACACGTACTTTGCTGCGCATTCATAGGAGTCTTGTATGTGGTAATACCCAGTGTGATATGCCATCTCAGTGTCAATATTCGGTACAGGAGTCGTATTAACCAGTAACTTTAAATGTCACCAGAGAAAACAATCCATTGGACTACAATCAGGGGATCCAGTAGGTGATACAATGAATGCCCCCAATCAATCAATCTATCTATGCGAAAATTTATTATTCAATAAATTGCGTACTATCTGACTGAAATAAGCTGGCACGCCATCGCGTAAAAACCACGTTCGCTGAATGACGCCCTATCGATTAAATGATACAACTGATTTCTGATTAACTGTAAATACTTCTCTGGGTTAAGGTGCGAAGAAAAGAAATAGGGAACAAAAAGGTGAACATGAATTATTCCACCCCAAATATTTGGGTAGAATCTCTGTTGATGAGAACTTTCGTAGGTCCAGTTGTGAGTATTATGAAAATTGAAGATATAAAGTTGCTGTAGGAAACCTCTTTATCACGGGAAGGATTGTTCATCTGTGCAGAAAATCCATGGGTGAAAGTTGTCTTTTTATCTCTTTGGATGGGTCGTTCCGATGTGGAATTAAGTAGGCGTTTATGGTTGAATATTTTCAATCATACGCATTTAGCATAACTCTTGTCATACTAGTTCCCGTGGTTCGTTCTCGACCACACAAACAGTGATATACCGGCCTGTGTCCTGCATTTTGCGAGCTGTTCATGAAGAACTCCCTTATCCACACTTAAGGCATTTGACAATAAGATCCTATATTCACAATTTGTCAATATGCGCACCACCTTCGCATGCTTTCAACGAGCAAGTTACACGTTAGGAACTGTTGACTTTCAAATAACTAGTAATCTTACCCGTGTCTGTCCGAAATCGCAATATAAATTTTGCGTTTCTTCGCCATCACTTTAATTTTATGTACTTCAGTCCTATTTGTGGATTGGATTTTCTCACCTTAAATTAAATTTCCTCATTGCTGGATAAATATTTCCTTAACACCCCTATATAACTTTCTCCATAAATTTCGGATGTATACGTTCCCATGTGAACTGATGTGACTTCAAGGTAAGACACGCCTCACGAAAACCCTAGTTTTCGCTTATGACCTGCGGCTATATTGCATTTACGTCTTCCCAGCTTACAAATGGTTTCTGTGTGGCAGCCTGGCGGTATGTTTCCATTGTATATTTACAGGCTCTGCTTCCCGAATGGAGTATATTCCTGTCCGTTAAAATTGATTTAACATACACTGCTAAAACTTATATCGGATTGACACTCATATATTGAATTAATTCTCATGATTTGCATAATAATTGCACTCTATACGTAAGATAGGATTCAAGGTGCACGCTAAGAAATAATTCAGCTCTCTGGTGTTGCAGAACAACTTAAGAATATACATTGGATGAGGTATCAATAATTTCAGGGCACATTATAGCGTTTAAACGAGTGTAAAGAATCAGTGCTCTGCTTTGTTTAAAGTTTACTTTGATTATTGACACCTACAAATGGTATGTTCATTGCTATGTTTATTTGTTTGATTCCCTTAACAATTTTTAATACTTTCTTACATTACATATTGTATAGCTTCTTGAAAAATAATCTAAAATAACAGTTTGAATTTCATAAGGAAATTTGCTTTTACGTTTTCTGATTTATACATTATTTAACACCTTGCAATTTGAAAACATACAGCTGAGGTTATACGTTTGGACGAAGTAAAACTAAATAATCAACAAGGGTCACTTTGCACGTGGGATTTTTAAATTTAGTAATTTAGACTTATATATAGACCACTATATATAAGACTATTCCAGCTCCTAAACTAGTATTTCACAGTTCATTGAACTAGTTGCTCTTCTAGAGTAATGCATAAAATCTTAAGCAAAAATAACCAAGCACCATATTTGTAGCCTTTGTAGTCATTGGTTTGCAATAATAACCAGTATTTCTAGCGCAAGTTATGAATTGGGGCACATTAACATACAAATGGATATAAATCAATGGCGCGAAAGCTTCCCTCGCTGCCTTGGTCGAAAGCCAGCATAGGTCAGAACCCTGCCTGGTCAAGCTGTGCAGTCGAGAACAAATTACGGACTTGCATCATGTTACTCATTTTTCTTCAATATTAATCGTGATACTATCTCGACCATTTGCTATTAATAGCTAGCAATGTGTTCTATGTTTATCTGTATACTAATTGTGCGTAACGTTGATACTTTTGGTATCAACTGTTTGGTTACTAGCTTTTAGGGCACCTATGGCTGGCATTGCAAATGTAAATTAGCCATTCTTCTACATAGGAGAGAGAGGGGGATAGGAGAGATATGGAGCGAGTTCGGAACTGAAGTAAGGCTTATTGCACTATGTCCCAAGAGGGTGACCCCGAGAGGGAGGATGAAGTGAAAGGAGGCACTTGGCAGCCAGATCCAGATTAGGGATACAGACTTTGACAGAGGTCCCTAATGTTTATCAAGTTTGTTGACACTTGGAGGTATTTAGATGTTCCGGGGCCTTCATGAGGGAACCTGGTGGGGTCCAACGCTCCCATATGCCGTCCGCCTTCCCCGGTCCCACAGACAACGAGGGTTGGGAAGAGTTCCTGTGTGCATATCATCCCTGCCAAGCTGCACCTAATATCATCGTTGACACTTGAGACCCTGAAAGAACAGATGGGGTGAACAATGAATGAAGTGATTAATGAAGGGAAATGGAAGGACAGGAAATTCGCGGGATGTAATTATCCTTCCCAGGATTCGCCTAGTGACGCAGGTAAACACTCGAAAACACCCATGGGTCAGGAATGTTGGCCACGGGAATCAAATCCATGATCCCCCTAATGCAAGCCTCACCGATGCGTTCAGTTTATAGTGGGGCCAGAGATCGCCATGTACATAGTTCGCTTTCACTTCAGTGATCAAGGTATTTCTCCGCTCAGGGCTACCTTTATCAGCTGTGCTGTACTCGTCAGTTTCTGCTTTCAGTTCAAGCTTAAACATTGCAGTTTTATTCTGCATCTCAAAGGTGAAAGTTTATTCAAGATATCTGTATTGCGTATGAATTGGCTGTTCTTGTCGTGTCATTAGTCCACTGTAATAACTACCGAAAAATTCACGCTTGAACAAAGAATTATTTTTATGTGAGGTGCATACTTAAAGACTCTATACGTAAACTTTATAGGAACAATCATCACACCAGTGAAGAACCTCCGACAATATAGGAACATAAATTATGAAGAACTTATGCACGTGAATGGAAATTTCGTCTGAAGATACCAGGAATGTCTCCATGCAGATGGACACCACTTTAACATAACTTGTAACAAAGTTAGTATTCATTATAGTGCATGTCATTGTCACTCATCCGTGAGAAACACGGCAATTTTAGGACATAAAACCTCTCAGTGTAATATTTAGTGCACGCAGCACACTTACTGGAGCTACGCGGTTCACAATATAACGAGCACAGTGTACCGTATTTCGCCCATCCGGTAACCATATAGGTTGATGCGCCTGCTCCGATATTGTTCCCCGAGCACTTTCGTGCTGTTTGAGGCCACGCACTTATCAAGAGCGTGTGAATGTTGAAGGTGATCCATCTACTGGTTCCGTTTTGCTATCAAAAAAGGGAAACAAAGAAAAAGGTAGAAGGAATCAACTAGGATAACTGTAGCATTCAGCAGTACCTTTAGGCCTATCCGTAAACTTAAAGCACGGAAATAACGCCTGTATAAATTCTGTTTAAGAGGGATATTTATGAAAATCTTGGGGTACAAAATCCCAAACAAAAGCTAAAGCATTTTGGTCTAAAACATTGACGCACAACATCTGACTCTATCACAACTTGCGGAGGGGGCTTAGCACCTTGACTGAAAGGCAAACTTTTGTCCCTACGCCCCTGATGGGGCAACCCCTCTGCGAGGGTGTATGAGGTGAATGGATCCGAAGGGCCACCGGAACGTTGTCACTACAGAGCAGAAGGCAGGGTCCGTACATTTTCCCCAGTTAGAAGCGTCCTTCCTGTCAGAGGCTGACTCAGCCTGATTCCTCTCTCAGCCCTTCAGATTCGTACTTCCAAGGGTGGCGGGGAATTTGGGAACCGGCTTCTCTCTCCTCTCGAACTTGTTGCTTGCCCCTTGGGAGGCCCGGAAACCAACAGACTTGCCTTCCAATCCAGTGGACGTGATTTCCAGAGCGCTTTTGTTCTCCCTGCCATGTTGCTGCCTCGACGCTCGCCGACACTTCCAACCCTGAAAGAAAGCTAACGGGATGAAGGGTGAAATGAAATCGTTAATGTAACCAGGGGCAGGGAATTTGGAGGACATGGAAATCCCTCACAGCGACCCGGAGAACGCTTAGAAAAACCCCATAGAATCAGGGAAGTTGGCCACGGGGATCGAACTCGCAATCTCCTGAATGCAGGCAACAGACGCTACCGCCGGAGTCATCCCGCTGGGTAACATTTAGGGAACAGACAGTACGTCCTAGACACGCAGATGTCACGAGGGAAAGAAATAAGACAAACGGGGCAGGAGGCTGGGGGAGAGCACTCTGAAGGTTGCAGATCATTAGCAGTGAAATGCTAAGCAGAGGAAACTATACATTTAGTTCAACGAAGGGGAATATAAGGCTAATCAAGGTCCCAGGTTCGTTGTACTACACATAGCTAGGGGTGGTGATGTTTCGCAAATGCGGTGAAACACGAAATGATCGTGAAGGCTTATACAGAAATGACATGAATAAATCAAACCAGCTTCCCAGGGCGCACCACATTTCTTACTTTTCTAGGGTACTTCATAATCTGATGACTTAGTTTTATTGGCTGGCGCTGTCACCTTGTGGTGCTATAATGTCTTGTGCTATGAATCGGACCAATAATCATACGTATACTAATTGTGTCAACTCATTGGTTAGCTGTCATCAAGCAGACATAGAAAGAAGCGCGTGATCTCGTGTCCTTAAAACACGTAAGCTGTAACCCCCTCCATCTTCTTAACATTAGGGGTGAAGGAGGCACCAGCGGATATCTTAAGATATGTCCTATTAACTCCCTTAGAGATGATTAGAAATCTGTTTGAAAACTCAATAATAGGCTAAAATAATTCTAAAATACGCTAACACTGCAAATTATGTTACAATCCATACTTTTCTTCAAATTAAAATATAAAACTGAACATGAAGACACCTTTATAGAATGTTTGCTTAAATGCATCTTAAAGGTTGAGCAGTTGTATGGGAGAACACGAGAATGTTTTCTTTTTCGTCTAAGAGGAAACATTTCCATTCTGCTACTGCTGATAGAACATTTTCAATAGATTTAAAAAATTTAAGTGAAAGTAAAAGAAACTTGCCGTATCTTCTTTCTATCCTTCTTTCTTTCTTTATCTCTTTCTTTCTTTATCTCTTTCTTTCTTTCTCTCTTTCTTTCTTTCTCTCTTTCTTTCTCTCTTTGTTTCTTTGTCTCTTTCTTTCTCTCTTTCTCTCTCTCTCTTTCTTTCTTTCTCTCTCTCTCTTTCTTTCTCTCTCTTTCTTTCTCTCTCTCTTTCTTTCTCTCTTTTTTCTCTCTCTCTTTTCTTCTTTCTCTCGTTCTTTCTTTCTCTCTCTTTTCTTCTTTGTCTCGTTCTTTCTTTGTTTCTTCCCCTCCGTTTTTTCTATTTCCTTATTTCTTTCTCTCTTCATTTTAATTTTGTCTTTCTTTTTCTGTCTTTTCTTTCTTTTTCTTTATTTCTTTGTGTTACTTTCCCCGTTACTTTGTGGTATATGAGTATATGAGTTAACGATGCAGAAATATACAGCGAACGGAATGATTCAATTGGTAGTTCGATTTCCGTGACCAAACTTCCTGGCCCGTGAGTTTTTTCTTAGTTTACCCAGGTTGCTAAACAAATGCTAGGAAGGATAGTTACATCTCCCAAATTTCCTCTTCCTCCATTTCATTTTGCTCCTTATTTCACTTCACCATTCGTCCTGGTTGCCTTTTCTAGAGCGTTAAGTGTCGGCAGGTGTTTCAGCGTACATAGCAAGGAATTTGCTCCCTATAAATCCTTATCCTCTTGATCTGGCAAGATTTCCATTTTCTGGCCTTCTCGGGGATGTGTAAGCCCGCAGGAGGAGTAAAGTTGGTAGAACGAGCCGCCACGGGAATTTTTCACTCTAGCATTGCCAAGCCTTATTCAAAAAGTTAGATTACCAAGGGGGGCGGGGGAGGTACTTTGTTACCACCACTGGTAACAAAATGTCTGAGCAATTGTTAAAGTACGTTTATTTTAAAATGGGTAGTGCATCTTGTCATATTTATAAAGGTAATATTTAACATTGTTTAACCATTCCTTTCTACTTTTTTTTACATGAATCACATTATACCGATGGGGTAGCACTTAACGGCTACCTTGATATTTCATTGTTTTTCAAAAATACCAACAATGAAAAATTTGAAACAAATACGTAATTCAGCAGTAGAAGCAGTGATTGAAAATAACTATTAACTCCACGCCTTTAATCAAGAAATTAAAAGATAAAAATTGAAAAATTACTAAAGGTGGGCACAAAGTACCCCCTTGGTAATGGGAGGATTAATCTTTAGCTCTCAGGGACCCTGCCCACTGCTATCCCCTCTTCACAGATCCAGTTACCCTTAGTCTCCTCTAACCTCATCCCTCGCTTCCGGTGGCGTTCCGTCAGGACGGTAGGCACAATAGGTCAAGGTAGTAAGTCCCTCTCCGAGTTTGTCATAAAATCGTGCAGAGAAATAAAGATCTAGACTGTCCGCAATTTCATTGACTATTAAGCCCAAAATGCCCAGATTTTGCTTAGATAGTTCTGCAATAAATTTGGAATCCTACCTATAGCGCAGATGCTGGAAAGTATTTCAGTAAGTTCAACTTATTGTAATGACGGAAAAAATGATATGTTCTTTGATTTCATTCAACAGGGTTGCTTATTTATGAACTTGCGTGATTTGGGCTGTTTTTGTGTATCGTGTTTTCATTATTCCGGTTTTTCATCAGACATTTTGTGTTACGAAATGAGGATGCGAAGTCTAAAATGTAAGCAACATTAGTTTTAAATTCCTTTTCTGGTATCAAAAATGTTAGTTTTAGAGCTCAGTTAAATATTTCTAAAAGGTTGTTTAGACCTGTATATAGAATATGAAATGTATTGATGAAAGATGTAAATCCATCCCTAATACACGTATAATGTCATCCAAACCGTTGCATCATGCCGCAGCAGTGACAAAATATTAGAGGAAACTCTCATAAGGAAGTTGTTCCATTTTGGACAACAGAAGTTTTAATAAATATGAAAGCGTAGACACGATGACAGTCTTAGCGAATCCACTCGAGTCTTAAATCGGATCTCCAAGAGCAAAGAAGCAAAAGAGAAGGAGTCAGAAACGGCGTAATGAAATCTGCCTGTGCCCCAGCAAGCCTTGTCTGAGGAGAATTTCATGTTATACATTTCCTACGCCACTTCAACAACAAAATAGCTTGCAGGACGTGTTTGAATCATTCCACTTCTCGGTTCGCAGAGAAAGAAAAAGGATAGGTAGAGGGGCCAAACACAAAAACAAGAAAAAAATATGAGGGAAATTTCCCTTTCGAAGACTTTGTCGTCTGGTTCCTGTTTTGCTTTCCTTGTCGAGAAACTTTTCTCTAACTGCTTGTCGGCTTCTTCTTTTATCTAGTGTGCTACTGAAAGGTGAAGCAGTATTGCCATTTTAAAAGAAAGAACATCGTCCATCTCTTTTGTTTGAGCTACTGTAAACAGAAGAAATATCCCCCTTTCATGTGCCCGCTTCAGCTGAATCCCATTCTTGCTACATTTCCACGGCCCCAGGCAATAAAATTATCAAATGTTATCTATGACGGTGCTATTGAGAGAAATAAATTAGTAAGAGCTATAGAAAAAAGATGTATATTGTTATCTTCGATGTTATCCTTGATGAAAAAATGCTCAAACCAGAACACTGGTAGTGGGGGGAAGAACAAAAGAAGACGTAAGATTTTCAAATTGTATGGAAATCAGCCTAAGGAGGACTAGTGGAGCTTGTATGCGAGTTTTATGTAATGAGGACAAATACAAATATAGGGTGCTCCGAAAAAAAAAAAAAAAAAAAAAAAAAAAAAAAAAAAAAAAAACACACATGGAACATACTCTTCAGATATCCAGATGAAGATAATGAAGCAAGAGGGCAACTTTGGATATTTGAAGTGCACTGTAAGTGTTAAACTTATGTACAGTCAAAAGTCAAAGAACGTACAGCAACAATAAAGCGACGCTTAATAGAGATAAACAACTACCGTACATCACTAAAGAAGCAACTGGGATAAATATTGCCTGGTAGCTTTGTGCGAGAACATAGCATTACATGGTCCTGTAAACTCAATGACTCAACGAAGTGAGCAAAGCGTCAGGAAATACCCAGAATGTACACAGAGACAAACGGAACATTTAGAATAGACAAATAAGTAATCAAGTTATTATAGAAGTAGACGAAGAAGGAACAGTGTTGTATGTTAAACTAAGAAGACAAAAATAAGTTAGTTTAGTTGTTAAATGCCAAGTAACCGTTTTCTAATATGTATAATGGAAAGAATAGTAAACAGGCAAGTACTTGGAATATAAAAAGACTTCAGTGGGCGACAGTATTAAAATAGAGGATTCAAAAGCGAATACGAAGAAAACTTGGGGATAAACAGAATTACGGAGGATACTGCAATTCTTGTGAAGGACTTCCTTTGGACGTAAAATTCGACTGACTGCTTTGCATTCATCTAAAAGATTTAACGTTGCGGCATTGAGCGCTCTCAGATGGCTACATTAACATAAATTATGATTTGAAGTGTATTGCGATGAGTTTAGATGTAAATCGCGTCCCTTAGGTTCTACCGTTGTTTATAAGCGTGTTAATGTTTGAAGTTTCTCGTGATTGAGGCACGGAACATAGGGATCTAGCGTGGTCTTTGGTCAACTGAGGCTACAGATATTGCCTAAGCAACAGTAACACAATGTGTACTCGGTAACACAAGGTACCCATCTCTGTGTCAGTACTGGAGGTGTTTGTTGACATTAAATTTGATCGCTTAGGTACAAAGGTTCTCATCCTCGAGCCTTAGTCATGATATTTTTGTGAATATTATGGATGAGATTCTTTGGGAATATTCGACAATGCGGCAATACTGCCTGATAGGGCATTATTAGTGGTAGAGATTCTCGTTTAAAGCTTATATGCGGTTATTTCTGACACAATTATATATCCATGGATCTTGAAGGGGAGATTCAGGTTCTATCGCGGCAATGTTAAATCTGCTAAGTTCATGACTCATTACTTCAGAAACTAGGATATGGCACTGAAATTTTTACAGGATGAAAATGGAATGCGTACTAAGTTTACCGATGTACTTTCATGCAAAAAGTTTATTTATTGAGGTTGATAAGTTTGTTTTCGAATCATACCAACTTTGGACTTGATCTATTAGCAATCTTCTTAATAAGCAAGATGTTATTAACATCAAAGTAGGTGCCACTGCGTCCTCCAGCGTCAGTCAAGGCCACGGAGGAGTGCTAAGTAGGCAAGGTGCCCCCCCCCCCCTCACCGACAGCGTGCCGACTCCTCCGACTGTAAGGCGAATACTTGCTTATTTAGGGGCACTGCCTTTCCATCAGGATAGCTTCTCTATTTTCATTGCGAGGCTGAGTACTCCCCGAATCAAATCTCCCAGCAGGGAGTATCTCCAAGACAGTACCTGTGATCTAACCCCGATCTCCCACGCCACGGAGGCGGGGATGCTGCTACCGAGCTGCGGGGGTTGTCCTTAATATCGTGACAAAGCGACAAATATTCGTCCGGTTACTTTTCTATCACTTTATTATTCTCTAATGTTTTACCACAAACATAGTTTTCTTGTCGTCGTTAACACAGTCTGCAGTCTTTCAGGCTATCACAACTCACAATGTTTACCTCTCACAGCCTTGTTCAGTCCTTTTAGTGTCTTTCTTCGCTTCCTCTGTCTCTCATGCGCTAATTAGGACCATGTAATCACTTGTGACGTTCGTGGAATCTTCTTACGACGTAACAACACGACGACACACGCACAGCTGTCTCACAGTCAGTGACACACTGGCCGATTCATGTCCGTAACTCAACTCTAAAACTCACAGCTCTGCCTGTATACTGATGACCTCACATGGACCTTTTACGAGTTACACGCCAAAAGTGATGCAGCTAGAAGTCTGGCGAACGTTCTCGAAATCTCTTTTGTTGCTGCCGCTTCTATTACTGACAGTCACGTAGACATAGCAGTTGCGCGAGGCAGCCTCCCGTTGAACGCTTTTGCTCACTCTCCGGCACGGCATGTGGTGAGAAGTAGCTTAGCCCTAGCTTAGCCCCATGCGTCCTTAGTTGTGCACCAATAGTGTATATTTTCATAGTCTATATATTGGAAAATTCAGTCTAATTATTTTCCAAAGCTAAAAGTGTGCTTTTGTACAAGCAGGCTAGTAAATTAGAAAATTATCACTTCAATATTCACAAGGTATGGTGATAACATGACAGATATTTGTGTTAGGACATTTACAGTGATTCAGTTTTGTAATTTCCAGACTGATTTTCGAAAATATTAATCACCTTACCACTGTCACAAAATAACTCACCCTTCGTTGGTCACTGTTATAGCTCAAGAACTCCCTTTGATTACAATATCTGGCACTATAGCTCAGAAACACACCGGGAAGTGAACTCATTGCTGCAGTGAATACAACACATGAACCTAAAATTTTCTCCTCCAGGGGAGTTTCCTAGTTTCATGCACGAAGTCTACACATATCCAAATGTGTGATAACTGCAGAACGAACTTTCCCTTTATGTGGTGAGGGAAAACCCACCAGCAGTGGATCGGGGCGAACATCTCTCCATACAGTGTCCTTGTTTGTGGGTGCCAGGATTGCTCTACAGAGTTACGCGGGATTAGTTACCAACGGTGTTTTACTCGGAAGTGTGTAACGAGCTTTCCAACGAAAGAGTTTTTGTCATTAATTTGAAGCATTCATGTCTAAAACCTAAACAAGGTACGTGCGAGTGAGATAGGTGCACTGGAATCCGAGTAGTGTCTTGCTCTCAGTCCATTTCGTTTGGTATACCAAACGAGTTGGTGTATCATTTCTTCTAGGAATGTCCGATGCAACCAGACGCAAAGTGAAGCTCAGCAGGATCTTCAGTGACCTCGTTGACGCACGGTACTTTCTGCACAGCTTACAATCACACCATGCCCTGTGAAAATGACCTTTTAAGATTAATTGAAGCAATTATGACTTAGAATGTAAAAAGAAAGAAGCGGTGAATAGATGCACTTGGATATCATTTGTCGAGAGAACCCCGGCAGTAATAGCATTGTTACTGATAAGAGAAAAGTTAGTGTTCTTAGATTTACTTCTAAGAAAGTCCTGTTACGTCCTATTTTTATACTACTTGAGAATTTCTATTGCAAAACATTAAGGTACTCTCAAGTGTCACTGGTTTACTCTTAGAAATTGTTGTCATTGCCGAGCTTATCCTCAGATTTGTCAACCTGTTACTGTTTAAATCGAAACGAAAATTTAAATACAGGAAGCCGAGAGAGTTGGCTCCGCCGTAACGTTCCATGCTCGCATTCGGGAGGTCGTGGGTTTTATCCCCGCGGCCTGCATTAACCATGGTTTTTTTTTTCGGGAGCTTACTAGGCCGCCTCCTACTGGGGGAGGACAACCTCTCAACGACTTCACTGGACAGTAAACTCCACAGTTACATTCTAAAGCAACCACTATCTCCAGGTAACACACTTCACGGCCAGTTGTAGGCGAGCCCTGATCTGGTAACAGACAGAGGGCGGCGAAAGCAACCCTGTGATGCCAACTCGTCGCCGGCTCGGTAGTTTTCCCGGGTCGCTTCATTCTCCGAATTTCCTCTCCCTCCATTTCACTTCACTAATAATTTCGTTCATCCTTTCATCCGTTCGGTCTATTTCAGGTTAGAAAGAGTCAGCGGGAGTTCGAATGCAACATGATGGGGATGAAATACTCTGAGTAACTCCGAGAGCCGGGCTTCAGATTGTGTCCCCACTGCGGCCTTTGAGCCACGGAGGGGCCCCTGTAGGCGACGCTCTGCGCAAACCGGCGGGGGACCGGTGTACTAGCTGGTGTCGGAGAGTTTACACCCGGGAAAATGTAGGGACCCTACCCTCTGCTGTGCCTATGCGCCTGTGGTCTGGCCGCCTTCTGTCTCCTCTCACCTCACGCCTCCCTCTAGGGGATGCCCCTTTGGGGCGCAGACACAAAAGATTCAAGTTCGAAGTGGCGAAGTCCTTCTCCGCGACTGTCCTACTTCTACTCCTAAGTAGAGGGAACTCTCTCTCTCTCTCTTTCTTTCTTTTTTTTTTATTTTAAGTTTTGGACTTGGCTGTGTATAAGTTAAGGCAACACATTTTTAGTTAGTTAATCTTAATTTTGTGTTCAACTTTGGCAGTGACATAATTTAATTTGATGTGCCATAGTTTTAAAAATACGAGTAACCATTATTTGATTTCCTGTATTATACATAATTTGTAATGTTTACATAACTGGATATGTATACTCATGACCGTTGCTTTTACATGCCAACGAAGTTCTGAATGTAATTGGATTTAACACTTGTATGATATTTATCTTGGAACGTATTTTAATACATATATTGTGGTTTGAGGAAAGCTTCAAAAAGTGTTGACCCTAACAGTAGACAGAAACTAAATAGAAAACGCAGTAACATGTCATATGCTATGCCATTCATTTGCCTAACGCACTGGAGTAACAGACCTCATAATAACGCTATGATGCGAACTGTCGAATGAACGAATACCCATTTCCCACAAGAGCGCATATGAAGCAGAAGCTCAACCATAGTTCAGTATATTCGGTGCTGGTATTTCAACGAGTTACAGTGCAAAAAACTAGCAAGTCTCATTATGTACTATATGAAACAAACGGGTGAAACGCACGTTCGACGGCTCAAGCGTACCGATCGATGCACTTTGTGCTACACTATCCATTTTCCACTGTTCACTAATAGGGATAAGGCATCAGGCATCCATCTATACCCCTTCTGTCCGTGAGGTAACAGCCAGATTACAAGGTTTGCTATATCCGTGCGTGCACACTTTGTTCATCGTTAGTTGTAGTATGTTTAATAATTTAACTGTCCGGAGTAGGGAAATTATTTGGGCAACCAGGCTAGCGTATAAGATATCCAAGAAAATTCATATACTAAAAGCTAGAGTTTAATATAGACTACTGTATCAAAGACGGCAAACTTCGAAATTCTGTCACTTTTCTAGCACTTTATTGTCGTCTAAATTTTACTACAAATGCACAATTTCCCTCTCGTAGCTAACACAGTTTATAGTCTTCTCTGCTCTTACAATTCACAATTGTTCTTCTGATGATCTCTCTCAGTCTATCAACGTCTTTCTCCACCTTCACTGTATCTTATATCTTTACTATTACGACACAATCACTCGACGGCACATACGCGCTTGCTGACAGGCTGGCTGTCTCACTCTCGTAACTAAAACTAACTGTACACAACGACTTACACCCTAAGCAACTCAACTCTAATTCTAAAATTCACTCAAACTGAGTGCTACTGACTGTGTCTGTCCTATTTATACTGGAGCCAGCGTCACGTGACGTCCTTCGAGTTCTTTCCATGCACACGTGTGCAATGATTCGGCAGAATTAGCGAGAAGCTTCTAGACATTGCTGGTGTTATCGCTCTTCGATCACATGTACACAATCGCTAGTTGCCCTGTAGTCTCACCTAGACGGCCCGGGTTCGATCCCAGGGACCTGCATGTGGTATTCGTGGTGGACGAAGCGGTGTCTTGGCGGGTTTTCTCCGGGTTCTCCGGTTTCCCCCGCCATCTCATTCCACCGGTGCTCCATCTTCATTCCATGTATCATCAGTGTCACCGCCTGTGGTGCCGTAGTAGTAAAAGCGGGCGTTAAACACTACACACACCTGTAGTCTCGGAACTTTCTTTTGAGTGTTACCGCCATTATTACGGTCGCATACACACAGCCGCTCTCCTTATCCAAGCTCACACTGCCCCCTCTTGTCCGTATATTGTTGAGCGGCCCAAAGTCACAGTACTATAAAGATTAGCTTTCAAAGCTCTGTGCGTTGTTTGTAGAAATAACACGTTTTCGTGAGCTCAAGGGATAAAAAGCGAGTAATATATTCCTATTTGAAAAAAGTATAGGTCTTGGTAAATTCAAACAAATAAAGAATATCTCAGAAATGGTTCACTTAAAAAAAAAAGCATTTGACATAAATTGTGTTTTAACGAGATCCACATTCTTTATTTAGTAAGATTTTTTTATTCTGTCTCTTAGTGTTTGCCATTTATGCAAAAGTCATTCAGAATAAAGAAGTCTCCTTAGGGCATGTCCAGAAAATTCAGGTAATAACTTATAAACTGCCATGGAATCCTCTGTGTTCGTCACTGGATACTGACTGATAGGGGGGCTACACGCCACAGGCGTGATTCACCCCCTGACTGCAAGAGGAGGTGGGGGAAGGCAACTAATTACGCAGGCGTCTCCAATGTGATAAGTAGGGCTCGGAAGTTCATGCCCTAAAAAACACTGAAATATGCATCCAAATATGCTCTTAAAAACTTCAAAATATACCAAGAAATATGCACTATTTCATTAGAACAGTTCATGTCCCTTTGCAGTAGACGAGTTAGTGTAAACAATAAAGTTACCTTATTCCTTAGAGGTTGAAGCACAAGTGGTCCCGCTGCTACTATTAACTGCTAAATTGCAGTTCACAACCAACACTACACAGATTTTCAACAATAAAACGTCGTCTACTGTCTGGCAAAACACTTCTGTAACGTGAAAAACTTCTTTACACGTCACAAGATGTTATAGGGGCATATTTAAATGATGTTAACTGTTTCACAGAGAGAGTCAACTCTCTTGGTGTGACAGATGGTTTTCTTTCGAGGATGTCTCGAATATCGCACATCTGTTTATAACCAGAATTTTTTGAAATTACATAGTTCACTTTCTCTTTCACTTTTTATCCTATGCTACCAGGAACCGAACTTAGATCACATATTGTTTTTTCAAGCACAGTAAGTGATTCATGCAAAGGAGATCCTACAGCTTCCAATGCCGTTATGGCTGATGCAGTATTATTAGTTATGGTAGGTGTTGTGTTGGAGTGTTTTGTTTCCCATTGTTTGATTGTTTGCATTATATCGTTTGCAGTTGGCCTAGTGCGATTATCTTTTGTCTTCATTGTAAATGTTATATATATTAACGAATAAAATTGTGATAATAAATACACTAATATTATTTCAATTGTGGCCTCCAGAGCAAAGAAGACTATCTCATTAGAAAGACTAAAAGTTAATACATCGACGTAACATATAATTTTCACGGGGGTCGCGTCTCAAGGAAAATTATCAGCTGTAAATTGTGAACATACTTCATACCCGTACCACGACCGAGATAGGAGAGAAAGAGTCATCGCAGTTCATCGAAAGAGTTAGCCGGATCTTTTATACGAGAAAAGAATTCATCATACCGACCCTTCAAAGTGACGACGAGCAGAAGATTCCCTTCATACTGGTGACGGGAGATACCAGCCGGAAGAGACTCCTTCATACTGGCGCCCAGACGCGCGACGGCTCGAATACAGGCGTATAGAGTAAAAATATGTACCTGGACAAAGAGTGAAAAGAAGACATTTTGACGGAGTATCCTTTTTCTTGTGCTCCAGAATTCAAGTAAGACTAGTACTAATTTATGATACTACGCAATAAGAAAATTGTACAGAAGATGGAAAAAGTTGAGAAAGATAATGATAGTGTAGAGAGGGAAGTGAGTGATAAGTTATCAGTAGAAGGTAGAAAGAATGTAGTATGTAAGGAATCTGAAATAGGATTGAAAGAAATATTGGAAGCGATGAACAAAAATACAGCAGATATAAAAGCAGATTTTGTTAGAAATGTAACAGAACTAAAAGCAGATGTAGTAAAACTAAGAGAGGATAGTGTTAGAAATGTAGCAGATTTGAAGGAGGATAATGCCACAAATATAAATAAATTGTCACAAGAAATTGAATTATGTAAGAAGGAATGTACAGAAAGAATTGAATCAAGTAACAATGATATAGCTAAATTAGGTGAGTTAGTAAGCGTGATAAAATTAGGACAGGAATCAAACACAGTAGAAATAGCTAGGCTAGGAGAATTGATAAATGAAGTTAGGTTAGGACAGGAGAAGACAGTGGTAGAAATGAAAGCTGAATTAAGTAAAGAATTTGATGAAAAACTAGCAGAACAGAATGCAAAAATTGCAAAGGTAGGAGATGAATTGAGAACAGAGATAGTCGTGGTAGAACAGAGTTGTAAAATGTATCAAGATGAAATTAGGTCAAAACAAAATGACATTGATGTAAAAATTGATAGTTTAGAAAATGTTGTAAAGGGTATAAGCGCTGAGATGCAGTCACAGCGAGAAGAATTGAATAAAGTAAAGGAGGAAGCCAATGTAAATGTAAATAGAATAAATGAAACGGTTACAAAGGAAAAAGAATTTACAGGAAGGCTTTCCCAAGTTGTGAGTGCTCTACAGGCTGATAGAGTTAATGACAATCATGATCAATTTGTGAGTGAATGCAAAAATATGACCAATACTGATGCACTTGACAATAACAGTAATATGGCGGACTTTCAGGAGAATGATTTAGCTATGCCAATGCACTCCCCTAGTCAAAACCATAATTGTCACGCTAGTCACTTGTTCCATGACCTAACCCCTCCGTCATTTGACGAAGAAGCCGGTGACAATCCAAAAATTTTCATAAAAGAACTGGAGGATTATTTTAGGATCAAACGAATTCCGAACGAGATACGAATGATGGTGGTTAAACGCTGTCTTAAGAAAAACGCATTGGAATGGTTAAGACTAACTTTGGCGTCTCACGAAACATATAGTATGTTTCGAAACCTTTTTATAAATAGATTTTGGGGACCGGGACGTCAAAACCAGATTAAAGTCGAACTGGCTACCGGACATTATGACAGTAAACGTGGTATTTCAATGATGGAGTATTTTTTGAAACTGGCGAACAAATCGAAACTACTCCAACCTCAGTTGAGTGAACAGGAGGTTATTGAAGCACTTATTCGCCATTATCCACCGCACATAAGAAATAATCTGATCGTGGCGAAACCGGTTGATTTTTCGGACGTAATTGAATTATTGGCAGAGTTCGAGGCACAGAATAATTACCAAGAGACTAACTCCAGTCAGCGATATGAAAATGGACAGCGCGCTGTAGGTGGCCAAGGTAGGAATCAAGGAACGCAATTAGAACGTCTTAGAAATAATTTTCCAACAACGAATGAGAACCAGGGAAATGGTGTGAGAGATGAAACACACCAAAATAATGGTGAAAACTACAGAACAAATAGACGTCCTGATGTAAGATCGAATTACAGAGGTCCTATACCGCGAGACAGACAAAATCCGCGATACGAGAGACGTAATCATGATTATGGTGGCGATACCAGAGGGTGTGGAAGAACCAGTCAAATTAATCACATCCGGTTTTACAGAAATTACAATCGTAGGTGGAATGGAAGCTACGATCCGAAAAATCATAAAACAAATTTTAGTGGGGAGGGGCATAGAACCCCTGAAAGTTACCAAAAAAAAAAAAAAAAAAAAAAAAAATCGAAACATTGTCAAGAGAAAATATTTTTGTATTCAACGATGACATGTTTTTCAACACAGTTGTTATATTGTTGTACAATTACATTGTTGTGGGGAGATCATCACAGTACATGCAACATTGTATGGCTGAAAACAATTTTCCCAAAATAGAATTAGTTGCATATACTGTGATGAGGGGCATTTGATGCAGTATTATTAGTTATGGTAGGTGTTGTGTTGGAGTGTTTTGTTTCCCATTGTTTGATTGTTTGCATTATATCGTTTGCAGTTGGCCTAGTGCGATTATCTTTTGTCTTCATTGTAAATGTTATATATATATTAACGAATAAAATTGTGATAATAAATACACTAATATTATTTCAATTGTGGCCTCCAGAGCAAAGAAGACTATCTCATTAGAAAGACTAAAAGTTAATACATCGACGTAACATATAATTTTCACGGGGGTCGCGTCTCAAGGAAAATTATCAGCTGTAAATTGTGAACATACTTCATACCCGTACCACGACCGAGATAGGAGAGAAAGAGTCATCGCAGTTCATCGAAAGAGCTAGCCGGATCTTTTATACGAGAAAAGAATTCATCATACCGACCCTTCAAAGTGACGACGAGCAGAAGATTCCCTTCATACTGGTGACGGGAGATACCAGCCGGAAGAGACTCCTTCATGGCTGTTGGTAAGAAAGAAAAATGGGCAGATATGAAACTAAGATCCTTCTTTAACCCAGTGCCTGACAGAATATTTTGCACAGTTTGTATTGATGAAGCATCGTTCGAATCCAATGAATTAACAACCTCTTCGATTATTTCTATGTGCTCAGCATAATATAAAAGTGCGTCGACCCATGAACCCATCGAGTTAACACCGGTGCAGGAGGAAGTCGGATATTAGGTGCTGCCACTTAACTCTTTTAGGAGATTTAACAAAACTTCTCTTTGTACTGGACACAAATCTGCCAGTGGGAAAGAGTCGCGTATTGTCTCAGAAATTCGATGAAGAGCATGCCCTAACAAGTTATATGAATTAAGTTAGGAAAAATACCTTTCGAGTTTTTCCTGATTTTACCATACAAGGTAACAAATAAAAGCAACTAGTTGTATTCGATTCCACATCGGCATTGCAATTTCAAAGAGTCCATCACAAACTGTGTCACAGTTACATTGTCAGTGGCCGACAATTTGCACACATTAAGGAGATAAGCTGTAGTCTTTTGTTCATTATTTAAGGCACCCACGATTATATCAGCAATAGAACGGCGTTCAGAATCAGAGGTTTCATCAACAGACAACCACACAAACTGATCCGCTAAATTTTGTATATTTGACAATACGTTATTGTAACAGTGGCCTACATAAGTCTTAGGCAGTGTACTTTCTTCAGGCACATGTTGTAGAGTACACTTGGCAAGAAAGTTTTTAAACATAGGATTATTAATTTTGAACAAGGGAATATCAGCAGCTAAAAATACTTGGCACAAGTCATAGGAAAAATCAGTAACCCTACTTCCTAAACACTCTACTAATTGTTTTAGAACAGGTTATTTATTTGCGAGTTTTCTGATTAAATCCTCCTTATGTTTTGCTGTGTTTATGTGCCGAACTATTTGAAATCTTTTCTAACTCCCTATATTTTTGTCACACGCTACACAAAACAGTGTAGATATTAAATCACCCGAAAACTCTTTCTGTAAATTAATTAATCTAGCACTCTAAGTTGGTTTTATTTTCGGCATTTGAAGAGCTTTTTAACATTTTATACGCCTAATTTAATTTGGAGGGAACCAGTTCACAACACTGTTACGTTTGAAGACCACGCAGAGGCAAGCGTTGCTATAATCGTGCTGCTCAAAACGTTGACCTGCACTTTATCTTTGTTAATATAAACCTCTCAGATAACGCACTGATTATTCTCTACGCACATACATATAATGAAAGGATGGAAACAGGGGATTCACTACAGAACAACATGACTCAGTATTGCTTCTCACCACCTCGCGAGTTACATCATCATATGCAACACTACCAATATGAAAAATATTATCCAGGTGGAAAAAAAAATCATTAAAATATGCTATATAGAGGCTATAGTATTGAAATAACATGCATTTATCAAAATCAAGAAAATATGCAGTTATATGCACCACAAAATGACGTCCAAATAACTTAAAATTCCATAATTCGTGCACATAATGTAAAAGCATACATTTTTAACCCCTATGAAAAAACATGCAAATGCATGAACTTCCTAGCCCTAGTGATAAGTTTGGATATCGCTGTTATAAACTATTCCATTAAAATAGTTGAAACACTTGTAGTCAGCTGTCCAAGAAACAATATTTTATAGTATCTGTAGCCTAACATATGAGCAACTGAGTTAGTACTACTGTCAGCGATAACAAACGCCACATGACTTGCATCATAGTTTATTGCCTAAAAAATTATGTCCTACTCAGGGATTTAGAGAGGCATCCAGAAAAGGAGTTTAGTTTATAAAGGGCCAGTTTTACCAACCGTTCTTACATTTTAGAAACTTCCCGGTGGGATTCACATTGAAATTAAATGCATGTATAATGCAAAGCGTATCAAAGCCGTAGTTTAATCGCAATTCCATCTGAGAGTGGATATGACCCACATCTTTTGAACTACCAGTGAAACCATATTAGCTTACAAAACATTTTCCATCATCCTTTATCATAAATAGATAGTGAGTCAGAACTCTTAAGTTGCCCATGCTATATTGTTAATCACGAATTAGATGGCCCCAAGGTAACGTGTGAATGCGAGCCGCATTAGGGAGTTCGTCGGTTCGATTCTCGTGGCCGATCTTCCCGACCCATGGGTATTTTTCGGGGTTTCTCTTGGTCACTAGGCGAATTCTAGGAAGGATAACTACCTCCACCGAATGCTCTGTCCTTCCATTTAACTTCATTAAGCATTTCGTTCATCTCGTTGGTTCTTTAAGGGTCGCAAGTATTAGCGAAGGCGTTAGGTGCAGCTTGGCAGGGATGATGCGGAACTCTTTCCATCCCTTGTTGTAGGTCATTCGGATTGGGGGCGGGATATGAGGGCGTTGGACCTCTTCGGGGTCCCCCTAAGATGGTCCCGGAAGACCTAAAGACTTCGAGACGTCGTAAAACTTGGGAAACCTTAGGAACCTTTGTCAGTATCTGTACCGTTAATCTGGATCTGGCTACCAGTGTCTCCTCTCATCTCATCCTTCCTCCCGGGGGAGAGCAGTAGGGAGCATTAATTTCGTGCTACAGATAGAGCTGTAAAATTTGAAGAACATGTATAAGTCAGTAGCTTCAAAATACGAGGAAACGAATCAGATACTTTCATTGGACCTAACAAACGATCATAAGAAGGCATAGGATTCTGCTGAGAGATGAATTGATGTTAGCATTTAAGTTCTCAAAGGAAAGAGTATTGCTCTTTTGTCCAATAGGTTGATACAATAATGGCTATATTACCATTTTAGACTACTTTTTTTGATAGTGTTTAATGCCTGCTTTTACTACACGCGGCACCACAGGCGGTGGCACTGATGGTCCATAGGATGAAGATGGAACACCGGTAAAATGAGATGGCGGGGGAAATCGGAGTACTCGGAGGAAACCCTCCCCTGCGACGCCTTGTCCGGCACAAACCCCACACGTGGGCACCTGGGATCGAACCCTAGCCTCTTTGGTGAGAGGCGAATGGTCTAACCACTAGGCCACGGCGCGGCTTTTTTCCGCTACGGAGCAGTATAGAATGAATATGCAGTATTTTTTTTTTTTTTTTTTTTTTTTGCGCTTCGTTTGCCTGTTGCTATGGGTGCCTGTAGGCATGTTTTACTGAAAGCCGAGACTTTGAAATCAGTAAACGTACATGTTGCCTATAGCTATCACATGTTAGTTTTATATACGCGTTTAATATATACATGTTTATATTGTATTTACGGGAAGCTTTATGTTGGTGAATTTAAAATTAAGTAATTCACATATGCTTATTCAAGTTCTAAAAGAACGTGTTCACTTCCTCTATAATAGCGCATATAGTAATTCATCATTTGTTCGTTTATCCTTCCTTTTCCTACGTGGTTAAAATTAATTTCTGGAACAACTTCTATGTGCTATATCATTTATACGTGAAATGGGACGGAGCTCTACCCTTAGTGTGTGGCTTTTGTTTGTTTCCTTTTCTTAATAAACAACATATTTCGCATCTAAAGAGGTGATTGAACATCTTCACCTGATTATCCGCCCCGTATAGAGGACTTACACCTCCTAGGACTTACAATCCTGTGTTTAGGGTCAGATGCCTGTCCGGGATCAGAGAAACCCATGGACCGGATAGAGTGAAGACCGGGAAGTGGGTGTTCAGCCCAGTACCAGGTATGATACTAAGGAAGAGAATGACATGGAATGCAGGCAAAATCAATTAGTCGAAAAGTGATGATGGAGCAGTTGGTGGGATGAGCGACGGGGGAAACCGGAGAAAGCGGAGAAAACCCGCCCAGACGCCGCTTCGTCCACCATTAATACCACATGCGGGTCACTGGGATCGAACCCGGGTCGCCTGGGTGGTAGGTGATTGGTCTCACCGCTTGGCCACAGCGCCGTCTGATTGAACATAAATGAGTGAAATGAATTATCTAATGGGTCCGCACTTCTGGGAGCTGAGAGTTACCCGATAATTGATTGCGTGTGTTTGGGACATCCGGTTTCGATATATCCACCCTCCTTCTGAAGTTGCCGATCTGTCAGGATGTGGGCTAAGCCTCGGCAACTCCCGGGATAGGTTGAGAGACCTTCATTTCTTTTACCTACTAAGCATGTAGGCCCTAAGCGGAATACGCTCAGTGAGTACCAGTTCTCCAGCCCTCATATGGACCAAGACAGCCAAAGGTCCTCTAATGACGCCCCTCTCCGAGCTCCGAACTCTCCTTGGGGTAGAATTTAGGCCATTCGAGTGCTTGCTATTGGTTTCACACGAGACACCAGTTAAGCAACAGCAGCGCCATTGTGGAACGGCGAGGATGGAGGACGTGGAGTTCCTTTTACTTAAGGCCCGCTTTTCCTTTAGAACAATTGCTCATCGGCAATAAAGTTCAATCGTTCGCTATTTGTGTATACTTGGGTTCGCTTACGTTGGGTTTTCTTTGTAAATTCATTCAATTCACACGTATTTACAGTCTCTCTCATGCTTCCAGGCTCTAGGAGGGATGGGGAATAAACCTGGCTAAAGAAAAATTGCCATCCTCCAACCGGAAATCCAACTCGAAACCTCTGGATTTGAAATCTAGAATGCTAACCACCAGACCATAGACTTGGGCAACTCGCGATCTTGGGCGAATTTCATTTTTTACCCGCTAACCACAGTTATCGCTCACAGTCATGAGCAGTTTGCTCTGGGCACCAGCTGCCAAGCCCTGTTATAGAGGCAGTCTATACTGTTGTTATTAATTTTCTTGTAGCTACACGGAGAATATCGAAATATGCAGACTATGGCTTTAAGCTATTGTCAAATCTTTTAGTAGTGGGTCGCTCTGTGATACCTGTACTGGGTTTTGAAATTATTGATTTTATTTTAGAGTGAAATATTATCTTACTTCACCTTCTTATTTTATATAATCCCACGTAGAGACACAACTCGTAGTAGATTCCTAGAGATTTTGTGAAATGCCTGCAGTCTTAAAGCTGTGAGACTATTAAGTCTTCAAAGGATAGCGGTAACGACTCCATGTGAGGTATATGATAAATTTCTCTCTTTGAATCACTAATAAAAAGCCTTATTGCCTTTTGGTGGTGTTTCAAAATTAGATATTCATATAAAGAATTACAATTTTTTCTGTTCGATGTCTCATTTATCATTACTGTTTATGAAACATGTGAAGAACAATTTCTCACTGCCTCTGTTTTGCAACTTATTTTGAGGGTTTAGAAAAGAAGCTGCCTCATACCTTAGACAATATTTTCTCTTTGCATAGCTAACAGGTTTAAAAGAAAAACTAATAAATTTCTATTTGAGAAAAGTGTAAGTATTTAGAAATTCTTACCAATAACTAGAAATACATCTTAAGTAGTTTTGCTGCACAACAAAACTAGACACAAATTCAGCGCTTTAACAAGATCTGCATTTTTGCTGTAATACAAATTTGTCTACTTCTAACGGTTTGTTTGCTGTGAAAAATTCAGCTAGAATGATGAAGACTGCTGAGAATGTTCCAGTAAAACCCGAAATGTACATTTCATCTTTCATGAAATTATTTTAAACATACCATATTTTAATCAAAGTTGTTAGAGCCATTATTGTGAAAACTATAATTTCTTTAAAATGTTCCACGTGAAGGATAGTTTGAGTTAGAGAAATTTACTTGAAAATGTGTCGCAATAATGAAAAGTGCTGAAGCCAAGTACCAAATTTGATGTTTAACGGACTTTTAGTTGTTGAGTTATGTTGTTGAAACACATTCACATATACACGCACACACACATACATATGTTTTCTAAAAGTGCTCTTTGTGGATTCCAGGTATCTTAAAATATAAATTTCCTGTGTAATCTCCACATCGACTTGTTGGGTGGAATACAATACTTCCTCTACTTACTATAAGTAGTAGAGAAAGTAAACAAGATTGGGGTTTGGACCATCTGGAGACTAACTACCCCTACCTCGAACTACCTCGAAGCTGCAGGTCTCATGTGCTGAAGTTCAAAACCCGGACTTTAATTTACAGTATATTACAATTTGTTTAAAAGATGGTTATTGCAGTTCCATAAACTGTTCGTCTATGAATATAATATGTGTAGTCTTGAATGTAATTTAGCTTTAAACCGAAACGCCATGCCGTAGGGAGCGTGACCTATGCGTTACAGGGGACGTTAAAAAAAAGGATTATCACAAACGACACACTTTTTCTCTCTATCTTCCCTATAAATTGTAAATAGTCAAAAAACGAGGGGGGGGGGAAAGAAAAGCAATTCTCATTAAGAAGCCATTATAACCGTAATTCAAACACTAGATAACGCGGTATCGTCTGTACGAATAATGCTTTGCTTTGAAATGCATTGGTTCTTAGCATTACAAACGATGTCATATTTAAACAGGCAAAGGAGTGTTGTTTTGCATAACCACATTGGATGATATAGTGTTGCTTTACTTCCACATCAATAAATGGATGATTTGAAGTAGATAGAATGAATGAACCTGAATCTTATGACCGTTAATGTGAACGATAAGTTCGTCGTTCCCAAAGTGGCAAGTGGCACGCTGTACAGTCAAGTGTAATGATAGGTGCCACACTTCTGGTTTCCTACAGTGTGCTTATTACTGTTAGCAAAATTTCCTTATCTTCTGTGTTCCACACCAACCCTGGATGAGCCACTCTCTTATTGGTTAGACTTCAATGAACAAGGCCACAACTAGGGAGCGGCGAAAGGTGAGGAAGTACGGATATATTTCAACTGAGTGGCTGGAAAGCAAGCTTCGCAACGACTGTCCACACCATCTCCTGAATGAGTCTGCCTCTATTGCTTTTAAGTCAAAAGTCTGGCATTCAAACTATAACCAAAAGGTTCGATTTCAGGCTCAAAAGAAAAGGAAGAAGGAAGACAAAAAGTTAAGCGAAGTGGTAGAATAGGTCAAGAGGAGCAAAGCTGGGAGCACTACAAGCGGTTTAGCACTTCCTTACCAACATAAACCCTGCAGATTATATCGACACGATTTTATGCTCTTGACTGAAGTTTTATATAGATAGGTATTCAGATAAAACATGTAGGAAACAGAAGCCACAAAAGTAGTTTAAAAGGCTTAATCACGAAGATAATTGCATATTTATTCATTAATTGAGAATTGGTGATTATAAAAATAAAATTCACATTACTGGCAAGACTACAAACTAGACCATACATCCTGGAAGGTGCTGTAATGCATAACTTGTATAATACTATTTAGAGCATTAATAACGTATAAGATAGATAATAGAATCTGTTTTTCTCTCGTTAATGCTATGAAGAAGGAAAAATGATGCTTTATTCCCATCTAAGTACAGACTTTTAGGTCTTCTAAGCTTCCAAAATAATAAATCAATCTCAACAGAAAATGCATAACCCTAAGTCTTTTTATAGAATTCGGAATGATAATACAAATGTTGTGATTGATAGCCTAATGATTGGAAAATAAGATCTAAATTAGAAATGCAACATACAAATGAGTTCTATGCGCAAACAACACATGTCTCATTTCTTATAATGTACGTTAATTTCATTGAAACACCTGAAAATGTTTACCCATAAATTAGATGCAAACATCAATACTTTATTTCTTCTTGTGGTCAGAAAATGTTTTGTTAGCCTTTTGTTATTTACACCCTTATCTAAAACAACAAAACGCTAATACCCCAGGGACCCGCATGTGGTATTCGTGGTGGACGAAGCGGCGTCAGGGCGGGTTTTCTCCGGGTACTCCGGTTTCCCCCGCCATTTCATTCCACCGGTGCTCCATCTTCATGTATCATCAGTGTCACCGCCTGCGGTGCCGTAGTAGTAAAAGCGGGCGTTAAACACTACAGCAACAACAGCTAATACCCCTTCCATTTTGAAGAAGGGGGCTCCTTGTTTGTAATATTTTGTGACTGTACTCACCATATTGTGGAATGACTTTTATGAGCAACAGACATTATTCAAAACACCCGCTAAACAAAACATTAAAATACACAGGTACATGAACGAAATTATGTCAACCTCAATCTAAACATTTTTAAAATACATAATGAAAACTCTGAAGTGCTGACTCGCACAACTTTCTCTACTCACTCATGTACAAACTATTCTTAGGTCTTCTTCTTCAATCTATTTCACCTTAATCGAACTAAACATTTGTAAAAGCTATCGTGTTGCATATTTCCTTGTAGGTGCAACAATATTAGAGGAATATCATTGGCTTCAAGCCACAGCCAAATATGTTAAGACAGTATTGTTATACAGGATGGAAATGAAATGATCCGCCAGACTGCAACAGTAAATTCATCATGTTATGAATAACAAGAAAGTCTAATACCAAAATGTTAAAAAGTTTATAGTTTTCTAGAAAAAACTATTTTTATCAAAAGAGTTTGTTAACACCTGGCTGAATTATTATTGATTGAAGGTTCTTGATTTATGGCTATATACATAGAAAATTGAACGAAGGACAACTTTTTCCTTTGGCCTATTTCAATAGATTTAACGGTTTTTGTGTAAATTAAATCTAAAAGAACCCACAATGTGCTGCCTTTTGTTGCAATAAATGATGGGGGTTTTAAGTATAATTTACACAAAAACCGTTGAAACTATTGAAATGCGTCAAAGGAAAAAGTTGTCGTTTATTCAATTTTCTATCAATATAGCCAAAAATCAAGAGCCTTTAATGAATAATTTTTCAGCCAGGTGATGATAAATTTTTTTGATAAAAATATTTTTTTTCTAGAAAACTATAAACTTTTCAACATTTTGGTAGTAGACTTTCTTGTTATTCACAGCATGAGAAATTTACTGTTAAAGTCTGGCGGATCATTTCACTTCCACTATGTATAATTGCTTTGAAATGTCATTCTCTTTACATGACAGAGACAGAGAGAGAGTGTGTGTGTGTGTTTGTTTGTTTGTTGTTTGTGTGTGTAGGTGTGTGTGTAGGTGTGTGTGTGCGTGCGTGTGTGTGTGTGTGTGTGTGTGTGTGTGTGTGTGTGTGTGTGTGTGTGTGTGTGTGTGTGTGTGTGTGAAAGAGAGGAATAACAATTTTCTGTTTGAGGAAACTATGAGTATAGTAACATGCAAATCAATAACAAGCAATATTTCTGCTCCACAAGGAAGGAAAAATGTAAATTGTGTGCTATCACGAGATGTACACTTTTGTGTAGCAAGATGCCTATCTCCTACGGTTTAGCAGTTACAGTAGCTAGTCAGAATGAAGTGGATTTCAGAAGCTATGTACAGAAATATAAGATATGTACCTATACACTTCACTGGCCACTAAAATACCTTAAACTTATGGTAGTTGAACTGAAATTGTTAAAACCGTTGAGAAAAGAAAAAAACTTCAAAAAATCTTCCATGTGGAGGATAGTTTGGTGTTGAAAATACTCTCTTGAAAACCTTCGTGTTGAATTCTTAGAAGATGGTGAACCTAAATACCAAGCTTGCTTTGTAACAACTTGATTTTAGTTGTTGTTCATAGATGCACACACACACACACACACACACACACACACACACACACACACACACACACACACACACACACACACACACACACACATACATATACATGCACGCACACGCGTGAGCATAGTAGAGAAAGTAGAAAACAGAACTAAATAACCAAGCGTTCAAATGTTTGTATATTGTAATATTTATCTGAAAAAAAAAAACAGCCACAGATTTTATCGTAATTAAAATTAGTCAATAAACAAATAGTGAACTAAAAGAAGGTATTTAAACTTACTTCCTATGATGTGTTTCAGTTATTAAATTTTATCTACCAAATGTCTTTTTTCCCAGCAGATTGCATGGTTGGCTTTTGTCATTTCACGTCTGTAATAACATTCCAGGTCTATGATGAAATAATAGTGAGTGTACAAATAAGCCTGAGGCCCATAAGGCTACGCTTTACTTAACATAAGGGAACATCCCAGGAGAAATCTTATCTAGACCCACATACAGCCAATATTCAAACTAGGGACGAACAAAATACTACGTCGACATAGGTAGGTTCGCCAACCATGCACCATGAGAAGAAGTTTTTGTATTTTAAAGTTTGCATTGTAACACAAAGCCAAAAAATAGAACTCTTGGTCTTTCTTTGTAGCAACTGGTGCAGCAAACTAAAATACAATCTACAACATTGTGTCGAAACAACTTCAGTTGCGTATGTTTAAGAATGACTCAATAACTTGCGTAGGGGGACTTAGCACCTTGACCAAAAGGCGATCCGTTGTGCCTATGTTCATGACGAGTACCCCCGAGAGAATGGATGAGGCGAATAGATCCGAAGGGCGACTGGAACGTTGCCACAACACAGGAAAGCAGGTGCCCTACTTTTCCCAGTTAGAAGCACTTCGGTGGAGGCTGGCTTAGCGCGGTTCCTGTCCCCCTTCGGATTCGTGCTCCCGAGCGCCGGACTGGGAAACCGGCTCCCCTGCCCCCCCCCCCCGGAGCTTGTACCAGCCCATGGGAGGCCCGGAAACCAGTAGACTCCTCGTCCAATCCGGTGGACGAGATTTCTGAAGCGCATTTGTTCCCCTACCGTGCTTCTGCCACGACGCTCGCCGACGCTTCCAACCCTGAAAGAAGCCTAATGGGATGAAGTGTGAAATGGAATAATTAATGTAACGAAATGGAGGGATAGGGCATTCAGGTCCTTCCCAGCATTCGCCTGACAACCTGAGAAAATCTCCAAAAAACCCATTGGCCAGGAAGGTTGGCCAGCAGGATCGAGCCCGCGACCTCCCGAATGCCGACCATGGACGTTACCGCCTGAGCAATCCTGCTCGGTATGTTTAGGCAAACCAAAAATTACCAAAATTATTACTAAACACAACAAACCTGTTGCTTCATCTCTACATAACTTTTATACCTATAAGACCGTTAAAACTATGTCATAGACTCATCTAAATGTCTATCTGTGTACCCAGATTCGCATAATGGTAAGTTCTGCCTAGCACTAAAATGAACGAGCAATTCAAGAAATGGTCTTAGGAAGGTTAAAATACTAACTTAGCTGCTGAGGAACAGGGGGAAAACACGGAGGGCCTGTATATGTAGTGAGTGCTTTTAAAATAGCATGAAGTTATAAAGAAGTTTATTTTGGCGTTATAATACTTATACGATATTTTCTGGGCTTTCGTTTGCTGGCACCTTATTTTCAAATTGTTGCAGGCGATGTATTTCAAGGTATGCATTAAATTTTCTACAGCAGTTTATACGTATAAAAAATTATGAGATGAATGTCTTTTCACGTGCCTATTTGTGGTGTTGTTTAATAGTGCTCACTTTGGGTAACTTCTTAAAAAAATATTGAAGTCTTATTTAATGTATAAACTTAGGCTTTCACGGCCGGTGTCCTGACTATTAGCTTTATCTCTTTCGGGCTTCTAGGCCGTGAACTAGAAGGTATTGAAGATACCGAGGTTTCGCCAAGTACTGTGCTTGGCATTTTCAGGGTAAGATGATCCGTTGTCTCCGCTGGTCAGGGTTCGAATGTGGAACCATCGAACGTTGGCACTCTTACATAGTGGAGGTCGGCGGGTATTGTTGCGCTGGCCAAGGTGGTGATTGGCTCGTAACGGTTGGCGGGCCAGGTGTAGGCGGGGTTTTATTACAGCTGTTGTGTGTGTCTGAAAGATTATCTAAGACCGGTATCCAAGCTTACTGTGCACGGAGCGCTTCTTCCTTTCGATTGAAGATGTCTCTGTGTTTGTAGATTTCTATAGCTTTTGTAGTCGGGCAAAGTAGTTAACTGTAGAGGACAGGACTCGGGTTTCTTTAAAGTTGACGTCATGGCCGAATAATAAGGCGCGCTCTGCCACAGACGATTTTTCCGTTTGTAATTTCCCCCACACTAATATGGTAATTAAACATTTGGTTCTAAAATGCATTAAATACCGAACAACATGGTTCTGCGTTAACGTGCGGGGCTCTTATTTGAGATACTCGTGTTTAAAATCCCGCTAAGACCGTTGTACCCGACTATTATTTGTTTTCCTCAGTTCTCTTCACTGGCAGATGCCGGAGAGGTAGCTACCTTAAAGTTAGGCCGTGCGCGTTTCCTTCACAAAATGTAATGTAATTTCATATCTCATCAGTATCTAACACCTGTGAGCCCATGTGCAGTAAGAGCGGGCTTTTAGTTGTACACCACTACTGTATACATTAAATCCTAATTGATATAATGAAATTCCAAATGCATCGACCTGGAACTGAACATATTACAACTTTCACAGATGCGTATCCTTATAGTGGTATTCAATATCTGCTTAATAACATACTAATTGCACAATACAGTGCACAGGTATAGAGACCGCACACGCTCTCTACAAAAGCACTGGATTTGGTAGCTGCAGATATACAGCAAAGAATACTTCGAAACACATATTCAAGCACACATAACTTTTGCACTACCAAATATGTTTAAGCCACATTTAAACAAATACTTCATCTCTTAGTACAAGTACATACTTCCATTAAATATGTGGGGCCCAAATGACCTAGTTGTCGACGAACCCTTAAACACCACTCACTCACTCACTCACTCACTCACTCACTCACTCACTCACTCACTCACTCACTCACTCACTCACTCACTCACTCACTCACTCACTCACTCACTCACTCACTCACTCACTCACTCACTCACTCACTCACTCACTCACTCACTCACTCACTCACTCACTCACTCACTCACTCACCCACCCACCCACCCACCCACCCACCCACCCACCCACTCACTCACTCACTCACTCACTCACTCACTCACTCCCTCACTCCCTCCCTCACTCACTCACTCACTCACTCCCTCACTCACTTACTCACTTGCTCACTCACTCATTAAACATGTGGCCAAGCTTGGTCAGTTCTGACTGTTTAGAATAAAGACTCAGCTGACCTATGCCCTACGTCTGTTGAACATCAAAACTGTTTCCGGTAATAAGCGTTTACTAACCCTTCCGTCTGCACACATATTGCCAAACCATACGATCACGTCAGCCAGTGCTACCACCGAAATTTCCTTCTGTAGGGGACTTTTGGTTACATGAGAGCTCGGAGCGACTTCTCGATAACCTATATATTATCACTCTTCTTGCTCCCGCAAAATGAGCAGATTCTGGTGCCAGCAACCTCAGCGCTTACATCAGCGATATCATAGTGTTCTGAGTTGTTTCCTCCCCTATGATTATGCTAACTACATCTACTTTAGCATCTACTTTACGGCATCTTCCTGGTATTCTAGCTTCCGGTATTTTATTTTCATTACTTACCCGCTCCGGACCCATACCTCACTTCTGTATATTAAAAGTGACCTAATCATTGCATCCTGACTGGACCTCAGGAGATGTCCTATCACCCAAATGAGAGGGGACTTCAAGGACAAGATTCAATCTTTGCCCAGCTTATGCAGTGGTGATGCCATCCAGGGGCAAATGGGACCCAGAGACCAGGTTTCCACTGGAGCGTGGGAGCCAAACATGCTACATAGACAGGTACCACTTTAGGTGCAAGACGGGAACCGGGAGCTGTGGCCCCAGTACTAGTCTTGTCATTCCCCGCGGTGGTGGGGCCACTGTTTTCTAGGCTGAGATATATGAATTTAAACTGTGTAATACAAATCAATTCTTTGCCATGCAGACAGGCTGAGGTTCTTATCTGCTCAGACAATATGACAGCTTTGAAAGTCCTTGTAATGTTCAAAGCCCAACCAAATTTGATACCAGTGCCAAAGGATGCTGGATAGACTGTGCCAGTTGCTCGGCTATGCTCAAATGGATGTCTGGCCATTCTGGATAAGACGGTGGGTGCTCTAGATAAGGAGGATACGGGCCTAAGGTTCATAGGATCCGAGACATTCTTTGATGTATTCCATAGTAGTGTCAAGTATGAGATAACACAGTTTACGACTTGAGCTCATTTTGAGATTTGGAGTAAGGAAACTGCTGTCAGGTAAGCTCTTAAATGTATAATGAGACTTGGTGGTAAATTAAGTTTCTATTGAATATAAGGAAATCTAGACTTAGGGGAGTTGTTGACTATTTTACTGGCCACAACACCCTGCGTAGATACTTACGCAGTATGGGCCTCGTGAAATATCTCATGTGCAAGAAATGTGGGATGGATTTTGAATTCTCCCAACAAATACGAGTACTATACGAATATGAAGCATTCGCTGTGTACAGATCCCTTAGCGCTTTTCTTTTACTCTCTGAGGACAACAAAATAGAGATATGAAGTATGTATTCCGCTTTATTCGGACTGTTGGACTTGAGTGGTAGCTCAGCATAGGAGATACACATGGCTATGAGAGCCTACGTGCAAAGCCTTCAGCGAGACGACTCAGTTGTCCACCATCACCGTTATCATCATCATCATCGTCATCATCATAACCTTTGCTTTATACATGGTTTGTAAAGCTTTCACTGGTATATGTGGTACCCAAATCAATACCGTCGCTACTTCAGAAAAACTTCTAATAAACGATCTAATAAGAATCAGAGCAGAGGTGGAGGAAATTGACAGGAAGATAGCAGAAAGTCCAGGAGAGGAACTTGCCATATCTACAGAGCATCGAGCCATGGAGAGCACCATATATATGAATATACAAGAAGTTTTATGTTTGCTGTTTCAATTTCTTCTACATACATCTCCTCAATGAGTTGCATCTTGATCCCACGAGAGAAACTTATACATTTGGAAACTTAGATTGCATTTTATGAAGCGTACTGCTAATACCTGCTTGCAAAATTCTATTTTACTCATTTCCTGGAACATTTTACTCATTCACCGACCTGGACGATGGACAAATATATGATGCATCATTGGACATAAACATATAGCAAAGAAAGAAACATTACAAATGAATGAGTAAATAAACAGGAGGTTTCAACTATTAAGAGAAACAATTTTTACTGTCCATCTCTTCACATCTGTACGAAAATTAATTTCATGAATCTAGTGTACATTCAGTATGATCAAAATTTTATATCCTCGTGGAATTAATAATTAGCTGTCAGAGGGAGGAAAAATAGTATAGTAAAGAAATTTAAAAAGTGCCATACAGTGTTAATATAGACTCGCAGCTAAGGGTAAAAATACAGGTATTTCCATTGGCCATTCCGAACAATGTAATTAACATTACATCAATATTCACTTCATTTGCAGACGAATTTATTAAGAGTAGTATATTCACACGACCGCCTCCGTAGCGCAGTTGGTAGCGCGCTTGCCTCTGGCGCGGAGGACCCGGGTTCGATCCCCGGTACCAGCATGGGGATTTTATCCCCTCTGGGAGGTCTGGCACGGGGTGCACTGAGCCTCGTTAGGTCCCGGGGGATCAATTGAGGAGCTACTTGATGGAGAAGTAGCGACCCCAGGTCTAGAAGACTGCATAACTGGCCGGGAGGGCTCGGGGCGCTGACCACGTCCCACCCTCCAGTACTGCACCTCACCAATGACGCCTTTAGTGGGTAGAGGTGGGGGACGCAGTGGCTGGGTGGTAGGCCTTGGCCCTTCGTGGGCTGTCGCGCCGGGGTTTAGTTAGTTTTAGTATATTCACACAGCCTTCGTGAGTGAAAGCGGTTTCATTTGTTACCAATATTTTCAGAAAATAATCTGGATTATTTTCATACTTTTCCGAGAGCTGGGTTCAAAATGTGAACAATCCGCTTCGTGAAGATGTTCATCTCTCTGGTAATAGGAAAGGTACATTTGCTGTTCAAGCAACGTGTGATGAATACTCCAGTTTGATGTTTCTATTTTACGTGCCAAGATTGTTGTGCTTATGGGGGGTTGGTTAAGCGGTTTTTGGTGTCCTCTTCATGCCCTAATTCTGCAGCACTACGCTGTCTTCTGCGACCCTAAAATTAAGGGCGAAAAGATTCCGAATATGTGATTTCCCGCGGGGCATTGAAAATTCTTGCATTTGAAAATATGTGACGATATATTTCCATTGTCATTAGCGTAGAATGCCCTGCTGCTCCGTGAATCAGGCGAATAGAAGCTATAGTGGAGCTGGTAGGACACAATCAGCAAGTGAACGCTGTTACATTAATAAGAAACAAAGAAATGCCAATCAAATATTACGCGCCCTCATGGTTGCATAGATTTTGTTACGACAATTTACAATCTGTAGTCCGTAATGTTAGACAATAGGAGCATATACAGGAATGAGTTTATTCCCTGGTAAATAAAGTATTGTAAGTGAAGTGGAAAATATTCTAAGACCTCTCTACTATCACGCACTACACACACGCCAGTTGAAGCCTGGGCATTTCCTCTGCTGCTCCGCTCGCTCTCTTACAAGCAGAATAAAGTTCACACACGCCACTGACTGCATTTCCCCCTGTTATTTCTGCAACTCTTTTAACGCACGAAGGATTGTCTACTTATCCGAGGGCCGGCTGGAATGAGCCATCTGGTGTAATATATTGAGGATATAAAGTTGATGAATTATGTGATTAGAAATGCTCAAATGAGAGGGCCACAAGGACTCAGGTAATCCAGCCTTTCTTATAGGGTAGGGACTAACTTCAGAAATAAATATCTTACCCAGGCAACTTGCCCCAACCGAGACACGAGCTCAAGTGCTATGTGTTACGAGGCAGACGCAGTATCTATTATACTACAAAGGTGTGCTGGGAATTCTACAACATAGCCATCAGGGTATCAGATAGAAGCTTATATAAACATTTCACTGATGACTTTTAAACTTACATGAATGGCACTCATTAAAACATGGGTAGACATCTTTTTCTGCGAAGTCTGAAAATTAGGTTTGTAATATTAGGTAGTGGGAGACTTTAGTCAAAATAATTTGATATCCCTTCTGACAGAATAAGACACTAACCGTGGAGTATGACGGCTTCTAGAACTGTACTTGAACGGAAAGTCAGGCTCTACTAGCCAAATTGCAAATTCTATCCCATTTCTACCATTTCTGAACAGTAAGAGATTTCACTAAAACCTTGCAGGTTATGCATCGGTGCACGTGTTCATGTTCTGTACGGCTGTGTTTTGTGGCGCGGCAGAAGTTGCGCCTTCGCCGTACATAGGTGTTTGTGTATCGAGCTTAGTAGTCCCACGGAGGGCTCCCAGTAACTGGAACATTGCACCGCACGTAGACCATCGTGGACTCTTTGTGACCCCTGGGAGAAGGGTCTGAAGGAGAAATCCGAAAGACGATGTGCGCCAGCAAGGACAGGGCTCCTAACGATCCCAACATGGCAACAATTCTGACGTCTGCAACCTGGAATTCACGGGAATGTTCGAGTCAGCTCCCAGGAAAGAAGGGGTTCCCAGCATTTCCCCCAAGGGCCAGGAATAAATATTTTCAGAGTGGAAATTCTACCATCCTACCGCAACATACCAACCGCCCTCACTTGGAGCAGATTAATGGAAACCATGGTTGTACAAAATGGACAGAAAATTCGTAATATAAGGGAACCGCCCAAACATTTGCCTCCCATCACAAGTAAAACACGAATTAACCCATGCCAGGGTGACCTGTCTGAAGGAAATTGAACCCGAGGCCTCCCGAATGCGAGTCTCACTCGTTACCGCTTACTGTTTCGCTCGGTTTGTGTATAAATAGGCATATTTAAGACTTAAGAATAAGTCATAGTTAGCAACAGTAATAGGAACACCATAAATTGTAGAGAATAAAATTAAAAACAAAATATAAATATGTATCATGTTGAAAACAAAGGAAAATATAAAGAATGTAAATAAAATTAAATGCGTAAAAATGCTTATATTTAAACAATGGATGCAAGGAATGAATAAGATGCTAGACCCCGTTATCATCTGAGGTAAGCTGGTGTCTTTACAAAGGGGTGAGTGAGTGAGTGAGTGAGTGAGTGAGTGAGTGAGTGAGTGAGTGAGTGAGTGAGTGAGTGAGTGAGTGAGTGGGTGTGTGTGGGTGGGTGGGTGAGTGAGTGGATGAGTGTGTGGATGAGTGTGTGAGTGAGTAAATGAGTGAGTAAGTGAGTGAGTAAATGAATGAGTAAGTGAGCGAGTGAGTGAGTAAATGAGTAAGTGAGTGAGTAAGCGAGTGAGTGAAGGAGCGAGTGAGTAAATGAGTAAGTGAGCGAGCGAGTGAGTGAGTGAGTAAATGAGTGAGTGAGTAAGCGAGTGAATAAGTAAGTGAGTGAGTGTGTGAGTGAGTGAGTGGATGAGTGTGTGAGTGAGCGAGTCAGTGAGTGAGCGAGTGAGTGAGTGAGTAGGTGGGTGAGTAAGTGAGTGAGTAAATGAGTGAGTGAGTAAGTGAGCGAGTGAGTGAGTGAGCGAGTGAGTGAGTGAGTGAGTGAGTAAGTAAATGAGTGAGTGAATGAGTGAGTGAGTAAGTAGGTGGGTGAGTGAGTGAATGAATGAGTGAGTGCTGTCTAAGGGCCCGTCGACAACTAGGTCATTAGGCCCTCTTTACAAAGTTTAAACTCCAGAAAGGTCATATGGAAAATGATTGATATCCAAAACATCTCTATCCTATTAACCAGAATAGTTCATTTAAATAACGTATTACTGCTAACTATATTCCGGTTTTTAAGTGTCGTTATTACTTCACACTTATGGTTATAGTTTGGAGCCTTAAATGCTCCTAAGATTACATTGCTTTGGTAATTTTAGTAATGAAGCATTAATTATGAGTAGAGCATTAATCGGAGGCAAATAAATACATATTTTTCTATTGGAGCATACCTAAAGGTAGTAGTTATGCGCCTTGTAGCTACACATTAATTGACCTCATTAAAGTGCAGCTTTCCGTTAATTAGAAGAAAGCACAAATATCGATTCGTACGTGAAATCGAAGGGCACAATTTAGAAAAAATAAGAATGTCAGGCACGAGCGACAGTGAGATGCAGCTTACATCATCAAACATTTCTGCAAAGACGATGTGACTAATAGCTTATAGTGTAAAAAATCAAGAAACATTTACGAAAATTTCTATGCACAATTCAGGGATTGGAGAAAATCAAAATGCACAACCTCATTTTCACAAAATATATTGCTGATATGTTTCGAAGAAGTGTCGTAAAGTATCGGCATTGTTCACTCGCTACTCTATTTTGAAATAAAATGTTCAACGTCAAGATAAGAATCTTCACTTCTGTGCATGTGTTACAATATTACCAGCTGTTTTGCTGCGTAAGGTAAGGTCAATTCACTTACTGAGTCAAGTAAGCGTAGAATATATAACAAATTATAAATATTTTAGTTAGACACCTGGTGGAACATTAATGGTTTATGAAACTTGACTATAATAGCAATTAGGATGCTCAATTCAAAATCAAGAAACTCGCTCCTCTCGTTACATAAACATAATCCATCTTAATTACTACCATTATAGTCTCGTTGCATTATATGCTTTTAGAAACGTAATACTTCCTAGTAAAACGATATGGGATGACTTGTGTTGCGTACTCAGTGCAACACTGCAGTAATTGGCTCTTGATGCTTCCTTGCAAAGATGAAGAAAGACCGTTTCTAGAAGTTATTTCCATCCGTTTCATTTCTGATTATAAATGCGAATACCGGGTAGAAGAAAAGTCAACTACATTAATTTAAATCAGGTCTCGGTATTTGGAACACATTTTACATCTTACATTTTTTGTCTCTGACCATTTCCTATGGAGATAATTTAGTTTTTCGAAAACAAGCTGGCAACACTGCAGATTGTTGTAGCAGTTTTTTGTATAGCGCTTATGATATACAAAAGATATCAAAGTTACAAAATCCGTTAATATTGTACCACAGGTGAAGTTATGTCAGTCGGGAAAGGCATTACCGAGGGTCATTAGCGAACGTCCCCAAACATTAAGGTAAACGAGATACAATTAGTTTTGGCAAGGTCTTCAACATAAAGAAAAGGAGCCTGCTATTGTATTTTAGAAAGTATCGGAAACCCGAGGGGTATCCTCACAGGGCAAAGTCTTCACTTAATGAAGTGAGGGCCATTACAGATGTTTGGGAAGCTAAAAGGATATAATGACTGAGGGACAGTAGGAGAGGGACATCGTTACGAGGGAGATATACATGTAAGCAACACGGTGAAAGTTCGTTCCAACGGTTACGTTAGACTGCACATTTTATTTTATTTTAAGATTGTTCAGCAAAGCTTAAACGTGTAAAAATAAAACAAATAAAGTGTTCTAACAAAACTACAATGTCGCTCTCTGTAATCACCACGGATCCCAGAGATTAACACTCATGTGTGAGCAGCCGTAGGCACCCATAATAAGAAGCAGTCAATCGAGTGACATAAAAAATGCTTCAAATTGGCGCTCCAAGGTGTGGCGTGAACTTCAGAGAATTTCAGGAATGCTGAGCGTGAACTTCAGAGAATTTCAGGAATGCTGAGCGTGAACTTCAGAGAATTTCAGGAATGCTGAGCGTGAACTTCAGAGAATTTCAGGAATGATGAGCGTGAACTTCAGAGAATTTCAGGAATGCTGAGCGTGAACTTCAGAGAATTTCAGGAATGCTGAGCGTGAACTTCAGAGAATTTCAGGGAAGCTGAGCATGAACTTCAGAGTACTTCAGGGAAGCTTAATAAGGTATGCGGAGAATTTCAGGGAGCTGAACAACAAAGGCCGTGAACTCCAGGGAAGATGACCCAGGACACAGCAGGAACGAGAGGATCCACATCGAATAGCAGTGCAGCAAGCTGATTAAGGTACTGAGTGAGAATTTTATCTACGTGTTGTAGTATATAGTCAATGTATTTAAGGAACGGGAAAATTATCGAGCAATTAGATATAAATATGGAAGTGCAGGAGGGTGATGAGAGAGTGGGAGAAGGTGTATATAGTAATGTAGATAATGCAAGGGACAGAGTAGCTGATACGAATATACAAAATCAGGGAGAAGAAACAGGGGGAAGCATGGAGACTAATGAAATATTAAAGTCACTTATGTCAATGATGACGGGGTTAACAGAAAAGGTAGATCAGAGTCAGAAAGAATTAACGGGTTTAACAGAAAGTCAGAAAGAGATTAAGGAAAAGGTAGAAAATACGAGGGAGAACTTAACAGCTGACTTAGTCAAAATAGGAAATAAGATTGAGAAACAACAGAAGGTTTTAGAAAATTTCAAGGAGGAAGTTAGAAATGAAATAGAAAATGTAAGAAGTGAGGTTAGAAATAATCATGTAGAGGTTAAAATTGAAATTGAAAATGTACGAATTGAAATGAGGGAAAGTCAGGAACAGGTTAGGGAAGAGATTAAAACAGTTAATAAAAATGTAGAGAAAGAAAATAGAAAATTAAGGGAGGAAATAACTACTGAATTAGCTAAGGAAAGGGAAATTAATAGCAAGGAATTAGAAATCTGTAGGAAAAGATTAGAGCAATCAGAGAGGGAAACTAGGAGATTAGCTGTGAGTGTAGATGAGGTAAATGACAAACTGAAAGAAAGATTAAATAACATAGGTATGTCTGACAATGTTAGTGATTCTGTGAGTAGTAACACTATTACAGTAACAGCACGGGACGAAGCGATGCAGAATGCGTCAGCGGACATTCCGATGTTAAATTTGAATGCTGGTACCTCAGGTAATAGTAATACCAATGTTAATGTTAATGCACGCAATAGTCCACATTTGCAATGGCCCAACCATGTTTTGAGTGAAATTTCACCACCAATCTTTGAAAATGAAGAATTTGATGACCCCAAGGCTTTTATAAATAGCATGCAAGAGTATTTTCTTGTGAAAGGTATTCCCGAGGAATATAAGATGACAGTTGTCAGAAAATGTTTTAAAGGCAACGCTTCAAACTGGTTAGAGTTATCAGTAGGATTAAGTAATGATTATCGGACATTAAGGAAATTTTCTTAAATAGATATTGGGGAGCTAGCAGGCAGGCAAATATAAGACTGGAACTGAGTAATGGGAAATATAACCCGCATAAAGATCAATGCATGGTTAATTATTTTATGGCTATAGCTAGAAAATCTAAAGTGCTTGACCCCCCGATGGGAGAAATAGAATTAATTAATTTAATAACCACACATTTTCCAGAAACAATCCAACACTATCTGATTATTGCGAAGCCGATAACAATAGCGGCAATGATTGACTTGTTAATCGCACTAGAAAGAAATAAGAGCCAAAACGAGGCAAGTAATGAGACATTTTGGAAATCACCGATCTCCAACAAAAATTTTCGGGCAGGGGGCAGGTTCAGGTGATGTCAGGAATTCTGATGCTCGGCAACGGTATCATGGCCCAGTCCCTAAAAACAATAATTACCACCGGAAAAATAATTTTGAGCCTCAGGATAGGAAACATAATTTTGAGCCTCAGGATAGAAGAAATAATTTTGAGCCTCAGGATAATAGAAGAAGGGTTGAGAATTATCCACGGGAAAGAAACCCTCAAATTAATTACGTACAGGCAAATAGATATTACGGAGATAGAAGGGGGACGTACACTAGGAATCGATTTCCCTCGGGAAATAATTATCACCATAATAATAATTGGTACAGACCGAATTCCCCTAGGCAAGAAGAAAGAAATGGGAATAGCAGAATTTCTCCAAATCCGGAAGAAATGGTAGACGCTATAAACGCGGTAAAAAGATTGGAAGAAACAAATTTTCACCAGGATTCAAACCCGGGACCTTCATATAATGGGAATGGGACAGGAGCCATTAGTAAGCTTTCGGAAAACTCCAAACCCAGTCAACTTCGCCTTCAGTGAAGATTGGGAATGATGAATGTTCTTATTATGGGAAGTACTTCGAAAATAAGGGACAGAGAAGGCAATGTTTGATCGAAAAACATAAAGAAAATACAGAGAATGAAATTTTAATTGATCCGCCAAGAATAAATATTGGTATTAACGGGAAATTATTTCAGACTATTATTGATACAGGTGCTAATACTACTGTGTGTTCCCAAATTTTTTTTGAAAATTTAGTGAATAGTGGTGTAAAATTATTATCTTTGCCAGTTTATGGGATATATTGCTCTGTAGCAGTAGGTAACAGGAAAGAAAGGGTAAAATTTCAAGTGATGGTAAAGGTCGAGATCGCACAGAAATGCATTGAAATATTATTTTTGGTTGTACCCAGGCTTGTTTTTGACGTAATAATCGGTTGCGATAGTCTTTATGCTTGGAATTCCATCGTCGATTTTGAAAATAAAAGTTTTAAGTTTGAGGCAGGACCTGACACCATAATTGTACCATTTTTAGACCATACTTCGAGGATAATTGTACGGGATCAGGTAGAGGAAGAAATGGAGGGGGAAACATTCTTTGTAGAGGTAATAAATGTTGGAGCGATGGAATTAGCAGAATTAAAAGTTGGGAACTACGATGAAATAGAGGAAGAAAATATTGTAAGTAGAGGTAATTATTTCTGTGATTTTGACGAAGAAAAGAAACCCCGATAAAACCCAAAATTTAACTTGAAGAATAGTAATATAAATGAGTACGACGAAAGAAATGACTGTGTCAAGGTAGAAAATTTAATAGGATCTAAGGTGAACCAAGCTGAGAGACTAAATGAGGAACAAAAAGGAAAATTACGGGAACTTTTAATAGAAAACAGGGAGGTATTCTCGGAAAAGCCTGGAAGATGTAACTGTTACACAAATTCGTTTGAAGTAGCGAATAAAATTTTCAGAGAAACTCTAAGTAGCCACCAGATAAAACTATATCATTGTTCTTATTATTTTCCTTCAGGGAATCCGACAGAGCGGATATTAAGAGAAATCGGGACTTATTTTCGAGTGCTTACTCATAATAATCATCGAAACTGGATAAAGTATTGTCCCATCATAGAGAAAATTCTTAATAATACTGTAAATACTACAACTGGTTTTGCACCGATACAGATAATGCAGGGAATTGACCCTGAACCCATTTTTAAAAATACTCCAAGAACGATTGAGGGCAGTCAGCCATTATCAGAGGAACAAAGGGCTAAGATCGTTTTTGACAGATTGCAAGAAAAAGCGGAAAAGAGGAAATCAAAAATCACGAAACGTAAAAATAAATGGAATCCTCAGGTAGGAGATCTAGTCCTCGCCAGGGATTATAAATTATCCAATGCGTTAAGGGGGAGAAGTCATAGATTAGAACTATTATATAAAGGTCCGGTAATGATTACTGAGAAATTCGGAGAGCATACTTATGAATTAGTAGACTTAAAAACAAACAAATCGATTGGGAGATGGCATAAGCAGCTAATAAGACCGTATAGAAATTCCTCAAATAGTATTGAAAAGTAAGAAAAGAAATGGTGAGAAGTTAGTTGAAAGAATGGTTGGATCATGAAAATGAGGGCCTAATTGTTTCTATGTAAACTTGTAAATAACTGTAAGAATAACGTAATTAATATTAAGGAAAGTGAATATATCGAAAAAAGCAAAACAAAACAAACAAACAAACACAGTGAAGTGGATAATGTGCGTGTGAAAAAAAAAAAAAAAATTAAAAGTGAAACAAGCAGAACAATCCATAACCATAAAAGACTTTTGATAAAAATAATTATATAGAATCAGAAGATCAATGAAAGAAGAAACATGTAAAATAATATTAAATCACTATGTAGTATTAAAAATATAACCCTATGTGTGTTGAGTGCTAATTTGTGTAATGTAAATATGTGAAGGGTATTATATGTACAAGCTATGTCTTTAAGAATTTGAGTGTAAACCCTTTTAAGCATTTGTATGTAATTGACGAAAGATTTGCTGAACAATCGCGAAATTTTAACAAGAAAATGATTTTCGGGCAAGACATATACCTTATCATATTCTTACATAATATGATAATGTATATGGGGGGCATTTGTAGCAGTTTTTTGTATAGCGCTTATGATATACAAAAGATATCAAAGTTACAAAATCCGTTAATATTGTACCACAGGTGAAGTTATGTCAGTCGGGAAAGGCATTACCGAGGGTCATTAGCGAACGTCCCCAAACATTAAGGTAAACGAGATACAATTAGTTTTGGCAAGGTCTTCAACATAAAGAAAAGGAGCCTGCTATTGTATTTTAGAAAGTATTGGAAACCCGAGGGGTTTCGCCACAGGGCAAAGTCTTCACTTAATGAAGTGAGGGCCATTACAGATGTTTGGGAAGCTAAAAGGATATAATGACTGAGGGACAGTAGGAGAGGGACATCGTTACGAGGGAGATATACATGTAAGCAACACGGTGAAAGTTCGTTCCAACGGTTACGTTAGACTGCATATTTTATTTTATTTTAAGATTGTTCAGCAAAGCTTAAACGTGTAAAAATAAAACAAATAAAGTGTTCTAACAAAACTACAATGTCGCTCTCTGTAATCACCACGGATCCCAGAGATTAACACTCATGTGTGAGCAGCCGTAGGCACCCATAATAAGAAGCAGTCAATCGAGTGACATAAAAATGTTACAGTGTTTGGGTGTCACTTTCACTAGGTCAGTACATAAACAAACACGCTTCACTACTGCTACCACGCGACTCGTGAAGGTAAATAAATCACGTGCTGTCTCCTTACATATTTACTGTGCAAGTGTAGGCCAATCAGAATCGTTAGCTCGCAAAACATTGCATGATCCTGTAAGCGACCGACTGTTTACGTCCACAAACCAGTTCAATTCCCTGACCGACGTCAGCGCAACGTTGTCTAGTTACTTCACTTCAGAAAGAGCTACTTAGAGTATTCTTTCAATTCTTTTAAGTGATTGATTATTTCGAAACCCTGTGTGATGTCCCATAATCAATACCGAAGCTATGTCGCAAATAAGTTACTTTATGTATCTTACAAGTAACAAACCGTTATCTGCGTACATTCTTGTGGAATTGCGCATCCAATTTGGAACAAAAATCATTTATGTTGTCGAAATCGGCTGATCAAAGAACAAAATGCCATTAGACTTTTGTTTGTAATGCTTATATGAAGCACACATTAGAAGGAATGTAATAACTTCCCTTCCACCCTGTATAATGTCCCACCTTCAATAATTTTAATGATAACCAGGCTGGATTTGAAATTTAATTAATATTTTCATTTTTCTGTTTCAGGTAAGTTCACCATTATACCGATAGCTTTTGGATATTTGCAGACATGTACTTCGTTTGAACAATCAGGTGAGCATGCAGATTTATTACAGTTCAAACTGTCAGCTACTGTGGTTTCACTCTGGCTTGTCCACTCAAGACCACGCACGTATATCCCCACTATCGCTCTACCTCACTCCACCGGCCATCCCTCACCTTCACTGCTGTTCAACCTGCGACACACTTCATGCAGTGGCGAGTATGGTTTCCTCAGAACGTCTGTTTCACGACGAGTGGCAGACTTTTTTGTATGTTAAAAAACAAGGAAAGTTCGCTGTTTAATATGCGGATTTCAATTTTCAAGTATAAAGTGTTACAGTATCAAACGCCACTATGATAAAAAACAGGTTAGGCGTACGCACCCACCGAGACTGAATATCGACGGATCAGAAACTCAATCATGTAAATTATCCTCAATCTGCATCCACAAAATCACAAGAAAGTGTCCTGCAAGTTGTTTCCAGAAGTGGTAACTAAAATTCTATTTCCGGATCAGTGACTTGGTTCTGACCAGCTGCTAGAACGCTATGCCAAGGGTACGACACAGAACTCGAATGAATCTCTTCACAATGTTGTGGGAGCTATTTGCCCAAAATAGATGTGTGTCTAGGAATAAACTTGAACTTGCAGTACTGAAAACTGTCATGGAGTTTAATATGGGGTGTGTGAAGTCAATTCAAGTGTTGAATATTCTTAGGAATTAAAACATTTCAGTTGGAGCAATATGCATTTGTCAGAAGTGCAATGCTAGAAGATGTATTCAGAGTAGAAAATGCAGTGCCAGGAAACAAACACACACAAGGAGAGCCCATAAATTGCAGAAATTGTCAGCACAAGAGAGGATAAGAGATCAGAAAGTGAAACCTATGCTAGAACACACCTCTGATGGGTTTAGAACGTTTTAAAAGTTTAACGCTGTTTTTCTCAGTTTCTTTTTTCTCAGCATTTTCACGCATCTGAAAAACTCCTTGCGACAGAGTTCTTAAGGGATTCTTTTGAAAATTTCAGGATGTGTTCTTATTCATATAAGGCTCCAAAATTGCTCTGGGTTTTGATATCAGTCAAGTAATATTGAACATATTCACATTCAAACGCCGATGGAAAGTTAAAAAAACGTGAAATCTGTAAACAGATATATTAAAAAATTTCCAGATACTAAAGTACTGGTGTAAAATAAAAATCCAGAGCAATTATGACTTTCAAGTGCATGAAGCATCAGATCACCAAGTTTCATGCCAAACATATAAAAATTGTTACGCAAGGAGCATTTTTAATCAGAGTATCTTTTTAATCAATTAAAAGCTTTTAATTAAAAAGCTATTTGACTTACGTACTTCAAATTTTCTACAGTTGCATATCTAAACACTATAGTAACGTGGTTAAAATTTGGTAATGCTGGCATACAAATTGTGGAATTTCCTAAACTCACTCCTAACTCCCCTTAAAATTTCAAAACGTACCTTCTGAATATTTGTATTTGTAAACATATAAATGGGACTACATGATTCCACTTGTTAGGAGTTTATTTTCTTATTAGCTTATTTAATATAGGCCGTTGTTTTTCGTGTTTCAAAGTATATTGAGTTTAAAGTCAAACAATTTATTATGCAAATCAAATAGTTTTTAAATATTTTTTAGGCTAAATAACAATGGAACTATTTATTGTGAAAGAGGAACTAATTAGTATGTTAATCACAAGGCAGGGTAAGGATATTATGTGCATTAGATATAGGACGGTTATAAACTTGAAGATTATGTAATTTGACTGACCGCAGTATGTGGCTGCAATAATTATAGTATGCAAAATATGTTTGATATAAACAAAATAGTTAACAAGAGCGTAGAAATTATTACTATTGTGCAGGTGAAACAAAGCCACCACTGTGCTTGTATCAAAACAACCTCCGTCACTCGGCAAGAGATGTGGGGTGAGTAAGGCAAGTTCAATTTCTACCTCTCCTCGTGCCCATTCCTGATCGGTATATCTCTACAGCTCCGCCGCTTGACAGTGGGCTGTCCCTCCCTTACTGAGAGGAGAGGGGAGGCGGTTGCAAGAAGGGGAAGGTGTGATCTTGAGTGGATTGGTGAAAATTATATAGATCAGCAATGTCAACCCAAGCGAAATTTCGTGACCTTGGCAGTACTCGTGGGCATGAACCACTGCAAATGTGGAAGTGGCTTCGTTTTTTCCATGGTATGTGCGTTATCTAGTCCGGATTAACTCTGTCTCAAGCGGTTACGAGCAGCGTGGGCCTGCTAAGCCCCAAAGTGCGCGCTTGCGCTCTAGCGTACCGTTTGACATCACTGCTATAGATGTTGATTTTCTGCGGTGCCCAACCAAAAGTATTCATATCTATGCAGTTTTGGGAATAACTTGGAACTTGGGCTATAGTATTTGGCCTGTATGTTAAGGTATTAATACTAATTTTCAGGTTCGGAGTGCCACCGGACCTATTATTGCATAATACGATAACCATCACTCATTGCTCAACTCGCAACTCTTGTAAAGTAAGCACAAAATATTTCAAATCTGCCGACGTTCTAAGGGACTATACCTTAGAGATTTCTCAGCAATTGCTAGGTTCTGGTCGCACTTGGCAGTATAAAGGGGAGGACTGGACGAAATAAAAATCTGTCTCTTCTCATGTGAGGAAGATATTTGTGGGTGTTGCCTAAGAAAGCAGGGTAGGTAGAAATAAATTGTAAACTGGACCCCTTTAGCTAGGTGCACTAGGAAGGTCCAAACGTGTGAACTATCACTTGCAGCCGGCGATAAGGACAGTTCGTAAATAAGAACAACTCTACTGTGTTTCCAAATTTACCGCAAATTGCGCTCATGTAGGGGAAATGTGAAATCGTTCTTCGTTTTACTCTGGGATCTTAATTTCCATTTATTTGAACTACCAGAAGTGTGCGTGAATTCGCAATAAAATAGCCCATATTTCACGAAAGTTTTAAGTTTTCCGAAACTGACACGAATAAGGAATATCTCCGTAATGGTTTACTGTACAAATAAAAAAGTGTATTAACACATAAATTGTGTTTTAGTGAGATCTACAGTTTTTGTATATTAAGAATTTGTGTATCTCTTGCGATTTGCGAATTATACAAAAGTCATCCAGAGTAAACAGGACTATATAGGCTATAGCCATTTCATTTGTTATACAAATATCTTAAACATATGACATTTTAATAAAAATCGTTAAAGCTATTTTCAAGAAAATCAAAATTTTCGAAATATTTTCCATGTAAAGGGTAGTTTGGGGTGGGACTATTTTCTTTAAACTTCTCGTGTCTCATCCTTGAAAGACATTAAACTTAAATACCAACTTTCGTTTTTAACTGACTTTTCTTTTTTGAGTTATGCTGTCCACAGACAGACAGACACACACACACACACACACACACACACACACACACACACACACACACACACATACATACACCCACCCACCCACACACACACACACACACACACATACACATACACATACACATACACATACACATACACATACACATACACATACACATACACATACACATACACATACACCCACACACACACACATACACACACACGCGGACCTTTTTCTAAATTTTTATTTTGATTCAGGGGGTCTCAAAACATATTTCCGGTGAAATCTCGACATCGACTTTTTGGGTGGGAAACAGTACTTCCTACTACTTACCAGTAGAGAAAGTACTAATAAACATAGTTGCACGGAGAAAAAAAACAATATCACACGTAATTCTTTCAACTATTCCACTAATGCTGGTTTATCAGCTCTCGGTCAAAGTACTATCGCTTTGATTATATCACCTCCTCCTTGCGGTTCCGCCAACCGAAACGTATTGTTTTACATTCTGAACATCTGAATTATCCATGCACAGTAAAAACAATTAGTCATTAAAACTAGCAGACAAAGGATTTGGTGAATATTCTAATAAGTATATTAATGTTTTAACTGTAGAAGCCATGTTCAGAAATACGGAAAAGAGCAGGTCATGTGTATGGAATTAGTTTCAGACGTATTGCAGTGAAAGAGGTTACAAACTCACATTTATAATCATCACATCTCTAATTCCTCATTTCCCTGGATTAAACGCTAAGATTACTCTTGTTTTTGTTCTCACACATTAGTCGATTAATTGTAGTGCCAACTGTGAAAATAAATCTTAATTAAAATGTATCAATGCAATTGCAAGTTGTAATTTATTACATTTAAATCAGTATTACTATTAAATATTATTAAAGAAATAAATTATTAATTAATTCGTGAGGTACTCCAAACAAATACCACTCGAGGTTTTAATATTTGGGTTAATATTTCTACGCTTCGTGCTCGCCAAATTAACGTCAGGTGAAACCCTTTCGTGGTATCACTATAGATAGTTTAATTGTAATAATAAGTATTTTGGTACCACAGATCGAGCTGTAAGTATTTCAAATTGAAGGCGAAATTAAATTATCAAAGAGAACCATTGGTGTAAATGAAGCTCGGCTTCATAATTTAACAAGGATCAGACGTTTTAGGCTCATGATTACAATTATTAGATGCATAAGCGCTATCTGTGAATGATCAATGTTTGATAAACTTGACTCTAACTTTTTAATAACTGAATAAAGCTTAAACATAATACGATGAACTACCAGCAGCAAATGTTATTTCTGTTCACTTCCCTGATTTTTTTCTAGCCGAATTAATGTTTGTATACCACGTGTAATCGTTGCTTTAATAAATACATACCTATTCTGTAAACCGATTCCAAACTTTGTTCTTTGTGTTTGGAGAAATCAAATTTTCAACGGTGTCATTTGTTTCAGTGATGAGGTCGCTTCCAAGTGCAGTCATACATATTTGCTTCCAAACAAGCGCTTGTTAGGAGAAAAAAGCAAGTGAATACATACTTCAGCGGTAGTAGAAATGAAAACCCGTATTTACGTAGTAACTTTTATTCAAATATGTGGGGCCCAAATGACCTAGCTGTCGACGGGCCCATAAACGCCACTCACTCACTCAAACATGTGAACTGAAGTTGCAGATCATATGAATGAAACGTTTCTTTGAATAAACGATATGCAGGTTTGAGAAAATTACCATCACTTATTAGTTTGCGAGTACGCTATGTACCTCCAATATAATTCGATCGTTATTTGTCAATGAAGTATCATTAATCTGCTTCACTGGCTGAAAAACTTTGAGTTTAATTAACATAAGCAATACCTCGAGTGAGTTCGTGGTTCTCGACTAATATCAAACTTACGAGTGGTATTTGCTATACTGTTTATTATATTTATATATTTCTCTTCGAGTGTTGCATTTTACCCAGTCATAGCCATCTAATTATATGATATTATCAATACAATCTTGTTGGAGCTGATGGCACTTGCTTTAATATTATTGAAGGTGATACTAACTTTTTCTCTATATTTAATTGAGTAAGCCATGCTGGTGAACAACAGAGATGAAAAAGGCGGAATGTTCAAAACGATATTCTATCGTCTTATTTACTAATTAAGTAGGAATACCGTAGCCTTAGACTCAACAACATAAGACATTATGGTAATCTTAATACTGAAAGAATTTCATCAGCTACAGATAAACCCACTAGTTCTCTATTGACTTTAACTGAAAGCAAATTGCATAATTGTATTTCTATTTAATAAAGCTTAATTTAAAAATGCATATTTCCTTAGGTTTTATTTGCAATTCTTTGCACAAGCTATCCTTAGATGTTGTTACTAATGAATATCCACAATACAGTGAAATAACATGAATAAACGAGTGAATGACTGACTAAATCCTGAAGCAGGCAAGCTCAACTCTAGGAAACACTGCAGCGGGCACGGTCAGCATGTTCTGTGGTTGCAAACGGGCGCGACAGTTGCTTCTTTGAGAGCAGCAGTGGTGAACGGAAGAACGGTATCTCTTTATGGTGGTTGACATGTTTAGGGTGTGGCAAGGTTGTGCAAATAATTAAAAATATAACCTTCAACGACACTACACTACTCATAGTGGTGAGTGTCATACATATAAAGGAGTGGAACCCAATATGAGGATAGAAAACGTCAGTCACCATAACTACTGAAAATGAGTTTCATTTGGAGCTTGTTGACCTGCAATATGATCGGGAAATGAAGTTCTTTCTTCACAAAAGAAGTTTGACTGCTTTTGGCTTAAAATTTCCTCAGTCCTCATCCTCACGTCTGAAGTATATTTGGATCTATGCACTTAACTATGTGAGTAGTTTTCTTTCATTAATGAAACCTGTAAACCAGATCACAGAAGTCAATTATCTGACAACAATTTAAAATATAGCCTTTGGCTTTGTACAACAATTACTCGTAATGCTGCAAAGATGATAGAGGGCAAAGGGTACAAAAAGCTCGACGTTTGAATTACGATTGAATACAGTTGTAAATATTGAGTGTAATGGTGGTATGTACTTGCAAGTAGCAGAATAGCTATGAAATGGTATAATCATTTGCTCTATTAAGCACCCAGTAGAATGCAGTTTTATTTCACTTTGTATACACAGTCAATACTGTTGATTAAAAGTGCAAGACTTCTGATATTACAAATCATAAAACCACCCCTGTTATTCCTTCCACCTGTGCTAACCTTCCATTCCGTTGCCCGGGCATAGGGCTAAAGAGTATGACGTCACAGTGCATTGGAATGAGGCTGTCTGGTCTAAAGTGTCCAATAGAGGGCAAAGAGCGCCTGCAAGAAGGGTGATCTTTTAACTCACGTGGTGACCTATTTCACGTGACAGAGAGCTCTTGCATACATTGCATTTCACATAGACTTCATTGGTAATTCTTAAAATCAAATTCGCTTGAATATTTTTGTTTTGATAAGCCTTATTACCGATCAGTTGTCTTTTATGGTCTGCGACTTCCAAGGGTGCAACTCGAAGATTTTTTTAAGAAAATCCTCCCATACCAAACCACCCTTTAAATGGAAATTTCTTCGAAAATTTTGTTCTTCTCAAAAAATAGCTGTGACGATTTTGAATAAAATACCATACGTGTAAGATATTTTCATGACACACAAAATGTATACTTTGCATTTTCCAAGAATAATCACTAGAGTCCTCTTCATCCTTGAGGACTTTTGCCTAACTGGTAAACTGCAACATGTACACAAAATCTAATGAGCAAAAAATGTAGATCTTATTAAAGTACACAAGCTGTAAAATACGTTATCTGTAGAAATAACCATTTTCAAAAGATTCCTTGTTATCGGTTTGAACTTTCAAATACATCTACTTTTCTGAAACTGGAAGTCCTTATTTGTTTCCTTCTTGTCCACTGTATGCGAATGGAATGGAGTGCCAAATCCATCAAATAGAGACCAGTTCTTAAAATATTTGACTATCGCTTAGGCTTACTCTATCCTAGTCCCTTGTACCAATAAGGAAATATGTAGTAAGACAATTTCTACAAACGTTGTGTAAGCTGACATACAAGAATAAGCGTTTATAGGAATATTTTGTGCAAAAATGAACAGAGAAAGTTATGTGATAACAAACTTCCTGTGTTTTTTATTTATTTTGGGTAAAGTATTTGTTTTGTTCGCTGGCAAGAAACCTGAAGTTGTAACTATTAGTGAACAATTACAAATAGGATAACAAATTATTACAAAAAGACATGTTTCATTGCACGGTAATCTATTTATGTGTTCTAACATGAATATTTGAAGCACGGTCAATATTTCTTGGAACATATTAGATATCACATACTGCAGGATGACAGTAGCCATACGATAAGCCCACGGCTGCCCCCCAACCACGGTTAATTCATCCATTAAAAATACACAACTGTGGCATTTGCTGTTGGGCATTCATTTCAGTTACTGCGAACAAACACATGCATCTACATACAATTCAATATTTGTCCTATTAAACATAAAGGTATTTGTTTATCGCTTCGCGCTTCTATGTGTGCACATTAATGATGGACATTGTTCACGTGCTGAAAACGTAGTTATTTTTGCCTACGTATAAACCAGCTCATAAATGCGACAAAATTGCGACTTCAAAGGAACTGTTGTAGTTCAGTGACGAGATTTCGGGGTTTTATACATTCCATCTAAAGCCATGACATTGCAGGATTAAGTGTATAGTTTTATGCTTTAAAATGTCCAGGTGCAAGAATCTCTAAGCACTAAAGCCAGGACGGAAGGAAATGATTTGAACTATTACTTGACAGTGGCAAGGGCGTCGTGGACAACACACCAATTCCCTTCCCAACACTCGTACATTCTTTGCCGTTTGCAGACAGCAATCAGATTAGCTTTTACCTAACAGTCACTGACTCTTATGCGCACTTGTTTTGCATTCATTTTAGTGGTAGGGCTTGGCTATAGATAACTTGAAGCGAACTCCTTCAGAATTCCTATATCTTAGAAAAACGATTTATTAGGTAATAAAGCACGTTAGATTCATTAGTATTTCCGTATATGTCAAATTTTGCAGTAACTAATTTATCATATGCTTTTGAAACACATTTTGGGGCTTAACCCTAGATTACCAAGGGGCGGAGTACTCTATGCCCACCTTTTGTAATTTTTAAAGTTCTGGCTTTTAATTTTTTGATTAAAGGCATGCAGTTAACAATTATTATCAATCGCTGTTTCTACTACTCAATTGTGTAATTGTTTCAAAGTTTTCAGTGTTAGTATTTTTGAGAAACAATGTAATGTCAAGATGGCCATAAGGTATTGTCCACATTATACTCGTCGGTATAATGTGGTTCATGTAAAAAAGTAAAAAAGGAATGGTTGAACAATATGAAACATTACCATTATAAACATAAGATATAATAACCAATTTGTTACCAGTGGTGGTCACCAAGCTGTTGGTAAGTTCTGGAATAAGGCTTGGCATTGCTAGGATTAAGTGTTGAAGATGCAAAATGCTTACTATAAAACATTTATTTGAATACAGAAGTTCAAGCCGCTTGAAGGTCAACCTAGGAAGTTAGGAATAGTCAGACGGAGGGACTTCTAAAGATGGGTCATGTGTACTTCCAGCGTGACCCTTGCGAGGAAGGAGTCGTCCTCCGTGTCCCAAGTGTAACACGCAAGTCCCCGGTTTCCTGATTGCGAGTTCAACCCCGCTGGAGTACGATGGTGTACAAGTATATAGCCGTAAAAGCCCTGAGCATGACTTCCTTTGGAGAAAAGTAAGGCTGTTGGTCCTCTGTCGTAGATTTCCGGTACTTGAAAGTACTTCCACCCTGATAAAGATACTTCGGATTAAAATTAAGGGTTTTTCACGACCAATATGGAATGGGAAACTTAGAATTATAACAGTTCAAGAGCATCCACAAAACTCAATTTAATTTCCCTGGGGATGAAGGAATGAAGCACATACCCAGAGAACGACCAGGTCAGGACGACGATGTGCACTAGCAGAGGCGGGCTTCCAACAGTTCCAAAATGATACCAATGCTGACGTCGGCTAGCTTTGCCTGAGCCGCCTGTAGGGGTACTGGGGGTAATCAGACGGCTCCCAGGAAGGGATCCCACCAGTTCCGTCAAGAGACAAAAGAGAGCTTTCCGTGCCGTGAACTCCGCCGTATTACGGCAACACACCAACCGTCGTAGCCCAGTCCTACAACTAGGAAACAGATAAAAAGAGGAGGAAATTCTGTACAGGAAACTCCTGGTAGAAGGGCACACACCGCAGTATTTGACTACAGACTGGAAGAATCCCGCGAAAAAAAGGCGTTGTTCAACGGTAATAGATCGTGGGTCCTACCAGAAGCGAGTCTCACAGGCTACCGCGCAGCTATCTAGCTCGGTTCAGTTGAAAGTACGAACCATCCGATAAAACAGTAAAATTCTTAGTCCATATATTTGTCTCCTCGAATATTTCATGCTTGCATTACTTGTATGTTTTCCGCTTCTCTTTTGCAACTGCTATTTAACTGGGATTTGTTCCCTCTCTTTTCTGAATTATACGGTTTAGGATAGGAATAATTTTTTGGTGAAGTGTGTTTAACCAGAGCAGAAAATGTCACTGTGTTATCCAAGCAACGCATTTCTATGAAGTATCTCAAGGACAGTGATTTGTTTCTCCAAAATATCATCCCGGCTTGGGAAAAGCAAATGTCATATACATCTATTTCCCATTCATTGAGACCTGAACAAAGAGGTAGATATAATTTATGGATAAATTAACATACATCACTTTGGACCAAACCTTCATACAGGAAACAAAACGTTGCAGAGTTTGGACTATGGCAAATGGGAGGGGTCAGTCTGACATATGGTCATAGCGCAGAAGAGGCAAGGTACAGTTGACGCAATTTTTGAATAACCTACGTTCAACGTATCACCATTTGCAGTAAAGTATTCGCTCCCAAATTCATGTAAAAGTTCAGCAATATGTGAAGATTTCGATTTTCCTGCTGGAGGCATTTTATTATGTGTGGAACTAGTGAACACATTCCAGACATATTATGCATTGTAGGTAGTGTGTTTTGTGCTGTCTTGTACTAGTGCAATGACGTCACGCTCTGACCATGTTGCAGGTAACTTGGAATCACCTCATTTCGCGATAGCTGTATAAGGGTTCCAAGCCATTACGTTCCATAAAAATTGGAGCGTTCACCACACATTAAAATACGGTTGTGCCTTATGCTTTACCACAGGCGGTAGCGTACTTGCCTATGGCACTTGTGGATACCTTTAGTTCATTGAAATTTCACAGTGTTTGTAGTTTTATTGTTGGTTTTACATTTATTTGAACTGTTAATGAAGCAGACACAACAGTAGTTGTAGATGTTACGGATAATGAATTAAGAATAAAATAAGTGTATATCAACATTTGAGAAGAATAATTATGAAATGACTAGCCAATTTATATGTAAAAATATCTAGTTTCATTCGTCATATTATAACAGAATATTTCTCAATATTCTTAATTAACGGAAAACCATGCACCAGTGGAGTTACAAAAACTTAGTTCGTGAAGGGAGGCTGTTTATTGGAAATTAAAGTTGAAGTTACCATGAAAGTAAAGGCTATAACAAAATGCTATTGCAATAATTCTGTACTGTTTTGTATAAATATATTTCGGGAGAAAGCTTCGTAATATACGGGCACTGGGACGATAATGTGCAAGTTGTGTCGATTTTTCTGGAGCAGAACATATATTGATTGGGCACACTTTGTCTAATAAAATCCGTACGTTCCTATCGAAAGTCAGTTTAATCTGTGATTCTACGTCGGCAATAAACCTGACGTGGCTACCATAGAATTCTTTGTACCATAACTTACAAGAAACTCTTTTGTTATTATCTTGGCGTTCCAATTTTGGTTGAGTCATATTTTCCCCCTAACTTAACCGACGCTTAGCTCATTCCTTGATAAACTTTCTCCGGCCATCAAAGAATGGCTTACTTTGGCTAGGCGAAGAATAAGTCTTGGCCAATGGCGGAAAACTAAGATGACATTTGATATACGTCGTCGAAGCCTTTGCATGCGTTCAAAGAGAATGTTTTCCTTTTCTTTCTTTTTTTTCTTTTTCGTGAATTACAAATCAATTCTGTCTTTTTAAGCATGGAGTAATTGCACCCCATTAGGATTATTCAGCCAGAGATGCCTCTAATTTCTGTAGCTTAGCACCCTACTAAGCCATAACAGGCTCTTTGTGCTTTCAATGTGACATTCTGGGAAGAAGGGATGAAGGGGAAAACCGAACGGCGACAGATCCGAAGGAAAATGCGTGCTGGCAAGGTGGGGGTCCTTAACGATTCCAGAATATCACAAATCCAGACTCCTTAGTCATTTTCAATTTGGCTGGAATGGAAGAAACAGCTCCAGCCATACACCAGGGAGAGATATTTCCACAGCACATATTCCACTATCCCGCCATAACTGGTAAAAGAGGAAACGGGCCAACATCCGACTACCGACCTTGGGAAGTCACGAAAAAACCTAAAGTCAGAATGACCACCCCGACGAGAATCAATCACAGAACCTCCCAAATGCGAGCCTCGCGCCTTTTCGTGGGTTGTATGTATTTATTCTTAATAGTATGCTTGACCATGTACACTACAAATAAAAATAAACAACATACTATTGCAATGCATCCTTAAAATGCTACCTTAAGCAAGTTGCAAGTACTCTATTAGGAAGGGAAATTCAAATATCACCTAAATAACACGAAAGAGATCTGAAACAGCTTATGGTGCAGTTTGTAAGCAGTGCCAAGCTTTACAGGCGCTTAACAGAAACATTAATAGCTTCAGCTAATGTTGACTAGAGCCCATTCATGTGGGTGACAGTTATGTTGAGCTGGCAGCAATTCCTACGTTTTCAGTTATATTTGTCAAGCTGAAAGTTTGGGTCATACACAGAACAATTTGGACAGATGCAGTACTTGGCATTGAATAACAACATGCCTTAAAGAAGAGGCGGGGAAAGAAAATAATTAAAGCCTCTCTATGTATTAAACTCTGCTTTTAAAAGTAATAGTAAAAGTTGGGTTGTGTTTCCGAGTATACCAACTGCTTCACCACACGAAGTAAAATGTTAATTTACACATACCATTGTATTATCTAAAATATTAATTTGCGAGAAATTAGAGACAGAAGATGTTACATATTTTACGCTGAAAATAAACAAATATTTGTATGTGCTTCGTTTTTTTTATAGTTTCTCAACCAGTTAATTATCAGCATTTTCTGTCGCATCAAGTTGCGAATATGTTCCAAAGATATTTCTTGTAAGTATAATGGGAAATTATACTTGAAGTACATGTTTATATATACAGGATATTAATGAACTAAACCCAAATGTTTTCAGAGGAAATGGAGATGTCTTAAATAAGTCATTTGAGATAGCAGGCTTATGACCTGTTCGTTCAAATTTCGAAGTTACGGATATATGTGTTTAAAGTGCCAGTACGCCACTGACTAATATCAACCATTCGAGAGCGCAACACACAGAAAGGAAGAACCGTCTTAGAGCGTACCTCTCTGGTGAAGTGATAATGACATTAGCGTTCGAGCATAAGGTCATAATCGTTTTCGAGTCTCGTTCGCTTTTTCTTTTTTTTCTTTCTTTTTTTTTTTTTTTTTTTGTTTCTTCTTCTTTTCTTTATTTTGAGTAGAGTATACTAATGAAGTTTTGATCTAGATCTTAAATTATACTTCAGTGTATGCAGCTTTATTTCAATATGCCAGCACAATTACCTTCAATTCTTGCTAAAAATGATGAAACCTGCTTAATATGTTCATATGCTGTACTTCAGAATGAAAAGTAGTTTAAAAGGTCAAAGAAGGAGTAAAAGCATAAAAACATCTAAGACTTTACGTGAGTTTTATAAGAACTATTCAAAATTGTGACCTGAATTTTTATGGCAAAATTGACAACGGTGAAGGAATGATTGTCGTACCCTATTCAAGATTTCTGGTGTGAGCCAAGTAAGGAAATGATAGTAGCATTAATGCTCTTCTTCACGTGGAATAAAAAAAGAAAGCAAAATGATAAGAAACGAACCCACGACCTTTGTAGCTACAGGCTTTGACGCTACAAATTGGGCCACAAGAGCATTCAACGAAACCTCTCTGGAGTAGGCTTCACAACGCAAGAAGGCAGCTAATCGTTGCTCAGTGTCGCACTGTCAGGTGATTAGTTAGAGATTTGAGAGATCTTTGTGGCATTAAATCTTGAGAACGCTTATAACGAGCTACTGAGAATCCATATTTCTATACTCGGACAGGAGTTTTAAGGACTGTCTAAACCAATTTTTCATCAGGCTTTGCTTTAACGCCGACTTATCACCATCTGATATTAATATGTTTAACGCCATATAACTGCGTTATGCTTAGTAGTGGATCATACATTGTCTATCTCAAATTACTTCTATCCGTCATATCTAGAATCCCTCGATTTATTTCGGTATTGTTCATTAACACCCTATATATACACTGACAACTTTATATTTAAAGGTACGCAGAAGTGATACATCTTTGAAGTTACTCTTTCACACAAAGTTTGAGCAGCGTTTGATGGTGGATTTAGCGAGTAATATTTTAATTGCCATGATAGTACATAATAGTAACGTCAATATATGTAAATTATTAGTTTTACACGAAAAACAATATTATAAAATTCGTCAATATTATAGACAGGATTTAAGATCAATGTACTGCGTACCGATCTCTTATATGAATTTAAGGATATGCTTCTTAACTTAACCGGTAAGTTATTATATAGTTTATAAGCCACATAGAAAAATACTACTCATCGACTTATTAAGTTTGCATTTACTTGTATAAATATTGCTTCTGTTTCGCGTAAAATAATTATGATATGGTGGACACTTCATATGGCACATTAAATTGGTCCGAGAATATAACAGATAAGACAGCATGTCCCTTGATGGTAAAGTAAGTAACCCAGATCATCAAACAGTTTCTTGCGGTATGTTCTCGGACGTCTGCGCACATGTGATTTTAAGAGCTCTTTTCTGAAGAACAAATAATTTATTGCCTGAATGATCGTTGGTCCACAATAGAGTACCATAACTTAGCTGACGTGTATTTCCATGACAAGTAAAATATATAACCTGGAATTGTCTGGATGCAAGCTGTGAAGTCCTCTTCATTCAGAAGAAGTGTTGTATACTCTTGTATAATTGGTAAACGGCTGTACACGAAAACATACCGCACAAAAAATAAAGATCTCTTAAACACACAAAGTTTAATGTAAATACATCTTTGTGACGGCAGCCATTTTCCAGATGTTTTATCAATCGTTCGAATAGTTCGAAACTGTGATTATGTTTTGTGACATTCAGTCGTTTCTCGCGATGACTATGAAACTTTAAGGCAAGTTGGTAAACATTTGCCAACCACTATTCTCTTTGTGTTTGTAACGAAATGGGTAATGCAGGTATTTCCGCATAGGTTAAAATGAAATACACAAATCGATTTCGTTAGAATAATTTGTATATCCAACAGTACACTAAGGAGGGTAGAGAAAGTCATGTGAATATAGCACATCTGATTTTAAATGTAATATTTAAAGATTTTCTGCGACAACGGCCGGGAAATAAACCATTAACTAGTACTGGTGGTTTTATACGAGGAGATTTTTAAAATTAGACCACTATCTCCCTCCTTCTCTCTCCCTCTCTCCCTCTCTCTCTCTCTCTCTCTCTCTCTCTCTCTCTCTCTCTCTCTGTATTTATTTATGCATTTATTTTTGTATTTAAAATGAGAGAAAAGAAGCTAAATGCACTTGATGCATCCTTTAGCAATATATATGTACAATTTACAATACATACGCTTAATAAAATGGGTTTAAGTGAGTGTTTTAAAAATCACATTAATATTTCCTTAACTGTGTAATATGAAGTAATTCCTAATTCATTGTTCGGTCTTATCTGTCTTATGTTTAAATTTAACACCGGAGAGATATCACCTAACTGCTTTGACTATTATTTCTTTTTGTCTCAAAATAGTGTGGTCCACAATTTTAGGCGAAAGCTGTAAACTGAAAGGATTTAGGAATAACATTCTCCACCTACATGAAATCTATAACAATAATTATTTCCGCTTCAAAAATACTATTGCAGTGGTCTCTAAAATAACACTTTACATTCAGCCGATTACAATAATGGATTTTCTGCATGATTATAATCATTTAATATAGCAAATGAATATTTAATATTGTACGACACACGAGGAACATGTGTTTAGTTAATGAATAGAATTGTTATTACCGGTATTATATTGGGATTAGGAAAACCGTTGATTCATATTGTTTGTTTTGCATGGAAAGTTATGAGCATTTGAATGGTAAATATAGATAATCCTGCAATATGTGAATGCTTTAAATAGATAGGAAGGATAACTGAAACAATCCTCTCTAATATTCAGGGTGGTTGCAGCGGTTATTCTGTACTTCGAAACATTAAATACCTTACGTTGTCCAAGCTAGCACGCAAACGACTGCTTCTTTTAATATTAACAGGACAGAAATAGGGAGTTTATCTACAGTCACTGGACTTTTGTATAGGAGAAATTAAAAATCTAGTGGGATGTAATTGAATATGATAGAACTAAAAGATTACAAGAAACAAATAAAAAAAATAGTCATGTACTTATTAAATTAAATGACCAAACTGCTTCCTTACACTTCTATTTTATCTTTGTGATGTTTGGTATCTTGCTGTTTTGGTGAACCTAAGTTTCAATATCTGTGCAGGAAACAATTGACAATCGTAAACAAACTAACAAATGCTACGGGGAATAATAAATACAGGCGAATGCTACGGAGGGGTTGAAAACAGACAAATGCTAGGGAGGTGATAAAAACGTGGGAAACCCAGATATGATTGGTTGAACCACGTCGTTTCGTAGCTTATTGTTAGACAATATTAGTATGACTCGATTAGTAGGAGTGGATAGTGACAAGAAACCCGCCTAGCTCCTGTAATTCAGAGATGAAAATTACCTCCAGTTTTCTTGGTGCGATTGAACAGGACTTTGGACAGATTTTTACATTACATATTTTGATGCATCCGTGGCATATTCTTCTCTAATTACACAATTTAACTAAACTCATACAAGTGGGCCTTAACCTGTAAAATATCTCAGATTACCCATATTCAGAAATATACCTATAAGATAACCATGGATAGAAAACCAGTCATGAACTCCCATCAGAGCTCATCTTGGTTATTTTGGGATACATTTCTAACTCTCCAGTTGTAAGCTTCGAATTCAAATCTCGGTTGGCGGGGTTGACTTGTTAAGCAAGTTTTCCGGGGATCCCTCTAGCCTTATGAATAGAGGGCGGAAGATTGTGCCATAAGACATTAAGTTTAGTACACATAGGTTCTACTGTTGCCACTCGCGCATGTACACAGCATCAGGAATCTGCTGTGCGTGTATACCAGGTGGCTCACTTCACCCGGCATTGGCGTAGGTAGGTAATCTTTCGTGCATTAAAAGAGCTGCAGAACGCTCCGGGATAAATCCAGTCAGTGGTGTGAGTGAAATGTGTTCTGCTTGTAAGATAAGTGAGCGGGAAAGGAATTCCCCAGGCTTCAACTGGCATGTGCAGCGCGGGATAATAGACAAGAACAGTAATAGAATATTTTCTACTTCACTAACAAGACTTTATTTTCCAAGGAATAAACTCATTCTTATATGTGCTCCTATTGTGTAACATTACGGATTACAGATAGTAAACTGCCGTAACAAATTCCATGCAAACATGGGGGCCAATAATGCTTCATTGACATGTCTTTGTTTCTTATTGTTATTATCGTATTTTACTATTATTTTTAGTTATTATTATTTCTGTTTGCCATTATTGTTATTCTCATTATTATATTATATTCTTTATGCCGTTTATATTATTAACATTAATACTAATTTTATTACTGTTTTATTATTGGCGTGCTTATCCGACTAGTAACAGGCTAGTAGTTAACTTGAAACCACCTGCTTAAGAATTCCTACGCGGATTGTTAATGTTATTTATATTACTATTATTGATTATAATTTAATAATAATAATAATAATAATAATAATAATAATAATAATAATAATAATAATAATAATAATAATAATAATAATAATAATAATAATAATAATAATAATAATAATAATAATAATAATAATAATAATAATAATAATAATAATAATAATAATAATAATAATAATAATAATAATAGTCATCATAATGACAGGGACAGGGACAACAATAATAATAATAATCACTTGGCTTTTCTTTTGTTTTCCTTTTTTAATCGTATTTTTCTTTGGGAGAAGATACTTATTTAGATAAACCTGAAAAAGCAATATGTTAACTAAATATAAATTTTTATCCTTATTGTTGGAACCGTTTCCTGGCAAGATCTTTAATATCCTGGCTTGTTTGTTGAAGTTTGCCCATTGGTAGAGAAATTATGGACAAAATAAAGTTTCGACTAATTTGTTACGCGTAGACTAAGATAACTAAGTCAACTTTCCTTAGGTTTTCCGAAAGTTCTCGATGAGGCCTTTAATATCCTGGCTTGTCTGTTGAAATTTTCCCATTAACAGAGAAACTATGGTCAATACAAGGTTTAGAGTAATTGTGACTGTTAGGAATGACATCTATATACGAGATAAACTTAATAAGCAAAACCCTGTCTGAATACAAAATTTGATCAAAATCGTTAGAGCCGTTTCCAGGTTGCGCGGAATACATATACAAGAATTGCTCATTTAAATATATAAGATAATAAGATGTCACCCACATTAGAAACAAATATTGAATGACTGCAGTGTATGAAACACTAAAGGACCCTTGCATTACATTGTAGGTTGCAAATCAGTGTGTAGTTTGCCTAACAAAATTTAAATTTGTTTAATATTACAAGACTATTAATGCAACATTATAATTACTATATTAATAATTCGTATGCCTTTCTGTGTGGTGGTCAACACTCCTGGAAAAGTTATCCGCGCTTCATTATGTAGTGGGAAGGGGAATTTCACGTCCTGGTTAAAGACTTTTAGTATATGACGTCACTTCATTATGCCTGAGAGAGAGGGAGAGAGAGACAGAAAGAGACAGACAGACAGACAGACAGACAGACAGAAAGACGTGAAAGGGTTTTATAACTGAAAACACGTAAATGTCTATTTACAATGGTATTTTATCCTTAAGTTAGACACGTTTTGAGAATATAAGTTGAATATTTTCAAGAAGTTGCACCACTACGAAGCTGTACCTTACATAGAAGCACTTTCATTATTCTCACACCGACTAACCGGTGTAATTAGTTTTATTGAAATATATGAGATATTAGCACGATGAATAAAACGTGGCTTATTGGGCCGAGGAATTGAACATTAAAGTCGGGGCGACGGAAAACTATGTTGAACTGTTATGTCACATTACGCATTGACGTCGCATATAACAAACCAGCGCTCAACTGTCCTAGTGCCTTGGCGTATGCAGACCACTCGCAATACTGCTGTCTGTTTTTGTCTTGATAGTGGTTTGAATGTGACTAGCTAGAATCCAACTGCTTAAGAATTACTGCGCCTGTTAATTATCCTAAAATATCTATGAATAACCTGTCAAATCTTCTTCCTTCTCATTAACCTGGGTAACCAACAGAAAAAGAAGACTTTCTGCTGTAAGGCAGTTAGAAGACATTAAAATGTATAATTTGTGAAATAACTTTTCATAATATCAGCTGATTTTGTTTGTTTGGTCTGTCCCAGGTTTCCGTAAATGCGTTGTATAATGAATCATGTTTAACCCTAGCATTACCAAACTTTATTTCATAACTTAGATTACCAGGGGGTGGGGCACTCTGTGACCACCACTAGTAACAAAACGTTTGATAAATTTTTAAAGCAAATTTATTTTAAAAATAGATATTATATCTTGTCGTGTTTCATAAGTGTAATATTTAACACAGTTTAACTGTTACTTTTTACGTTTTTAAGTGAATCACATTAGATATTATGCCAATCCTTATACAAGTATACTATAAAATTGGGCATTATATCTGGTCAGATTTATAAAGATAATATTTAACATTGTTTAACTATTCCTTTTTTACTTTTTATATGAATCACATTATACCAACGGGGCAGTACTTTATGACCATCTTAACATTTCATTGTTTCTCAAGAGACCAACAATGACAAATTTGAAACAAATACGCAATTCAGTATTAGAAACAGTGATTCACAATAACTATTAACTGCGTGCCTTTAATCAAAAAATTAAAAGAGAAAATTTGAAAAAGTGCAGAAAGTGGGCATAATGTACCCCCTTACCCTCTCGGTAATGCGAGGATTAAGAATCAATGAGTCTTATTTTCTTTTTGTATTTTTCTTTATTTGTTTTGTATATGAGCACACGCTTATTTGTAACAAAATTTGGCCTATAATATAAACAGTTTACTTTCATTTTTGACCGGAGACTCTCTCACCATGCAGACAACTTGGACCATAGTGACCAATCTCAGGCCCTTTGTATACAAACAGTTCTCACGATAAACATAATATGGATATAAATAATGTTTTAAGCAAGCAATACTCTTTAGATGTGATACCATTCATAATGGGTAGATATTGTCGCTTAAGTGTTGCAAATATTCTTGTATTTTATTTTTTAGCTGCTACTCGGTGATGTCATACATGTAGCATGCTAATGGTACTTGGGGGAGCATGTTTCCCTTTTTCTGAAGCAATCTGCATTTAAAAGTTTGATTTCCAAACTGTTAACAGCAAAGCAATACAAGACGGACTTACCTAGGAACTAATGTAGGCGTCGAACCTTCCAGCCACTCAGGTAAAATGTGTCGGTACCTTTCCCCTTTCGTTGGCCACCTGGATCTGACCTTTGTTCATGGGCTAATGTGTGTATGTTGAACTTGAATTCAAATCAATAAAAAATTTACTCACGCAGGCCTTGTGTGTAATAAAACGCTAAGGAGTGTCTGCCAAAATTAAATTAATTAAAAATAAAACCACTACTGCCAACTAAAAGCATCGGCGCATTTCCGTGCACTCGACTGTGCATAATTGTGTTTCTTGCAAGCTTGCTAGTCTAACTAAACAGTTCAAGTGTCCATGTTCTATAACATTTTATTGCATTTGCTGCATGTATTATGAAGGTGTTGAATTTACATCTACTCACAGACGTTTAATCTACAACCTCTTTAAAATAATAGCCACATGTATCTATAACCGACACTGCGGGTTTTGGTACTACATATACGAGTATAAACATTAATCAAATCAATACTTTTATGCAATATTCGTGTTTTACTTCGTCGTTATCGCTTGTTTAATTTTCGCTAGGTACTGCAAAGTTACAAACTGAGTAATTATAAAAGAATCGAACCGCTGGATGCCTAATGGATGGTGTATTGCCCGTGTGTTGGGGCTATTAGTGTATCACGGCGAGTTTGTGTATGAATAATTAATATTGGCTGTTTTCGGTCTCCACTATTTATTTATTTATGACTTAATGCAACCAGCCGAGCCGATGATATGCAGTAGATCCGCCTTCTTTGCCCTACTAGTAGCTATTGGTTGTATAACGAAGGGGGAAACCTCGTATACTGCAACTTACAGAGTTCTACTTTGGGTAGCACCCCCAGAAGGAAGGAATGAAGCGAAGGAACAACACGAGGCCGCAGGCAGACAAATCACGTTTTCTTGCTGAAGCTGCCTAGAGAGGCAGATGAACGACCGTCGTCCAAGCAGCCCACTAGTGTCCACGGGGGTACTCTTTGCTTTTAACAACCAATAGCTCCATATATCCGGCAACACCATACTCCACGAAACCCAGAGGCACAACTGAAAAATGAGAAGGAAACAGAATGGAAGGGAAATTTCGGAAAGAAGATCATGGTAGATGAGAAAACACCCCAGCATTAGCCTAGCAACTGAGAGAAAACTACAAAATACCTTTGGTCATAGAAAGGTCAACGGGAAATCGAACTCGGAATGTCCCGAATGCTAGCCACACACGTTTCCATGAGGCTATCTCTCTCGGTTTCCCCACTATTTACTCATTTAGTAGGCAAGATAAAAGAGCTTAGATCATGTTCCTTTTTTTCGCGATAAAGCGAACAAAATGTCCAATATATTGTGATGCCGTGCGCGGTGCAAAACAAAGTACTGTCGGGGCTAAGCTACTTCGCACCACATACCTGGCCGGGAAGCAACCAAAGGCTCCTAAGCCCAGGCAGTCTCGCGCGACTGTTTTTGTGTACGTAACTAATAGCAATCAAGCGGCAGAAGCAAAAGGGTTTTCTCCAGAGCCTTTGAGAAAAATCCGGCTATGTCATTACCAACGTGTTTGAAGAAGTTCGCGAAAGGTCCATGTGACGTCATCCCCGCTATATAAGGAGGCGAGGAAACAGCACACAGAGAAAATGCGACAGTTATAGACATTAGTAGGAGTGTGTGCCAGTGAGTGCGAGACAGTTGTGTGTGAGTGGTAATGTCGTCGTGAAAGATATATCGCGCCGAGTGATTTTATCGTCGGAGTTAGTGTATGAGAGACAGAGGGAGTGAAGACAATGAAAAGATTGATTCAAGGTTACGAGAAGTAAATAGTTGTGAGTTGTGATATCACGAAAGACTGTAGACTGTGTTAACGACAGTAAAAGAAATCTCTGTATTTGTACAAAAGTTTAGAGGGCAATAAAGTTATTACATTCAGTACAGGATATTACATGAACAAACAAAATATTACAATGAACATCCGTGGCTATGTGGTAAAAGGGTCAAAATATATTTTTTCTGCATTTATAACAGTATTAGTGATATTCTATTTAGTCCATTTCTTATATGTCACTTTCTGGAATTAGACACTTCTTGGAGAAATAACACTTCCATGTATTCCTATTCAGTGGAATGTTGGATGAATTATCTTGAAAATTAATTTTAATAATACTAAAATATGTTTTCGGGCTTGTAGGTCCTAAAATCAAGTATTTAAAAATTGATGTTTTGTCCTTAGTTCTGAAGAACATCCTCAGAGGAAAACGACGGCAGTAATGGCTGACTGGTCTGAGGAGGAAATAGATTAGCCAATCGTTCCTGCCATTTTTCTCTTCTGAGGACGTTTTCCACAGTTGGGGATGAAACCTTAAGTTTTAAACGTTTTATTTTCCGGTCGTGGCCTATAAGCCCAAAATATGATGACTTTTACTATTACACAGGCCTAAAGGCCTAAGATCATATTTAATTCAAATAAGATTAAAATATGCGGATTGGGGTGTGTTAGTTGGAAATAAATTTGTATTCGCCTGGTGAGTGTTAATCAGTAGGGAATTTAATGTCTTGCAGGCTTGTTGTCAAGGTAGCTCTATTGGCTACGCTGGGCAGGGTAAGTTTGGAACTTCTCGAATCCGCCAGTGGGTTTCCGTTCGAGTCACAACTACAGTGTCGAACTTTTTGTGGTTTCCGCTGGAGGGGAACCTATGAGCCACCCTCCAGTGGCTTGGGCGGGTCGTCACCTAATACTCCATGCGGGTGTTCATGCCTGTGACTATTATACTATGGGCATCACTGTCGTCTGCGTTGGCCGGTCCTGTAGCCCATACGTCTCCAGCGGTTACAAAAGATTCCATGCGGGTCACGGTGGCAGGTATTCCCTCCCTTGCATAATCTATTCTATCTATCTAAGTTCATTAGGAATGATACTAAATATTTCCCAATTATTTTTACCCAAACGTTTTTATGTTAATTTAAACTATTATTTCTGCTATTTATCCTAGAACTCCGGAATGCTTGACGTGGTAACCCGGCCCCTGTGTGTCCAACGTGCGGTGTATAACTCTCCATGTCGCACACTTTGCTCGATTGTCCGCAGTATTCCAGAGAGCGCCAATCCCTTGGCTGGGTTTGACACTGCGGTATCTTCTTGGCGGCGATCCGGTATCCCTAGATAAAGTGCTGCGGCTTGCTGCCGAAATTTATTTCGTGAAACAAGTTTTACTTGTGTTTTATTTGCCTTTTGGCTACAGTTATAGCTTGTGAACTTTGATTTGTATTGCTTTACCGTTTGTTTTTAGCGATTTAGCTCTTTGCTGTTTTAATATTAACTCTTTTTTAAACGTTCTACTTTTTTAACACTTTTTAATGTTTTAACTGTTTACCATTTTAATCTTGGGTTTTAGCCTTTATCTTTTAACCACATTACGTGAGTGTTTTAGACCTTAACATTTGAATTCCGGTCCAAATGACCTAGCTGTCCAGGGATCCTTAAGCTCCCTCCCTCCCTCTCTTGGTCCGCCCCTCTGTCCGTCCGTCTGTCCGTCTCTCCTTCCCTCCCTCCGTCCATCCGTCCCTCCCTCTCTCCGTCCATCCCTCCGTCCGTCCGTCTGCCGTGTCTCCTTCCCTCCTTCCGTCTGTCCCTCCCTCCGTCCATCCCTCGCTCCGTCCCTCCCTCCCTCGGTCCCTCCGTCCGTCCGTCCGTCCGTCCGTCCTTCCCTCCCTCCCTCCGTACGTCCGTCCCTTCGTCCCTCCCCCCGTTAGCTCGTTCGTCCCTCTCTCCCTCCATCCTTTCCTCCCTCCGTCGTCCGTCCCTCCCTCCTTCCTTTCGTCCCTCCGTCCGTCCGCCCTTCCCTGCCCCCTTCCGTTCGCCCTCTCTCCGTCCGTGTGTCTGTCCGTCTCTCCTTTCCTCCCTCCGTCCGTCCATAATATTTGATGTTTGTAAAAACAAGTGTTAATTCAGCTCATTTGATGAAACGTTAATGTCACCCGGCAGGAGTGCCATCAATGTGACGCACACCACAGAGTTATAACTCGTCTAGGGAACAAATATATCAAAGTCCTTTTGATAAAGCTTTGCGTTATTATTGCTGTCTCCATAGAAATGAATGTTAAAAAACTAACGCTCTTGGCAGCATTGTGTGAGAGACGTAAAAGTGTCGGGCATGCGGCAAAACAGTTTAGAATTACAAAGTATAATAAATAACCCCGAAACTATGAGGCATACACACAACATAATAAAACGCTTATTTTTCTAATTACTTTCTACACGTACATAAAATGAATGCGTTCTAATTCCAGGACGGATGGCTTAATATTCAATGAAACAAGCGGTTTAACAGATGCACAAGCTCTAAATTCAAGCCCATTTCGAAAACGTCCCATCTACACTGGTATCAGAATTATTAATTGGTAAGCTTAATATTTTCATAACGAAATGGTAACACAGGTAAATAACTGCAATAAATAATTTACATATGTTAAGACCCATATATTATAACAAAATGACAAAATCCAGTCCGGTTACTTTTCTATCATTTTATTATCATCTAAAATATTACCACGGGCCCTAATGACCTTGTTGTTGACGGGCCCGTAAACCCCACTACTCACTCACTCACTCTAAAATATTAGCATAAATCCACAGTTTTCTTCTCGTCGTTAACGCAGTCTACAGTCGTCCGAGCTATCACAACTCATAATTGCTTTCTCATAACCTTGTTCGGTCCTTTTAGTGTACTTCTTTACTTCCTCTGTCTCTCACGCAGTGCCTACAACGTTAGAATTACGTGACGCTCGTGGAATCTCCTTACGACACACCGATGTCTTTCTCGACTCACACGCACAGCTATCTCACACTCGCTGACACACTGACCACCTCATGTCCGTAGCTCTGTGAACTCAATTCTAAAACTCACTCTTCTCTGGCCTCCTTATTTACTGAGGATGACGTCACACGCGCCATTCTCGAGTTCCACACAGACATGTATCGGAAATAACTCAGCTAACTTTCCCGAAGGCTCCTCCCATTTCTGTCACCTCTATTGTTGACAGTCACGCACACACAGCAGTCCCGCGTGGCAGCCCGGCGTGGCAGCCCGATCGCCGGCCCGGCATGTGGTGTGAAGTAGCTGAATCTCAACAGTCCTTTATTGTGCGCCGAGCCCGGCGTCACAATATAATGGAAGAAAAAGGTTAGATTTCTTCTTGAGAAAGGACCAGAAGCTACCTTCCATATTAAGGAAAAAAATTGGTGCAAGCCAATGTAGCTAAGGTAATTAGCGTTCCAGTGAACTCATTCAGCAAGAACTCCATCAGCTTAAGGAAGTGCACTTACCAAAAGACGTAGACAAAGCTGAAAATTGAATAGGAAGTGGAATTCTTAGCATTTAGCAACTCACAGAGTGAAAGAAAAAAATTATATGCCATAGGCAAATAGAAAAGTTCGATTTTAGCAGAATAAAGTGGAACATTTGTTTGGAGTCATACTTAAGTTGGACATAAGTTAATAACAAAGCCTGCAGTTCTAAAATTCGCGTCTTTCCCTTCGTGTTTTATAATACTGCAGAACTGTTTACCGTGATCTATTATTGGCGGCCGTAGAGCGAAGGACCGCGCCACAGTTCACCACTGAAGGACCTTGTAGCAGATAGCTGATACCGACAATTTGGGCTTCACCAAACGCATCGGCGGCGCCGTGGCCGAGTGGTTAGCGCGCTCGCCTACCACCTAGGCGGCCCGGGTTCGATCCCAGGGACCCACATGTGGTATTCGTGGTGGACGAAGCGGCATCAGGGCGGGTTTTCTCCGGGTGCTCCGGTAGTAGTAGTAAAAGCGGGCGTTAAACACTACAACAACAACAATAACAACCAAACGCATCGGGCATACAAAAGCTAGGGTTGAAGGTAGCCAGAGGTGCCTTTAGTAACTGGAGCACGGCACCACACATAGGCCATAGTGAGTCCTCTGTGCACTTTCTGTGTAAATCCTAGGAGAAAGGGATGAGGAAATGAAGAGGAGATCCGAAGGATGACTGGATCCCAACGGCGATGTGCGCTAGCAAAGACGGGATCACTCACGATTCCGTTATGCCTTCAATCCTGATGTAGGCTATCGCCGCCTTAGCCACCTGCAACCGTTTGTAGGTGAGATACGCCCAGGAAGGAACAGGTCCGCAGCAGTGCTGCCAAGCGCCAGGGATGAATCTTTCCATAACGGAAATTCGTCCCTCCTGCTGCAACATACCAACCACCGTCGCCTGCTCTTTCAACCCTATAACGCAGGCGTCTGCAATACACCGCACGCTCGGGCGGAAGTAAAAGCCCTCAAGCCCTGACCGTCCGGTTGCGGGCAAGAAATGGAGGTGCTACAGTGGCGGAACTACGATTGTGTAAATTAACTTCACTTTTACTGTCAATTACATAATAATGATAGCAGTATTTTATACACTTTAATACTGATAACTAATACAATTCAAATTAAAATCTTACTGGCAGGAAATTCAATTAACGAAATACAAAAACTCGTATAAAACTAATAAATTAAATAAATAATGTAATATGACATGAACTTTCTTCTTGTTTGTACTATGTAATTTAATAAAGTAAACAATACAAATAAACAAAACAATCTTCAAATAGAAGTCTATGAAAACTACTCTTTCTTAGTCATCCGACAATCGCCGTGATTTTTGTAGTTGTCTGTTTTCCACCAGCTGTTCAATACGTGGGACTATTGTTTGCGAGCTACCCAATTGGAAACATGCTTTCAAGTGTTCATCACTTAATTGGCTTCTGAGACGTGACTTTGTACACTTAGTTAAGGAACATGCACAAAATTCTTCCTCATAAATTGTGGAGTTTAGGAAATCTTTAGCGTTTTACAGAGGTGTAGAAATGGTTTATACTTTTTCTATTTTGATATTTATCTTTTAACTGAATATCACTTTTCAAGTCTATTACTTCCAACTACAGTTCAACAGGACTATCTAGGATATCCACTGAAAATGGTGTTGCAAATAACTTAAATTTTTTCTCAGGTGGTATAATGTCCTGGAATCTATGTTCGAACTCTTCGCGCAATTGTCGCAGCCATCGTAAGTAGGACACCGCAGTACTAATAGGTAGCGTTACACCACCACTGCACTGATATAGCTGTGCGGCCCGCAGTGAGTGTAATGCTCAGCCCCGCGTGGTTTCAAGCGACCTTGACTCGACTTGGGGATGCCTGCTATAACGCATGAAAGAAAAAAAAAGATATTGAATGGACAGGATATTCGCAGTACCAACCTGGGGAAACCACGAAAGACCCCGCTGTAGAGGGAATCAAACTCAGCACCTCTTGAATGCAAGCCTTATACGTTACCGCGGAGCCCTCTCGCTCGAAGGCAAAAACTGGAAATAAAATCGTTCAAAAATAGGTTCACGTTGCGTATGCAAAAGTTTAAAATTAAAGTATAAGTTGCAAGATATATAAGCTGCTCATGATAAACAAAGAGAGTAGCAGAAATGCATGGCGAAACGAATCACAGTGAAATATCATGCAGAAACGCGAGAAAGGCGGTATTAGTGAGCCAGCACATCGTAACTTTTCTTTAGAGCTATTTTGTCATCACAAGCTCCATTGGTTTATCATGTCCTGGCATCCTCTTCTGATATATAGAGCTTACTTCACTTTTAATTATCTGTGCACTTAGTTTTTAACTATATAAACGTGTTCAAACGTGTTCAAACTTACACAAGCTTAGTGAGTATTTCATACTATGCTTAGTAGGGGAAATAGTGCATTCTATACAAATATTCAATATCGGAATTTCACCAAAAATATGTGTTTTGGGCTCCCCGAACCTACAAATAAATAAAATAAATTTAAAAGGAGAAAGCATTATTAGAAAAAGATCCGTGTGTGTGTGTATGTGTGTACCTGAGAGAGCCAGAGAAAAAGAACAGCGTAATCCAAAAGCAAAATATGGTTAAATATCACACTTGATATTTAAGTTCAGGATCCTCCAAGTACAGGGCACGAAGATTTTAAAAACTCCTCCCACCCGAAGTTACGCTTTGCATGCAAACATTTTCGAAACTTTTATTTTCTCAAAACTGGAGCTAACAATTTTCATTAAAATACCATATGTCTTAGTTATTTTCATGAAACATGAAATGTATATCTTGAATTTTCTTGGAATAGCCACTGAAGTGCTCTTCATTTTGCATAACTGCTAAACCGTAAGAGATAGACCAAATCTTACAACTATTACACAAACGTTGCAAATCCCCTTGAAGCCCACAGTTTATATTAAGCGGTAACCTTTATATGTTTATGGAGATAGAAATTGTTAAGATACTACTTGTTATTGTTAGCATTTTTACACAGTTAAACTTCTCTCAAATGTGAAGATGCTATTCGCTGTTTTATGCCTTTGCCATACAAAGGGAATGGAATATCAAGGACATCACAAAGCAATCAGCTCTGAAAAGATTTGACAATCGTTTAGGCCTACTGCATTCCCTTATTCACACTGTATCTATAACGGAATATGTAATAAAATTATTTTAGAGACGTTTTTCTCAATTAGAATGAATTAGAAGAATAAGAGTTTTTAACAATAGCTTGTCCAAGAGTGAGTAGAGAAACTCACGTGAGTGCACACTGCAGATTTTTATTTTAAGGATTTTAAGATCGATTTTAAAAACATATCAAAAGTTATAGCATATCACATGCTGCTACTAGCCATGGAAAACTCAGGTCATTCGTAATATCTTAAAACATTGTATATCAACTGTGATTTAAAAGTATAAAAATTTGTTTACCATTTGTAACGTGGTAGAACAGCCAGAGACTTTGCATGGTTAGAAATAACCTAAGATTCATGGCTTACAGTGGAGGCCATCAACTCGGTGAACATTCGTACATACTGAAGTTAAACGCTTGCATGGGCGTGATCTAGGAAAATGGTGTGTAAAGAAGGAATTCAGTAATAGAGATAGAACAATTCCTTCGCGGACAATTGCAACATGAGCCAATTAATTCTCGTCATGTCTTGCAATATCACATGCACGCTCCTAAGTCTTTCACTCGCAGTCAGCTCTACTGACACATTGCTGACGAGTTATTGGCTAAGCTTCCTCGTAAGCGAGGTTCATATATTTAAATCCCAAATTCTACTCAAGTCGGGGACCTGTTTTTCATATGCTACACGAACTTTTGTCACTGTGATGTTTGGAAGCTCAGCAGGACAAGCACGATGCCTCGTGGGTTCATCAGGACGTCGTCCCTAACCTGGACGTGCGCCTTAAATCTGCTCAAGGTAAACCCAGGATTTCTATTTCACAGAAGGGCTTGCTTACCCTCTTGTTATTTCCCATCCTATTTAATTATATTAAGTCTATTTTTGTAACCTGTGTTGGTACTATGATTTGCTCAACTATCCCTTAACTATCCCAGTTACGCTCGCATGTTGCACACACCGTTTCAAGTCAGGGCGCGACCAAATTCAGCGAGCATAGTTCATCACGGCAGAACTAGACTAGACTAGACTACCAGTTGGCAGGCTGAGAACAGCCCGAGGTGTGTCATGCGTGTACCTGCCCTTTTAAGGGCTTAACCACTTTATGACGGGATGTGGGGTTTTGCAGGATGCCGGGTGAAGATTGAGGCAACATCGTTTCTCATATTTACCTTGCTATAAAATTAACATGTTGAAATGACATTTTGCATCTATTTTAAAATAATTGTCATAAAACACACGCTTGTTGTAGCGTAATAACCATCTAGTGGAAAAAAGTGTTTTATGTACATTCTTGTGACATGACAGTAAAATAAATTCCTTGGCGAAAAAGTTCCAATTGGGCCTAACAAATCGAAAGGTCACTGATCATAATTTTCTTCCACATAGGACAGGGGAAGACAGGTAATACTGGTGTAACGTCAGCCCACTCAGCACACATGCTCCCAGAGAAAGCCAGTTGAACGTGTGACGTCACAGCGGGCAAGAGGAAATGGGATACGGGACACCGTAATCTTAATGCTCAGTCAAGCCAGTGCGCTGGGACAGAGCAGACGTACCAGGAGAACCGGTTGTTTTGTCTACTGCGTGTGTGGCCTGATAGTGAGTGAGCGCAAGAAAGACATATACAACACTGTGAGTGATATTATCGATCACCAAGTGTAGGAATTTAAAGTGAGTATTTCAGCTAAATTTAACAGTGAAAAGAAATGGAAATGTACGCGAGGAAAAATACCCTCAGGATCAAGTTTGCTTTAAGTGCAACGCGACCGTCGGCATATGAAGTGCATGATTTCATAGCAGATACATTACGGTTAAATGCGGAACAAGTGGATACAATACAGTTAATTGCAAGTGAACGGGCAATTTATGTTAAATTAATATCAGCACTCTTGCTGGAGAAAACCCTCAATAACTTCTCGGCGGAAACACCTTTCACATACATGAATGGTGAGATGACTAAAGTGCTTATCGAACACGTGACCGGTAATGCTGTCAATGTCCGAGTGTTTGATGTACCCCCAGAGCTCCCGGCAGAGGTCTTAAAAGCAGCGTTGCAGCGTTACGGAACGGTATATGACGTCCGGAAGGAACAATGGAGCCGACAATATCGCGTCCCGGTGTTTAATGGGGTACGAGCGGTAAAGATGCAACTGAAGACGAACATCCCTAGTTTTATCATCATTGGCAGCTACAGATTATCGGTGTCCTACGCCGGCCAACCCAGATCCTGCTACGTCTGCAGTAGCACGGCACATCTAAAGGAATTTTGCCCCCACCGTCCGACCGCAACACGCCCAGTGGCGACTGGACGGAGAAACGAAACAGAACCGACGAAGGTGGTAGTGGACACGCAGAGTGAGGGAGCGCATCCTACGGATGAAAACAGGCAAACGTCCCTGGTGAATGACAGTCAACAGGAAGCAGCAAGGTCTGCACCGCAAAGGGAGTATGCCTCCATAGTTCGAGATACCACAGGCAAACGAGTACATCTGGCCAATCCGGAGGAGATAATACCACCCAAGGTGGGTTCACTTGTAACGGAGACAGCTGCAGCAGAAGAGAAACGCCCGACCGAGAAGAAACGGGCCAAGCGGGCGAAGACAAGCAAAGCCCAGAAGGAAGAACCATCCTGGAATAACCAAATGGAGCTGGAGGAAGTTGTGGAAGAAGCCCATGAGGAGGCACGTCTATTGCAAGTCCCGTCCACAGACACAGCAGATACGGCTGGAGTACTGACGCAAGAGCCTGCCTCAGCATTGATTGGCAGCAGTATCCTGGAGGAGGGAGGTGACAGGAACACCTGTGAGGTTCAACCTGCAAGGAGGGACGCGGCAAACAACCCCCAGAGTGATTACGAAGCAGCACAGTTACAACAAAGTGTGAGGTGCCCAGCGGTGGAGATAGGAGCAGACTCCCATTACCGGGAGGACACCCCCGGCACCACCGTAGCGGCACGACCATCTGCGAGTGATTCTCGACCGCAAGTACTCGAACGGCCACACAGATCCCAAGAGGACCAACCACGGTCAGCTGAAGCAGTCGCAATTTATCGGCGTGCAGAGATGGCTGGTGGATCTCATCCCTCTCAACCTGCTGCGAGGGCCACAGAAGCGGAGTCGCCGATCCTACTTCAGGTGACACGGAAGCCCCAGGTGTCCTTATGTGACCCAAGGCTTAAGGGAAACCCTCCGGCACAGATAACCCCAGCTAGACATCCAGAGACCGAACAGTAGCACACTAGCAGCAATGCACGAGGCCAAGGACGTAGACGCCCGAGTTACACTATCTTTGCGACAGTCGCTTTCATAATGATCTATCTACGAACGGTGGCAACAGTGAATGTGAATGGGTGCAGAAATCTAGTAACCCAAAAACTGCTCAATAGTTTCCTCCAGGTGAACAACATTGACATATGCTTTCTCCAAGAAGTAAATACTTACAACTTGGATGCTCTTTACAATTACGACTATAAAGTTAACCTAGGTTTGAACGGCAGAGGAACGGCAATAGTGTACAGGAAGGGACTGCCCCTGCAGAATTTTCAGATGGATCCCGACGGACGGGTCCTCTCCGCTACTTTGGAAGAGACCGACCTGGTTAACATATATGCTCCAGCTGGGTCACAGAATAGACAAGCGAGAGAGCGTTTCTTCCAAACCGAGGTAACCCCGCATTTGCGACAAGGCAAGGAACTTCTGCTAGCAGGCGACTTCAATTGCACGTTGCAGGCGAAGGACCAAAAAGGTGCTACGAATTTTAGCATCATGCTACAACACCTAGTGTCACAGCTGCAACTGCTTGACGCATGGGAGATCAAGCATGGGAACGAAGTGGAATTCACTTTCACCCGCAACACTTCTGCCTCACGCATCGACCGACAGTATCTATCTCCCGGAATGGCTCCAAATGTCCATCGAATTTGGGTCATTCCGGTGGTTTTTAGTGACCATCATGCAGTGCTATGTCAATTGCAAATAAATGAAATAAGGCTTGAGACGGCCGGCCGTGGCTACTGGAAACTCAATAATTCTATGCTGGAGGACACAGAAATTAGGGAACAATTTCAAATCAAATGGCTTCAGTTACAGTCGGCCTTTAGAAGTTCAACTCGGAAGAGTTTTTGGTGGGTGAACACGGCAAAACCAGCGATTCGCTCCCTATTTAAATCCATGGGTATTGTGAGGGCACAGGCCAAGAAGCAGCTACTACATTTTTACAATGAGGCGCTGTGGGGGCTGCATCTGAAGCAAAGGGAGGGCTATGAGGTGCAGACGGAGATAAAAAAAGTAAAAGAAATCATCAAATTAAAACACTTACACCAGTTGGAAGGACATAAAGTTCGAGCCAAAGTGAAATCCATGCATGAAGCGGAACAGAACTCATTTTATTATTTCGCAAAGGAGCGGCAGAAGGGACATGGAAGATATCCTCAAACAATATGGGACGCGCACACTGGAACTGCCCATGTTGGAACGCGCGCCCAGCTCCAGCTTATAGCGGATCACTTTCAGGCTTTATTCCAAGAAGCGCCAGAAGCAGACACCCCTTATAGGCGTATGGAACATGAACTGTTTGACACCGGCATCACCCAGGAATCCGCAAAAATACTTACCAGCCCTATCACGGAGCGGGAGGTGTTGGTCGCCATTGAACAAGCCAGTCGACACACATCACCAGGTCCTGATGGGCTCACCTATGAATTCTATAGAAAGTTCTGGCCAATAATCAAGAACGAAGTGATGGAAGTATATGCGGAACTGTGGGAGACAGCAGTGTTTCCCGCAACCTTCGCGGATGGTGTTATCACCCTGGTGCCGAAGAAACAGAAAACCGCCACCATGAAGGACTATCGTCCAATAACGCTGCTAAACGCCGATTATAAGTTATTTGCGAAAGTTCTGGCTAACCGATTAAAAGGAGCATATGCAGAAATCATGCATTGTAACCAAGCGGCAATATCGAAAAAGAACATTATTGACACATTGGCGGAACTGCGTGACACGCTGATCCATCTACGCAGAGAAAATAAAGCGGTGGCTTTGATCAATCTCGACTTTCAACAGGCTTTTGATAGAGTGCGCCATTCGTATCTGTGGAACTGCTTAACGGCTGCGAAATTTCCAGTGCCGGTAATCAACCTTATTCAGGGACTCTACGGCACGGCACAGTCTCGAGTCTTATGGAACGGATGGTTTTCCAGGCCGGTACGAATACAACGATCAGTACGTCAAGGCTGCCCGCTATCAATGGGATTGTTTTCATTGGCATTGAATCCTTTACTCCAGAGGTTGCAACAAACCATGCGAGGAGTCAGTGTATACAATGAACGGTTCACACTTACAGCCTATGCTGATGATGTGACTGTGGTGGCTGCAGATAATGAAGACATGACGACCATGCAACAGGGATTGGAGCAGTACACAACGATGTCCGGTGCAGTGTTAAATGCTGAGAAATCGGAGATCCTAATATTAGGAAATTGGCCGGAACCGCCACAGACCTTGGGGATGCAATGTGTGACTACTACAAGGATACTTGGAATATGCTTTATGGCAAATATAGAAGATACGATTGCAGTTAACTGGAGGGAAAAAATTAATAGTTTACGCCATTCCTTATCCATGGAGAGGATCCGGAACCTGAATTTGCTACAACGCATCTGGTACCTGCATACTTATGGTCTAAGCAAAATTTGGTATGTGGCACAGATTCTGCCGATTGCAAAACGTGACGCACAGAAATTGGAACAACTCCTTGGTTACTTTTTGTGGACTGGAAAAGCATATAAGGTGAGCCGGCCTCAACTACGTTTGCCTCCGTCCAAAGGTGGTTGCGGCTTAGTGGACATTGCCAAGAAATGCATGGCCTTATTGGGGAAAACCGCCACACAATCATTGCGCGGATCTGGCTCATCCATTGACCAAAATTTCTGGAAGGAACAGCTGCATAACCCTCAGGTGGCACTCAACGGATTTAAACCCACTGTCCTTCACCTAAAACGAATTCTGGACAACAACGATGACATTACGGCCTTTGAATGCACCCGGAACCACTACCGTATGCTCACGACAGTTCATCTGGTGCCCAGAGTGGCAGAGAAATATACCAGGGAGTGGAAAGTGATCTGGCAGAATTTATTTTGTAAACATGTGCCCAGTGATTGGCAGGAAACCACCTATGAAGTAGTAAATGAGACTATACCGACAGCGGATAAACTCTGGCGACATGGAAGGGCACAGTCAAACCAATGTCCATCTTGTGCCGCCGTCGACACACTGGACCACCGGATCGCTTCCTGTAAGCAGGTTGAAGTCATCTGGGTAGAGCTCAGGACCTACGTCGCCAAATGGTGCCCACCGCAAGCTCCACCATGCCTTGAGAAGCTCCAGCGTTTGGAATTTCATTTTCAGAATACTGCACTCCAACGCTGTGTAGTTTGGCTGGTAATGGGAACAATGTACTGGATCCTTAAACAGAATAATGGCCCAGTGGCGCAGAGGAAGGATTGGGTCAGTTTTCTGAGACAGGCACGCTGGCAACTGATAACTTCTGGTCTTAGCAAATCAATGCAGCCGTACATAACACGCCTTGCACTTTAAATACGACAATGCAACTATAATCAAAATAATATATACATATAAAAAAAAAAAATTAAAAAAAAAAATAAAATAAAAAATAAAAAAAAGCAAAAAAAAGTAAATTTAAAAAAAAAAAAGAGCCGACGATTATAAAAAAAAAAACAAAAAAAAAAACTATAATCCAGTTATATAAGTTTCATTCACAACTCGGTTAACACTACATGTTATATGAGTATGTCTCCTTATTGTTTTGTATGTTTTCTTTAAAAAAAAAATAAAATAAAAAAATAAAAAAAAGGGAGCAGTATTCTATTAAATATATAAAAAAAAAAAAAAAAAAAACGAAAAAAATAAAAAAAAAAATATAAAAAAAAATATCGCATTAAAAAAAAAAAAATAAGTAAAAAAAAAAAAATGCTGACTGTTTCTATTACGGAATAGTCCCAGATTATAAATAATTACATTTCGGCTTTATGCCATATATATAAATTCTAGTTTATGTGAACAGTCATGTTATAACGCAAATAGAACAGAAATTATAACTATTTTGCGTGAGCTAGAGAAGAGCTATACAGAACAATTAGGTGGACATTTTCCGACATTTGCCGTTTCGCTTTCTTTAACTAGTTTGTCAATGTTAGGGCGTAATGTACGGCACATTGGTAACCAAAGACTGCATGTTAGATTGTGATCTGGCAATAAGCTTCGGGATTTTGACTTAGAAAGGTTCATAACAGAAAAGAATTGTTCGCACACATACGTGGAACCAAACATACATAATATCCGTGCAACAAGGGCATACAACCTCAGAAATCTGGTTTGAGGAACATTCTTATAACAATTAGCCAACTCTTCCTTGTGTTTATATTTGTCCTTCAGCAAATTGTCGCACTGCAAATTTATCAATTTAATTTGCTACCTGCTAGAAACATTGTTAACATCCAATGAATACGGGGTCGCAAAGACCTGAAACGTAGTTGACAATGTTTCTACATCTTGAAGCCTGGTCTCAAACTGGTGTGAAACACGGAGAACTGAACACATGTGCTGCTGATCTAGGCATCATAGCAATACAGTACTCTCGGCTGACGTCACACGAACGTACAAGCTCGCTCTTCGTTTAAATACGTCACACGGCCCAAAGTTGTCTTCCCCTGACATAGGACAAAATGAGGGGGGGGGGGGGACATCAAAGGGAGTTCCACGTGGTCAACAATCAGTATTTACGGCATGGTTTACTAGATCAGGAATCTTTATATTTCGGATAAGCTAGCTCCTCGGTGGAATCTCAACGACATTAAAAGGCTGAGTGCCGCCCGTGCCCGACCTCCCAGCATCAGAACAATCTCTAGCTACTAACGGGTTCGAAGCTCTGAGTAAAAAACATTATTAAATGGAAAGACCCTTGACTCTGATGCTGCTATATGGGTTGTTTATTTCAAAGTTCGCCTTCACAAATTTTATGGCATTGACTTCTATTGCTTCAAATTCAACCCTCTCCCACTCCCGCAGAGGCATGTGAGTCATTCCATGTCAAATCACACAAAATTTGACCTTCATGTCTCCGATTTCATTAATTTTAAATTTACGTATTCTGTGAACGAAAAAATGATACCCCTATTTTTTTGTTTGTCTGTAAATTAATTATTTTGGTAAATATAAAGCATTAAATTTTCGGATATTTTGCGCACACCGTTCTACATAAACATAAATATCTATGGTATTATTTTCAGATAAATATGATCTGTAGCTCATTTTGAACATTGAAATGAGTACTTTACTTATAAATTAAACAAAAACCAATTGGTTTGATATTTCCTATTTTTACTAGGCTATTAACATTACAAACATCATTAACAATACTTACTCTTAACGAAACATTTCCGGGAAAATTTGTAAAACGTAGCTTGATGATGCCATGTAATCCTAGAAAAAGTTCATAATGGGATTCTAAATACATGCAGAGAAATTAAATAACTTACCAAGCCGTGCAGACTAGAATAACGCTGCATACACGACTAGAAGGTATACACACCGCGTGCAGCTGGTTGCGTCTCATGCGTTGTACTTCCATCAAGGTCAAAATGTTAGCATAAACACTGAAATGGGTCATTTCACGTCAAATCGAACACTTCTGAAACCTGACATATGTAATATTGTCTCCAATTTGTTTAATCTTATCAATAGATGAGATTAAATAATCCGCATGCTTTCTTTTTGGTGTGACACGCTTATTTTGCGCTTTATTAATATTATTTTTACGCTATATTTGCAAACTCTATTATATAAAACTCATTATACCTAATATTATTTGAATTTTAGAATTTTCGTGGTTGCAGCAGTCTAAAGTAAAAAAAAAAAAAAAAAAAAAAAAAAAAAAAAAAAAAAAAAATTCACTTTTGCATGCCATTGTTTTAGGTTCACTCAAAATATAAAATAGACCCCTTTTAGGGGGTAGTATTTTTAAAATATATGGGGAGTATCATTTCAAAACGCGAAAAGTCCGCAAATAAGAATTTTACAGGAAAGCCGAAAATGTAATAACTCCTAAAGTAAACAATACTTTTAAAATATAATTATGTCGCTGTGATCTAAAACATGAGCGTATAACATGGCGATGAGTGTCAAAAATCACAGCCTTAATGCAAAGCTGGAATCGCGGGTTAAAATATGAAAAATGCTTTGCACCGAATAAATGGGCATAAAGCTTTTTGAACCGTTCTTCCATATAAACAATGTTAATTTCAGTAAATTGCTTTATTGCAGATTTTTAACTCTTACATGCCATTGTAATTCACAACACATGTTTTCTGTTCTTAATGTGTTGTCTAGGACACTGTAACTCTTTCGACTGTTAGAAACAATACAATTTTGAAACCAATTCAATGTAATAAGTATGCATATTAGAAGCAGACAAGCAGAAAATCCTGATTAATGACCATGTGAATGACTCATATGACTCGTCTATCGGAGAAGTTGCCTAGCAAGTCAGGTATTCTATTGAACGTGAGAACCTTCCACGTGGTAGCAACACACGACAGTATGTAGTGTACGTGTCCTACGTCTTCTTCCTCTCTCTCTCTCTCTCTCTCTCTCTCTCTCTCTCTCTCTCTCTCTCTCTCTCTCTCTCTCTCTCTCTCTCTTTACGAAGATCCGTAAAATCTGTACGAGAGGAACCTGTTATGATTGCCAGTGTAATGCACCATGACTGCGTACGGTTTGTTCACTTCTAGGAATAAAAATAAAAGCGTTATCTGTTCCAAATGAATGAACTAACGTTGATTGAGTTATGTAAGGAAGATTAATATGTTTGATCGTGTGTTTTATTTTAGTTCATTTTACGCTTTTGCGAGTAATACTGTGAGCCATTTGTTTGGCCTACATTTTATAGTCGATGTTGTTACCACATACTCTTCGGACTGAACGCCGTGCTTGGTAGGCAACTTCCCATACATAAGTATACTACGTTACGTCCTTTGCCTTATAGCTGACACTAGCTTCAAAATATTGACTCAAAACAATGGTATTATGAAAAACTGTGAAATTAGCACCCAGTAGTATAAAATACCGCAGAAAGTCAAGAATACACAATAAAGTAGATAATTAGTCTTTAGAGCACGCTTTTTTCTGACAATGCTTTATTTGTTTACACTCCTTCAATGCTCTTAAGAAACAAGTACAATGTAATTTATTATCAACATCAGTATGTTTAACGCTAATTTATAGACGTGTATAGATATTTATAGAGTGGGAGTGCAATGCATGGAAACATCACAGAAAGTACGTAAAATTGTGACAAATGACCCTTTCCACTCACTTTTTCTGTCATGTTATTTTTTCTTCTAAAACTGAATCGCAAAAAACACAGCTTTATTTTATTGTTGTAAACACAGTCCAAAATTCGTTGTGAGCTTGCAACTCTTGCCTATTCTGTCCGATCGTAACCTTGACAGATATTTTACTGCCTCTCTTTAATCTCTTTGTCTCACAAACAGGTGACATTGGCGATACACTCAATCAACACTCACTAAAATCGCGTCACTTTAAAACTAATTCCAACGCGAGGATTAAATGTCCATGTTTTGGACGATAAACTCAAATTTCTCTCACCGACGACTGTACACACAACACACACACACACACACACGCACGCGCGCGCGCGCGTGCTAGTAGAAGTCTCGTTCAACACTCAAAGACTCCATAATAAAACCTGGCTGCTCTCGCAGCCTCGGCTCGCTTATATAGGTGAGAATGAGGTAGCAAGGAGTTTTCTCGAATTACACCTTTTCTCGAATCTTCTCATAAAGTCGAAATTTTCACGAACAATCTAGAAACGCTTTGTTCTGCCGCACTCCAGTGTTAACGTTGTTTACGCGCCGCGCCGCACAGTGGTGTGAGATAGCTTACACCGAAATTATTGGAGTCACGCGGCCGCCCGGTGGTGTGAGGCTAGCGTCACCATACAATGCATTTTCAAGTTTGTCTATGCGCATAGATGGTTCAAAACCTATTCGCATCTGTAATTAAATCAATTTCGGGCCATCGTTAGTAGTCTGAATGATTATAAGAATGTAAAAAGTACATTGTGTACTTTTATTGGCGTTTTATGTGGCTTTCATAGGTCGGTCTTTCACGTTCTAGTAGAAACACACATTGGCATGGAATATTTATACGTGTGATGTGTTTATAAACAGCCATGCAAGGCTGCTAACGCCCCGCTGGTTATACAATTACACATGAAGAGCAATGATGAGGTACGCAACTGTGCAAACTATTTGTTTGCATCAAACGGTTTTTTTAGCATCATGTTTAATTTTCCGTAGAGGTAAAGAATAACACACTCCAGCAGCAACCGGTTATAAAAGGCTGCAGGTTGGCTTTGAAATCAATATTGTAACATCTATTAATGAACATCCACTTAAACGCACATACACAAATACAAAACGGTTTCAGCATTAACCATTCAGCATCAACCACACTTGAATCGTTTTAACATCAACTTGTTCTGAACCTGCAAGGGGTAGCAGGAATCCTATACGTGTACGATGCGTTGTCTCAATCCGCCACATGCTCGCAAAGAGCAAAACAATATATTTGAATGTTCATGTTGTTCAAACTGAAAGAAAAAAAAAGGATCTAACTATAATTTCTGCTAGGAATTTTGTTTCAAAGCAAATTTCATGACTCCCAACTGCAAAATGTGTGGAGTTTGTTTGTATGTGTTTTCCCCCGCGTTTGTTGTACCAGAGTTGCTTAAGTTATATTATAACTCAGGCCTGGGGAACTGGTACTCTTTGAGCGCAGCCTGCTCAGGGCCTTGCAGTGATAACTGTATGTCTGGCAGGTAAAAAAGCGAGTGTGGACCAAGATATTCCGCCAGTCCCCCAGGCCTGTTTTAGCTTTAGGAAATGATGTAACGCCTGTATTTTTTAGATGAAGCCTGTTGCATTTTTTCAGATATATACATGTAATGTAAGTTTTCGGCAATACATACGTGCAGTTTCGTAGAACAATTGAACATTTACTAAAATACATTCATATTATATTTAGAACTTGTATTTTAATTCTATACTATTGAGTTTTAATATCAACATGATAAATCCACAAATGTCTATTAGTTGATCCTATACCGTTTAACTAAAAGCACTGCGGTAACATTTGTACTGCCTTTTGTTTCCCTTCCTTTTTACTTTCTTAGTACGTTAGGAAGTATCGGAAGTGTTGCATTCCACACAAAAATTCGATACTGACATTTCATCGGAAATAGGTATTTGAGGCCCCTTGAACTAAAAAAGACATTTTCAATAAAATATGTGTATACGTGTTCGCGTGCGGGCGTGTGAGCGCGCGTGTTTTGTTTTTGTTTTGGACTCCGCCATTTTTAAAGGCCTAACGCAGGCTTTAATTGGCGTGTGCGCAATTTGTGCCTCATTTGTGCTTAAATTTTCAGCGGTATATGTACAAAATATGGGCCACAAAGGGCTCCAAAGCACGAATCTGAGGAGATGTTGTTTGTTAGTGTTTAACGCCCGCTTTTACTACATAGGGCAACGCAGGCGGTGACACTAGTGATACATGGAATGAAGATAGAGCACCGGTGGAATGGGATGGTGGGGGAAACCGGAGAACCCGGAGGAAACCCACCCAAGCGCCGCTTCGTCCACCACGAATACCACATGCGGTCGCCTGCGATCGAATCAGGGCCACTATGCTGAGAAGCGAATGGTCTAACCACTCGACTACGGCGTGGCCAATCTGAGGAGAGGCACTACTAGACAAAAGAGGGGAGGTGTGACATATGCAGTAGGGCAGTTTTGGGCCATATACAGCTAAGCAGCTTTAGGCAATCTGACTCATGATCCTGATATATGTGTGTATTTTTTTTTAACTTTGCTTTACATTTTGTAATATAGTATCTGCTCCATGCAGAGGGAGCTATTACTATCTGCTTATTCAACATAAAATCGCTAAGCAGTTGAAAAAATAAAAAATAAAAAATAAATAAATAAATAAAAAATATGTGTTTTAGGTTTCTGCTACTATTGTGTTGTAGGGAAATTGGTTTCTCTCAACTTCACATTTTTAATACGCTATGTGTTCCACGCGCACTAAATGTTGTGCTATGCTCCTAGCATTTTTTCCAATATTTATGTAACATCACCTTCTGTTTTTTATTTCAAAATCTGAACATTTTTTAGCTTTTAAAGCGATTAAATACACAAAAAAGCTTACATAAAGTATTTTTTTCAGTCCATCAAAGAAAATAAATAATAAATTTTTCCTTCCTGCCAGAGATTAATGGCGTTTGTTGGGCAATTAGAGTTTATAAAATAATAAAACTGTTGTGATTGAATAATTAATTCCCTCAAAACTATAAAACAGGCTGCGCTGGAACTTTATGTGCTAGATTATAGCATAAACATCCTCAAGTGTGCAAATTATTGGTTTCATACATATAAAAATAAGGAAAATTCAAATTTCAGTCCCAGGGACCCTTCAAATTGTTGATAAATTTTATTCTGATGCTATAATTTAGGAGAAATGTTTCCTTCCTCAATAAACAAAGTTGTTTAAAATTATTTCAGTGAACTTACTCTGTCAGCGCTTCAGTCTGATAACTGTAACACTAGTACTTTCTGGAAAAATTACGTATTAGTTTAGGAAATGGGCGGGATAAGGCTGTTAATATCCCCTTGATACGGAATTGTCCAATATTCAGTTTTAACAAAATACATTCTACAGTATCACGTATGGTAATTAATCGTCCGAGAGTGCAACATCAATTTAACCCTCTGATTGGTCGCTAAGGGCCTGGGAGACCCTTATGCTTATTTAAATGTTGTAGTTTTTCGAACGAAGTATGCAACCGCCTGACTAGGACATCTAATATTGCACCTTACTCCATTATTTTGTGGAGCGACAACCTTATCTGTTTATTTCTTTAGCTCCAAGAATGACTAATCGGCAGTTACGCGTCGCAGAGGTCAACCAAACTCTGCGCACCTACTGACAGAGAGGGGTGGGGGGAGATGTAGGTTTAAGGGCACTCAACTCCATGGTCATCTACGCCCTACTGCGCACCAACTCTCATTACATATTACTGGCATGTTTTTTTTCCCTCGTTAGTTGTGCAATACTGCTTTATGATTGCAAGTAGCACCAGGTGGCCGACTTCATCCGGCATCGGCATAAGTAGATAACTCTTCGTGCGTTAAGTGCTGCAGAACACAAGATATTAAAAGTATTCCAGGTAGATGCAGGTCAGTGGTACGTGAGAACTTCCGCACCTCTTCCTTCTCAACAAAGAAGGAGCAGTGAGAGGAAATTCTGAGTTTTGAACTAGCACGTGTAGTCCATTATAATAAACAAGAACACTGTAAACAATTGAAAATGTCTTAGCACGTTTTCCACTTTAGTTACCGAGTCTTTATTTTTGCGAGAATAAACTCATTCTTTAGATTAACAAATGAATGCAATATTTTCATTTGACCTGTCCGTATCCACTCAGAGTTACTTTTTGTAGCTCCTGTTTGCGATATTTTCTTCACAGCGTCGTAAGGAAAAACATGTAAACATGAGAGCACCTCGTACTTCAGTGTCATTTGTTCCGTTTGTATTATTGTTGTTATTGTTATTATCATCATCATCTCATCATTATCATTACTATTATTATTATTATTATTATTATTATTATTATTATTATTATTATTATTATTATTATTATTATTATTATTATTATTATTATTATTATTATTATTATTATTATTATTATTATTATTATTATTATTATTATTATTATTATTATTATTATTATTACTATTACTATTACTATTATTACTATTACTATTACTATTATTATTATTATTATTATTACTATTATTATTACTATTATTATTACTATTATTATTACCATTACTTGGTATTACTATTAGTATTACTACTACCACCACCACTACCGCCACCGCCACCACCACCACCGCCACCACCACCATCTCCACCGCCACCACCACCACCGCCACCACCGCCACCACCACCATCTCCACCGCCACCGCCACCACCACCACCGCCACCAGCGTCACCAGGACCACCACCACCACCACCGTCACCAGCACCACCACCACCATCACCGCCACCGCCGCCATCACCACCACCACCACCACCACCGCCACCAGCACCACCAGCACCACCACCACCACCGTCACCAGCACCACCACCATCACCGCCACCGCCGCCACCACACCGCCACCACACACCACCACCACCGTCACCAGCAACCACACCACCATCACCGCCACCGCCGCCACCACCACCACCACCCACCGCCACCACCACCGCCGCCGCCACCACCACCACCGTCACCAGCACCACCACACCACCGTCACCAGCACCACCACCATCACCACCACCGCCACACCACCACCACCACCGTCACCAGCACCACCACCACCAGCACCACCACCGCCACCAGCACCACCACCATCACCCGCCACCGCCGCCACCACCACCGCCACCACCACCACCACCGTCATCAGCACTACCACCACCATCACCGCCACCGCCGCCACCACCACCGCCACCACCACCACCACCGCCACCGCCGCCACCACCACCGCCACCACCACCACCACCGCCACCGCCACCGTCATCAGCACTACCACCACCATCACCGCCACCGCCGCCACCACCACCACCGCCACCACCACCACCACCGCCACCGCCACCACCACCACCGCCACCACCACCACCACCGCCACCACCACCGTCATCAGCACTACCACCACCATCACCGCCACCGCCGCCACCACCACCACACATCACCGCCACCACCGCCACCACCACCATCTCCACCGCCGCCACCACCACCACCGTCATCAGCACTACCACCACCATCACCGCCACCGCCGCCACCACCACCGCCACCACCACCATCACCGCCACCGCCGCCACCACCACCGCCACCACCACCACCACCGCCACCGCCACCGCCACCAGCACCACCACCACCAATAATAATGCTATTATTGACAGCACATTTCAAATTACAGGTTGTATACCTGAACATCACAAACATATTATCTTACCATGTGGTGTAGGACAAATTATATTGGATAGTGCACTCGTACTACGTTTTATTTACCTTTGATCAATCTAGTAAGATAATGGTAATATTACCATGCATATTCGAGTTAGATGTAACTAAACATGGGAATGAAGGAAAAATACAATTAAAAAAATGAATGGCAGCATATAAGCACAGAAATGTAGCGAGGAACTACTAGGTCCCGCGCGACCTACGGTGTTCTACCAGGGCGTGTGTCTGAGGGAGGGTTAAGCAACAGGTATTTGTTTTCGGACATATGTTTAAAGGAACACTTGTTCTAATTTTGCCCTATCCCAACTCCTGCTGCAATATGAGACACTTTTTAAACACCCGGTATCTAGGACATCTGTTTAGGCCAAGTCTTACCCAACACTGGCGGCTTTTCAAATTCTTATTATAGCTGTCGTATCCAATGTCCGGTATATCAGCAGAGGAAGTATCCTTCATGTTTTCCATGTTGGTGAATTTTTTTTTCTGAGTATCAGTTCAGATTGCCTATACCTTAGGATATACTCATATAGAAATTGAAGTTTTGCAATACGGAAGTTAAGGAGCTTCTTCCCCGCTTCTTGGCGGATAGCTGACAGACACTAGCTACACTTGCTGTCTTGTGCTTTTTAAGTAGTTACTTTTCTTGGTGCTTGGCATATTCTTCCATCCTCTTTGAAGTCCATATTCAGATTTTAGTTGAAGCAAGGCCGTGTAAAAAGGAAGTAAGAAAGAAAGGAACACTTTACCTCAGCCAGTTTCTTGAGCTCTCCTTCTTTTGAAGGACCTCATTAGCAATATATTAGGATATAGAGAAAATTTTACTCCGGGTGGTTTACTCCCATTTGGAGCTTAACTGCCGCAATATATAGCAATACTTACTTCCTGGGATACACGGGAGCACTGTCATAAAATTTATATTTGATAAAAGGCACCTCGGGGGCTCACCAGTAAGTTTCAGATGCAAAATTCTTGCGTTTACTCCACCACAGAAATTTAATTTGATGTTCTGAAAACCATGCTTTGCACTCTGTAACCTGTTACGTTACGGCATTCAGCGTTCATATTACTGAAAATACAATTTCAGTGCTGAATAAATCTGTAGAATGGACAATATAAACGAGAGGAAAATATAAAGCAGTGTCTTAACAAATTAACAGTAGACAGCAGTAATCCTCAAACTTATGCAAATAAGAGGAAGGCGGATTTGCCTTTACCTACTGTCCACAAACTATGACGTATTCATGGGACTCAAAAGCAGATCTATAATGCCTGATTACCGATTAAGTGAAAGGCAAGTGATCAATATACAAAACGAAGGAGGTGAGGTAGAGTGACAAGCTGACGTTATCAGCTGATAAGAGAAAAAGTTGTCCACTATTTGTAAACAGACTAAAATAACTCCTGTTCTCTAATAGTTAATAGTGCAAGTTAGTTTACTAGTAGGCACCGAGCGGGAGGACTCCGCGGCAATGTTTGAGGATCGCATTCGGGAAGTCGTTGGTTCGATACCGATGGCCGACATTCATGTTACATGGGGTTTTTGTGCGTGGTTTCTCCAGATCGCTAGGACAATGCTAGAAAGGATAATTACATCCCCCCAATTTCCTATGCCTCCACTTCACCACACTTCTCACTTCACTTCACTTTTCATCTGCTTGCTGTTTTAGGGTTCTAAGTGTCGGCGGAAGTTTCGGCGTGCATGGTAGGTGATTGCTCTCTGTAAATTTTCATCCTCCGGATCGGGAAAGGTCTCCGAGTCCCGGGTCCCGCCGGTGGGACAGCGGAGGCGGTGTACTGGTTCACATCTGTAGTCCTTAGGAACCCTACCTGTGCTTTGTCTCTCCTAAGGTTCCACCCTTCTTATCCCCTCACCTCAACATTCCCTCCGGAGGGCATCTCCTCAGAGTCATATGACTCAATGACACAATGGCAACTTGTAGAGGTGGATTTATCACCTCGACTGAAAGGCGATCTTGCCCTCACGGGGCAGCACTGGGAGGATGGATGAAATGAATGGATTCTAAGGGCGGCCGGAACGTTGGCACAACAGGGCAGAGGGCAGGGTGCCTACATTTTCCCAGTTAGCGGCAGCCCTGTTCCTGCCCCCCCCCGCCTTTGGGTTCGTACTCACAAGGGGGACGCGGGACCATGAAATCGGCTCCCCCCTCGGGCATGTAACATCCTATTGTATTGTTACTGAGTACGCGCAAGTACTCGCAATCAGAGCAGGGTAGGAACAGGCTGTTCTGTATATTATAATATACTATGATTGTGTAGGTGACTATGTTGTCAGCAGTGGTGCTATGAAGGGTAAACAACAACAGAGGAAAAACAACAAAAAACTAGAGCTTACAGTGTATACTGGTATTTCCACACTTTTTAGCTAAAGATTTTATAATGTGATATTTAGAGCTCTCTGAATAAATCATGAGACAGCACATGCTAATTTCTTTAATTTTGCTTGTCGGATGTCTAAACACGTCCTTTCAGCCTCATTCTGCAAACGTTCCTCCTTTTAAAGTAAAACACCACTTTTAACTCTTTGTAAATACTTTCCACTATTCTTTGAGTTGCTTCCAATGCATTTCTTTCTAGGTCTTCAATTACAGGTAAGCAATTAAACCATAGTTGACTTAGAAGTGCCATGTAAATCGATCACTGTTGTTGTTGTTGTAGTGTTTAACGCCCGCTTTTACTACTACGGCACCGCAGGCGGTGACACTGATGATACATGGAATGAAGATGGAGCACCGGTGGAATGAGATGGCGGGGGAAACGGAGCACCCGGAGAAAACCTGCCCTGACGCCGCTTCGTCCACCACGAATACCACATGCGGGTCCCTGGGATCGAACCCGGGCCGCCTAGGTGGTAGGCGAGCGCGCTAACCGCTCGGCCACGGCGCCGCAGTAAATCGATCACTGATAAGATAAACCATATATTATATTTTATAAATGCCAAGTATTGAAACATTTTTAGATTAAAAACAAACAGTTACATCAGAAATATGTTGGTGGGCCGTTTCATGGATTCCCTTTGGGCTTTGGGTGCGTAGTAACAAACGCAGACAGCTCACAGAAACGTTAACGATTTATACAGCAAAGTAGGGACATTCACCATATCACTCATTTGTAATGGGACTACATCCTCAGGTGCTTGTCACCGGCAAAACTTCGGTTACTTTTG